>CM055405.1:22455228-22502569 GCA_029228625.1 Pseudolycoriella hygida | reverse complement strand
GACTGGTTACAAACGTAGTGGTAAACGCAATAACTTTGCGAGAAAACGTTTTTACAATCCAATTTTAATGCGACGACGTCGGCTTATGTCAAAGCATAAGTTTAATGACTAAATCTACGCCATAAGTGCGTCAACGGCTTATCTCAAAGTGTGGGGATTTTCATGATACGCTGCATAAGCTGTCAAACTAATGATACTATTTACTTAACAGCTTAAGCATCGTGTCATGAAAATCACTATAGCTTTACATAAGCCGTTGACGCACTAAAGGCGTGGATTCATAGTGAAGCGCCGAATGATGGTGTACTTGTCAGTCTTCTTATTTCACGTACGATAAAATTACGTAATTGATTTAAAAAATATTATTTCCGATCTGCGTAATACGTCAATTTCTGATAATTCACGAAATAGAATTTTATTTTGTTTTGTCTTAGTCTACTGCCACATTTGAAAAAGTCTGAACGTGATTACAGGATTGAAAACAACTTACTGTGGCAAAGGCCTAAGAACGAATTGGATGGTTGAGAGAACTTCTCTCTTTTTGCATAGTGTTACCTGATGGATACCTACTTGGTCACACAAAAGACTTACTCAATGAATCCATTCAAAGCCGAAAATCTCAAATGCACAGAATACGTAAGGATTTGAAATTGGACCGTTATCAACATGTACGGCGCGTTAGTTATTATTAACGACGGGACGTACAGAATGAACATTTCAGTACTAATAGTGAAGAAATAATATGCCAAACAAGAATAGACCAAAATTAACGCAACGTAAGAGCTTCCGACATAAATTATTGCGTGTCGGTACAATCTGGTGTGATTTATTTGAATTTCCAACAATCTCAGCATCTAGAATTATTTAAAACGTTCAAATTTATAAGACTAGAGATATGCAGCAAACCTGACGATCGATCCCATTTAGCGAATTGACTATTTCACAGAGCACTTTTCTCATTAGCACCGTTTGTAATGTTAGTACTATTAAAAACACCAAAAATATCACGATGAGTATACGCTGAGCAGTGTTAAAAAGGACGGTGTCCTTTGTGTCATTTGTAATGTTGTAGTCGTTTACCCAGTTGAAATATATTAAGATCGAATAAACTGCAACAACTGCAGTGAGTTTTAAAAGGTCGTAAAATTCAAACCAAACTTTGCATTCCATCTCGTCTATCGAAAGACTATAACAAGGCGTTCCGAAATATTTCCCAATCATATAAAGCAAATTTATTGTGTCTAGAAAGGTTTTCCCTGAGCTCATTTCAGAAGAACGTCGTTTTTCAACCAGCAGTTATACACTGAATGATGTTCGGAGTAAAACTATGGTTTCGTCAATAATTAAACAGTTTCATTATTGGACATACCATTTTGTTCTCTTTGATAGAAAGAGAGAGAGAGAGAGATAGAGAGGGTTGTAATGATATGTTATTAAAAGTGTAAGTCATCGATTTCACAACACTAAAAACTGTTGCAGCATTACACAACCAAAATTACATGTAATGTTGCCTTATTAGTGTTACATTTGTGGCGAGTTGTATCGTCGGATTGGTGGTTTGAATGCCTCCAATAAAGTAGATCCGCAAAAAAACCTCTTACAGAGGAGGTGTGACGCAAGTCTTTATGTCTGCTTAAAAAAGCTGTGAAATCAGAAAAGTGTGACGCATTAATCATCTAAGGTAAAACTATTTTCTTCCAGTTACAAAAGTTCTGAAATCAGAGGGGGGGAAGCTTCGATTCGCAACAAACATTTTTAAACAAAATTATGTTGAGTTCAAAAAATTGCGTCACAAATGCCAGACCCACCAGCGGAATAATTTTTCAACACTCAGTTTTTAGACGCAAAAATTAAAATTTACTCTAAACGATGTGATAAGAAATAAAAGTCAAATTTTCGCAGCGTAAAAACTGAAAGTATAGAAAAATTGTTTAGTCGTTGGGTCTGGCATTTGTGACGCAATTTTTTGAACTCAACATAATTTTGTTTAAAAATGTTTGTTGCGAATCGAAGCTTAATGCGTCACCCCCTCTGATTTCAGAACTTTTGTAACTGGAAGAAAAGAGTTTTACCTTAGATGATTAATGCGTCACACTTTTCTGATTTCACAGCTTTTGTAAGCAGACATAAAGACTTGCGTCACACCTCCTCTGTAAGAGGTTTTTTTGCGGATATCAGTACTTTTGTAAGTTTTTAAGCAACTTTCTAGCTGCCATAGTTAATCATCTTCCCCTGGAATCTGGAACTAACGTTATCCCGGGATTAGGCCATATTTTCCCAAAACCATGAAACACGTGTACGCTAAAATTTAATTCTCTACAACTTCGCCTTTGGAACAAACTTTCTAACTCTCATAGTTCTGGAGATCTGAGTCATCCTTCCTAATTATGGAAGTGGCCATATACCAGGATTGGGCCATATTTCCCCAAAACCCTGAAACACTTTTTCGCTTAAATTTAATTCTCTACAACTTCGCCTTTGGAACCAACTTTCTAACTTTCATAGTTCTAGAGATACGGAATTCATTTCATGAAACTTTCAAAACCTTACAACGTCAAAAAAAATTGCCACAAAGAAAGAAAGAAAGAAAGGTTGACCAAATTGACTAGTTAAAAATATTCGATTTGAGTCAATTTCCATACAAAATAGCGAAATTGTTTAATTCATATCTCCGGAACGACTGAACCGATTTTAATGAGTGAAAAGACACTTCGGCCTAAAATTTTCCGTAGAATCCAGTTCCTGAAAGAAAAGTTCCTGTATATATGTTCCTTAGTCTACGAAAAAATTTCTTGTGAATTTTTTGGTGTGTAAGACTTGCGTCACGGCCCCTTACTATCGTGGGGCCATGATAGGAACGCTATTCGTGACTTCTCCTGTAAAGAACTTCCTGGTCGATATTCATCACCAATGCAATTATTAGGAAAGCGCTCCGTTCTGGAGGTTTTTCATCTGTTCTCGCGACCACGCGGATTAATTAGAAAAGATGGTAAGTATCCCGTCCCGTCCGGATACATTTTTGCACGGAAGATACAGAAGTCACTAGTTGAGTGACATCCTCGCCTCGTTACTGTTGAAGAATTTGATTGTAGCATTCCCATACGATCAAGTTAGCCTTCATGTATATCTGGTATATCTGAATATTTGAGCAATTAAACTGGGCAGTCGTTAAATAAAGACAGTTACACTTCAGAGGAACATTGACTTACAAAGGAAGATTTACATGTGAACACTTGAAGAAGCGTTACACATATTTGATTTATTGATCTTTGGTTGATCTAGTACATGATCTACTTTTTTAACAAATCTTTCTCTAACAAAAGTGCCTGTAAATTATGTTCTAGTCGGTGGACGGCTTATAACTTCTTCGATTTCGGCTTAGAATGGAAGCTTTTGTGATTTCATATTCAGATATTCAGAAAGCGCCCGTCAAATAAAGTTTGAATGTCTTTACCGGCTAGTGCATTTTTTCGACGAAAGTAAAAATTACAAAAAAAAAAATACTCGAGCCGGTCGTTATTTTTAAATTTTCTTCCAAAATATCAAAGAGTAATTGAAGCTTTTGCGCACCACGTTTGGAAAGAAGTGGGGCCTAAAGCCTGTGGTTTTGTACTGGATGTATAGATCGATTGTGAGGCCTATATACTAATATATGCTTTAAGCACCACAGACCGAAATTGGTGTGGTACAGGAGAAAATAGGCAAAATTCAGCGATTGGCGTGTTTGAGTGAGACAGGAGTGATGACCCCGACAGCTCGACCTGTTCATAAAACAAGAAGCTGAATTGACAGTGTACAGACTGTATAACGGAGAGAACTGGCTTGCTCAAGACCGAAGTTTTGGCCATGCCAGAATTCTGTTGGAAGTTCAGGGAAGTAGAGATGCCTGAAGATAAGGCGCAGGCGACCTTTGGTTTCGAAAGAAATTTTGAGACTAGTCTATCAAGCAGGTCTGAGATCTAAGACTGAAGAAGGTGCGGGAGCATACTCAGAGGAATTGAAATACAGTATGTCTTTCCCTCTAGGGGAGCATGCTACCGTTTTCCAATCTGAAGTCATAGCCATATGTGAAGGCGCCCAAGAAATGATCCGAGCTGGGATCAAAGACAAGATAGTTTTGATTTATACGGACAGTGAATCGTCGATAGAATCACTGTCGTCGGTCAAGTTTTCGTCAGGGTTAGTTGTAGTTCTCCAATGTTTCTCAATGTCAGAGACCTTATGAAGCAATAATAACGTTAAGCTTGCCTGGGTATCTGAACATTCTGGAATATTGGGAAACGAAAAAGCCGACGAACTAGCCAGGAGTGGAAGTAGTGCCAACTTCATTGGAGCCGAACCAGCCGTCCGTCGGAAGATACGCGGGTTTGATTATAACTCTGGTGAGAAAAGAAACGGAAAAAAACCATCAGTATAGGTGGGAGGCCTTGACTAGTTGCAAACAATGGAGGGAATTCTTGGTGGGCTGTAATAAAAAGAACACCAAGTTCCTTCTCAGTTTGGGCCGAGTTAAGATCCGCACGTTGATTGGAATTCTCACGGGGCACACGTGCCTGAACTATCACCTTAACAAGATAGGGATCGTAAACGACCCAGTCTGTAGAGGGTGTGACTTAGAGCCAGAGACAGTGAGACATTTTGCGTGCACATGTCCAGCACTGATGAGTCTCAGAACAAAGCACTTGGGAGATTTCTATATAACTCCCGAAGAGCAATTGGAGCTTAATTTAGCTAATTTGTTGTTTTTTATTATAGGAAGCAAATGGCTGATCGGACCGTAAGGGCAAAATGATAACCAATAAAAAGGAGTAGCACAATGGGACCAACAAAGAATGGCCTAGGTGTTTTTGGAAGAAGCATGTAGCTTAGGTTGCAATCAATTTAGCTCTTAAGTATTTGAATTGTAATTATGTTATTGTTGTTCTTTCAAACTCCCCAATAAAACCAAAGCAAACCAAAAGCTTCCATACAAAGTCGAGACCATCTATTAAAAAAGTTCTAAGCTCTCTAGCGGCTAGTGCATTTTACGAAACGCTCTATTTGACTGTTTCATTTAATTTAAAAATGAATTCAAACAGTTGACTTGCCACGGCGAATAAACAAACAAAACCATTGAAACGCTCTATTCGTCGAGAAAAACGATCCAGCGGGTCGCGTTTTTTTAACTATTTCATATATATTATCAACGAGTATGAAAAGCTTCCATAGAAAGCCGAGACCTCCTGTAGAAAAAGTTATAAGTTCTCTGCCGACTAGAACAGGACTTTGGAACGTACTCCCTCTTATGTAATTTTATAGAATCGGTCGACTTACCCTTGAGCTTACCTCTAAGTATATTGTTTACTCTTTCTGTCTTGTTCGTGGCAGGGCGTCCTTACCAGTTAAGTTACAGTTAAATGAATGTAAATCATATCACATCTATTTTCAAACAATTGTCTAAGTCTACTGGAACACATTACGACACTGTTTTAAGCGCACCAACGGATGATTAGGACTTTGTCGTTTTCAGGTTGCTTGAAGCATAATCGGAAACATAATTTTCAAACTGAATCAAAATCACCATGTACGACACAAAGGATGTAGCGTACTGTGAATGAAAATGAAAATCTTTTAAACTTAAAATTAGGCGCGACTTTTGTTGGTGAACGTATGTACCGTGTATGCGAAAGTCCAAGTTAAGGAAACTAAACCAAAGGAAAAATCGGGTGTTTTGTGCAATACTTGTTGGGAGAGCATTTGCAGCTGAGGAAACACAATTGCATTACATTCGACTTGCAAAAATGCATCTTTAAGTAAAACAAGTAGATACAATACATAACGCAAAATGATGTCTAATTTCGCCATACACTATCAAGTGTTCTAGTAAAATATTCATTGAACAAAGCAAAGAGGCGGGGTCGCGGTCTGCCGTTATAAAATTTGTGTTAGTTCCGCAGCGAGCCCCGAACCTCACCTCTTTGCTTTGTTCGATATTTCATAGCTAGCTCTCCTGTCAATGACAAAGTGCAATGTAGTGCGCGCTGCCGTGAGCAGCCGTTTTCATACAAAATTTTTTATGAATATTAGCATGGCAATTTTCTTCGTTATGAACAAAAATTAAGCCAAGTATAAAACAGAAATATCTAAATGTTTGTTGTGTTGTATCGTATGCAGTTATGTATTTTTCTGGAAATTTCTACATTTAAAACGTAAACCTCGAGTTGTATGGCAATAACAAAAGCTAAGCGGCAGCTCGCACCGCGAAATTTTCATGTAAGCAAGCGATGCCGTCCTTAAAAAGCCTAGCCTTACCTTATCTCTAATGACGTGCTTGTTTTACTTAGGCCGGTGCTATTGGCAACAGCGTGCCAATAGTTTCTCATGTGTGCCAATACTATCTTGGTCACTAGCACGCGTGCGCCAATAGCGCCCAAGAGAGACTATTGGCGACCAAAAATTGTGACTGAACAATACTTTAAGAGCACGTCGATAAAATGTGATCTGTCAAATTTGCGACGTTTTTTTAGAACAGAATCCTGCTTCAATAACAAATTATAGATAACAAAATATAGATCATGTACTGTGAGAGGATGACTCTTACGCAAAAAAGATCAATGAGAATTCAAAAAGTTCGAGTATGAAGGTACAAATTTACTCTGAAATAACATCGCAAATGAACTAAGAATTCGATGATTTTTCAGATCAGCTCTCGACCTTCATACTGAAGCTTTTAAAATTATGATTCATCTGTTATTCGTATAAGAGTCATCCTCTCACAGTACGTGAGCTATAACTTTGAATAATTTGTTATTTACGCAGGATTGTGTTCCAAAAAACATCGCAAATTTGACAGTTCACATTTTTGCAAGGTGCTCTTATAATTATTTCGCGCGAATAATATTAAATTATTGTTCACTCATAATTTTTGGTTGCCAATAGTCTCTCTTAAGCATTATTGGCACGCGCGAAGAATTAACGATACACTGGGTGCAAATAGTGCCCAAGACAGACGCGGGTGCCAATAACATCACCGTTTTACTTAAAGATGCATTCCTTACAATTACAGTCTCTATTTTACCTTCTGGATGAAGCTTCTATCACGATTGACTGCAATTACTTTGTGTACCAAAACACCCATCTTTTCTGCCTTAATGTTGTTGAAGATTTTTTTTTAAAGCATTGAAAGTTATTGTCAAATTTCATGTATTCGGATCTGTGTCTTACCGAATAGACGTTAAAAGTAGCGATGACAATGTTTACAAAATGGCACATATTAAAGAAAGATGTTAGGAGTTCATAACTCAATATCAAGAAGTAAAGTTCGAAGGTGGTGCTGCCACTAATTCCCACTCGGTAAAAGTTGTGCATGTTAAAAACGGTCATACAAAATACGCCACCCATTGTAGGTACTACCTGTAACAGTGAATTGAAAAAATCAATTCTGATTGGCCGCAAAAATGCAAAATGCAGACTTACTGCCCCCCAGTAATAGCGACACAATTTCGGAACAACGTTATTCAATTGGTCGGTCAGTTTTGCAATCGAAATAATATTTTGTTGAAATTCCAGAGAATCATTGGATGAAATTACATTTTTTGGAGCGCTCAGCATTCTTGATCTGAAGAAATTTCGAAAATTAAACACCGTAACTTGACCGGTAGCACTAACTTTGAACGATTTTCATTCACTTCACACATTAATTAGATTTTGCCGCCGAAAGAATTTTAAAAAAGTGTGCCGCGTCCGAATATTTGACGTACGCCAAAATGCGCCGGCGCGGCGCCGAAACTACCATAAGCCAATTTTCACCGACACCGGGAAGGGAAGACAAAAAACGTTCGCTTTACTTTTTGAAATCTTTGATGAACTTCTCAGGCGAATTGTACGGAGAATTTTCATACAAAATCGAAAGCTCGTTAACAAAACTTAAAAGCTTCAAGCCTTCAAAGGTCAATGACGGTTCAATCATTCTAGCAGCTGTTTACGAAAATGGAAAAAACATAAAAATTTGGTTACGAAAATAGATTTTTAAGATTATTTTAGTGGTTTAATGTTGGAATGTCGGATCTAAATAAAGAAAAATGAAGATTCAATAAAAATAAGGCGATAATGATAATAATATAATTCCAATAAGGCGATAATGAGAAATGTAAAAATTCTCCAAAATCATGGTCATTTCATGGTCAATCATGGTAGAAATTCGTCTGAGTTATACGGTCTCCCACAAGATGGCACCCCAAAATTCTATTGATTGCTTATAGTATGTTACAGCACATACGATGTAAATTAGCCATAACTGAACTGGCTACGTAATGTTCGCACGAGGTGGCACGCAAGTGCAAAGGTTTATGGAACGAGCGAAGCGAGTGTAGTAATCGCACATTAGCCAGATAAGTTACGGCTAATTCACATTATATGTTCTTAGTCTATTTTACCGCGTAAGAAACGAGGTATTTCTATATTCTACAAATTTTGTTAATAAAACTTTGTACGACTTTGTACCATAAACAGGATTGCATTCATATTAAGTGCTCTTTGAGGTAAAGGTTTCGCTTCCCGGTGGCAGCAATTTTTCAAAATATTCTGTTTGCTAGCGTCAATCCAAAATTTATCGATCTTCAACTGCCGTTAGTCTAGAATGACTTTTAGGCATTTAATTTCGATTTCGATCATTTCCGCAAAATTTATTTGTCTTTTCTTGGGCTTTTTAGCGGAATATACTTTTTCGTATACGAGTTCCAACAAAAAAAAATTTATTCTGAAGGGTCGTTGTTGAACAAATAAACAGTTGGAATATTTCCTTAATTGAACACCTAGCTGTTCAGTTAAGAAAATAATTGAACAACTGAGAGTTCGGTCAAGGAAATCACCGAACACCTTCACATTCAGTAAGGTTATGACCGATTTATATAGACAAAAAAATTACAAATAATGACACTTACCGAGTTCCTATGCGGTAAAGTATTTTACGCACTGAACCGTACGCTTATATCGCGCTCACTCTGATTTTTTTGTTCTTGGTAGCATCAGACAGATTGAAAAATTGCCTACTAGTATCTTCATCATGATTACACATTTTCAATACACTTATGACACCTACATGAAATTGATTTATTTGTCGTTATTTTATTGTTATGTAACATGACACACACATTCATCCACAGTAAAATGAATGTTTTCAACTGTTTGAGGTCATATGACTGAAAAATGTCTAAATGTGATTGGTTGGTTGAGGGAAATTCACTCATTTTCGTGGTGTTACCAGATTTAAAACCAATTTATTGTGGCAAATGCCTTAGAACAGAGAAATGATAGGTGGTGCCAACCTGATATAGTATGCGTATCTCGAATAAAAAAGTGGATCGAATGCAACCAATACGTCAAAAAATATGTAAAATTGAGAGAATTTTCGCTCTTTGAACACTATGCGCATTCTATATAAGGCACAGTGGTGCCAACTTATCATTTCTCTACCTTAGAACGAATTGAATAATTGAGAGAAGTTCTCTCATTTTTCATAGCGTTACCTGATCAAACAATAGACTTACTCAATGAATCCATTCAAAGCCGCAAATCTCAGATGCAGAGAATAAGTAAGGATTTGAAATTGAGTCGTTATCAACACATACGCAGCGTTAGTTATAATGAACGACGGCATGTATTGAACGAACATTTGAGTACCCATGTTGAAGAAATGGTAGGCCAAACAAGAGTAGACCAAAATTAGCACAACGTAACAACTGATCATGTAAATTAGTGCGTGTCGGTAAAACCTGCTGTGATTGATTTGAATCTGTAACAACATCAGCATCTAGAATTATTCAAAACGTTCAAATTTGTAACGCTAGAGTGCCGATTTCTTAGGAAACCTGACGATCGATACGACTGAGTGAATTAACTATTTCACAGAACACATTTCTCATTAGCACCATTTGTAATGTTAATGCTATTAGAAACGTTAAAAATATCATGATGAGTATACGCTGAGCACTGTTAAAAATGACGGTGTCTTTTGCGTCATTTGTAATGTTGTAGTCGTTTACCCAGTTGAAATATATTAAGATCGCATAAACTGCTACAACTGCAGTGAGTTTTAAAAGGTCGTAGAATTCAAACCAAACTTTGCATTCCATCTCGTCTATCGAAAGACTGTAACAAGGCGTTCCGAGACATTTCCCAATCATATAAAGCAAATGTATTGTGTCCAGAAAGGTTTTCCCTGAGCTCATTTCAAACGAACGTCGTTCTTCAACCAGCTGTAATACACTGAATGAAGTCCGGAATAAAACAAATGGACTCATCGATAATTAAATAGTTAATTTATTTCACATACAATTTGCTCTTATTAAGAGAAAGATGGAGAGAGAGAGCGTATGGGTCTTACCTTAGTTTGTTACAAACTTTCATTACTGTTGAATTTTGGATGAAGTAATGGTAAAGAAACAAAACAAACAATAATTTATTTCTTTGAGCTTTGAGATAGCAAATTAATGTAACTCTGTGTTGGTTAACGTTACGACCAGCCCCGGAAAATATATTTTTGTAGCTTGAGCAGTTGTTGTGTGACCGTATTAGGCACAATGGAAACCGATGCCAAATTTAGCATTGATGATGGTTATGATGGCAATTCACAGAGAGACATTCCGTAATTGAATTCGTAATAAAATTTCAATTACGCGTAATTTTAAAATGTCGTCAATTTTCAATTAGAAATATTACGCACATCGTGATAAATTATGACATAAATTACAAATTGTTAAAAAATATTACCGCCGAACTAGAATTGCTCAAATCAATTAGATCGATTGTGTGGGTGATGCAGGTCGTGGAACCTTACATACACAATCAAAAATCGTGCAGTAATATGTCCTCTACATTGTTTCAATCGGGTGAGAGGTCATTGTAAAGTCGTTCGCTGAACGATTCAGACATATTGGAATTCCAACGAGGCACCAGTTTTCTATATATAAGAAAAATGGTTTTTCCATGTGAATGTTTTGTTTTAATTGAACCTAAATTTTAAAAAAAATTAAATTTAGGGGCTGACGTTAAAAACGGTTCTCGAATCTTTCGAGTTAACGGATTTGACAAGAATTTTTGAAGATAAGCGGAAAAGTAACATTTAATTCAGTTGAAATTTTCGCGTACCCAAGTAAAAATGAAATCCTCAAACGTTCAAAAAGAGGATCCTCAAATCTCATTAGACAATATTGAGACCTGAGGATCCTCTTTTCGATCTTTTGAGGATTCTACTAGTGTTCTTGATGTGATCTGATTATTGACGTCACTAATTTACTTGATATTTACGCGTCAATCGTGTGTGATTACCCATACTAAAAGAGTTGAACCGACGTCATTATTATCGTTTCGTTGGAGATTCAGTGTGTAGATGAGTCGTTTTTGTCAATCATGTTACGATTTTTTTTTGATATTTAATCAAGACAACTAGGTTGAATGTTTGAATTGCATTGAAGAAGCTGATTTGATCGAATTGGGTATCGCGCTGCGTCATCGCATAAAGCTGCGTGGTAAAATAGCGCCGTGGAAGACCAACGGTTTTCTGATCGAAAGCGACAAACTCGAAGAAAGCGAAATCAAAAAAGGTGGAGAAATTGTGAAAATTGAAAGCGAACAGATCACCGAATCGAGCGAGGAGGTTGCAAAAGAAGCCTTTCTTCCGTCTGTTTATTGTGCAATTTCCACATCGAATCATCGTAACACTTATTGCTATCGTAATTTTTTTGCAAAGAAATTGACTCATCAAAGAGCGTCAGATTGCAATCACTAAATCTAACAAAAACGCTAAACACTAACGGTAAAGGCAAATGTCCATGATTCATTTCTGTCAAAGCTTGAAAATTGAATAATTTATCGTTAGTGTTCAGCGTTTTTGTTGGATTTAGTGGTTGCAATCTGACGCTCTCTATCGTCAGGTTGACGAAACCGCTACCCGACAAAATTTTTTTTTCTTTGTTTCCTACTTTTTTATCGATCTGCTAATGAAGCAACACCGATCGGACTTCATTCCGATACCAAATAACGAAAATTAGCAAGAAGAGCATTTCAACTAATCAACTTTTTCGTATAAAAAATTCAATTCAAGTTTTATTACAAATTGTAATTAGATTTCTTGTATCAAGGGTTCAAAATAAGACAATCAAAATGTACATCCCCGATAGCAACATTGGTAGAGTCGTGGATTGGAGAACTGGAGTTAAAGGCCGGTACACACCTGAAGTCGGAGCAACAAAGTGAAAGTCAGTATTTAGATAGAGTTTACAGAACTGTGCGTAAAAAATAAGAAGTTGACAAGGTTATAGTAAGGAAATAAACAGAAAATATAATTTTGCATAAAATTACGGTATTACATTCATAATTGGAAATTAGCTTTTTACACAATATTATACACGAGGGGTGACGCACTTCATTTATTTCATTTATTCCATTTATTCTTTTATTCCATTTATTCCCAAAATTTTTTTGTTGTTTTTGCGAAATATCTCAACCAAACACATCACAAGTTAGACAAATAAGTTCAAAAATAGGTTTGCACAAATTAAAAAGCATTAAAACCATCCTGAGATTAAATTTTATTTATTTTTTTTGGAATAAATGGAATAAATTTATTTATTCCATTTATTCCAATTTTCAACAAAAATACTTTTAAGTTTTCAAAAGTGGGTTTTTTCACTTTTTGACACATTAGTATGGTTTGTTGTGTGCGTTGCCATCAAAATCAAGTATATTTGAGGTTTTGACGAATTTGAAAATATTATCATTTATTCCAATATTTATTCCATTTATTCCCATTTATTCCATTTATTCCCATTTATTCCATTTATTCCATAAACAGCAGAAGTGCGTCACCCCTAGATTATACAATTACACATTACACGAATTCTGTGTAATTGTAATTGGTGGAGAATCAAACATGAAACAATTACAATTACGGCAAATTCAATTATGAAATGTCTCTCTGTGAAAGGATACTTATCCCTCTACTTTAAAGTCTCTCATTTTTTTCTCAATTTTTACTCTTCGGTATGATTTTGTCAAATGTTTACGTGTTATGTTGAATGATGCCGTCATCTTTGCATAATTTTGTGTCAGAAGAAAATATTCGTTCTTTGTAGGAGGAGATTCTGGGCAGGGTATGAGGAAGAGATAATAAATGAAAAACGAATAAAGAAAAACACATTTTGCTGCACGTTTAAATTTTCATTGAAAACATATCTTTTTGCAAGTACATACATACCAAAAATTAATAGCGAATATTACAACTGAGTGATTATACTGCCTTCAAATCAAAATATTTACTTCCGTCCCTATTTATGCAAAATACTTACCGTTGCATTGGTGGCGATATGATGCAACTCAAATCGATTTCCTGGAATTGTCGGTAATGTAGTTTTCGAATTGGATTACGATGACGATGTACGAGACGACGGAAGCAATATACTGTCGATTGAAAATAAAATTAGTGGTTACAATGTGTTACGGTGCCTGAGAGTTATCTATTTTGTCTGAAAGCGGGGCGTGGCACTCTTTCGTTTTGATCATTGCAAGTAATACTCAACGTGAAGTTTGCTCTAGTTGCAAAAAAAATCAGCTGATTTTTGAACTTTTCAATGAAGTCAGATGATTTTGGTAAATTTATTGATGAAATTAGCTGATCTTTTTGCGATGGAGTTAGCTTCAGCCGCAACTCATGTCGAGTATTACTTGCCAAGATCAAAACAAAAGACTGTCACGCCCCCAGCTGACAGTAAGGCGATTTTTGCGTGACATACTTTATGAACGGCAATTAAAAATTTTTCTGCCATTTTCGACATGACCAACCTGACATCGTGTATTTATATTTCGTGGGACGAGGTTTTTAACGTTTTATTTCGTTATGGTATACACTGGCACATTTTTGTATGAAGAAACTGTCAAAATTATTACAGTGCTATGGCTTGCGGTTACGTGTCCTCATATAAGGAAACCATTACGCCATAACACACATTTCCTGTCTCAGATGTAAACTTGACATTTGTGTGAAAAAACGTGACAGTCAAGTGTGGCTTACAACCTAAATGCTTCAGCAACACTACTGCCAGTGGTGATACTCACAAACTAAATGCATAGCAGTAGCAAATGCCAATTTTTGAGTTAAGTTCTTAACAACATTTTTCTACTTACCGAATATGCAAACGACCAATTTAAGGGAAATATACCAAAAGAAAAGTCGGGTGACTGATGCAAAATTTGCTGAGAGAATATTTTCAACTGTAAAGTAACCATAATACATCCGAATAGATTTTTAACGCTTTAATCGTTGTGTCTCGTGTTTACCTTTAAAATAACATTGCAATCTTGTGTCCGTGCTATAATTTTGCCAACAAGAATGCCCATTTTTTTAGCCTTTTCGTGGATAAATCACATTTTATTCAAATATTTTAGTGGTGAAAATAGACGAAATGCATCGAAAATCAAGATTGATGACTAGTGGCAAGACACCAAAAGCAGTTGTACTTATATTGGACACGATAAAAATCGCTCGCGTAAGGTTTGTTTGAAAGCTCAACTTGATAAATTTTTTTTTTTTGTCAGGTTGAGCTTTCAAACAAATCTTACGCGAGCGAAGGTTTGTTTAAAAGCTCAACTTGATAAAAAAAAATTTTTTGTCAGGTTGAGCTTTCAAACAAAACTTATGCGAGCGATTTTAATCTCGTCTTATAGACGAATTCCGTAAGGGGAAATGGCTTAGCACCGGATCGAATTCTTCATGCAAAGTTAAGGCGGTTACACATTAGCAATTACTTTCGTTATATTCTCTGATTTTCACAATTTCGTTGACAGAAAAATATAACGACGAAATTTCTATTTGTTTACTACACAACAACTCAATTCTTGATGAAAAATACCGTCGTGTAAGCACAGAAAACAATCCTTAACATTTGATAGTAAATAATAGTTACTAATTAATCGCTAAAATAACACTAGCATCCCGTTTACATAACAAAAATATTAATTTTACACACATAAAAAAACCATGACAAACTTTGACAGGAGAATCGAAGAATTCCAAAAAATTTGAATTCTTCAATTTTCAAAATTTGTATGGAGAGAGAATAGACTCTATTCTCACTTTCGTTGTATTTTCTATTTTGTGTATTTTGTTATGACAGTAGTTGCTATATGTGAAACCTTTACGGCGGTGACTCAGTTTTGTATGAAAAAATCGAGCCGGTGCTGAAACATTTCTCCTTTTGGAATTTCTCTGTATAATTACTGCTTTACAATACGTTTTGCGAAAATTGAACAAGTGCAACTGTAGTTACAAAAACAATGTTCTTGTCACCCGAAAGCAATGCCTTCCTTGTTAAAGAAAATATTTCTTTTCGGTCGATTTTCGCAATTGCATAATTTTCGTTGCTAAGTTCGTTCTTACCGAGCTCGTGTTAAGATATGAAGCCACTAGACACAGGAACACCCATATGATAAACAAGAGACTGAGAAGATCGTAACTTATCATTAAGATGTAAAATTGGTAAGTGTTTCTTCCGTCAACCATCCTGTAGAAATTGTGGAAGTTAAATACGGTTACACAAAATACACCTGCCGTCGAAACGGTTATCTGTAATAACAACAATTCAGAATATTTTTCATTAATTGAGTCAAATAACTAACAGGGACAGCAAAGTAGTAACATAGTTTCGGTACGACATTGTTCAGTAGATCGGTTATTTTCGCAATCGCAAAAATATTTTTCTCGAATTCCAAACATTGAGAGTGAGACAGCAGACCACTTGTGGCTTGTGGCATATTTGATCTGTAAGAAAAAGCTAAAGTTATGCAATTGATCCCTTTCTTTTCTTAGCATTTCTTTCCAGATTCTTTTGATTTTAGATTTCTACAAGTACTACAAATTACGAAGTTGAAGACTTGGGTACTTTGACTTTCTTAAGTTTCTAACGTTACGTTGTTTATTGTAAACTCGTTCACGTCTAGTAATGGTACTCTGCGTTGTTTTCTGACCACTAGAATTGGGTTTTCACTTAATTAAATGCGATATTCCTTTGTGTTTTCACCCTTCGTGTCCGTCCGTCCGTATGTCGGTGTACTATAATTCAATACAGTACGCTACACTTCACTACATTTTGCTACCCTTCACTACAGTTCGCAACACTTCACTAGAGTTCACTAAAGTTCGCTACACTTCACTACACAGTTCGCTACGCTTCACTACAGTTCGCTACACTTCACTACAGTTCGCTACACTTCACTACAGTTCGCTATACTCCACTTCAGTTCGCTACACTTCACTACACAGTTCGCTACACTTCACTACACAGTTCGCTACACTTCACTACAGTTCGCTACACTTCAGTACAGTTTCTACACTTCCACTTCACTTCAGTTTACTACACGTTATTAAGCAGCGATAGATACCTTATATCCGTCCGTTTGTGATTTGTTATCGGTGATTGGAGTTGCACTTTCCTATACCCATTTCAATGATTTTTTCATTCCTCGGAGGGAAAACTGCTGTTTTCATAGATTTTTCGTCATGGGTCCACGACACCAATTTCAAAATCAAAATGACGAAGAGTTTTTTTTATAACAGTTCACAGCCTGTTGCTATTGACGAAGAGTATGTAACACTCAAGATAATCCACCGACGGGTCTCGGTGAACAGAAGTTGATACATGTCAGTTGACTATTCTCAGCCCCTCAGTAGCAACTAAGTTGTACAAAAAGCAGGTGCTCTATCCGACACCTCATTGCGAAAGAGTTGGTGCCTAGCGGAAAAATATTTAAATGATTTTTTGACGTAGAAATTGGAGCCATGAACGAGATAATGGCGAAAATGTTTTATATGAAATTTATGTACCAATGCTGAGTCAATAAACATTTTTCATGGCGAAAATATTAACCAGTAAATTGCAATTTCAGCAAAGAAAGTGCTTCCATCTTTTGAAATAATTTATGTCGATGACTGTAGGATCAGCGCAGCGCCATGGCGTGCCACCTTTTATCATTGAGGGTCAAGTTATTTTTACATTTTGACTATGTCTGGTTCACCATAAAGCTTAATATAATAATAATACGTTTATTTAGCGTCTAACTTATACAGTCGACAGTTCTTTTGAACTACAAACAATAAATACATTAAGTTTAACAAGGATAAGTAAAATTAAAGTAATAATTGACATTAATAAAAATAGCTCAGAGCACAGTAAATATGACAGTTAAAAGACAAGTTATCACTAAAATGCTCGTCAATCAATAAATAAGAAAAAGATTAAAGTCTTGAGCTTTGATAATTAAAGGAATAAATAATTAAATAAATGAAAAAAAAAACAGGTCAAAAGAGGAATAAGTTAAAGTTAGTCTGAGTCGGTTCACAGCCCGACACCCATTGGTCAAAAAATTGTCGGGAAGCTGACGTAGTTCTGAACGAAATTGGTTATAAAATGCAATGTGGGATCAATGTGTTCCAGGATTTAGCGTAATCAGCGATCTCAAGCTCGGCGACTGGTATTTCCCAACGATTATCGCATGAACAAACAAAACGGTGGTATTGATGCGACGTCTTATTAGCGTTGCCAGTCCAAGCTTCTCACATCTTTCTGTATAAGGCGGCAGCTCATATGATTCAGTAAGATACCGTTTGTCATCACCAAGTAGGAACAGCACCATCTGCTTCTGTACGCTCTTTATGCTCTTCCTATGCACGAGGTAGTTGGGCGACCAAATGGGAATTGAAAATTCTAAGGTTGAGCGCGCCAAGAGTTGATACTTATATTGTATTCCAAAGCAAATTGATTGTCTTTTAATAAATTTCGATGTGGTGATGGTTCGATTAGTGATGTATTCATAATGTGATCGGAATGTCAGCTCATTGTCTACAATTACACCAAAGTCCATTGTTTCATCCACCCTTGTAATCGACTTCCCGTATCGTGTAATCGAACGTGATGGGTTGTGCAAGCCTTTGACAGTTTAGATCGAAATGTTATGTGGAAGATTTTGTCGAGCTACGGCATCCCTAAGAAAATCCTGAACCTCATAATCGGGCTTTATCGAAGTGGAAAATGCCGTGTTATACATCGTGGAAAACTGGGTCGATGGTTTACCGTGGATTCTGGTGTGAAACAAGGATGTGTGTTATCGCCTCTCTTATTCTTGCTCATACTGGACTGGGTTATGAGAAAGGTGAACACAGGCTGTAGAGGTATTCAGTGGACCTTAACCGAACGTCTTGGTGATATTGATTTTGCTGACGATCTAGCCCTTTTGGCGCATACTGCTCGTGATATGCATGAATCGTTACGTCTAAGCATTCGTTTCGCTTAACAGCATATGGAACTCAAAACAACTGACAAGAAACCTTAATTTGAGATTTTTTAAACGAATTGCGTATCAGTATTGCTGTACGGTTGTGAAACTTGGAAAATGAATAAAATCCAAGTTTTCGTCAACAGATACCTCAGACGCATTCTGAAATAGACCCGTGCGCCGGTCTCCTTTTTTCGGCGGCGGCGCTTAAAATTTTTTTAGCTGTCGGCGGCGGCTTACATCGGCTGAGGATTTTTACCGGCGGCTGACTTCGGCGCGCGTCAATTTTTTTATCGGCGGCGGCGGCGCATTTCGGCGCAAAAATCGGCGCTAGCAAATTTTCTGATTAAAAAAGTTAAAAATTTATAGCGTTTAAATTTGTAAACGTAGTCCGGTGTG
The DNA here is from genome assembly GCA_029228625.1 of Pseudolycoriella hygida. NCBI lineage: Eukaryota > Metazoa > Arthropoda > Insecta > Diptera > Sciaridae > Pseudolycoriella > Pseudolycoriella hygida. The sequence continues at coordinate 22,483,867 of CM055405.1, read as the reverse complement.
AGTTGTCCTTTCGCACATATTTTGGAATAAAAGCGATTGGATTGCTAAAAGACAAAGTTATTTCACTATGTTCGCATTCTGAGAGCGGCCGAGATTGGTCAGAGGAGCTGCCGTTGTCTAAAACTTCTGTTGGCTCTATAAAATCCAATTTTGCTTCAATTTCGTCGAAAAACATATCGCTAGGGCAAGCCAATTGCACGTATCAGAATAGACAATGGCAAATAATAACTGTTGCAAACACTTATTTACATAAACACTAAAATTCTATAGAATATTAAGGAATGTCATACAATTTTATTAGATCAAAGTCATTGGAAATCGCCGAAATGGCAATTTGGGGAAGCCCTCCCGTGCTGCACCGACCTATGGACCTAAGGGACTTCGTGCGCGTCTAAAAATATCATGAATTCTTTGTACCTTTGCTGATATGAGAAAAATATAAAAACTAGAAAATGTATGGAGGTGGCGCAGTTATTCAAGGTAAGGGCCATCAATGAAAAAGTAGGCACAAGTTCGTCGATTCAAGTTCGATTTAGACGTTTGAGGACTCAACATTTTAAGAAAAGAAAACTCTATCGATAACACAATTTTTCACTTAAAAAAAAAAAATCCAAAATGGCGTCCGTTCATGAAAAAAGACGCGAATGTTGAGTATGTAAACGGTCCAAAACTTTTGTTGGCTCCAATTTCATCGGGAAAAATGCAAAGAATTGTTTGAACCTTACCTCCGTGACCGCATTGACAAATGCTTTACAACGCACTAAATTTCAAATTGACAACAGGCTGCTGCTGCCATCTACATTTAAGCGAACTTAGCTCAAGAAGGCACCCTGGTGTCAATGTGAAAGTTAGTGCGTTGTAAAGCATTCGTCATTGCCGTCACGGTGATATGCTTCAATTTTTGACACCAGGCTGCCTTCTTTGTGACCTTGAACCATGACAAAGTGTGATGACCGGTGTCAAATTGACAATTATTTTCCCATAAAGTACTCGCTATTGGCTCTAACATTTCCTAACATCACTTTTTGACACCCGATTGCCCGGCCGAAAAAACAGTATTCCACTTGTTGCAACTTTCTGAAGGCTGCGTACTTCGGATTTAAGATCCAGTAGGTTCATGCACTAGTGTAAAGATCAACCTAATGCATGATCGAACCATAATTGCTTGCTGATTCGAAGATTTTCAGAACAAAGTACGACATCAGTTTGTGAGACATCACCTGCCTAGACACAATGTTGTGTATGTGTCATACATTGTGTCTAGGCAGGTGATGTCTCACAAATTGATGTCGTACTTTGTTCTGAAAATCTGACACATACACATACATTGTGTCTAGGCAGGTGATGTCTCACAAATTGATGTCGTACTTTGTTCTGAAAATCTTCGAAAATTGTCGAAAATAATTTTGGGCGATAATGTAGTTCCCCAGCGCCACTTACATACATTTTCCGGTTTTTATATTTTTCTCATATCAGCAAAGGTTCAAAGAATTCATGATATTTTTTTGGACGTAATTGAAGCAACGGCGGCTCCTCTGACCAATACCAGCTCTTCTCAGCATGCCCACGTGGTGAAATAACTTTGTCTTCTACCTCTCTACAATGATCATCAATTCAATCGCTTTTAACCCAAAATAAAAGCGAAATAGGCTCACTATACAACAGTTCACTTTTGAACTTGCAACTACGGTGAAACTGTAGCTGTTAGTACAAAACAAACAAGAGTCATCTCTATTGTTCTTAATCAGCTGTCATTTTCCCCCAGTTGCAAGTTCAAAAGTGAACCGTATCTAAATTTAAACACTCTACTTGAAGTTTTTTAATCATTTTAAAATCATTTCCTATAGTTCAAAAGAAAGTGTAAATATTCATTGTTTTAGAGAAAAGATTACATAAACGAACATTTAGGTACCACTTCAATTTTGAAATTTTTTTTTAGTTTGCGCCGAAAAATGTCCAAAAATAGAAGCGGCGGCTGGCGGCGGCGGGACGTTTTTTTTTATTCGGCGGTGGCGCGATCGGCTAGCCGATTTAGAACTTTTCGGCGGCGGCGATGGGATTTTTTCAAAAATTTTCGGCGGCGATCGGCGCGGCTGGCGCCGGCGCACGGGTCTATTCTGAAAATACGTTGGCCAGAAACTATTAGCAATGAGGAGTTTTGGAGTATAACCAGGTGTGAGAAAATGCAACCATTGATCATACGTCGGAAGTGGAATTGGATCGGTCACACTTTAAGGAGTCCTAGGGAGTCCTAAGACCCTTCGACTGCACCACAACAACCGATGGATTCTCTCATTACCAGAGTGAATATGTATCTTTGAAATTCGTTGAATTTTTTCCTTTAACGCTTTTGAGCTACCCCTAAATCGTCTCGGATCAAGTTACGCCCATATACAATCTTGATCAGGGATCAAAAACCTTTTGGTTTTCGGTTGGTGCCCCAAACTTTTCGATACTTTTATTTGACCATACATTTTTGGGCCTCCCTAGTGTCGATTGTTACGCTTTACTCCTGTTGTCGATTCGAAGGCGGGATAATCATGTATTTCGATTTGGTGTCACTAACTTTTAACTAAAAGGGACCAACCCTTTCTCTCTCCACGGCCATAAACTTGTCTTTAACAACTTCCATATTTCGTCCAAATATATTCAGGTGTTCTAGGAAACTGATGAATGAACTAAGGTGAAAATGAGGCCACTGGACTCTATGTCTGTGGTTTGTACACAGGTGCTTCGAGAGTCAAATTAAATAGTAGCGTTAGAATAGGACCTCTTGACGTAGCCCTTCCTCTACGTCGAAGACAAGTTTATTGGAGGTGACTGATATTAAACAGCGGATCCAATGTTGAACGACCTACACGATAAGGGGTCGTGCACATATGACGTCACGTTTGCTATAAAAAATGAGTATCCATAAAACGGTCATAACTTAGTCAAGACAGCAAATTCTGTTTATAGGACTCTGGCTACCCCCCCAAATAGGGGGTGTATTTGGGGGGGCAGCCGGAGTACTATAAGCAAAATCTCTTACCAGTTTGGAGTTATAGACTTTGTGGATTTTATAGCAAGCGTGACGTCATATGTGTACGACCCCTAACTACTTTTCTGTTCATATACAATGGTCTTCATGTATGGATCTTTCTTCCATAAAGAACATTTACAAATATATTGCAATATTCAGTAGAATTACCACACGTCAATTTATCTCCTCTTTTGTACAATTTGATCATTTGATAATTGATAGGATAAAGTATGCTGGTCTTCCACTGTTCCGGTAAATCCCCAACATTCCAATTTCGTTTGATGAGCTCTCGCATCTCCATACACAACGCGTTCCCGTCGTTACTAAAAAGTTTTGCGAGTAGGTGGTTATTCCCCCAAGGCTTTGAAATTTGTGAGACTGGAAAATTCAGCTTCAACTTCAACTCAGCCTATCTCTGTATCTCTATATGCACATGTCATCACCTAGCAGATCTGTCTTTTTCCGAGCGAGTATTTGATTCTAAAGTTCAAACAATGAAATTGTTGAAAAAAAAAACAACTTTCGAAAGAATGTTTCTAAACAAAATAAATTCTTGTTCTTCAACGGATGTTTAAATCGATCCCTTGATGTCGTATTCATAAATGAATTCATTGTATTAAACCTATTAAACTTACTCAACGAATTGATTCAAAAGTGAAAATCTCAAGTACATCGAGTACATGAGAATATGAAACTGTATCGCCAACATACTGAAAGCTGCGTTGGGTAGCAAGAATGAGAGCATGTATTGTACTAGTCGCCCTGTGTCGATGATGTAAAAATAGTATGCGAAACCTGAATAAACCAACAGCATGGCAACGTAACTTATGATCGTGTAAATGACGGCATGTCGGTAGAGGTCGTTGCAGTTTATTTGAATGTGTAATAATTCGAACATCTGAAAACAACAATTTCCTTTCATTGAAATCAACGACCGTGTAGATATCTTCTTTGACGTAATTACCTTAATGTCAATATCAATGAGTGAATTCGAAATGTTCCAGAACTGTTTTCGCATCAAAAGTGTTTGAAATGTTGCACCCACTAAGAACATCAAAGAGACTATTGCAAGTATTTGTTGTCCAGTGTTGAAAATGACGGTATTCCTTGCGTCATTTGTCATTTTCCACTCATTCACGCAATTGTAGTGCAGTAAAGTGAAATACACTGCAACGAATGCAATAAGCTGTAAAGAATTAGATATTTCAAACGAAACTTTGCACATCAATTGTTCTTTAGAAACACGGTAACAAGACAACCCAAAGAATTTTCCAAAGTTGTATAGAAAATACATTGTGTCGACAAATTTTCTTTTAGTGCTCATGCTTTTCGAATGTATGTGCTTCTACGGTACGTCATACTCAACTAATTGACAAAAGGTATAAACGATTTTTACGATTAGGTGATACAATTCGAAAGCAATATTTTTGGGGGAGAACATTCACAAAAACCCCCAGTTTGCTTTTATCGCGTTACTTTTTGTTTCAATTGAATTTTCTAGCGAGAGTTGCAATTTTTAGATTTTTTGAAAGTTTCAAATAAAATTCCGAAATCGATACAAAATGAGTCGGCGTCTACCGACTGAAACTCGATTGAAACAACATCATTTTCAACATTAAGAGGCAAAAGACCCTTATAGTTAGCTCAACATCATCCCCGGAGCGGTAGCGGAGGGCGTGACGCAGTCCCCACACCCCAAAAAAGAAGTCCACAAACTCAAAAAACGCCATACAAAAACCTTTGGGACAAGTCGCCATATATACTCGAACTTTTGAGTTTTTTCCCCTCGCCTTCCTCTCCCTTTAAATTATTTAAAAAAAATGGCGTCGCAGTGCAGCTTTTCAACGAGCCCAGACTCATCAAAGTCAGTTGGAAATTGACTGAGATATCAAGGTTTGAAAATGACATTTTTCTATGTGCCGTCGATTTTTCCATTGTTATGAAAACTTTTTTCTGATCTGTCGACCTATTAATAATTTTCGATCTCGAGAACCAGATAGCCGATCTTCCTGAAATTTTCACTGAACGTCTCGGTCCCAAATGAAAAATTTCATATGCCGCTTTTTCGGAAAAATTCTGGAAAAGCCATGGCATGTGGAAAAGTGGTCAATTATGACTTTTTATCATATAATGCTCGGAGTTTCCGAATTTTAGCTCCGGAATCAAACCGGCGCCATCTTGAATTTTCCCAAGCAATAAATTAGGTTTTTTTTTTGGTTTTCGAATTTTAGCTTCGGAATGAGAATACTTATGTTTGGTGAGGAGAATTTTTTGGGATCTTAAAAAAATGTCTGCCAGCTGCCAAGCGGCGCCAACTTGGATTTTGTGAATACTCAAAAATGCTGTCTTCTGACAACTAGACAGTTGACTTCTTCGGGAAAGTTGTAGAGATTGGTGCGATAAATTTTTTTCGGAGAAATTTTTTTTTAGAGAAAATTTTTTTGGAGAAAAATTTTTTCTGAGAAATTTTTTTTTCGGAGAAAATTTTTTCTAAGAAATATTTTTTCAGAGAAATTTTTTATTGCGGAAATTTACCCTAAACAATCTACGCAATAAGAAATAAAAGTCAAATTTTTGCAGCGTAAAAACTGAAAGTACAGACAAATTATTTCGTCGTTGGGTCAACGCAATCAATGTAATTTTTTCAGACAATTAAAGCTTTCAACACAAGATTCCATTAAAACATATTTTTGTGTATTATCAGCGATAGCGTCATCTCAAGCGATATCATTAATTTTGGAAGAGGACTTACGGTCTGCGACACACTTTAACTTTTAAGAGGTTTTAGTTGTGATTTTAGTCGTTTTGAAAGTTGTCATACGTTCTATTTTTCGAAAAAATTTTCCTCCAAAAAATTCTTCAAAAAAAAATTTCTTCAAAAAAATTTTCTCCGAAGAAAAATGTTTTCAAAAAAAATTTTCACCACTAAGTTGCCTTCGAGTCAACTTCGGCTACTTTCGGGACACTTCGTGTTACCTTCGGAACACTTCCTGTCAGCTTCGGCTACCTTCGGAACACTTCGTGTCAACTTCGGCTACCTTTAGAACACTTCGCGTCACCTTCGCCTACTTTGGAAGGAAACAACTGTCAAGGTATTCTAATTCAGAATATAGCATCATGTCACTTTGACAGCTGGCAGCCATTTCCTCAATATTTCACAAAATTCTACTCAACAATATCTATAACTGTCCCGAAGAAACCAACTTGTCTAGGTACTCTAATTCACAAGATAGTAAAAAATCCAAGATGGCGCCGCTTACAGTTGGCAGTTTTCTTAAGATCTCAAAAAATTCCACTGTCCAAACTTTATAACTTTCTCAAAGAAACCAATTCTCTAGCTATTGTCACTCCGGGGCTAAAATTCGAAAACTCTGAGCATTATCGACAAATTCGACCACTTTTCCACATGCTATGAATTTTTCAGACTTTTCCCGGAAAAGCAGCCTATGAAACTTTTCATTTTGGGCCGAGACTGACATTAGATAGAACATAGATCGATATGTAGAAAGAATGTAAAATACAACCGATTTTGACGAGTCTGGGCTCGTTGGAAAGCTGCTGTGACGTATTTTTGTTTGCATTTGGAGGGGGAGGGTGTAAAACTCATACGCATATGGCTCCTACTCCCAAAGGTTTTTGTATGGCGTTTTTTGAGTTTGTGGACTTTTTTGGAATGTGGGAACTGCGTCACGCCCTCCACTACCGCTGCGTGTATGATTTGAGCTCAGAGTACCTTAGGTACCAGAGTGCATTGGGTCGCAAAATTAGTTTCAAATACAAGTATGTTGACAAGTTGAAAAGGCAAAAGGCAAAAGGCAATTCGTAAAACACCCCCCAAATCCGTCACTGTGATTATGCAAAAACAATTTATGAATGAATTGAAATCGTATTCTGATGCAAACTCGTAAGCACGTTCATTCACAATGCTCAGATCTATTGAATATTACAGCTTTCATATAGAAATGTGGAGATGCCATTCTTCATCTTTCATCAAAGTAAACTTTGGATTTGTATAACATTATAACACTAAAGCTTTATGAGGAAATTCGATTGGTTTCTGATGTTTATTTACAATTTCTTCAAGTATATATACGTTTGCGTTCATTCTGTGAGTAAAGAAATTATTTATTTTTGTCGCGTGAAAGCCACACATTCGTACGTAAAACGTAAGCCTAAGATAAACCAAAAAATTCAAATAATTTTCTTCTCTCCACAAGAAAAATACAGAATATCGTCGTCGTAATTATTCTAAAAAACTAACACTTAACCAGAGGACATATCGTCATATGAAAGCTAAGGCTTCATTTGCATTTAAAAAAAAGTATTCCGCTGAGAGTGCCGCTTGGAAATTTGAATTGATTTTTTTAACCGACTCAAATTCTAAGCGGCGGGCGCTCTCAACCAACAGTAAGTTTCATTTTTTATATAAACATGCGAATGAAAAATGAGAGAGAGAGAGAGAGAGAGAGATGATGATATATAGTAAAACAGAGGTGAGTTGAGCTGAGTCTAATCACGATAAGGGACTAAAGGGACTAAGGGACTGAACTGCAAAGCATGTTTTGCTCGTTCAAATTGAACAATGCAGCTTAGTGAAAGAAAAATTATTATATTACAGGAATGGATCATAAGCTTGTGCAACTTTCTTATTTCTATTTTATCTCTCTTTTCACATCACAACAAAAACCTTTTTAAAAGTAGAGTGTGACGCAGTCCGAAAGTTCGCTTCCAAAATTTGCTTGGGGTGACGCTATCGCAGATAATACGCAGAAGTTCGTTTGAATCGAACATTGTGTTAAAAGTTTTGATTTCCTGAAAAAATTAGAGCGCTTTCTTTGAAACAAAATTACGTTTTGTTAAAAAAAATTGCGTCACAAAAGCCGGACCCAACGACGAAATAATTTTTCTGTACTTTCAGTTTTTGCGCTGCAAAATTTTTTCTCCAAAAAAAATTTTTCTCCAAAAAAAACTTTCTCCAAAAAAAGTTTTATACTAAAAAGTTTTTTCACCAAAAAATTTTTTCTCCGATCTATCGATTTTGACCAAATTCCGCGCCTCGGCGACCCCACTTTCTATTCATCAAAATGATTCGCAAGTCAATATCACTTTCCCGAAGAAACCAACTGTCTAGCTATTCTAATTCAGAAGATAGCAAAAAATTCAAGATGGCATCGCTATGACAGCTGGCAGCCATTTTCTAATGATACCAAAAAATTCTCCTGATGAAACTCTATAACTTTGTAGAAGAAACCAACTCTCTAAGTGTTATCATTCCGGAGCTAAAAATCGAAAACCCAAATAAGCATAATTTATACCTTACAAAAATCCAAGATGGCGTCACTTTGGCAGATTTCTCAAAATCCCAAAAAAATCTCCTGATCAAACTCTATAGCTTTCCCGAAGAAACCAACTCTCCAAGTATTGTCATTCCGAAGCTAAAATTCGAAAACCAAAAAAACCCTAATTTATTGCTTGGGAAAATTCAAGATGGCGCCAGTTTGACCGCTGGCAGCCATTTTCTTAAGATCCCAAAAAATTCTCCTGACCAAACTCTATAACATTCCCGAAGAAACCAACTCTCTAGCTATCGTCACTTCGGAGCTAAAATTCGAAAACTCCGTGCATTACCACTTTGAACACTTTTCCACATGCCACGGCTTTTCCAGAATTTTCCCGGAAAAGCGGCATATGAAATTTTTCATTTGGAGCCGAGACTGACGTTCCCTGAAAATTTTAAGGAAATCGCTCGAGCGGTTCTCGAGAAAAAAAAAGTAGATAGATAGATAGATCGTTGACACACCACACAGGAATAAAATTGTTATTAATTACAAAGGTAATTTGACCACTTTCCCTTAGGAATTGGTCATCTTTGATTGGCGATATCTCAGCCAATTTTCAACCGATTTTGATGAGTGAAGGCTTGTTTGAAAGCTGCTGCGACGTAGTTTGGAGGGGAAGGGGCGAGGGTTAAAAACTCAAAACTTCGCCTATACATCGTGTCTTGTCCCAAAGGTTTTTGTATGGAGGTTTTTGGGTTTGTGGACGTTTTTTTTTGGGGTGTGGGGACTGCGTCACGCTCTCCGCTACCGCTCCGAGCATGATATTCGCATGTATTTTGTTCATGTAAAACTGGTTTTTCCCGTGAAAAGAGGTAAAACGAAACGTTGCACAATTTTATGATTCTCTACTTGTAATTTAACAGTTGCCACAATTGCGTCATGAAAAGTAGCATGAAAAGTGATTCATAAAGTATGCTATGCTAAAGTCGACGTTTTTTGGAACCCCTCTTCCACTGTCGCAACTGTGTCACACAAGCCTTTACACTCTACCTCCCACCAATTTCTCATGTAATGAAAACAACTATTCATAAAGCGTGGCAAATCACAAAAAGCCAAAAAATTACAACAATACTACCCTACAACGCAAAAAAAACCTAGCGACGTTATCAGATGAGAGATTTTCATATATTTTCTCTCACAAATTCACCTCGCTAAGTTTTTTATGCGTTGTACGGCAGAAATGTTTTATGCATTGCAGGGCAGAGTACATTGACTACACTGACCAAAATTTAAATAAGAACTTTGTAAACTTTGTAAATTTTGTAATTCTGCGCAGATCAGGAAAAAAACTTAGAGAAAAAGAGCAAAAATTTTGAACGAATTTCGCCGAAAAAAATCAAAATAGCGAAACAATTAAACAATCGCCGGGAATCTTCTGTGCAATTTGCTCGCCAATTTGATTTTTTCATCGAAATTCGTTGAAAATCTTCCCTGCTTTTCTCTAAGTCTTTTTTTCCTTTTGACCGCAGAGTACAAATCCCTTCAGAAAATTTTAATGGACATTTTCCATTTATGTGCCGACGTTTCACTTTTACTTCATTTTTTTTTCTCCATTTTCGTTGAGCTTATCGGTCGGTTTCTACATTTCAAAATTTTACAAATTTTTAAAAAAAAAGTTGTGACATTACATGGTCGTTGCATCCTACCTCCCTTGTGAGACGATTTTCTTCTTCTCCCTCTTGCGTAACATACATTGTGAATGACGCCTAACGCTAGAAAGCGAAACAATGAAAACTTATTTTGAAGTTTATCGTACGCTTTAAGCCTAAAGAGTGAGCAAATAAGTTTTCGTAAGAAATAGAAAGATTATTGAATTCCTCGACTCCATGAAACTCCGGGATGAGACAATAAATTCTCTAAAAGAAACACGACCATATTTATCAAAACAAAATATTTTATTAAAAAAAATAAAAATATTAAAATCAGAATTTCTGTTTCGCTGTTGTAAAATAAGTAGCGAACGTTAAATCATATTGCTTTCATTATTGTCATCATCCGAATTGCAGTATGGAAGACTTGCGCCGCATGCGTCGGTGTCATGCGGCTTGGTTTCATTTGTACATCTTGTATCAGGTAGTGCCATTTCATTTTGATCCACGCACATAATTGATCGTCTCTTCAATGGTTCGGGTTGACCTACATCGACAAAACAGATTCACGCTTTTAGTGCGGCGACGGCTTATGTAAAAGTATACAATATTTCACGATGAATTTCATCATAATGTCAAGCGACTATCATGATATTTTGTATACTTTGACATAAGCCGACGTCGCACTAAACGAGTGGATTATCGAACGGACTTACCATGCCTTTTGCATGTTACTGGACATAGCTGCCAAGGTCCCACCCACCAATTCGCAGGACACGGATCCTCATTACAGTGACGAGTTTTTTCATTTGGTCGTGTTCCTTCAGCATTTGACCAACAATTTTCTTCGTCAACGATTCCTGTAAGCATTTTTCTAAGCCACCGAACCACACGAAACAATCTTCTCCCTTACCTTTGTTCTCTTGAATGCATATCGGTACTCGACGTTGCTTTCCCCCTCCACATGTTGCAGAACACGCAGCCCACTCTCCTAGCTGCCAAAAATAAACGGGAGCGAGTGTAGAATTCGCGGATAACGTGTACTCGTACTTGATTCCACCATTTTTCTTTCCGCGCACCAGAATCTGCGAAATGTGTCAAAATGACTAATCCTTCTCTTTAGAACTTACGCTCTTACATAAATGGTTATGTCGTGTTTGATTGGTCCAGGAATTTTCAATTTTTCCTGTTCATTGTCTCTTTCGTATAAGCCCATGGTGTTGGCGATCATAAATTCGCCAGACATCGAAACGATTCTGCCGCCATTTAGATAAGTCTCGTTACTACCAGCCTTCCCAACGGAAATGAAATTTTTCGATGGCGTTATCTCTTCGATGAGTATATGTCTCGAACCGGTGGGAATTGTTGTGATTTCGTAATAACCGTCCGATATATTCAGTTTTTTACTAAACTCTCCCTAATTCAGTGGAAGCCATTGTTTTCGATCAAAATATCAGTTTCTGTATGATTTGCACTTACTTTAATTGTTGTACACGTCTCACCCTTTCCACCACATACACCACATTGATCCTCCGTGGTATTTGAGTCGACCACCCAATCGCAGCCTACTTTCTAAACATATAAATTGTAAGTTGATTTGCGTCCACGAGCTTCAACATTTTAATAAACTTTGTCAAAAGCAGGGCAGACCATACTACTAAGAGCGATCAGACATTAGAAGAATTTAGAAATTGATCCTCATTAGGCTTTGGTTGTCATTGAAATGAGAGAATTAGAAATACAATGTACATAAAGCCGAATGGTTTGTAATGATATCCTGACGAAAATAATAATTTGAGTGAGTGAGTTCGAACAAAGAAATCCACACGTTTAGTGCGACGTCGGCTTATGTCAAAATATACGAAATTTCATGAAGAAATGCATAAGTCGACAATCACAATATTTTTCGTCGTTTGACATATTTTGAATTGCATAAAGTACCGTCGCATACTTTGACATAAGCCGAAGCTGCACTAGTTTGAGTTTTAACATCAAATACTTTCGTAAGTTACTGCAGAACATCTGATTTTCTATCTCTACGACAACGTTTCATTGCTAAGTAAGAACGGAACGAATTCTGATAGTTGCATTGGCCAGTAACGAAGGTGCATGTCGTCACACCCCCCGGAATTTGTGCTGAGGTGAAATTAGCGCCAATGATGCGCCTGAATTTGTGGTGACGAATGGTATCAATTTTAGAATTTGTGCTGCTCTCTCGAAATCGAGAGGGTTTACATACAAAAAACGCGAAAAATCAAAATTTCGACAAGTTTTTCAATTTGTGCTGGGTGGCCAGATGTCGTAAAATTTTGGGGTAGGTGTCAATCGCCAGCACAAATTCATCACAAATTCGTGGTGCAGTGGTCTTTTGAAGAAAACCTGAACTGAAGTAGGTTCCCATACAAAAATGACGAAAAATTAAAATTTCATTTTTTGATGAATTTGTGCTGTGTCACCAGAGCAGCACAAATTCTAAAATTGGTACCATTCGTCAGCACAAATTCAGACGCATCAGTGGCGCTAATTTCTCCTCAACACAAATTCCGGGTGGGTGTGACGACATACACCTCAGTAACAATAGAACATTTTTTTAAGTCGTAAAAAGTGTCGGAGAAAAGTGAACAGCGTAGCGCCGCCGCAAAAAGAGAAAAAATGCGCCACCGCCGAAATTTATTTTAACAAACGTCGAAATGCGCTGACAATTCAACAATTTGAGCGAGTACAGCTTTGGTACGATAAGTTTCACTGGTACACTTCTTCCATACAAAATCGTCACCAGTGAGTCTTATCGAACTAAAGCTGTACGCACTCTTTGAATTTGTGAGATTTTCATTTCAAAACATCTCTTGCCCAGCTGACAAAAGTTTCAAAATTTGGCGTATGTCGAAAAACGTCGCCACTGATCTTCACCGCAGTCGAATCGAAAAAAAAAACAAAAATTTTACCTTACAAATACCAGCGATGCACATATCGTTTGTACCGATGTTACATGGAGTACCATCAGCAGCTGAATCACCCCACGGCACTATTACAGTATCATCCGAATCCGTGCAATATAACTCGCATGGATCGTCTGTAGAAAAAATGTTGGTTAAGCCACAAATCAATCACGTTGGAATCATTGAACACGTACGACTATCAAAATAAGCTTGCCACTTGTATTGCTTCCCTTTAAAAGTTTCATTATTGTACATGGCACATTGTTGAGTTCTAAAACTAGGTTCATTTTCAGGACACGGTTCCTGATTGCAAATCTTATATCGAATGCGTTCACCCACACAAAATGAACCTCCATTCGCTGGTGTTGGATGATCACACTGTCTGCTTTGCATGGATATGCCACCGCCACATGATCGTGAGCATTTGGTCCAATTGTTCCAATTGCCCCAGCCACCATCTACAGGATTGGGTAACTCTTCAATGGTAACACATTGTTGATGCTGACACCACTAAACCGAAGATAGACAAATAAAATGAAGAAAATAGCCAAAAACTTGGATCGATTCGAATGTTACTTTATGTTTTCCGCAGTTTGTACCAGGCGCGGCTGGTCGCAATTGCGTGACGCATACATCGTTCACAAGACACCACAGCTGCGAACATATTTCATCTAACTTAGAACACACTTGAATGTTGTCATTTGTTTGATTGAACTGTAAACGACACTGTAAATCAGCGTTGTACATTGCTCCTGTTGAAATGGGAGCATTACGTCTGGATATCAATAGGAAAATTGCGTTGAAACAATACAATAACTGATCGCTGCATGATCTACGCTGACGTTATATCATTAGGTAATTTTTTAATTTTATCGCCAAAATTTGATTTTGTTTGTTAGCTTTAAAGCTGAAACTGAAACTGAAAGCTCAAAGAACTTAAGCAAACAACGCAGACGAATTGAGTTTTCAAGGGGAAACTTTAATTTGTTGTCATAAATCTCAAATAAATCTCTGTAAATCACTTTACATCCCATAAATCTCAATAAATCCCAATAAGCGTTTGTATACGGAAACGTAGCTACTTATGAGTCGCATCAGTATACATCACACAAATATTTTGCCTGCAATGTGAATATTATACATCATGCAGCTCGTGGCTATTGTGTTGTTTCGTAATGAATATAAAATACCTGGTGGCAAATCTGGATATATAAATTCCTCATCAGTAGGTGGATCGTCTAAACACTTTCCCAATCCTTGACTAAAATTTTACAGCAGTTTTAGCATCAACTTAACTAAATTTCTACGTTTTTTCTCTTACTCTAAGAAATGTGTTATATCACGTCGGCTACAATTTGACCATGAAACTTGAACAGTATCTGCCTCGAAACTGGGGGTCATGACATGAACAATTTTACCGGTTCGTCCATCGCATCCGGTTTTCTCAGTGTCATGATACATGCCAAAACTGAGAAAGATTTGTATTTGTATAATGTATTCAAAATGCGGCATAAATTCTGATTGGGTTTACGTCGTTTATTACAAAATGTCTAAAGTGAACAGCCCCACTCTAATCTTGAAACTTATCGATTGTTTAATTTGAATTATTAATGAAAGTCTGTCTATGTAAGGCGTTATCACAATATTACGATGATCCATAATGGGCTAATTATGTTAATACAACGCGGAACACTAAATGTGGTTATGGCAAACATTTTGCGCAAAATTTTTAAATAATTTAGAACGATACCCGAGGTTGACACATCAAAAACAAATAAATTATAATAAATAACGACATAAGTGACTATTTAGTCATTTCATCGAGACAGCAGTTCAAATAAAATGAAAATATTTACTAGTTTAAAACACCAATAGAATTGGATAGGCTCAGACCCGTACTGGCCACGTTGGGCGACCTAAAGATGCCTGACGATGATGTTCCATTTGAATTTTTCGAAAAAGTACTGTACAGTTGCTCTATGAGCCCGATGCTCGGACAAGACTGACATAGTGCTTTTTAGTAGGAGAAGGTCAGATCATGGTCATATTAGGGAAATTGAGGCTGTTTAATAAAGATATCGTTCCCGGAGCGTTGGTAAAATATCTGGGAGTAATTCTGGATACCAAGTTGAACTGGATCGCGCACGTCAAGGACAAGGCACAGAAGGCTCTAGTAGCTTTCTGGACATGCAGAAACTCGTTAGGAAGAAACTGGGGCCTGCCATCTAAGGCTATACCGTGGATGTATGATGCAGTCATCAGACCTATAATGAGTCACGGCTCCGTTGTATGGTGGCCCAGGCTCGATATTAGGAGTGCGAGGAAACAGATGAACGAGATTCGAAGGCTGGTGCGCTGCCACCGGTCCATGTGGCATTGAAGGTGAAGGCTTTCGCCACGGCGGATAGGCTGTCTCAGAACGATCTCTGGACTCCGAATTTCGTTTCGGGCCATGGGAAAATCAAGAAGGCTATCATAAACGAGGTCTTTGAATGAAACCGGAGACAGACTTTGTAAGGCGTTTTGAGGCTGTCGTACCCAGCAGGTCCGAATGGCTGGGAGGTTGGCCAAGCTACCTATCAGACAAAGAAATTATGAGCTTTACTGACGGCTCTAAAATTTCAGAAGGCACCGAAGCCGGAGTATTTTCTCTGGAATTATCGGCGGAAAGATGGTACCACCTAGGTGGGTACGCCGACGTCTTTCAGGCTCAAATTTTCGCGGCACTGATGGAAGTGCAGGAGGCAATCCCAGCAGAGGCAAGTGGGGAAAATGTTACAATGTATTCTGACAGTGAGACGATGATTAAAGCGCTCACGTCGCCTGTCGTGACATCCAAGCTAGTGAAAGCGTTGAAGGAAACCCTGAACCGGATGGGACTGAGACATCGGGTCACATTGGTCATGGTTCGCCTCTCTGGTGTGGAGGGAAACGAGAAAGCGGATGAGCTGGCGAGGAAGGGCTCGGCAACATCAAGTTACGGGGCGGAACCTCTTATACCCATCCCGCACTCGGAATGCGTGAAAGCGATGAAAAACTGGGTGAGGTCGGAATTCGCTGACTGTTGGAGCGCCTATAAAGGAGGAATGCAAACGAAGTGTTTCTTCCCGGTGCCCGATGGAAGGTGGGCAAGAGAACTGCTAAACTTGGACAAGGGACGCATCAAGAGGGTGGTGGGTGGGATTACCGGGCACTGCGGATTGAGCAGGCACTCGGCAAAAATGGGAATCTCTAATGATCCCAACTGTACCTGAGGCCTGAGCGACGAAACGGACGTTCACGTTATATGCGAGTGCCCGAAGTTCTCCGCACTGAGGCTTAGGACCTTAGGAAGTCATGCGGTCCAGTCTGCAACAGTATCCAAGGTGTGCCGCTCAAGGCAGGTTCCTAGTCGGGACTGGGAGGTCTCTAGGATTTACTAAACAAAGGATCATCAGATCTGTGTTTCAAGAACCAGGAATGGTCCGACCCAAAACTGATAAATCTCAAGAGCCCGATGCTATTTTTGGTAGCCAGTTCGGTCCTGTTGTTCGATCAATTCTCAATAACTCAATGACTTCAAAAATACAAAGATTTGTATTATTTACAATACAATAGTCGCGCTGTCAATTAAACAATATAATTTAATCCATTTAAAGCAGTTTCGCTAATAATATGCACATTTAAATCAAAAATGCTAAATCACTTCTTTAGCGTTTAATGCCGAAACCTTATGCCATGCTCAGACCATTCACATTTTATCGGAGGCGTACAAATCAGATAAGTGATTTTTTTATTTCATTAATTTTTCAATCTCTACTCAATTTACAATTCTCCAATTAATTGCTGTAGCAGATCATTTAATTTGTGAATATTAATGTGATATGTAAATTCGCCACTAAAATATAATTTACAATAATTTAATTTTATTCTCACACCTGTAAACGAAACATTCGACCGGAGCAATCATTCCTAAAATATTGTGTGTGGTAGATATGTGTGCCGCCGTTAGTCGAGCCGAACATCTTCGAAATACCGCGTGTTTAGGTGTGATGTCGGCTTGTGTCAATGTAAATTTTGATATGAAATTTTGTCTGCTTTTTCTTGAGCCGGCGCCGCCTTGAAAGCGTGGATTCTAAAATAGTGCCCCGTGGCGCTCGAAAATAAATTTTACGTAACCGGAATGCGACAACGGCGAATATAAGAAAAAGTATACGTCGCCACTGTTTACTTTTTAGTTGTAATATGTAAAATAGGAGTAGCCGCTTTTCAAAAAATATCTATGGTACCGACAATACTTGGTATTCGTGCTTTTAGTGCGGCAACATCTTATGTCAAAGTATACAATATTTCATGATGAATTTCATCATAAAATGAAGAAATTTCTAATTTGCTCATTTATCTCTTTTTCTATTTTTCGCTTTTTTAGATGTTTTGCTATTGTTATGACAATGACAAAACAGCTGAAAGTGATGCAACGTGTGAATGTGTAGAATGTGCAAATTATAAACTTTTTCATTGTATGTCAAGCGACAAAAATTGATGTGATTGTCATCACATCAATTTGTGAAATTTCGTATGTTTTGACACTTAACGTGTGGATTTGAAGACGCGATTATTTTGCAACAACTGGTGTGCGAAAATTCGTATATTCGCACTTCAAAAGAGGTGAGAAAAGAACTCTTTTACGTACCTTTCGAGGATAGCTGCGTGAGCGAGGCGAAAATACTTTGTCCCTAGTGAGGGGTTACGAAAATATTTTTGCACCTCTCCCTAGATATGAAAAGTAGTTATCGTGTTGTGTTTTCTTTTCGGTGAAAATACGAATTTTCACATGCAATTGTGAAAAAGTTAATTCATAACTCGGGGAAAAACAGAAAATTCTTAACTCAGGTGAAGTCTGTGGCCCGTTCCTTGACCATAAACTTTACTCTTGTTGCAATTTTCTCTGCTTTGGCTTTGTTAAATAATTTTCTAACCTCACTCCTTGCAATGAAAAAAACTGTTAATCTTAACTGCAGCTTTATTCCACTAGTTGTCAAAAAACACTGCACAATGCGTTCTTTTTCAATTTTACACCGCCGTAAGAATACTGAAAAAGTACGCAGCCACATAATTTCAACGTGAAACCTTCGGATACACTGAGTCACTTTCACTCGGCACGAACTTTTTAGATCAACGCACACATCTAGTATGCGATGTAGTTTATCGATCAATTAAAATATGTACCGGTACTCGCGACTTGTGATTAATTGAATTATTATGATGGCTTTTGATAATATCTATTATTATTAAATTATTGCTAAAATGAGTCGATGTCGTAAATCAATAAAAATCGAATAAAAATGTGCATGTGTCAAGATTATTATCACAGCAATGAGATTATTGGGTCTCTTTTCTTTTGCCTTATTCGAGCTGCAAATGTCTTGAATAGCCACCTAAGTAAGGATGAGACTTTTATAAGTTACCAATAAAATCCATGCGTTTAGTGCGACGCGGCTTATGTCAAAGTATACGAAATTTCATGGTGAAGTGCACCATTTATCCTCGTTTGACATGAATTTTGTCGTGAAATGCATACTTTGACATAAGACGACGCCGTAATAAAAGCATGGACAGAACACCTAGCTGTCACTCGGGCTGTTGAGAAGTGTCAAATTTTGTACCTAGAGAGAAGTTGGTTGCAAGTTCAATTGTAATTCGTGAAATCGTTTACATAAACGATGTAATGAATTAAATTTAACAATTGAAGACTTCATGAGAAAAACAAGATAAAGCAGTTGAAAGTGAACGTACTCTCATATACTATACATGGTAGCAGGTTCACTTTCAATTGCTTTATCTTGTTTTTCTCCCGAAGTCTTCAATTGCAGCTAACTTCAAGTAACCGTAAACAATTTTATGAATGAAAAGGAAACTTGTAACTAACTGAGTGAAGTTACACTCTGAGTGTAAAATTTGACATTTCTCAACAACCAGCTTACAGTCCCCTGAGATAGAACTTTTATTCTTAACCACACGTTTAGTGCGATATCGGCTTATGTCAAAGTAGTCGCGATTCTCTTTGACAATAGATGGCATTATGTAAGTATGCTCGAACTGTCACATTCTATTGTTCTTTGACAGATGAAGATGATTTGGTTTAGTTCACTTTTTCACAACTATATGTGAATGTGGTGTCGCTTTCTTCATTTAGAATCACGAATACGAAATTTCAAGATGAAGTGCATAATCCGACAATCGCATCAATTTTTGTGGCTTGACATCTGATGAAATTCATTATGAAAAATTCTATACTCTGACATAAGCCGTCGCCGCACTAAAAACCTGAATTGAAGCAGAAGGTAAGCACGGAAACTAATCGCAAAAAATGTAAACAAAATTGGGAAATTGAGATCGGAGGATTGGAATCACACCGAAAATTATACACATACAGTGACTTGAGTTTTGTGGAAATTGTAAAACTTTCGAACATCGGCAACTATTGTACATCAAATAAATCGTTTTTTTAAAAGTTATAGCAATCTACTGTATCGTATATTTACGGAACAAAATCAATTTTAGAAATAATGAAACGTAAAGAAAAATGCAACTTACTTGTGTCCCAGTTCGTGAGTTATAGTATGTGCCAATGTTATGCCATTGTCTTCATTAACACTGCATGATCGATCTGGTCTGCACATTCCCCCGACATTCGCAACGCCTAACGTACTGTACAAGCGAAAACGAAAAAAAAAACAAAGAGTTTTGAAAAACGTTTCATTTGTATTGCAGCGCCTAGCCGACGCCATAAATTGTTACACTCTTCGGTATAACATAAACTTACGTGCAACCACTGGCTGAGCAAATGTCTTTTCTGGTAATTAGAATGGCGACATCATGATGATGCGGATCATTTTCATTCTTTGGATTTTCTAATCTTTGCCATCTGAAAAACATTATACTGTACGTTCATACCGTTTTATTCAGATCGTGAAAGGATTTACGATTTTCAAAATGCAACAAAAGATATCGACGAAGCGACGAACCTCCATTCATAATTTAGTAATTTATTTTATCTTTGTTTTTTTCTTGTGTATCTTTTGTTTTCTTTTTCCGTTCATCATTTTTCAACGGCGATGCACGTTATACGTTTCACCGTGATTTATTACCTGCAAAAATTCTGCAAATTATTTTCGGCAACGTGAGTCACATTGAAATCGGGATGCGTTTCATCATCTTCCAACAAAACGATTCGCACCACAACAATTTTGATTAGATTACCAATGGCTGGATCTTTGTACAGTGACGAAACCATATTCATAATAGTCAGCAAATAGGTTTCGATGTAACCGTCTTGATGAAATGCCACCATGCTAGAATCAGCGACGACCAGCGCTTCAACATGGCGTGGGCTGCTAATTGAACGTTTCGTTCGATGCACGCTGTTTATATGATGGCCTCTTGTCTTGCGACCACCTTGAACAATTACCTAGTGGAATTAATAAGTTATTTTATACGACAAAGAGAAATAAATACAAAAAAAAAAAAAAAATATTCAACTTGTTTATTGGCATGAAAATGGGATGATATTAATCATTGCAGATAAGTAAAACTCTATATAATCAAGCGATTAATTTAACTTCTAGCGCACAAACCACACACACATACGTTGCACAACTCTGTCACTCATACATACATACTCCGATGAATAATGTATCCGTACCTTGCCTTGAGGTTGCCATTCGATTTGAGTTTCTCTGGGACCTTTGGGTTCTTTTGTTCCACAATTACTTGCAACATGTTTCTTACGCCCCTTTCGTCGTTTCCTTTTCTTTTTATTTTGCTGTTGCTGCTACAAATCTTAAATCATTATTATTGCTATTATACACTATATGATCTGTTTGATTAATTACTTTTTGTTTGACGGCTGATCGCTGAAATAGTACATGTCGATGACCATCCGGTGTGGCTGAATGATGCTTGGATGGTTCAATGAAATAATCGCCTTTGCTCGATCGAATGAAACCAGCCTGAATGGTTCGATCATAAATTAAATAATAAATAAATGCATGCAATAAACAATATGTGGATAATATTTCACAACGATACAATTCACGCAAGCCATAACCCAAGCGATTATGGACGCAATTCATTTGCAATTTTGTAAAGAAAAAATAAGAAACTGTGAATAATGCACGTTGCAATTTTAGTGCAAGGTATGTAATTGCTAATGTTGGCTATCAATCGTTCGTTTTTTAGTTAATTTACATACATGCAGATTAAACTCGCCACGCTGGAGACGTCTGGTTAATTGCCAGACGTGATAATAGAGACGTAAGAGTAAGTGAATACATTTGTGCATAAGGAAACGAGAAGTCATCAAATAAACACATTATTAATCTTTTGTATTGCCAATAATGTTGAATGAATAAATGTTCGTGACTGAATAAAATAAATTTTGTTGAATAAATGGAGACTCGATAATGGGCATTATCTAGCAAGTCAATTAAATGGTAGTCTTCTTAGCTCACGCGATGGCTACCCCTCTTTGCCGCACGTTCATTCATCGAATAAGATCAGAAATTTACAAAAAAGAATTTAAAAAAAAATTCACTTGACCTTTGTAGACGTTTCTCATGACACACGTGTCACTAGTATACCGTATGTGGCACTAAACCACTGAACTCATTGCTTACATCAAATAAATTCAACGGGATGCCGTTGGTTTGAAGCCAAATTTAGTGGGGATGTAACAGAGAATATGAACGGGTTAGCTCAGTGCTTTCCACCAAGAATATCCGGGTTCAGTCCTGGTGGGGACAAATTCTGTATAGGATTTTTTTTCAATGTATAGCATGAAAGTAACGTTCCTAGGCACACCCAGGCTTCATAATTTGGGTAGTTGTGAATTTGGTGCCGCAACGAATCGTACATCACAACAGAAACCCTTTTTAAACGTGACGCAAGTCCTCGTCCCTTCTTCCAAAACAACTGATATCAACTGGAGTAACCCTTACAGCTTTGAAATGCATACAATTTTTTTGGAATGTTTTCATTTTTGATTAAAAAAATGCATCACAATGCCGGACCCACCAATATAATAATTTTTCTGTTCTTTCAGCTTTCACTACGCTAAAATTTGACTTTATGGGATGTATGGCGTAGAAAAATTATTATATTGGCGTTTGTGACGCATTTTTTTAATCAAAAATGAAAACATTCCAAAAAAATTTTTTGCGATTCAAAGCTGTAAGCGTCACCCGAATTGTTATCAGTAGTTTTGGAAGAAAAGAATAAAATTTTCGGCAAAAAAATTTCTGGCGAAAACAAATTTCCGGTGAAAAAAATTTCCGACGAAAAAAAATTCCGGCGAATAAAATTTCCGGCGAAAAAAAATTTTCAGCGAAAGTTTCCGGCGAAAAAATTTTCAGACGAAAAAAGTTTTCGGCGAAAAAAAAATTTAAGCGAAAATAATTTCCGGCAAAAAAAAAATTCCGGTGAAAAAAAAAATTCCGGCGAAAAAATTTTTCAGTTTAAAACAAATTTTCAGCGAAAATAATTTCAGCGAAAAAAATTTCCGGCGAAAAAAATTTTTAGCAAAAATTTCCGGTGAAAAAAAAAATTTCAGCGAAAATAATTTCCTGGTTGCAATTGCAGATCAAATTTTTGAACATTTTAAGGGGAAGACCTCTAAAAGTCGGGACCTATTTTTATCCTCTAAAGTTTGACAGAGTTAGATTGTATATTTACTTCAGAATATCACTTAGAACTTTTGTAGGCATTTTAGTGGACAGTCCACAGATTGCTACACGTTACCGTACATATCAACAGGCATACAAAACGCTTGGAGTGCGCACACTTTGATTGTTCGAATTCACTGTTTGGCGCACATTTCGTTGTTATGTCAGTTTTATTTTAAACTATAATTAATTCGGCCTTACACAATAAAAATTTTATTACTTTTTTTGCCTTAGATTGGCGAGTTGTAATTGTTGATTAAAACTGTAACAAAACATGAAGCAGTGTAAAGGAAATATATTAAGGCTCGTAATAAACTTGAGATATTAAATTCAAAAACGCAAATAAAAAATTTAAAAACGCAGATAAAAAATTATAAAGCGCAGATAAAACAAAAATGTTTTTGAGGTAAAATGATTAAAAGTGAAGATAAAGTATTCAGAAATGGAGATTAAATATTTCAAAACGGAGATATTTTGATTGAATTCGGAGTTATAGTATCTCCATTTTTTAATTATTTATCTCCGTTTTAATAGAATTGGAAAAGGGAGACATGCACTTAACCGAAATGGAAATAAAAAAAAAATTGAAACGGAGATATAAAATAATAAAACGGAGATATAAAATTAGAAACCGGAGATAAAAAATTTGAAAAACGGAGATAAAATGTACAGAAATGGAGATATTTCGGTTGTCTCCGGAGTTATATAATCTCCACTTACAAATTTTTTATCTCCGCTTCAATTTTATTTTATTTCCATGTCTCCCTTTTCTAATTTTTAATTTCTCTTTCGATTTTTCATTATCGTCACTATTTGAATTATTTATCTTCGTTTTTTATTTTTTGTTATCTCCGTTCGGATGATTTTTTATTTCCGTAATTAATTTAGTTATTTCAAAAACAAATTTTTTTATCTCCAAAAATGATTTTTTTATCTCAACTTTTTGGTCATTTTTATCTTCGTTTTAATTTAATTTATCCCCACTCTTCAATAAATTATCTGACGAGTTTTCTCCGTTTTCCAATTTTTTTTCTGCCGGTTTTAATATAATCCAATATATTATTCGGTGGCAATTAGAATGCTATTTTTTAAACTGCAGTACATCAACGTTGATTGTCTGTTTTTATTACGTTTGTCTTACTTTGATGCCCTTTTTGGACGAATTACCGCAGCTCCTTACTCAGATTATCTTATTGATGTATAGACCGACTCGTGGGACGGTCATGACAAATCACTCGTTAAAACATAGACAAATCGAAAATTGTGAATTTACGTCCATAAGTATGATTTAAAGGAGAAAAAATTGTAAAATACGACCAGAACGGGCTAGTCGGACTTAGAACGCAATAGTTCACACCTTAATATAATAATATGAACAAGAATTGCATACAACAAATTATGCAATTTCCAGTGACACTGTGCTAATTACAAGCCACATAAAACAAACAAACAACAACACAAATTACTATTAAATAAAATTCATTTGACAGATTTAATGGTCGGTTTGATGGCGACTTAATTAAACTGTTACTTTAGACGAAGTTACACTCACATTTCAATATACACGAAAATAAAATCATAAATATCCTAAGCACCGCTAAAACATTAACGAATAGTTAATTTAAAATTAGTTACAGCTTTATTAACTGAAAAATAAAATATTTAATTAATGGACCAAGAATAGTGCGTTACAAATTAATTAAACAAATTTGTGCGCGTGGAGACATTTGCACATTTTTATCACATCAATTAATTATTTTCCTTTTGAATCAAAACATTTAGAAATGATTTATTATTTATTACTAAGATCTAATGCAAATTAGCTTGACTTTTGATGATATTGTCTACCTGCCGAGTTAATTGGTTTTCGTGGAACTATAAAAATCATTTTTGGCAAATAACGTTGACTTTATTCACATTTAGACGACCATCTGGAGAAAACACTTGGTCTGACGATCGACTCACTCGCAATCACACAGAAGGATTTGGTTGAACTTAGATATTTATCAGTATGTATACTGATAAATATCTAAGTTCAATCAATTATATTGTTTTTCTTGTCACGAGACTGACAATAGGTGGTGCTGCAGTCCGGGAAGGCAGGCTGGTGTCAAAAAGTGTATGGGGGGGGGGGGTTCTAGTAGCCAGTACTTTAAGTGCAATACTGCCGTCATAAGGAATAAAACTAGAGAAAATAGAATAAAATTAGTGACGAAAAATTAAACAAAAGATTCTCGACGAGTGTTTTGCTTAATTTTGTCGCTAACTTGATTTTGATCGGCGAAATTCGTTGAAAATCTTCGCTGATTTCTCTAAGTTTTTTTCTTTATGATTGCAGAATACTTTTCAATATGACACCGGGCTGCCCTCGAACCATGAAAAATTTGTGTATCGTAATGTCATTGAAGAATGCTTTTCGGCGAACTAAATTTCAACTTGACACCAGACTAACGAACATTGGTCAAGAACGCAGCCTGGTGTCAAGATAAAAATTGGTACGTTGTAAAACATTCATTTGTGTCATCGAACCATGACAAAGCACGCAGCTTAGTGTCAAATTGACAATTATTTTCCCATAAACTTAATAACATCACTTTTTGATACCAGGCTGCCCGGCCGAAATAACACTTCCACTTGTAGATTTCTGAAGGCTGCGTACTTCAGATAAAGATCCAGTAGTTTCATGCACTAGGATCAATGTGTCTTTATCGCGTGTTACACAACATCTAAAACAATTCTTAACTTTCACGGACTTGTTACACCAAGTACTTTATATTTTTCGTTTACATGAGTGGTTTTGACGTATGCGTGTTAAAAAATAAACTTTGAATTTCATCTCTAAATCAAAGTGTGGACCATGCAAAAAGTTTCATTTACCTTTACAACGTACAAGTTTATAAATTAAGTTGACAACGAACGATAAGTTCAAATTCATATTTAGCTTTAAAATGTAGTTTATCTTACCAAACCATCACATGCTGATAATGCCACTTTGGATTGATGATCATCTCTTATATGACCTTGATAGTGACAGTGGGAATTATTTTTAGCGTGCCGCTTTCTTGTTCTTAAGTCCCTACGATGTCTTTCGATTACCATCATTGGAGCGATAAACTCGTTTGTTGGTCTAAACGAAATTGTTATTTTTGTTGCTGTTTTTTTTATTCATAATTTTGTTTGCTAATTTTTCACTTACTCTAATTCAATATGCATGCTGGTATGATTGCTGATATCGATTCGATAATGAAGCTTTTCGATGACGCTTCCATTGTGATAATGAGTTAAGTTATTAGAGATATGTTGTCCGCTGTAATCTACCTTTCGCGGAACTATGAGATTGGCTCTATGCAGTCCATGTGAATATTTTCCTAGAAATTTGTTTTATGATATTAGTTAATGTGCCGACATTGATGCCTCAATAGATTGTGGCTTGTATAGGTTTTTATCAAGTGGAACTACACTGACTACGTTGCGTCATCTATTTAGTAAGTAGCGATAGCCACTTTATGTTTTTTCCCTTCCAGTCCTGTGATCATCGGCGATACTCCTGTGAATCATTTTTAATTCACCGGTGAATTATATGTGATTCATCAGTGAATCTTCGGTTATTCAACTGTGAATCATCGGTGATTCCACTTTGAATCATCGGTGATTCAATTGTGAATCATCGCTGATTCAACTGTGAATCATCGTTGATTCAACTGTGAATCATCGTTAATTCAACTGTGAATCATCGTTGATTCAACTGTGAATCATCGGTGATTCAACTGTGAATCACCGGTGATTCAACTGTGAATCACCGGTGATTCAACTGTGAATCATCGGTGATTCCACTGAGAATCATCGGTGATTCAACTGTGAATCATCGGTGATTCAACTGTAAATCATCGATGATTCAAATGTAAATCATCGGCGTTTCAACTGTGAATCATCGGTGATTCAACTGTGAATCATCGGTGATTCAACTGTGAATCAACGGTGATTCAACTGTGAATCATCGGTGATTCAACTCTGAATCATCGGTGATTCCCCGGTGAACAATGTTTTTAGGTAATTTGTTACGAATGATCGTATCGGTGGATTCATGTTTATTCGTACCTTGAATTTACCACTAAAAACCCATATACGAATTAAGGAGAATCCACATTTGTATTAATACAACTTAAGCTTATCAGTAGGCTGTTCAGTCACGGAAAAATTAAGGACAGATAGTAGAGACACAAGTAACAATTAACGATCTAATATACTAAGTTTCGCATATTTCAAGTCTACGTCTTTAAAAGTGTTGATTTATTTACAGAACATCTTGAAAGTATATTTGACGAAGTGCTCTCTTTGCATCGCTCTAATAAGTATGTCCTCGAAATGAGAAGGAAAGCTTCATGGATAGACATTTAACACAACTGCATTAGAGATGAGTGGGTTGCCCGCAAAAGTGGGCTGTCCGCAGCCCATGCCTCATGCCCATGGGCATGGGTTTTATAGGCTTCAAAATTCGTGGGCGGTGGGCAGGGCACTTTCACAAAACGTGGGTGCCCACACTAGGACTTTTCATCGTACTTTCTTCAATTCAAAATTTTCAACAAAATCATAAATAAAATTGATGAATTTTCTTTTTCAACGAGTATCACTTACAGCGATTGCGATTGCGACTCATCAAATTTTAATCATTGTGAATGTATCGTTTATAGTTCGCGTAAAATTTTGGGTGTCAAATGGTGTGGTATGCGTAATATAGTACTCCTTATGTACCTTAGCCTCTATCCACCTACTCCTACATCCTATCCTACCCGTGGTGACACCTGTCATAGTGAGCAACCCACATGAACGATCAGGTAACTAACCCTGGTGTATTAGTGTGGGTCACTTAGCAGAAGGATGAGGGGGGCTGTCTTCGGGTAGTACCTCAACGTCACGTAGAGCGAGGGCCGAAGGCAGTTAGGCGCTATCAAGATGGGATAGTACCTCAGCATGGTGGCGGATGATCTCAACAGCAAGAGACAACGGCAGCATGCAAAGTCCGAGTCAGCAGGACTACCATCACTCACCAACCCGCACCGGCCAGCGTGGTGTTTGAACGGCTAAAACCCCCCCCAAAGATGAAGAGCACAACCAGGAAAAATCGGCCCTCAGTTCCCAGCCGCTCGTTGATCCCTGACTCCGACAACGGTCAGACCAGACGACGAGCAGAGGGTGCTAAGAATCCCTGGGTTACCATAGGTTGTCACACCGGACTATACATTGCCACGTATAACACTCGAACGCTATCATCGAACGAAAAACTTCTCGAATTGGAGTCGGCACTGGAAAAGATCAAATGGGACATTGTCGGATTGAGCGAAGTCAGGCGACGTGGTGAAGCATGCTTGAA
This sequence comes from Pseudolycoriella hygida, assembly GCA_029228625.1. NCBI lineage: Eukaryota > Metazoa > Arthropoda > Insecta > Diptera > Sciaridae > Pseudolycoriella > Pseudolycoriella hygida. The sequence goes on along the minus strand of CM055405.1, from coordinate 22,455,906 downwards.
GTTGAAATCAGGAAGCACTTTGTACTACCGTGGAAGCGATAGCCAAACAGCGATGCATGGTGTAGGACTGCTCATCAGCAAACGCTGGTCGAACCGTATAATCCAAATCAACAGCATCTCCGACAGAGTCATCTATGTGCGTCTGAAGATAAATGTGATGTACAGTTTGAAAGTCATCCAAGCGTACGCACCGACGACGGATCACGACGACGAAGAAATTGAAAGCTTCTATGAAGATGTCTCCAAAGCGATTGAAGAAAACAGAGCTCAATATCAGTTGCTAGTCGGCGATTTCAATGCCAAATTGGGAAAAAGAGAAGACGTTGCAGAAACTTCGATTGGAACGTTTGGTTACGATCAGAGGAACGAACGAGGAGATACTTTGCTGAATTTTCTCCAACAACAAGGAATTTTCGCAATGAACTCCTTTTTCTCCGGTAAGGTTCAGAGGAAGTGGACTTGGGCCAGTGCAGACGGCAGAACAAAGAACGAGATCGATTACATCATATCGAACCGCAAATCGATTGTCAAGGATGTTACTGTGCTTAACCGTTTCACAACAGGCAGCGATCATCGAATGGTGCGGGCCAAAGTCGTCTTGAACACACGGACAGAGAGAGAAAAGTTGGTCAAGAAAAAAGTCGTTTTAGACATGGAACGCCTGAAAGAACAAAGCGA
>CM055405.1:22425835-22454946 GCA_029228625.1 Pseudolycoriella hygida | reverse complement strand
CGACGATCGATGGACGAAAACTATAATGCAATGGCGGCCACCAACGAAACGACCGATGGGACGTCCACCGGAAAGATGGACCAACGATATCAAAGGAACGGCAGGCACGACGTGGCAGCAAGTGGCAATGGACCGAAAAAAGTGGCGATCTATGGGGGAGGCCTACATCCAGCAGTGGATATAAAAGGCTAAGGAAGAAGAAGAAGAAGAAGTAAAATTTTACTTGCAATTCTGGAGTGAAATGAAGGACTTTCCAGTACTGAGTATGATTGCGAGAACTTATTTGGCGAGTGAAATGAAGGACTTCCCAGTACTGAATAATATTGCGAGAACTTATTCGGCGATACCGGCCGGCGGTGCAAACAACGGATGAACGGAACTTTGCAGACACTGGAATCATTCGAAGTCCAAAAAGGACACAATTGACAGGGTTATCTCGAGGAGACCTTCTATACATACAAACAAGTGTAGACTTACCTTTCTAATGAATTTTTGCGGTGAAAAAATGAAATGAAATTAAACGTTTAAAACTTTACAATTCGGCGATTTTTGTACACATAGTTTGTGGGATGGGCTTCTTTTGTGAAACAATGGGCATAGTTGGCATGTGGGCACAAAAATTTGCTATGCCCACTCATCTCTTAACTGCATCAAAATCCTTCATTTTTCACTTTTGTGATATATGCATTTTTTCCCGGTCATTAAAAACATGGTAAAATGCCTCCTATCTGCCGCTTATCTTCACAAATAGTAGATTACGTTCGATGCAGGGAAAATAATTCATAAAACTAGGGATCAAGTTTGTGATATGAGCGGAACTCACAAGTGTGTTTTCGAGCAACAAGCTTTGGTAAGTGTTTTTGACAAAGGTAGAGTTTGCATATCCGAGCCGTAGACGAGGTATGCAACTACCCGCGTAAAAAACAGTTTCAAAAGCGAGTTTCTCACGAGTAAGCTAACGAGTTCACAAAATTGATCTCGAATCAATGAATTATTTTCACAGCATGGAACGTGTGCTATTTTATTCGCTGTTCCATATGGAAAGAAGTTGTCAATAAATGAATATTTACCCACCATCAAACAAAAACCCACAACAACACAATTATAATTTACATTTTTCTCGAATAGATCAAAACAAAAGTACACACGTTGACTGTCATATTTTCGAACATCTGCTCACATCATTCGAACATTCGACGGTTTCACTCGTTTCGACTATAATGTTGGTACTAAAACGGTTATAATGACATTAGTTGCACGTAATGAGTTTTGCTGATAGGACACAATTGTATTACATGTGGACACAAATATCGAAAGAGCCCTACATGTAATAGACCGCATAACATGGGGGAAATAAACATGTATTGACATCTTTCCATATGGGACAGCGAATAAATACTATTAATCGAGCTGAAAATAGTAGAATGGCTTCGTAAGAAGCACTCGTCTATCTCAATAGTTCAATTAAATGTTTTGCGCAAAACAAATTGTTATTCGCTTAACATGCATCACATGTATCGAACACAATCATTTACATGCTAGTTGACTTTAATTGCTTAACTCACGCTAGCTAGTGCACTTAATCGCATTTTGATTGCTCTTCTGACTCCAACAAAAAAACGGGCTATACCGAAGCAACTTGCTAAGAAAATCTTTTTTGTTTGTTCTTTTTAAATCACCGTTAACACTTCAGAGTATCTTAATGATGCAATTAACATAAAGGAGAACTCAAACAATCAAATTGTAATCCATGCAACAGTAACGTATCGGAGTGAATACATTGATTGGGAAAAATAAAAACAAAATGCATTTGAAATAATAAACCGCATTTCTGTCGCTAAACTTCTCTGCATAGTGTCGTCTCAAGTCTCAATGAGAAAAACGTGCTGTTCGGCACCAAATGGTTATGTGTTAACTCCGAAACGTAGGTATACCGACATTACTATTTTTTGCTTCTTATTTTGTTTTTTTTTTCTTGTTCAACCTGCTTATTTATACAGCCCGGTAGGCGCTTTACAGTAAATATAATGTTAACGCTTTAAAAGATAATTTCATGGCGCATACAGTGTGTTTAGTCAAAGTTTTTTTTTGATTTTTTCATGTTATTTGCTGTATTAATGGATGAGTAATCGTTGACAAATAGAATCTTTTTTGTAGATATAATTGAGGTATTATAGAGGTAATAAAAGGTAAACAGTAAATATTTTGTATAAATATTGGGATATTGTCTCAAGTGGAATATCGGAATATTTACCTGAAATTTTGCTGCAGAAATTTCATTAAATGCAATTCAAAGGTGCTGATAATCTCCACAGACGAGCGGTAAGATACGAATGAATTTAGGGTACACCTGGCAATGTGGGACGGGCATATGTGTTTTACGCTTTTTTGAGTATTTTGTAAACAATTACTCATACTCACATTTTTTTTTCAAGGACACAGTTACAGTGAACTCATTTCTTTTGAATTTGTGCGAGAAAACAGCGTTCACACGTAGTCTGATCAATGAGAACGGTACCTGAATGGAAACACTAACGTGCGTAATGTTAAATTTACCGCAGTGCTGCCAATCGGGAACCTTTCAATCAGACACCACTCAAAATTTCTGTACAACTTTCACAGGTTTGAAACTTAAATCCAGAGAAACGATCTCCTAGTGTGGAAGCAATTCGTTGCAGAACAGCCCTTACGTTATTTGGGATTCATCTCCAAAATAATTTATGAAGTTGTGACAAAAAAAAGGGAGTTGAGGTCAGCAGAGGTCTTAGGGGGTCTTACTGTATGCGTTAATTTAATAAACACAACAAATTTTTGGATCCGCCCATTCTAGACACGATGGGTACATCCTAGTAGTAGTTAGTTGACTTAGTTAAAACATGGGCGTGTCTATTTGTTGCAATAGACTCTTCAGTATGACAAGCAAATTATATCAGAATAAAAAGAAACACAAAATTAACACTCGCATAAAAATTGAATCCACCCAACAAATACCCACCATAGGTAAAATAAGGCTCAAAATTTGTTCTTTATCGACTTGAAGTATGTCTTTTAATGTAGATTTTGCCCCTGCCCTGGTTTGTTACGGACATTTCTTTTATTATCAACGCATGAGTCTTTGTCACGTCTTTATAAACAAAATTTGAATCGAAAAAACATTTTCCAATACTCGGAATATTAGGTGTCCAATAACAGAAAGATTTACCCTATACCTCTGGAGGTATATTCATGTTTTCCTCTCACGTTCTGTTCTATTACGTGACATTTAATGTAATAATTGTAAACAAACAATTTTTTTTTCAAGTCTAGACCTTTTATCACTCAGGTAGATCGTAGGTTGTTCTTACAATTTCAAAAAAAAAAGTAAAAAGAAAATGGAACAACGAGGCGCTAAATAACAAATGAGGGAAATAAAGAAATCGGAAGCACTGTGGTTATTGTTTACTTTCTTTTTAGACCCGCACGAAGTAAATGCGTCTAATGCGCGTACTGCAACGTTTGTAACCAGTCGAATTTCAACTTTTTATGTGTCCGTCTGTTTGTATACCCACCAGTCAACACGATTTTCAACATTTTTAAACAAATCGAGTAAATCTTTACCGATTTTTATTAGACTATTTCTATTCGATAGGTCAATGATGCCCCAACAATTTATGAAAGAAAATTTTTGTAGTTTAAGTCCTTGGATTTAGCGTGGACAACCCTACGCATTTTTGGGTTTATTTAAAAATAATATTCGGCAAAATGATATTTTAAATTCGAAATTTTAGATTGTCTGCTCAGCAAAATTTTAATTTTTAAATTTTAATCTTCATTAGGCTTCATTTTGGCACTAATTCTGCGAAGTGTGATGGCTGAGATATGCACTAGGGCTACCTTCGTAAAGGCCCTCCTAGCGCTCAACAAGAAAGGGGTGGAACAAATGTTTTTCGTATCGGATGATGTAACACAATGGCATTGTTTTCAACCAGTTATGAGCGTTGTGGGCTACTGAAATAAAAAATTCCCAAAATTTCCCAAAAAAGTACAAAAAATTCCCAAATAATAGGCTTTGGGTGTAGATCATGTAAAAAAGATTTACAAAAAATGGATAATTAATGTAACAGCGATGGATTTCGCTACATTATTTTTCCACCATCTTGACATTTCAAATTAGAAAAGCGCTTACATAATTTTTTCATTATTTACATGAATTTTAAAATATTTTCACATCAATGAAAAATGTATGAATAAATAATGTAACATTATGTTAATGATGTACAAAAGATGGATGATAAATGTAATAGGTATTGCTTTTGCTACATTTACATTGTATTGTTACATTCCAAATTAAAAATATTTACATATATCATGTTAAAATGATGTAAATGCCTTTTTAATTTGGAATGCAAAAATGATGGAAAAATAATGTAGTAAAAGGAATCGTTGTTACATTACTTCTCCATCTTTTGTACATGATTACTACTTTGAAAAATACATAAAATTTACATTCGGGGAAATTAGTGGAGTCTGGAACGGTTTTTTACCCCGAAGAAATCGTACGGGTCTGCATGTGTTATGTTTTTAGACCCGTACGAATTACGAAGGTGTGATGCGTTTACTACCACGTTTGTTACATTGCGAATTCGAACCCGGGAGTAAGGGAAAATTTTTTTTGTTGCCTACAGATGACAATTCAGCGAAAAAAAATGTCCGTCGGTTTGTCTGTCTGTCAACACGATAACTTGAAAATCTTGACCGATTTTGAAAAAAAATTTTTCCTGAAAGGTTGTCGAAAAACTGAGGTCAAGTTCGAAGATGAGCAAAATCGTTCGAATAATTCCGGAGATATGGTCGAAAAGGTATCCAAAAACGTGGTTTTTCGAAGGTCGGTGAAACTTTTTCACCCATATCTCAGCAAGTACAGCACGTAAATTGTTCAAATTAGCGTCAAATGAAAGAATTAGATGTCACAAAACTGGGAAAAAATATTTGTGAAAATCGGTTGAGTGGTTTGAGCACTGGAACTCACGGAATGGAGAAAATTTTATTTCTCAGCCATTGACAATACGAGATGGGTTTTCATCAACCTATGGTTTATTATGATTATGAAACATAGAGACAAAGTTGTAGAGTAGAGTAGTTGTAGAGAATTAAATTTTAGCGAACACGTGTTTCAGGGTTTTCTCGAAAAATATCCCAATCCTGGGATTAAGCCACATTTAGAATTCAGAGGGATGACTCATATATGTCTAGAACTATGACAGTTAGAAAGTTGCTTCCAACGACAAAGTTGTAGAGAATTAAATTTTAAACGTACTTCGGGAGGGCCTTCATCATTACCTTGGGTAATTTTTATGAGTCATTCAAACTTTCAAACTATTCAAACGCAATATTTACTTAAATACGTTCCAGTCTTTTCGTAACATCAGCTCTGTTTGCCGCATCTATTCTGATACGTACGGGTCCCTTCATATGTTTTTCTTTTCTTTTTTGCGTAGAGCACCCTGTTTTGCTTATAAAATGATATTAAATGTTTACTTAACGATGGAAACTGTTTATTCAATATTTACTACAATTATCGCGTAAATGCTACAAAAATCTTGGAACATTTTCATAAACAAATTTTATTTGCACAAATCGTATAAAAAAGTGACACAAATGTGAGGTTATTGAATTATTTCGTTTAGAAATTGTTTCAATTATTATGTATTGATGAGACTGACCTTACACTATATCGATTTTCTATAATAAACAAATAATAGAAACGGCATGTATCGTGTCCGCCGGTTTATTTTGATTTTAAAGCTTTTACTCCTTACTAAAGTACCCCTTATTCATTTGTTCGTTACTTATGCAAAGAGCTAATGTAACTTTGCAGTCGCTGCTGAGCTCTTTGTAATCGTTTGTATTCTGATGTATTATTTAGTGATACTAGCCGAAACCCCCGCCCCTAGGGGCTACGCAGGCTTTATCATTTTCGCTTGTTGTCTATTCAGAGAGCCAAGTTCCCCGTATCGCAAGTTCCCCGTATGCAGCGTTGCACTTGCTACGTATTCTACTCTGACACTTCCCCGACCAAATCTCTAAGACGGCATCTTGACTAACTTTTGGCCGATTTTCAATTTTGACCCGTCTTTTACCCATAACTCCCTTATTTCAGAACAACATCCCACCCCGGAACATGTTTTTTCGACGTTTTGGACCATCCCCGGCAACATATAAAAAATTAATTTTTCAGTAATTTTCGGGCAGCGAGCGGTGCTAATTTCTTCCATTTTTCCCTACTTTGATCTACACTGGACACCGAACTACTCAACCAATTTTCCTAAACGTGGTTTCGCTGGCTTCAAGCTGTCGAAACTTTTCATTTGACACCTCGCTGGCCTCATTCCGGCAAATACCGGCCGAGATATAGGTTAATAAGTGCTCCCGTTCTGGACAAAATCGCTGAAAAATGGCCTATATCTCGGGAGTGGGAAACTTTTTCACCCAACATTGTTTAGCAATTTCGTTGCCCCAAGCCTCCACTAACGATTGGCACTCAAAAATTATCTCTACTTTGTCCAATAGCAAAATTTCCCTAACAACAAAGTGAGGAAAGTCCCAAAATTTGAACAGTTTTCGTTGCATGAAGTCGGATGAAAAAATTTTCTTCTCCAAAATTGTAGGCCATTCAAAACTCTGAGACTTTGCTTCCCGACCAAATCTTTAACACAACAACTTGACTGACTTTTGGCCGACTTTCAATTTTGACCCGTTTTTTACCCATAACTCCCTTATTCCAGAACAATATCGCACCCGGAACATGTTTTCTCGACGTTTTGAACCATCCCCGGCAACATATCAAAAAGTACTTTTTTTCCTCCTCAGTTTAAAAGCAAAACTAACGGGATTGTTACGGACAGACAAATAATAGTATATTATAACACAAGGGGTATCGCGTAATTATAGTCTAGGTTGGTAAAATTTAAATACGCCTCTCGAATTACTCGATTATACCCTTGTGTTATAATATACTATTACATTTTTACGTTACAAGGAAGAGTGAGACTGTAATTCTTATGTGAGGAATTTCCAATATCATATGTCTATGCATCTATATAGTCGGGATGGATATGTTTTGCTCTGCTTGTATTAATATATAATTCAAAAGGATCGCCAAGAGTTTAATTTAATCCCAGACTCAATTTACGATATCTGAACATTGCAAACCTTGACTGACTGAACATAAGCCACTAATTAAATACACATTTTTTGTCTTAGACTCGTTATGAGAGTTAATGATTGTTGAGTACTAATTTATTTGAACAATCTCAAGGAGTTGCTGACTTCATAGAAAAATCTGATATTATGGCTAAATGAATGATATCACCTATTCATTCTCTAAATTGTACTCTACCTTAAAATGACTTTATTCTTGCTTTTAATCATTTTCGCAGCGTAGCGTACACAACCGATTAATATAGAGCAGATGTGTAGGTCGTTCAATGGAATAGGTTGGATGACGGACATTAAATTTATCACATTACGAATCATTGTAGATTTCCATAAAAATTTTCTGTTTCCCAGAGCAATAGAACTTCTAGCATATGTGCTTACACATCTGACAGCTGTCAAATAGAGTATTTTTTATATGGAGCTGCTGACTATAATCATTTTGAGATATGGGTCGAGAGCAGCCGTTTCGCGGTTATTCAAATTTATATGAAAACTCATAGCACTTCTAGCATGCTTATAGAAAAAAATAGAGTAGCGAAAACGTACAATATGCCGATGTTAACACTGTTAAAAAGTCTGTTGATGAGACATGAGTCCCAATTTATTCCAAAAAAGGAACAAGTTTGATAACATTAGCATGTAGTTTTCACATAAATTTGAATAACCGCTGCACTCGACCCATATCTCAAAGTAATCATAGTCAGAAGCTCCAAATAAAAATTACTCTATTTGACAGCTGTCAAACTTGTAAGCATAAGAGAGTGTCACATATTTTGACAGTTCTATGTTTTGCGATGTTTTTTCATTGCATATTTCTAAGGCAGTGATCATCAACTTTAAATTCTGAAACATCTACTGTTTGCATAACACATCCCTTTATAGATTCTCTGAATCAGAATAAATAATTATTGAGTCTAACTGTCAAAATTTGATCTGAAAAAACATTGCAAAGTACTCGGCTATGCGATGTTTTTTCAGATCAAATTTTGACAGTTAGACTCAATAATTATTTATTCTGATTCAGAGAATCTATAAAGGGATGTGTTATGCAAACAGTAGATGTTTCAGAATTTAAAGTTGATGATCACTGCCTTAGAAATATGCAATGAAAAAACATCGCAAAATATAGAACTGTCAAAATATCTGACACGCTCATATGCCAGGGGCGGGACAGTCTTTTGTTTCGATCTTTGCAAGTAATACTCAACATGAAGTTAGCTGCAGTTGCGACCGGAGATAACTTCATGGCAAAGAAAATCAGCTGATTTTTTAACTTTTCAATGAAATCAGCTGATTTTGGCAAATTTATGAATGAAATCAGCTGATTTTGTTTACAATGAAGTTAGCTTCGGACGAAATTGAGGCTAACTTTACGTTGAGTATTACTTGTAAAGATCAAGACGAAAGACTGTCATTCCCCTGGCATAAGCTCATATCGACTCATATCTCAAAATAACTTAGTCGGCAGCTCCGTGTGACAAACTTATTCCTTCTTTTTGGAATATTTTGCGACTCGTATCTCATCAACAGATTTTTCAAAAGTGTTAGCATCGCACGTTTCCGGTACTCTTTGTTTTCTATAAGCTAAGCATGCTGGAAGTGCTAGAGCTAACAAAAGTGATTTGGAAATTTTACATGTGGCAGGGAGACTCCACGTAAGCTGTAGTTTTTAGAATAACATTTCATTTGCATTGGTGAAAAACTTCCTGCCTCAAGAAAATTTTTTTTAAAGGTTATGTGCTGATAAAATGTTTATGCAATACAAGTTTCTAATGCACTAATTGCACTTACCTTCATGAGAGAAATCTCCATGAATTCTACAAACATGTAGACAGAGCACTCCAAACAGCCAAATTAGTACCATTTTTTCGCAACGATTTTAAATGAAATGTTAATTTTATTTAACTTATAAGTTTTACTTCTAGTTTCTTTTCTATCACTTAAAACACTTTCAATTTCATCAATAATTGTGCTACCCCTTGTCAATAAGTTTCTTCATTTTCACACAAATCACTTTCCACATTTAGATCATAACTCCTTGAATAAAAACTTTTTTTTAAAAAATTTGAATTTTACGGTTTCGATGCCTTTTGGTTTCAATATGTTGATTATTATGCACCGCGTGATATGGTGCGAGATATTTGAAAAGTTGCACCTAAGCAAGATGTCTTTTGACTGCTAGATCGCATATGAGTTGACATCTAATTTTATGTATCTGGTATGTAACGTCAAAGTATACAAGATTTCATGACGATATACAAAGCGATGACATACTTTTCAATTGATGCACTTCTTGAAATTTCGTAAACTTTGACATAAGCCGTCGTCGCACTAAAAGCGTAAATTCAATTCTCGTTTTTGTGCGGCGACAGATTATGTCAAAGCATACAATATTTCATGATGAATTTCATCATATGTCAAGCGGCAAAAACTGATGTGCTTGCCGACTTCATCGTGGAATTTCGTATACTATGACATAAGCCGACGTCGCATAGTATAAAAAAGTAGGAAACGCACTCATGTCATAACCTGTTGGATTGGTTGAACGACTCAAAAATCAGAGAAATAAATGGCGCTACCTTTCATAAAGCCGTAGCTTTCTGTGTATACCACAGTAAACGACCGTGTTATGATGTTCGAAACTAAAGGCCACGCTTGAGGTGGAGTGCTACGGTCCAAAATCTGCACATTTAGTGCGAAGTTGGTTTATGTCAAGATATGCAAAGTTTCACGAAGAAATTCATAATATGTCGAGTTATAAATAATGAAATTCAGTATACTTTGACATAAGCCGACGTCGCAAGAAGCGCATGTATAGCACTAAATCAAGACAAAGTACGGAAAGACTTAAAAAAGACGTTTGTTAGAGCGTAGAACGGGGCCTTTGAGCTGGGAAGGTTACCTTTCAAATGAAAAAAAATTATTGCACCCGGATGAAGTGAAGCAAAATAAGAAAGGAAAAGACTTTGGAGCCGCCATCCGGTTAAAATTTTGCATATTCTAAGTAGGTAAGTGTTAAATTTCTCGTTTTGGGTTACAAGAATCATTACACCACCATCGTGCAAAGCATTTTACAAATTAATTGTGTAAGACTTGTTAAACAATAATTTATGTCCGATAACTTGTTTCAATAAATTTGATTTATTACGCGTGTAATACGAATTAGTGAACATTAATTTGAATAACAAAGTTAATATAGTTATTAAAATAATGAGAATATTTTACATTGCCAATAAATATAAACGAAATATTTTTTTTATTCGCCGATAATTCTTCATGTATTATTTGCACTGTCGTAAAGTCGGTGCGTTTAAATGTTAATTTTTTTCCTTCAATGTTTTACATTCTTAATGAGGAACTGAATTTTTGATATTTTTTTTTTGTTAGTGTCATGTTTCTTGATCTTGTTGATTCAATTCGTGTCCATGTTCGAACTGTGCGGTCACGATTTAAATAATTCGTTTTTTTTTTCGTTTGTTTCTTCAAATCATGCAACGCACTTTTTGCCAGGCTTGATGAGTTCATTATTATTTTTAGAACCAGGAAATGGGAATTTCGGACAATTTACATTTAGGTCATCTTTGCGCAACGAAATCATTTCAAAATCATTGAACGGAACCGATTCAAACTTCGTTGAAAACAAAATAATTGTTGTACCATCATCATTTGAAATATTTTTTTCTTTAATCCGCGACGCCGGCTTATGTCAAAGTATAGTGGCTTTCAGAGTCATGTTACTTGCAAACTTTTTGTGCTTTTGTCACGGAAAACACAATACTTTGACACATGCCATTGTCGTACTAAAAGTAGCGGAAGCAAAATTACGATTTTTACTCGACGAAAAATTGCAAATCGTCACATTCACCTCACATCAATTAGTTTCACAGGAAAATTTAGTCCAATTACGAAATTCATCCGAAGCAGCGTTGCAACAAAAAAGTTTTAAAAGAATGTAAGGAAAAATTTCGACAAAATTTGTTAAAACACATAAAGTGGTTTACTTTCGAGTCTAGCTTCTTTGAACTGATTTTTGGAGGGAGGAGAAACCTACAAAATTCGCTCATTTAAAAGAATTTTCGTGATTATTTCTCGGAGATATAAGTGAAAAATTTTCACCGACGAGGTTTTTGACACGATGTTTTTGTTTTCTTTATAAGAAAAACCCGATAGAGCTCAATTTTTTGACCGCTTTTGCTCATATTGTCCTCATTTTATCGACACACTTTTAGTGGAAGTTATTCAAAATCCACCTCATCGTCATCATCAGGAACTATTTCAAGTCAAAGTTAAAACTTAGCTTCAAAGTCCTTCCAACTCTTTTGATAAAATTGAAGCATCTTTTTTACGTGGAGGTGCCAAAAAAGTTCCATCGACAATGTTGGATGAGGAAACTAATACATTAATGTGCAGTGCTTCCGACTCGGCACCGGGCTGCATACTTGATAAGTATGAGTAGTCTTACGAAGTGTCTCGTCCCGAACCTCACATGGTGACACCTATGTCATTTTCATAGCTAAATTTACGCCTCAACATAGAACTGTCCCTTTTCTCTAGTGGCGCCATCAACACTTTCATAGCTGAATACGGTTTAACATTAAACTAATTCCTTATTCAATTCAGCAAAATTATTTTTATTTCTGTCAAATTAAGCATTCAAACGAACCTTACGCGATTTATTCGCATCGCTCGCTAATATACCTACTCCGTTAGAAGGCAGCCTGGTGCCGAAAATGTGTTAAAGTCATCGTAACGGCAGTAGGGAATATTATTCGTCATAAAAATTTTTATTTAGCACCAGGCTGCTGCTGCCCTCTACATTCACAGTAGAATAACTTGAGCAGGCAGTCTGATGCTGAAATTAATTTATCGCATAGTATTCGTTACTGCCGTTACGATGACATTAAGAGCGTGTCAGATATTTTGACAGTTCTATGTTTTTCGATGTTTTTTCATTGCATATTTCTAAGGCAGTGATCATTAATTTTAAATTCCAAAACATCTACTGTTTAACACATCCCTTTATAGAATCTATGAATCAGAATATATAATTATTGAGTCTTAGTGTCAAAATTTGATCTGAAAAAACATCGCATTGTATTATGCAGCCGAGTACTTTGCGATGTTTTTTCAGATCAAATTTTGACACTAAGACGCAATAATTATATATTCTGATTCAGAGAATCTATAAAGGGATGTGTTATGCAAACAGTAGATGTTTCGAAATTTAAAATTGATGATCACTGCCTTAGAAATATGCAATGAAAAAACATCGCAAAACATAGAACTGTCAAAATATCTGACACGCTCTTAAGAGCACCTTTCAAAAATATGAACTGTCAAATTTGCGATGTTTTTTTAGAGCAGAATCCTGCGTAAATAGCAAGTAATTCAAAATTATAGCTCATTTACTTCGAGAGGATGAATATTACACGAATAATAGATGAATCAGAATTCGAAAAGTTTGAGTATGAAGGTCGAAAGTTGCTCTGAAAAATCATCACATTCCGAGTTTCTTTGCAATGTTATTTCAGAGCAAATTTGACAGTTCACATTTTTGCAACGTGGTTGGACCCGTACGAAGTACGAAGTTCCTATACGTTTACTACAAACAATTTTAATGTAACATGGGGTAGATCGAGGTGGCAGTCTAAATATGACGAATCATCAATAAAAAAAAATGTCCGTTCGTCCGTTTCCACTTTTTTTCCAAACGGCTCAACCGATCACCCTAAACTTTTTTTTCCCTGAAAGATACATGCTCCCATGATTCAAGTTCGAAGATGAGCAAAATCGATCAAGTGCTTCCGGAGATATGGAGGAAGTGACCAAAAACACGGTTTTTCGAGGGTCGGTGAAGCTTTTTCGCAAATATCTCAGCAAGTATAGCACGGAAATTGCTCATGTTGGTGTCAAATGAAAGGATTTGATGTAAGAAAATTGGGAAAAATTTTTTGTGGGAATTTGGTCAGGGGTCGGGGCACCGGGACCAATGGAATCGACGAAATTGAGTTTCTTGGCCATATACGAAAACAGTTTTTCGTGTTTATTTCCTTAACTATGCAATGTGGAGGGAGATTCACTGTCAAAGACAAAATTGTAGAGAATGAAATTTTAGGGTGCATGTGTTTCAAGGTTTTTTGGGTAAAAATGCCACAATCCTGGGATATGACCACTTCTAGAATTGGGAGGAATGTCCCATATCTCTAGAACTATAACAGGTAGAAAGTTGCTACCAAAGGCAAAGTTTAAGAAAATAAAATTTTAGAGAACAGGTTTTTGGGTAAAAATCACCCAATCCCTGGATATGACCACTTCTAGAAGTGAGAGGGATGATCCATATCTCCAGATTTATAAGAGGTGGAAAGTTGCTTCCAAAGGCAAAGTTGTATAGAACAAAATTTTAGAGAACACGTATTTCAGGGTTTTAGGGGAAAACGGCTCAATCCTTGGATGTAACCATTTCTAGATTTGAATGGTCTGAGATGTTCTTCGGTAAGGCCTCTGACATTACTTGGGTAATTTCTATGGATCTTTGAAATTCTTATATTTATAAAAGAACATAAAACGTTGAATTGTTTGTATATTACTATATTAAGATACGTTCGGGTCTTTTTGCAAGATTTGTTCTATTCGCCACATCTATTCTGTTTGTCACATCTATTCTGATACGTACGGGTCTTTGGTTATGTTTTTAACATATTTTTGGCACCAGGTTGCGTTCTGTTTGGTTACTTAAGCTTCTCAAGTAGGCAGCCTGGTTTGGAATTTTAGTGCAAAGTAATGTACTCGTTTCCCACTACAACATTGTAATAGAACTTTTTTGGCATCAGGCTGCCTAGCTTGAAATACGGATATCTCTTTGTTGCAATTTTTCTCCAAGAAAATGTTCTACACGACAATTACATTATGAGTTCATACATTAGACAAAGGACCAGTCTACTGCATGAACTTGTTATTTCATCGCTGTGTTGAACATTTTCTTGGAGTACAGTTGCAACAAAGAGAGACCTCTTTCAACCAGTAATTCATAAGAATTCTTTCGGTCGATGATTCCATGTAGCGGAAAAAGGGCTAATTAACCGAAATTCATATTTCTCGTTTCGCTAAAACTTATATACGCGATTAATTAATTCAAAATTGTTTATGTTTACGAACAGATTACCATATTTTTGAAATAATTTATTTGTATTGGCTTTAATTGCTTTTTATTTGCCCGAACTAATTTAAAAAAATATGTGTGTCAGAGGTAGGCAATGATTTAAGTTTGTTAAATAATAACAACTCCAAACCATCATAAATGCCTATGGCGCCAATCCGTAGCTCGTAAAGATGGACAACCAAGATACATGTCTTTAAGTCGACGAGTCGAATATATGCTGTTGGATGTATACACTTATATGCTTTCGTTTTAATCCCATGTTATGTATTCTATAAAAAAATCTTCTGGGCGCCAGTTCAGTTTACAATGCATTTCACACAGACTCAACTGTGAGAAGAAGAAAAACAACTAAAAAAACTATTTAATTTAAATGATCCTTAAAAATAACCAAATTTTTAGTTTAAAACTAAATTTACATAATCCTATTTTATTATAATTTGACGTAAAATAAGTTATTAGCGTTGTTAAACCATTTGTATGTAATCCCTAATAATGTGACCAATACGATAAAAATATTGATTAAGATATTCAATTTTTTGTTACTTTGTCTATCGGGCCCAGAAGAACGTTCATTTTTTTCGTTGTGTATCACAGTTGTCACTATCAGATAAATATCTGTCTGCTTGTCACGCTTATGTTCCCTAATCATCTATTATCTACTAAATCAATTCGATTTCTCACCCCCGCAGCCGACGACTGGTTGTCTGTATCACCACGTGAAAATTCCAAAAGACAATCTTTTACAAAAATTGTTAGTTCTCTTCAAAATTGTGTGTAACGTTTATATTCTATAGCAAGCAAATACAGACGTAGTTTCTCAATTAGACGATTGTTGACGCCCAACGAAAATCACATTTCGGCTAGTCTGTTGGCGTCGCTGTTAAAGAGGAACACAAACATTCTACTTATCCCTAACGCTTAAAAAATTAATTTTTCTCATCGTCGTCAGTTTTTTTAAGCGCCGCGCCGACTACACTGATAGACTTCTTTAAGTTGCTTTTAGTCGCCACCGTCTCGTCGTACAAGCATTTTTTACACTGAACAATTTTTTCAATTTCGTAAAAAATGTCATTTGTTTGGATGATTTTATGAAAGATTTTCAGTCATTTGCGTGCTGAAAACGCTGCTTCAGTAGTGATTTTGCTCAAAATCTACTTTACGGTAGCCAATTGGCATATCGTAAAGAGCATCAAGAACCACATACGCAGTTCTTAAAGAAAATAGATGGCAGCATGAAATACATTTGACATTTGAAGCAGGCTAAAGCTGAACACGCACGAGACACTGAAACGTGTTTTGATAAAAAATGTTCATTGTTCTCATGTCAAAATTGACATTTGAACAAAGAGAATTTTTATCAAAATACGTTTTCAATGTCTCGTGCGTGTTCAGCATAAAGGCTTGAACACATTTCCATCTAGTCTCATCTGACAAGCTGACATGAAAAGAACTACAACTTCTCTATTCTGAGATGAAAACAAGTCTGATTTCTCGATTCTCAAATGATACTAGATGGTAATGTGTTCTCGACTTAACTTAATTGAGAATTTTGACATTTGAAGCAGACTGTTTTAATAGCGGGAATCGGTTTTTCTAAATGACCTAGAGCAGTGGTCTACAAATTATTTTTATGTCGAGAAAACTCCAAAAACACCAGGGCTTAGGTTTTTGGACGAATTTTAATGCTTGCACAAAATCGATAAAGTCAAACTTCGAGTTTCGGTAAATTTCCGCATTGCAAACTCTACCAAAACAAATTTTTGTGCTTTTATCTCCACCTGACCTGGCTTTTCGACAATTATATATCCATTTGAGTTGTAAAAATAAATTCGGGGCTATACAAGAAGAATTAATATCTTTTGTGTAGGAGCAAAGTTTGCCAAAGGTTGACAATTGGGCCATTCCCGACTTTTTCAAATGAAAAAAGTGGGTTTTTAGATTGTGTAAAGCTGTGAAAACACCCAATTTTCAACCGTTGGCAAACTTTGCCACTACACAAAAGCTATTAGTTCTTCTTGTATAGCCCCAAATTTATTTTTACACCTCAAATGGATATAGAATTGTTGAAAAGCAATGTCAGGTGGGGAAAAAACCACAAAATTTTTTTTGGTAGAGTTCGCAATGCGGAAATTTACCGAAACTCGAAGTTTGGACTACATCGATTTTGTGCAAGCATTAAAATTCGTCCAAAAACCTAAACCCTGGTGCTTTCGGAGTCTTATCGACATAAACATTTTTTGTAGACCACTCCTCTAGGTTATTTCGAAAAAAAAGTAAAAAACCCCTTACTGTATTAAGTTCATGATATCGACGTTACAAGGACAATATATGTCGCACTTTTCGTTTAGAATGGCCTATCAAATGAGTGTGTTATGATTAAAAATCGGTCTATTGTAACTGTCAAAATGACGTTTTAAACGTACAACGTGATTGAACAAAATCTACGATTTTGATACATTTTTGACGTACTGAATTTGTTTAATTTTTTAGTTTTATTTTTATTTAAAGTTGAAAAAAGATACTTTCTATACAGGACCTATTAATATGAAACTGGACAGTCTACTTTGTTCGTCACTTTCACACTTTCATTGAATGATTGAGAGCATCGTATAAGGTGTCCAGTTTCATTGCCCGGTATTTGTCGATTTTCACGTTATGTAGATGGCAGAAGTTTCTATGCGATTTTTGTGCCTCTCACTACGCTTAAATGTATTTACTTTCTATCCGACAACTCACTGCGAAAGAGTTGGTGCCTAGCGGAAAAATATTCAAATGTCTTTTTGACGTAGAAAGTGGGGGCATGACGAAATAATGGCGAAAATATTAACTATAATTTTGCAATTTCCAGCAAAGAAAATGCTTCCATCTCTTTACATAATTTTTGTCGAATGAACAAGTTGTGCCTCTTGAATGTTCTATTTCTTTCCGCTACGCGTCGCACTCTTTGATGCAAATCGCCAATAACTACTCACTATCCATATAGCTTTGACGTTTAAAACGTCACTTTGACAGTTGGAGTAGAGTAGAAATGACACCTAAAGCACATCCAAGCACCGGGATGGCACTTGATTCTTGTGAAATGTGAAATTAAGCTCTCAGAGTAAAGCTAGTTGCAAGTTAAATTTCCATTCAGGATTTGATTAATTTTTGTTTCCATTGTAACTAGCTTCACAGCAAACGTAAAGAATTTTATGAATGAAAAGTGAACTTCTTTCTGAGTGCAGAACTTGACATTTCTCAACAACCAAATGCCATTCCGCATCCAAATCAATCTCTCGGTGTAGTAGCAGTTGATGAAAGCTGTCTTTATTATGCGCATAGAAGAAATTTGGTTATGATCAATCCGAACTTGCCATGTTCTGAACTCACAACGGTATACGTCTATGAGGTTATGAATTTTATTACCTTGCCGAGATGGAAAGGAGTTACGCATCAAACTGGTATTACTGGTAAGTCACTCAATATTTCGTTATTTTGGCGAACAAAAGTTGAATGATGAAAAGTTTGAATGATATTGTAGATCGATAAAAAATCCTATAAGAATTTCTTTGGTAAAAACTAAATTATTTATCTTTAATGTATCATTGATCACAACCGATAAATACTCTCCTGCAACCGAAACAGTTCTCAGCTATTTTGACTAAAATGTTCAGCAAAAAAAAAATACAAATTTTAAGTATTCACTCATACGAGCCCCAAATATCGAGTCATCATATCCTTCTGTTTCAAGAAGCAACATTAATTTCGTTTTAATTTTTTTATTCGAATTTAATTCCCTATTCGACTAATTATGATGCAATGCGTGGCTTTAGATTTAATCTGAAATTAATTACTTATAAATTTATTGGATGTGTAAATGCGGCGCTATAGTCAACTCCATTAGAAACATTCAAAAATGGAAAATGAAATTAGAAACAGATTAAATATGTCGATATAAAAATTTATCTGAAGTTTTTGTCATTTTCAACACTTTTATTATTTTCGTTGGTTTTGTTTTAAAAGATTTTGTGGTTCTTGGTGTGTTTTAGCTGAACCGGGTGTCACTTTCACAAGGAAAATGAATTACATTCATCAAAGTTTATTACAGTGAATTAATAAAACAATTGACGCGTTTGGTGCAATATCGACTTCTGTCAAAATTTATCATATTTTTTGGCGCGACATCGGCTTCTGTCAAAGTTTATCGTATTTCACAATTTTCATACCAATAAAATGTGAGCAGCTTGACAATTAAGAATGATTGAAATTGTCGATGCAGAATATTGTTGAGATCAAACAAATTAATGTTCCACGACATATCAAAATAAATTCGTTTTGTGTTGATATTTGAATAAAAATCAACAATTTGAAAGTGACGACTAAAACATTGTCTAAAGTACTTGCATTCCGATGTGTATTAGCTAATTTCGATTTGCGTATTTGCTCCAATTTATAAGTTGTGAGTGAACTTTTTAAAGAAACCATGAAGAAATCATTATTTTTGTAGAAAAAAGTATTCTGAGTCCAGAGACATGACATGGCGGCTGGGTTCCCCACATATCCTATAAATCTGATGAAACAAATTGTCATAATGGAGAAATTTTTCTCTGTCAATAAATGATAACATTTCCTCACATTTGAAGTATATATCCCCATATATCCAACCGCCATATCAATTCTCTATTTGAATCGATTAAAAATATGAAAATAAGTTCTCAGTTACATCAACCTCATTTAATCATGAAACTTGTAAGGCCGTTATACCTTTAAACACACTCTTTTATCGATGTTGCAGATTCTTATTGACGCTTTTTGTGAGACAATGGCTTATGTCAAACTATACTATGATTTTCATGATGCGATGCTCAAATTGTCAAGCAAATAATATTATTAGTTTAATAGCATCGTGTTATGAAAATCACAATACTTTGTCATAAGCTGATGCCGCACTAAAGGCGTGGATTCACACTTTTAGTGCGGCGACGGCTTATGCCAAACTATACAATATTTCATGATGAATTTGTCGACTTATGCACTTCGTGGTGAAATTTCATATACTCTAATATAAGCCGACGTCGCACTAAGCGCGTCGCTTATATCCACGCCTTCAGTGCGGCAACGGCTTATGTCAACGTATAGCGATTTTCATGAAGCGATAGAGTCAAGCAAGTTAAGGGATCGTTATATTAGAACGCGATAAAAATTTTGGGCGCCAAAAATACATGTATTTACATGGAGTGCGTGGCAGTTCGTGCGAATAAAATCGCATCGCCGAACTTCTGCGAATTTTTTTCGATCAGTCCTATATATTTTATAGTAAAAACTTGAAAATAAAATAATTTTTCGTCATATTACATGCATGGGACATGACAAAAGTGTAAAATAGGAGTTTAATTTGTGGTTTTACAAATAAAAATAAAATGGCATCGCGACTAATATAACGACCCTTTTAAGCGTTAGTTATATTGGGCGCGATGCGAATCGCATCGCCTAAGGTTGGTATGAAAGCTCAACTTGACAAAATTATGTTTATTTCTGTCAAGTTGAGCTTTCGCACAAACCTTAGGCGATGCAAATCGCATCGCGCCTAATCTAACGCTTTATACAATTAGATTGACATATTATGCATCGTGTCATGAAAATCACTTTGACACAAGCCGTCGACGCACTAACGCTTGGATTTTGAAAATAAAAAATGGATTCGGTTTTGTGTAGACCTACTTCAGCAGTAGAAAGATTTTAAGTTTTGCAGGTATTATGGAGAAGCTTCTTACAGCTTTTGTTTAAAGTGAGTGTAAAGCGATCTTGCAAACAATTGTGAAAAAAATTCAATTCTATCAAAAGCACAATGAGAAAAATTATTCGAAAGTTTCATCCGGAAATGGTACACGTTTGTCTCGAGGCGTCTGTCACAGCTGTATTTTTGACAAAAATTTTAGATTACCTGCGGATATAAAATTTTTAGATTCCTTGTCAGTGTTAAACGATCAATTTATAGTTGAGTTTCTACAAACTGAGAGGTTAGGTATCGTTACATACACCGACTATAATTACGCGATTCACCACTCAAAACTATAGAGAGAATAGCAAAAAGCCAAAAAAATGGAGCACTTTTGAAGTAAGAGGCACCCGTTCGGCTGTAGCCTTCGCAAAGATATCTAGAACATAATATTGTGAAAATGAATCATTTGTCCTAAAAATAAACATTGCCGAATCTGATCCATGAATTTCATTAATAAATTTATTTATTTTGAATATAAATTCGATAAAATCTTACTAAAACGTTTGGATATTAGATTTTCGTTTGCAAAAAAATAGGTACATACTTCGAAATTGTTATTTATTCTAAGTTTCCTAATTAACATAAAATGTTATGATTTTCAGTCAAACATTTTGCAAATAAATTTGAATTAAAAGTACGGCTTTGACTTGCATACATTCGAGGAACTGCGCGTCAATTCATCTGCATGCATTTCATTTGAAATTAAAATCAGAGAAATTTTCTATTTTGCATTTCAATAAGCCGCTTTGCCAGTTTTCAAACGATAATGTTCACAACTCAAAAGTTTAGACCCGGCTAATTTCTCTCCTTCCCCTCTCTACTTAGAAATGGAATTGATGTTTAATGAAAAAAAAGATATCTTAGCGAAAATCTTACAACTAAACCGAGGAATAGCTACACGAACTATTCAAAGTTGTATAAGTTAATCCGAACGATATTTGAATAAAATATATTTGGACATTACGACAAAAATATTGCTGAAACGTTTAATTAACATTCAAATTAAAAACTTGTTCGGTGGTTTATCCCAAAAACGATGTGCTAAAGAGGGAGCGTTATCTACTGAAGTGACCATTGAGTATTTTTTTAGCTTAAGGTTCCAAAAAATCGGCTTGCGTGATTGGTACTTCGTTTATTTTATGCGCAATGAGAAAATAGAACCACTTACACCATGAATATTTCATTACGAAAAAGTAATGAAAACACATTAGTACACTACGTATGTGCTTCCAAATTGGTGGTTTTGGAAAAACTTAAGATTTCTGGTCAGGTGTGGGAGGGGAGTGAAAGGTAGTGGTAATGATTGGGGACCACCCCACCACCAATAATCAGTAGTCATTTGGCGGCGGTCACCTCTCTGGAGAGAATGGAAAGGGAAAACAAAAAAAAATTTTTTTCTTTTTTTTAACTTTTTTAGTACTAGGAATTGTCGGGAAGTGCTGGGTAGGGCTTAGTAAGGCTGAATAGGGGTGGATGAGTGGTGAAATGGTGTTGGAAGAGTGGAGAAAGAATGGAAATGACCATGAAAATATATTAGGCGCTTTAAAAGGTCTACATTAGGCAAATTGGGCGCTCTAAAGAGTCTACATTAGGCAAATTGGACAATTTAAAAAGAAATTTTATCGATAATGCAAGCATTCACTGAGTGGACATCAATTTTGTGTGCACTCACCCAGGATACGCCGCGTGGAGGCTGCTTACTTGTAACCCATTGGCCCTGAAAAGGGCCTTTTCTTCGTACTGAGTTGAGGACCCCTAGGTTTGTTCATGTATTCATGCATAATTCAAGCCGCAAAACCTCACCTCCTGAGAACTCCCCACTCAAAAAAATGATTGGACCCGTACGAAGTACAAGAGGTCCTATACGTTTACTACAAACAATTTTATTGTAGCATAGGGTAGATCGAGGTGGGAGTGGGGGGATGCATCTATTATCGTCTAGAGATGACGAATCAGCAATAAAAAAAATGTCCGTCCGTCCGTCTCCACTTTTTTTTCCAAACGGCTCAACCGATCAGCCTATTCCTTTTTTTCCCTGAAAGAAATATGGTCGAGGAAGTGACCAAAAACATGGTTTTTCGAGGGTCGGTGAAACTTTTTCGCAAATATCTCAGCAAGTAAAGCACGGAAATTGCTCAATTTGGTGTCAAATGAAAACATTTGATGCCAAAAAACTGGGGAATTTTTTTGTTGGAATCGGGTCAGGGGTCTGAGCACTGGGAGCCATGGAATGGGCGAAAATAAATTTCTCTGCCCAAAATGATAAGAGATAGTTTTTTTTCAGTATTTGCTTAAATACGCAATACAGAGATTTACTTTCAAATTTTAGTGAACACTTGTCTCAGGGTTTTGGAGAAATATGGCCCAATCCTGGTATATGGCCACTTCCATAAATGGGCAGGATGACCCAGATCTCCAGAACTATGAGAGGTAGAAAGTTGCTTCCAAGGACAAAGTTGTAGAGAATGAAATTTGAGATAACACGTGTTTCTGGGTTTTAGGGAAAAAAGACTTAGTCCTTGGATATAAGCTTTTCTAGATTTTCTAGAGACGTACTTCGGTAGGGCCTTTGACATTACATTGGGTAGGGTAATTTCTATGGATCTTTGAAATTCTTACAGTTATAAAAGAATAGAAAGCGTTGGATTGTTTGCTTATTTGTATATTTAGGTACGTTCGAGTCACTTTGCCACATCTATTCTGTTTGCCACATCTATTCTGATACGTACGGGTCTTTGGTTATGTTTCAGTATAATATTTTTAATATTTTTGCAGCAAAAAAATATCATGTGATAATTATTTACAAATAATGTTTAGTTCTTCGAAAAGGGGTCTATTGCGTTTACCACGATCTCGTTTCAGGGTCTAAATGTAAAAAAAAAATTATCCGGCCGTCTGTCATCAGGATAACTCGAAAAAACTCAACCGATTTTCAAAAACTTTATTTTCGCTGAAAGTTAATCGAAAAATCTTTTATAGGATTGAATCTGGGCACTGTAGGGCCGAGTGCAGCTGAGCTTGGACCGTGTAAATGGTTTTTTTTCTTTTGTACATAACTCGAGTAATTCTTTTCCGATTTTCGAAACCTTTTTTCGTTCGAAAGGACTAATCACGTGTGAGATTTTCTGATTTGAAGCCTTTCTACTCAGCTAGGGCCCTACAATTGAGTCTCTACTAGGGCCCAACTTTGGGCCCCAATTTGGGCAAAATCGATCGAAAACTTTATAAGTTACAGTCGAAAAGTGGTCAAAAACGAGTTTTTGTAGGTCCGGTGATACTTTTTGACTTATATCTCTGCGAAATAAGCGCTGAAATCGCTCTTCAATGTTTTGAATGAAAGATATGGACTTCCAGAAATTACAAAAAAAGAATTAGTAAAAATTGGTAGAGTGACCCGAGCTGTAGGGTTCTTAGTGAAGGCCCAACTTACGCTGCTACTACACTACACGATATTTGACGTTCTTTCATGCATATTTCTTTAATGAGGAAGTTGAGAAAAAAGAGCTAAAATTTTTTGTCCATGAAAGTATGGGTCCAGGACATAGCCTATTATTTGTGAATTTTTTTATATTTTTTGGGAAATTTTGGGAAGTTTTGATTTCAGTCCCTCACACACTCACAGTCCCTCAAACCGGTTGAAAACAATGCCATTGTGTTACATTAACCGATACGAGAAACATTTGTTCTACCCCTTTCTTGTTGAGCACCTGGAGGGCCTTTACGAGGGTAGCCCTAGTGCATACTTAGCAGAAAATACAAATTAGTACCAAAATGAGGTATTACAGCCTAATGAAGATTGAAATTTAAAAACAAAAATTTTGCTGAGCAGACAATCCAAAATTTTCAACTTGTCTGGAAAGAGATGCCCTTTGTCATAAAGTTTACTATTAAATTATTATTTGGAAATTTTTTATATTTTTTTTGGGAATTTTTAGGAAAGTTTAGTGAATATTGGGAATTTGTTCCCAAATAATAGGCTCTGGTCCTGGACCTCCCCTAAGGCCTTATAGATTGGTCGTAAGGTGCTCAAAAAATTCATTTTGCTAGGTTATGGAGTAAATTGAGAGAAATCTTTTTGTATATATGAAGTACAGTCACAGAAAAGTGAAAACCGAAAAGTTTCTGATTTACCATTCAAATGTCGGTTTTCACTTTTCTGTGACTGAATCTATATTTTTTTTTAATTCTTTGAAAATTTCTTTTCGAAAATTTTTTCACACTTGATTCGGGCGGTTTTTTAATATTGCCCTTTCGGCAATTTCCAATTTAATTTCATAAGGCAATACTTATTTAGATTTAGTTAGACTTAGAGGCTTTTTGCAACATCGGTTCTCTTTGCTACATCTATTCTGATGCGTACTGGCCCCTTGCATATGTTTTATTCGAATAGTGAATGATTTTCCCTAGCTATTTGAAATAACACTTTAACACACTAGATGTGCCTACACGGCTGGCATTGGAAACACATTTTCTGAGTTGAAGTCGAGGGACGATTCACTCCTATTTTAGTTAATGTAATAAATCACAACAAGTCACATCAAGCGATTTTTTTACAGCATAGATGCATCTTTTGCATGCAAATTTTGATTTATCGATGTGACTGTTCCCTCGGTTAAAGTGACCTCTTGCTTAACGAGTGTCATGTAACGTTCTTCACACAAACGAAACGATCGTAACGAGGCAATATTTTAAAAGTTACATAGTGCGAGAAAAACGTGTTAGAACTAGAACCATAAGAACTGAAAGTGACATCCAATTGAGTTGCATAATGAAACTTTTTGCAATTCACGTATGTAATAGATCGGATTAACTTTGCATTTGGGAGTATAATAAACTCAAATATTACGTTACTAATATGAAAGCGTGCGGTAATTTATATTTCAGTGCGGTGTATAACTGATAACAGGTACAGTTAAATCAACTCCACTCGAGTGGCTCCCGGCCTTGAGCAAAATTGCTCCACCAGACATCCGACGACAGAGTGCACTACTGAGGCCTTCCTACCATGGATAATCCAGGAATACCGGTACACTACAACCGAATATAAGAAGGGATAAATCAAATTTTGAACAATGAAATTCCATTGTTTAAAATTCGACATGTCCGTTTTCATGTACGGTTCGCTGTATGATTTAAATATTCAAACCGTCACGAGACTCAAATCTAGGAAACCACCAATCGTCATGGCAAGCAACCTGCACCTCAATGGGTTTGACCCAAAAATAGCTTGGGAAGAGCGATGGTCAATT
This sequence comes from Pseudolycoriella hygida, assembly GCA_029228625.1. Taxonomy (NCBI): domain Eukaryota; kingdom Metazoa; phylum Arthropoda; class Insecta; order Diptera; family Sciaridae; genus Pseudolycoriella; species Pseudolycoriella hygida. Next base: position 22,429,580 of record CM055405.1, on the reverse strand, counting down.
ACTGGAATACGTAGTCCACTATTCGATTTCGAGTATCACATGAGCGAAAAGGTTGAACACAATCTCCCGCGAGGTGCATGTCGTCAGCCCCCCCCCCCCCCAATTGGTGTTGGAAGGGGCAGACGGTCTATAATTAAGGCCTGAATTTGTGCTGTCGAATGCCACCGGTCCCAGAATTTGTGCTGATCTGGGAGCCGAGAACGAGTCAAAAGAAACTTGAAATTTTCATGTTTTGTTCATTTTGCATGGAAAGTGTCTTAAATTCTTCTTTCGTCTAATTTAACTTAATACCCTCAATTAGTGCTCAATTTGTGCTGGCTAACGGTACCGGTCCCACAAATTTGGCTACTCGGGGAGCCGAGCACAAATTGATTGATTAACAAAAATTTTTATTTTCGTTCACTTTGCATGAAAAGTGTCTTCAATTCTTCTTTCGTCTCTTTTGTGGTTCTACTATTTGAGATCCTTTCATTACCGGAGAGTTTTTACTGTGCCAGTGGTAAGCTGTGCGACAAACCCAGTGCCATCCATGAGATGTACTAGGAACGAAACTAGTAGGAGTAGAATACCGGCACCTCCCAACAATGCCTTTCACCGGTAAGCCGTACGATGGCGCTACACTCAACTTCACATGACTTGAACCGATTCACTTAGCTTTGTTTTGTTTACAAATCTAACAATCGGAACAAATCTGTCTGCGGCTGAGTTTCGAACCAACGCACTGGCAACTCGATCTCATAGTAGCAAGCAGACGTGTTAACCACTACGCTATCGAGTTGTCTTTCAACTTAATACCCTCAATTAGTGCTCAATTTGTGCTGGCAAATGGTACGGGTCCCACAATTTTGTATAGTCGGGGAGCCGAGCACAAATTGATTGATTAACAAAAATGTTTATCTTTGTCCACTTTGCATGGAAATTGTCTTATATTCTTTTTTCGTCTAATTCAACTTAACACCCTCAATTAGTGCTCAATTTGTGCTGGCTAACGGTACCGGTCCCACAAATTTGGCTAGTCGGGGGCCGAGCACAAATTGATTGATTGTGTCAGTTGTTGGATAGGAAAGGGTTCCAAAATTGAGTTGTGGGCGTGTTATGTACGTACTTTTCCAAATTATCCCCCCTCGTACTAAATCGTACGGATTTTTTGACCACCCTCCCCCTACTCCCCTACAGTAGTACGTACTTTATGGATGGTCCCTAGGACCTTGTTCATAGATCCTAGTCTCACATTTTAATTTCAGGAACAATAAGCCCATCCTAGAAGAAGCCACCAATTGTCGAAAAATTATCAAAAAATGTTAAATTTCTCAATAAAAATCGAAACATTTTACAATTCTTGACAACTAATTCGAAATATTAGGCTCTGACGACATCTGAAGAAATTGAAAACCTGAATGTTCACATAAAGTGATGATAGACTTGACAACGAGTTCAACTTTTTCAGATTAAATTAAAATATAAATTACAAGTTAATTATTTAATATCTCGCATGTCTGCGACCTTAACTAAATGAAAATCATCTTCAAGATCAGTTCAGATATTTTACTATTTTATCGAGTATCGAAAGGGAAGTGAATAGTTGAAAAATCGAAAATTTTTAAAACCCTCTCTGAAGAGTGGCTTCTTCTAGGATGGGCTTGTTGTTCCTGAAATTAAAATGTGAGACTAGGATCTATGAACAAGCCCTTAGGGACCATCCATAAAGTACGTACTACTTTAGGGGGTAGGGGAGGGTGGTCAACAAATCCGTACGATTTAGTACGAGGGGGGGGGGGGGTATAATTTGGAAAAGTACGTACATAACACCACTACAACTCAATTTTGGAACCCTTTCCTATCCAACAAAAGACACAATCAATCAATTTGTGCTCGGCTCCCCGACTAGCCAAAATTGTGGGACCGGTACCATTTACCAGCACAAATTGAGCACTAATTGAGGGTATTAAGTTGAAAGAGACGAAAGAAGAATTTAAGAAACTTTTCATGCAAAGTGAACGAAAATAAAAATTTTTGTTAATTAATCAATTTGTGCTCGGCTCCCCGACCAGCCAAATTTGTGGGACCGGTACCGTTAGCCAGCACAAATTGAGCACTAATTGAGGGTATTAAGTTGAATTAGACGAAAGAAGAATTTAAGACACTTTCCATGCAAAATGAACAAAACATGAAAATTTCAAGTTTCTTTTGACTCGTTCTCGGCTCCCAGATCAGCACAAATTCTGGGACCGGTGGCATTCGACAGCACAAATTCAGGCCTCAATTATAGACTGTCTGCCCCTTCCAGCACGAATGCGGGGGGGGGGGGGGGGGGGCTGACGACATGCACCTTCTCCCGCGGCGTATATGGTGCAACCTAAATCGCTTAAGAACAGTTTCCGTCAACGACATGAGATTCAGGTGGAACTTTATTCAGGTCCCAGGCTGCAGTTGTGGTGAACCGAGACAGACGATGAATCACTTGCTCTACGATTGCCCAAATAGTAAATACACGGGTGAAGCAAGTGATTTCATAAATTTAACTACCGCCGTCACAGATTGGCTAGCAAAGCTCAAGCTGTAATTTTAGTAATGTGTGTTACGTGTGATATTTTTAAATTTTAAACCATTTTCAATTTTTGTGCACAGTTGTAATAGCGGTACAGATATATAGTGTATATCTTTATTACTGCTCTAACCAATGTGTTCACATATATGAATGAATTTACGTTTCGCGCCGCGAAAAACGTTTAAAACTTGCTATAAAAAAATACGGGTCCAATATTTTCCTCTTCCGTACACTGTAGACCCATAATTAACTAAATTCCCGACCTTACCCCCCAAAAAAACTACCCTAACGCACACGTTATAATTTGTCCTACTCGCCTGCAGCTCGTTAGGACAAATTATAACTGGTGCGGTAATATTCGTCCTTACATTACTTGTAATACAAACTACTATTACGGCACCAATATAATAAAAAATTGTTTATGCAACGCCGTTGTGAAAAGTGAACTTTTTCATGCATACTTTCGGTGACGTTAGAGAGGTCGTTTTATAACTGGTTTTACTTTTTATCACTAGTGATAAAAAGTAACTTTTTATCACTCATTTGGGTGATAAAAAGTAACTTTTTGTCACTAGTGATAAAAAGTAACTTTTTGTCACTAGTGATAAAAAGTAACTTTTTGTCACTAGTGATAAAAAGTAACTTTTTATCACTCATTCTCAAAAGTTCACGTTTCACAAGTTGTTGCATAAAGTCTTGTATGAAACACGTTGCGAAATTGGTTGTTTTTGTCACACGATGTGGTTATCCAACTCGCTTCGCTCGTTTGATAACTTCACATCTAGTGACAAAAACAACTCCATTTCGCAACTAGTTGCATAAATAACTATTCTCGCACTAGTAGAAAGTACCTTGTGCAACTAGTTTTGACATGTTGATTTTTTCAACATTAGTGCTATGGTTTCCTTGTGAGCGTAGCGAGTCAGGGAAATGAGGACGTCTTCTAAAAGAAACATTTCAAAATGAGTTGCACTTTGTGCAAACCAAGTGTCTCAATAGACAAAAAATAATTCAAAAACATAACCAAAGACCCGTACGTATCAGAATAGATGTGACAAACAGAATAGATGTGGCAAAGTGACTCGAACGTACCTAAATATACAAATAAGCAAACAATCCAACGTTTTCTGTTCTTTTATAACTGTAAGAGTTTCAAAGATCCATAGAAATTAACCAAGGTAATGTCAAAGGCCCTAC
>CM055405.1:22405094-22419011 GCA_029228625.1 Pseudolycoriella hygida | reverse complement strand
ACGAAGACGGGCAGTTGATCTGAGAAGGTAGGTGCGAAAGCACAGCCCCTCCCCGAAGTAATGCTGTGAGGCGGTTCCGGGGAGACGAGAGCGTGGCGATCAAGGAAGGAGGTTTTAGTTGGTAAAAATCCAACACTACCTGGGTCCAGGAGGACCAGGTGCCTTTTGAAGGTTTCCTCACCCTTGAGAAAAAAAAAAAAAAAAAAACACCTCTTACTAAAATAGTTATTTTGACGTGTGTGACCCTAGCCGAAGGCGTGGCTCATAATGACACACGTCAAAAAAACAATTTTGGCAAGAGGTGCATTATCTATCGAGAACAGATACATCGAGATAAGTAACTTTGCCGTGGAGGGATAAGTTCGAGTTATCCTTCTTCATAGATAAAAAAATTTCCGTTTATCTACACATGATTTGTTTAGTGCAAAAATATAATGCTTTTCGGATCGCATCGTAAGATTTTGGCTCAAGCTAAAAAATTTGGAAGCATGTTCGTACTAATAGACAATTGAGACACATAATATTAATCCACAAAGCGAATTACATTTTTCTTAGAATTCATTAATTATGTCGCTGACATTCAAGCTTCGAATAAAACGATTCTAAAGTTCGTTTTTTGCCTCATTTCTTCAATTTTCCAATAATAATAAATTTGAAACAGATTCGTTTCGAAAATTTACTGACTGACGCAAATTTAGATCGTATTAACTTCTAAGAAAAATATCTCCTTTATCTTAGCATGAATGCGATAAATTATACCTCTTCTCTATGATGCGTATCGTTGAAAAAAAAACTAAATTATTTTATTTGTTAGATTTATATCGAATTATTTGTTTGGATTGGTATTGACTACAATCAAATTATAATTTCCACTTAATAAAACGAATACATTGGATGCGTTATGTCATCCCAGTGATATGAATTTATGATGATATTTTTTAGATTAAACCGCATGATTAAAAATTTTAAACTCGCAGCGAACATAACATTTCGTTCAATGTCAAGTTTTATGATTCATAAATATATTAGAGTTTCACACTCGAAGTGAGCTGAAACAACTCACATGCGATTGTTGTTTTATTTTATTTTTTCGCTTTCTGAATATTGAACTACAAGAGATTTAAAAAAAATATATTTTTCTTCAGACATACTGGCTATTAGCAACGAAATATATTTTTTTTATTCGATACATTTCATGTGTTTGTACGTACACATGTTGATATGGTTCGAATTTAATAATCGTAAAAGTATGAATGGAATCAGCATCAGAATTAATACTTTTTTTGGGAGATGACGACACAGTAAATGCGCAGTTTGAAAAACAGGTGAACCTACAAATACGGCTTATCTGAGAGATTCTGTCGGACACGATGCCATCACGGACGGCGGGCGGGAGCTCACAAGCACTTAGGGGCCGTTTACAAAGGATGTCACGCCGAAATCGGTGTTGTTCAGACCCCATTCCCGCTGTCAAGAAAAAATGTGACATCCTTTATGAATAATCCCTTACGAATTCGTAAAGTTGCGAAAGCCACAAGCAACTGTCATGAGAAATGTAGGTCCACTCACTGCTGCACTGAGCGTCAATTCTCATGACGTACGTCAAAGAGTTGTATCTAGAAGATTTTCAGAGAGTATAACTGACATGGTTTCTCTCACCTTAAACTCACCACGTGGGCTTTTTGAATTTTTTGGCGGGTGACTAGCCTACTAGCCTACTTGTGCTAAAAGAACAGAAATCTTTTCAACTAATTTATCTGAAAGTAATTTTATAAACAACATTAAAACGTTTTTCCGCTGTTCATACATCATTTTTAAATTTGACATTTTGATTTTGCATTTTCTTTATACAAAAAGTTGAACTTCACCCAAAGAAAGCTTTATTTTGCAAGATGTGGTGTGACAGCTGTCAAAGTGACACTTTGAGATCTGCTACTTTGACACTTGTTTTGTCAAAAAAATTACTCTACCGCTACTTTCTTATACAATTTAAATGGCTTTAAGGTAGTGGTAGCTACTTTATGGGAATGCTCTGGTTGTCTGTCTGTCTATGACAGTGACAGTTGTCACTTTGACAGCTGTCACACCATTTCTTGCAAAATAAAGCTTCCTTTAGATGAAGTTCAAGTTTGGACAGCATCAACAAAATATTTGTCCAATGAACGCTCAAATCATAGCGGGAACCCGAACGCTGGTAGCTACAGGATTGACCAATTTGATTCGAAAAAACATTGTAAAAGGCATAACAAACGTTTTCAGTGATAATTTTTGCGTTCATTTCCTTTTTTGTTTACTTTAACATTTTTGATGTGAAATACATGGTTACACCATAATCCGAGTGAGTCGGTCGCGCGTCATCCGATTTCAAAACAATTTTTTTCCTGAATTAAAAAATAAAATTCTCTAACTACCTGAGTTTCTCAAAGATTTTTTAACCATCTTTAATGATGTTTTGGTAGAGTCAAAGTTGAAATTTCAATATGAAAAGTGAAAGTCGTGAAGACAAATTGACTTGCCAATTTCACATTAAAAAATATTTAAACGCCAATCAGCGGCATTTTGAAGTGCCATCATCTTACTAGTACATTACACGAAGAAAGCCTATTTAGAAATTGTATATGTTCAAGAAAACATTGATGTTTATGCCATAATTCATGGAACTATGCCTGAAATGAGTTTTTCCAAAAGCGGAAAATGTAGATCGAGTTTTTAAAAAAAAGTTCTTCTACAAAACATTTGTGGGACCACAGCATTTGTGGGGTCAGGAGTTTCGAAAAAAAAAATAACAGTTCAAATTCGACCTACATTTCTTGTGACAGTTGCTTGTGGAACATTGTGGAACTAATCAAATCAGTCCTAAACTGCATGAAGCATGTTCCGAAAACTTCTGATGTAATAGGAAAATTAAATAAAATATTTTTTTTATTTAGAGGCTGAATTGAGAGAGCCGTCGATACGAAGAAACTTTTGAAAGCAAATATTTGGAAATTATTAGGTGAATTAAATTGGAATATAATTTTTTTTTATATTTTTACAGCACTTTCCAAACATTTGGCTAACTTCACACCCACAAAAAAAAATTGGCTTAAAATTCTATATTTATATTTACCACTCCGAGCATATTCATCATCCAAATTGGTATATTCACCACATCTTCATCAAAATTTTGGCGAGTTTTTTGGTCACTTTCACACTCATTATAATATCATAATTTTGTTGGATCAATGTTACATTGAATTCACATTAAAATCACATCACATCACATCACATCATTGTAAATCATGCCCGCAGCGGTAGCAGATGGCGTGACGCAGTCCCCACACCCCGCAGCAGCTTTCGAATGTGCCCAGACTCATCAAAATCGGTTGAAAATTGGCTGAGATATCGAGGTATGGGATTCGATATTTCTATGGGTACTATTTAAATGTCAAGTTAAAAATACTTATTTGTCAAGTTAAAAAAAGAAAATATTTTTTTGTCAAGTTACGACATTTTTACTACGCCCCGACAGAACACTATGTACAAGGAAAATATCTTTTGGTATACTCTTTAAAGCGGGTAAATAAGGAATAAGGAATAAAAATACATTTTGTTAAAGGAAAATTTCCAATCTGACAAAATAACAAAATAACTTGACAAAGAAAACTTGACAAAAATTAATTTTTAACTAGTGCATTTAAATAGTCCCGTTTTTCTATTATTCTCATCATTATGAAAACTTTTTTTCTGATCTGTCGGTTTCTATCTATCTATGTTCTATCTATTAATAATTTTCGATCTCGAGAACTAGACATCCGATCTTCCTGAAATTTTCAGGTAACAACGTCAGTCTCGGCCCCAAATGAAAAATTTCATATGCCGCTTTTCCGGGAAAATCCTGGAAAAGCCGTGGCATGTGGAAAAGTGGTCAATTTTGAGGGTTTTTTAGGTAATGCTCAGAGTTTTTAGCTCTGGAGTGACAATGGCTAGATATTTGGTATCTTCGGGAAAGTTATAGAGTTTGGTCAGGAGAATTTTTTGGGATAAGAAAATGGCTGTCAACTGTCAAAGTGACGCCATCTTGGATTTTTTGCTAAATTCTGAATAAGAATACCTAGACAATTGGTTTCCTCAGGAAAGTTATATGAATCAGTGAGAAGAACTGGTGACACGAAGTGTTCTGAAGGTAGCCGATGGTGGCAGGAAGTGTTCCGAAGGGGAAACGAGGTGTTCCGACGGTAGCCGAAGTGTTCCGAACGTAGCCGATGGTGGCAGGAGGTGTTCCGAAGGTAGCCGAAGGGGAAACGAAGTGTTCCGAAGGTGATACGAAGTGTTCCGATGGAAAGAATTTTTTTTTTGAGAAAAATTCAATTTTTATTGGAGAAATTTTTTTTCTGAAAAAAATTTTTGTGGAAAAAAAATTTTTTTTCGGATAAGACTTTTTTTTGTGGAAGAATTTTCTTTTCTGAGATAAATTTTTTTGAGAAAAAGGTTGTTTGTGAAAATTTTTTTTTTTGGAGAAAAACTTTTTTGGAGAAATTTTGTTTGGATAAAAACGTTTTTATCGGGAAACTTTTTCTCGAAAAAAATTTTTTTTCTGAGAAGAATTTTTTCGGAGAAATTTTTTTTCTAAGAAAATATTCTTTTCTGAGAAATTTTTTTTTTCAGAAAATAGAAAATTTTTCACATGAGTTTCAGTTATAACAACTGAAAACTTCCAAAACGACTGATATCACAACAAAAACCTCTAAAAAGGTAGAGTGTGATGCAGTCCGTAAGTCCGCTTCCAAAATTAATGGTATCGCTTGAGGTGACACTTACGCTCAAAATAAGCAAAAAATGACGATGCAAAAAAAGCTTTTTGAAGAAAATTCAAATTTTTGAAATTCCGTAAGAAATGTCAGATCGTCGATCGATGTCCCCCCTAATCCCGCGTCGAAATTCGATTGTTTCAGAATTAAAATTGGACTCAATACGCACCAAGTTTAGCTAGCAGGTTAAACCGAACATCGTTAAACGCCTCTTTCGACAAAAAATAAAAAAAATACTTTCTCTCCATAAGATATTCAATTTTATTTAATTTAAAATATAAAATTAAAAATCAGACAACAATTTTATTGCACCTACAATAAAATACTAAAACGCATAAAATAAATTTATCAATGAAACACCAGAATATATTGACGGAATTAAATTTTGCTCTTTATATTAGCAGGAGAACCACCTAACATCGACCTTACCGTGTTTTTGTTTGTTTTTATTCAATTATAGTTTTTAACTATAACTCATATACACAATCATCAACAAAAGTTTATTTGTTTTCCTTTTGCATATTAAATTCTGTTTGCTTTTTAATCTTAATGTCTTTTACAGCATTAACAGAACTTTACAATATATCTCAATGTAAACGGTTCATTCAACAAGTGGAGGGGCACATTGGCATATGGTCCAATTGCGGTGGACTCGTGTTGCCAAAAAGCTTTAAATCAGAGGGATATCTCAGAATAGACGCGTTCTAGAAGTGTTAATTGTACGACCGAACCACTGTGCACTCCTTCAATGGGTAGGTCGGCCATATTTTATATCATTCTGGAATAATTCTATTTCAAGAAGCTAAAATTTGAGATGATGCTGGAAAAGTGTCCCGTTGTCAGTTGATAGAAACGGCAAACATTTTTCGGATTAGATACGGTGTTAAAAGAGGGAGAATTTGTAGCGAAATTTTTGTGAGAGAAGGATTGGGAAGGGGACTAGATGAGGCATTAGGAGGGGTAGTTAGTTGTAAGGCTGGGTGTGCATCAGAAAAAGATGAACTTTTTTGTAATTTTTTTGAAAATTTCTTTTTTATTTCGAGGGAGGCGATGAAGGTGTCATCTGCTAAGAATATTGTCTTTAAGAAAATTTCCAAAAAAAATTCCACAGAAATTAATCACTAACTCGATGCAATTTCTGAATACCTCTAAAGCTTAAAGTTTTAATGACATTCTTGAATTTGAAGAGTTTGAGACTTTAAGAGACTTTATACGGAATCATGCGCAGCTCCGAATTGAAGATGATTTGTGGAGATTTATTGGGGCCTTTAGAGAGTGCGAGCACCCACCCACACACAGATGTTGCAAGTAAATGCTACCGAACACCGACATAAAATGACATTCAAAACGAGTAGTGGAAATTAGAATTTAATTTGTTTATTGTAAATAGCCTGTCAGGAATGGGATATGAACATCCATGAACAACACTCACGCAAAATATTCATGGTAAGATAAGACTTATCTGAGTGTTGGACGAGACGTTACGACACTGAAATTAGTTGACGACAAATTGCTTGATGTATCAAACAATTGCATAATAAAGATTGCACAAAAAATGTAAACCATATCGACATCGACACATAAAAACGGCAAGTTGACCATCTGTTTTAAATGAAAGAATTTTATGCAAAAACACGCATCAACATTTAATACACGATTTTATTCATTCATACGTGCATGTTTATTTCTTTCAATAATCAACATTTTCATTTTGTAAGCCATTGAAAATGCGGCAAAATTAATTATCGAAGAAGATAAGTTGAGATTTGTAAGTCGTAGGCGAAAAACTGTTAATGGAACACCTTCGCGAAAGCCGAAAGTATTGAGTTGTTGTATTTATTTTAAATACTTGAATACACCATACAGTATTTGCATAAACAGCGACGAAAACTTTTAATTTATGGTGGAGATATGTTAATGAGAGAAAGAGCAACCAGAAATTATTTTATTCTTTTCAGCTAATTGTTATATTGACTTTTTTCGGTAGTAATGGTTGCAATATTTTTTATTTTGTTTTTAAAAAAAGTTGTCATTAAAATTATACTTTTTGCCTTAAAGAAGCTCGTACATTTAGAAGAGTAAAAGCGAATTGCTGTGCCAACACATAGCAGTTCGAATGTGACAGATGCGACATTTTTCTAATATGGCAACACCAAATTTCATTCATAACAACTTTCAATTTTTGAATGAAATTTGAGGCTGCCTAAATAAAGTGTCACGGTAATCCGTACAATATTAATGTTTGATTATTCTACCGATTTCAATCCAAACCGCCTTGGTAGTTTAGTGCCACATTCCACCTAGAAGTGTGCGCCGGTCAATTTTTCTTGAAGCGTTGAGAAAAATTGACCGGCGCATACCTCTAGCTGCAATGTGACGCTAAAGTAAACTGGCCGGTTTGGATTGAAATCGATGGAATACGCAACCGAATATTGATATTGTACGGTATTATTTACCGTGACACTTTCTTTTTTTCGAAAAATTTATCATCTGTCGCTTTCACATTGCCAAAGTTAGCGTTTCACAGTCCTTCTGGAAGGGAGTAAGCTCTCTGCCAAAATTTCGGTTTGTCTATATGGCTCATTCTTTAAAAAAGTAAAATGAAATGAACGTATTAGGCGAGAGGCAAATACCTAAAAATTGAAGCAAGAAAGAGAGGCACACAAGTGTCACTTTCGTACGCTCATGGAATGAGGCAGCACACTGTCACCTACACATACGAAAGTTGTGATTGGTGTTGTCGTATTAGAAAAATTTCGTATCTGTCACTTTCGCATTCGTATGTGTGGGCACAATTACTGCCCCTACACCAGGGGCGTGACAGTCCTTTGTTCTTAACCGTGCAAATGCTATTCAGAGTGAAGTTAGCTGCAGTTGAGATCGTAGCTAACTTCATTAAAAACAAATCATGATCTCATTCACAATTTTACCAAAATCAGTTGACTTCATTGATAAATTAAAAAAATCAACTGATTTGTTTGTAATGAAGTTATCTACGATCGCAACTGCAGCTAACTTCACTCTGAATAGCATTTGCACGTTTGAGAACAAAGGACTGCCCCTGCCCTTCACATATAGCAGTGTGAAACTGACAACTATATGGCGTATAGCGTATAGCGGCGGCTCCCATAAATGTACTTCACCGGTAAGCCGTAATCAGCGGGGTGGCAGTGTTTTGTTTTAATATATACAAATAACACTCAACGTGAAGTTAGCTGCAGTTGCGACCGAAGCTAACTTCATTGCAAAAAAACCAGCTGATTTCATTAATAAATTTACCAAAATCAGCTGACTTCATTGAAAATTTCAACAATCAGCTGATTTTGTTTGCAATGAAGTTAGCTTCGGTCGCAACTGCAGCTCACTTCACGTTGAGTGTTACTTGTACATATTAAAACAAAAGACTGCCACCCCCTGGCCGTAACATAGCTTCCAGAGACATGATATGACGGCTAGGCTACCCACATAGACGGTAAATCTGATAAAACGAATTGTCATATGGAGAAATGTTTCTTTGCATTTTGTATGGTGTCAAAATGTCAAATGATGATGACACTCGCTCACGTCTATCTGGGGTCATATCAAGTCTCTAACAACCCCCTTTTCTACTACCCCAGATGTGAACCAGCTGTCTTCTGCAGACATATTCGATAGTCGGTTTGTTATCTGTTGCGGATGAACCACACAGAGAACCCAAGCTTCAAAAAAATTCGGTAAGTATAAAGTTTGTGGCATGTAACGAAATCATACACTTAGAATAATAGCATAAGAACCTTGCCAATCGGTTTTAACAAAAGAATTCTCTTGATCAAACCGGTTTGCAAGGTTTTTATACTTTGTGCGGCAAAACATGTGACTTCACTCACATTTCGGCAACACTGAATTATTACATTCATAGAACAAATCAGTGATGCTAGCGGGGACCCTTTCAAAGCTTCACACAATTCACAATAGTAAAATAATTCCTTTTTAAAGCACTTTTTCGCATGCTGGGTTGATGCTATGGGTTTTTTTTCTCCACTTACGATGCACTTTTCAAAACGCATCAAAGTTGTTACAAAACTTCGAATTTCGCGCCAAATAAAGATTCAATTGATTACTTCGAACGAACCATTCTCATAAAACCGAAAGATTTTAGTATGTGTAAATACTTTCAGTAACTTTGCAGCGTGTCATATACGTGGCAAACAGTAAAAAGAGCAGTAAAGAAAATAACCACATGGTGTGATGGTGTGACTAGTATCCCACAGAGGGCATCCGAGTTTTAGTGAATGATCCGAGTGTTGTAGTGCAAGGTCTATTCACGCACCGAGATGAAGTTAATGACGAGGGCATTTACCGTCGGTTTAAAAATTGCCGGTCAACGGTAAATTTGATAAAATTACCGGTAATTTAACGGCAAATTCCGATCTTTTCAGAACTAAAAATGAGATAGTCTTTGCCGTACTTTTAGATGTAATAGGAGAATATTTATGTATTTACAAGAATTGAATGAAAGTTTGGCATGTCTTCCTTGACGAGAAACTAACTTCTTTTAAACAGAATTTTTGCGATTTTCATAACTTGTTTGAAAACTCTTTTTAACTCTTTTTATTGATTTGCCCCATGCAAAAGAGCGATTCAAATGTTTTAAATAATTAAGATTCCATGATATATGTCTCCAAATGACTCGACGCCACAGATCAGCACACAATTTAACTTGCTTCTGAGTATTTAATTCGTACATTTTCTGCCATTTAACGGCCTCGCGGCCGAGGCGTATACTTAGCAAAAGATTACAATTATGCTGTGAAGTGAATAATAGTAGATTATAGTAGGGAGTGCGGAAGTTAGTCATTACATGAGGGATCAATTTTGTGAAATGAGCCAAACTCAAGAGGGTGTTTCTAAGCAAAAAGCTTTGAAAGCTGTTTTTTGACGAATATATAGTTTGTATCCCGAGCCGAAGGCGAGGTATACAACTGCCCGAGTCAAAAAACAGTTTTTAAAGCGAGCTGCTTAAAAATATACGAATGAATTTGCGAATGTCACGAAATGAACCAGAATGGATGACTTACTAAGCACCCCCCACTCTATACTGTTTTAATCGGTGTCCCATCCGAAAACGCGTCATTACATGCAGACTGCAGATATACATGTAATGAGAAGTTTCCGGGGCCCTGTAATGAATAATTTGCATGGGGTGCACATATGCATGTAATGACAAGTTTTCGGTGGGACATCAATTAAATCAGCATTCCCTCACAAAAAAGTTTAGAAAAGGTCACATAGTTGAAGAAAATAATTTGTTTTTACATCAACTAAAAGTCACTTGGATGAGTGCAACCCTCTTCATCCGCTCAGAATGAAACTCATCATGTGGAGAAAATTGTTTCCCTCTCATAAATAGCTATTCCAAGATTACGAGAAGTCTTCCCTTCCCTATAGATAGAATTGAAAAACTCAATACTTGAAAATTTAAAAATATCTTTGATTCAAACTTATAAATAGCTAAAACAACTCGTTAATTGCTACCCGTTATTGACGCAATAAATTAAAGATTACCTGCCATATGACTTTCAAAATTGGAATTTCGTTCTAATCTACCACACAAAAATAGAGCTCTTGCCTTGTTGATTTTCGCAAAGATTACGATACACTAATTAAGTTACTGGGGATCCAATCGGTTCTTGCCGAACTTTGTAATCTTTACAACCAAATTACGCTAATCACACTTTTGCTAAGCAGATAAGTACTTCAAATAACGTAAAATGAATTGAGTGCTGGATTTTGATTTATTCGATTACGTTTTCAACACCGAACGTAGACAAAGTTGCGCTACAAGCAATAACAAATGTACGTACATTTCTAATTACGATGAGAGAATGAGGGAATGATGGAATTAAGAATGAACGATTGACTGCGCCTCTTGCTGAAATCTTATCATGTGAACGAAAAAAAATGATATTTACAAACGAATTCAATCCTTGACATTTAAAATGTTATAGCTCGTCTTGAATCTAAATGCATTGTCAATTTTATGTTCGAAATCAAATTAAATGTTTGCATTTGTGCCTGGCGTGTCACATAAATTTTTAAAGGTAATTCAGTTTTTAAGAGGAATCAGCAACCAGGTTTGGCAGACTTATTATTCCAATTTGTGGAAATCAATGTATGTTCACAGTAAACATAATATGATTGCTGAAACAATAAGGGGTCTTCTAACTTGTTTATGTATAATAAAAAGGATTACAGAGTCGAGTGTATTACCTCTAAAATTTGAATGGAGGCCAAACATATTACGTTTATTGCAAACATATTGACGTCTTAAGGGGCTGTTCATAAATCAGGCTTGCTATAAAATCCACAAAGTTCATAACACATAATGAGACATTTGTTTATAGTACTCCGGCTACCCCCTAAAATACACCCCCTGTTTGGGGGGTAGCCAGAGTCCTATAAACATAATTTGCTGTCCTGCATGTGTTATGGATATTTTATGGATACTCATTTTTTATGGTAAGCGTGACGTCATTTTGTGAATGGCCCCTAGGTGCGCTCTGAACTGAATTTAAAAAATAACGCAAAATTGTACAAGTTGACGCAGCGTTGACTCGTCCGTTTTTGCGTTATTCTCATTATCATAAGCGTTGAAATGTGATTTTTGGTTTATTATTTCATTAGGATGCGAATTATTATGTAGAAACAAAGACAAACTTTCTTTTGGCGTGAGTTTTCATGCGATATCACGGGTCTCTATGCTATACTAGGTGTCACCAACTACTTTCAATCAGTTTGGTTGTGTAAATAGATCAAGAAAAAATTCTTCTTAAAGTGTGACGAGCCCGCTGTTTTATGTGTATATCTCTTTAGAAGCTCAATTTCAGTTTCACCGAATATTAGATTTCATAACCTGAATGGATACACTGACGCGCAGAATAAAAAGAAATAAATTTAGGTATAAATCAACTGGCAGAAACCGTAGAGGTGACGGGGTCGTTGACGAAAACAGAAATGTTTATTAGCCAGTATGTCTCCTTCATCTTAACATTTTAAAGATCTATAACCATAAAAAACTCAGATCTTTACGATATTGATGTACCGGACCGGATGGATTTCAACCGTTCATACATTGTGTGTTATGGTTGAGTTAAGTTTCAATCATAAAACAAATTTTATTTACTTGCCTACGCATTTAGCACAATAATTAAACGAAATTATTTTGAGTGCTTTGGCTCATTTATTTCAATTTATCAATAAAATTAACCAATCACCACTTCCCAGTAAATAGTCTTTGGATTAAATTTATTTGTGTGCATATTGAACTTGATGTGATATTTGCCATCGTTTTAGCGTTTCTGAGAATTGTCTAAACTCTTATTTTATTCAATTTAACTGACGCGCAATACAATAGCTTCGACAATTAAAATTTTTCTAAAGTTTGTCGTTAAGGGCTCAAAGATTGATATCGTTGGCAAACTTATCTTAAAGACTAGTATTTACATGTAGAACAGCTTCGTTGCTCCTATTGGCATACGTGCAAACTTCATTGTTATTGACATAACAAAAGTGAAGTTTCTTTCACAGGAAGTAAGCACATTTTACGGTTTACTAAAAGTCGATCGCAGCGCTGTTCACGAATAAGACTAATCATGAGGCGGATACACACTGAGAAAAAACAAAAATTTTACCTGTAGCTGCAGTAGGGAAAACTCAGAGTCATTGCGACCGAAGCTAACTTCATTGCAAAAAAGTCAGCTGATTTTATACATTCATCGAAAAGTTCAAAATTCAGCTGATTTTCTCGCAATTAAGTTAGCCTCGGTCGCAACTGCAGCTAGCTTCACTTTGGGTATTACTTGCAAAGATCAAAACAGAAAACTGCCACGAAAATGGGATGCACTAACTAAGTTTATGTCAAAAATGTGTCAACAGTACTAGATTTATGGACACTAAGATTGCAGTTTTCCAGGAGCGTGACAGTCTCTTGTCTGATCTTCGCAAGTAATATTCAACGTAAAGTTAGTTGCAGTTGCGACCGAAGTCTGCAAAAAAAATCAGCTGATTTCATTGAAAAGTTTAATTGCTCGTAAAAGATAGTCATAACGACCAATGATAAGTTCGGTCTGTTTCACCGGCTTAACGTGACTTCTGAACCAAGCCTCGAAGTATGCAAATACTCTCTTAGAAAGTACGTAACTAATAACTCGCCTAAATGTAGGCTAGATATATGTACAAAAATTCATCGTATTTGGGTTACGTCATACAAATCACTAACACTAGTCTACAGGGGTTTTGTATCTTTCCTGTCTGCCATTGCCAAATGTCAGGCTTAGTGGGCTGTTGCAGAAGATGGCCTAGTTGAGTGTCCATCACCCCTGAAAGTAGAGTAATTGGGGTCCAAAGAAAAATGTAAGGACATTTTCATTTAGTCATTATTTTATGTTACTCAAGTTATACGTAACTTTAGTATGTACGGGTTACTAGTGCATAGTCGGGCCAACAAACCTATACTAATATTGAGATAAATCTTACATATTATGATGGATTCTGTATGGATCAGAAAAGTGAACTTTTTCTGACGTTTTGGCCATGGTTGGAAAAGGGCGTAATGACTAAGTATAGTAATCGAAGTTTCCAATTAAAAATATTTTCCGAAAGAGAGAGACCAAATCTTGTCAGAATTAGAAGATTTTTGATGAGGTGCTTGTTTTGTCAGAAGACGATTATATGAAAAAAGTCGAAAATTATATAGTTTTTGCTATACTGTTTTCATGCACCGTCTTTCGACAAAACAAACACCTCAACAAAAATTTACTAATTCTGACAAGATTTGGTCTCTCTCTCTTTAGAAAAATATTTGAAATGGAAACTTCGATTACCATAGTTAGAAATTACGCCCTTTTCCAACCATGGCCAAAACGTCAGAAAAAGTTCACTTTTCTGATACATGCAGAATCCATCATAAAATGTAAGATTTATCTCAATATTAGTATAGGTTTGTAGGCCCGACTATGCACTAGAAACCCGTACATACTAACGTTTCATATAACTTGAATAACATATAATAATGACTAAATGAAAATGTCCTTACATTTTTCTTTGGACCCCAATTACTCTACTTTCAGGGGTGATGGACACTCAACTA
>CM055405.1:22363481-22404594 GCA_029228625.1 Pseudolycoriella hygida | reverse complement strand
ACATTTTGTGCTGATTAATTTATAGGGATATATATTTATGGTCAGCAAAATTATTCTTAGGTCAGCAAAATTATCGCTTTTGGTCAGCAAAATAATAATGTTTATGGTGGGCAAAATTATTCTTTGATCAGCAAAATTATTGCTTTTGGTCAGCGAAATTATTTTTTGCAGTCAGGAAAATTATTACTTTAGCAAATCATAGCCCCACGGTAGCATTGGGGCCTTGACGAATTTCTTACCGACAAAAATTTATAGTGTTTCCCGTGCCCACTCCTCTCTTAGCAATTGGTACCCCAGAGGCACCGGGCGGTACTAGTGTGTTAAGTATGTCAATTTTTTTCGTAATAAAAGCAGTCCATCCATCAACATATTTTGTAGTTCTTTGCCCAATCTTTTTTTAGAAAACCACAATTTATTATGATATGGTATGACGTCACATTATATCTACTTCTGTTGCGTGCGTGTTTATGGCGTCATCCATGCCGATCAATTATCGCATGGTTATTTACACGCGTCGAGACCGAAAGTGAGGGCTTTAATAAATTGCGATTAAGATTCTTCGCGTGTGCAAAGTAACGTATCAGTTTTTTACAGTAGATTTGATAAAATTTCGCATTAAGCACTATCATGTAACAACAAGCGAATAAAACAAAATTATTGCTTGGAATAATATTGTTTATCGAATAAAAATTAAAAGGATTGAACAGCAAGGACTCAATTAGTCAAGTAGATTAAGGCGAAAACTTCAAACTTGGGTGAAATGGTTGTGCTGCTTTCCCTCTCTTTGCGATTATTAATGGTTATTAATAGTAGATTTCTTCACGTGAGGAAGCGATGACTTCTCGTATCATATGAAGTTTTGCTCTAAGTGAAAACTGAAAAAAATTCTCAATAGGGAATTGTGATCAAAATCTGAATTAATGTATGACTTAAACGATTATAGTATTTCACGCTTTCAGTACGAAATGAACTTATGTCAAAGCATGCGGAATTTCATAACGAAATAGCATGAGCTGAAAAACAAACGATTTCTGTATCACATAAAATTCCACATTTGTTCTTATTTGTTATTCAAAAAGTGGAATTCGTGTTAAGTAACAAATTAGACGCAAAAGTGTGATCACAACAAAAAGCCTAAGTGTGACGCAGTCCATAAGTCCGCTTCAGGTGACTCTATCGCTGATAATACGCAAAAGTTTGTTTGAATGGAATCTACCAAAGAGACCAGAAGTAAAATTCGAAAACAAAAAAAAAAAAAAAAGGAAAATTCAAGATGACTGCTGGCAAACAACTTTTCCGAAGAAACCAACTCTCTACCCAAAAAACCCTCAAAATTGACCACTTTTCCAGGTGCCCCGTCTTTTCAAAATTTTTCCCGGAAAAGCGGTTTATGAAATTTGTCATTTTGATGAGTCTAGGCTCGTTGGAAAGCTGATGCGACATAGTTTTAAAAAAAATAATTTAGAGGGGAGGGGGGCGTGATGGGGAGTGATGGTGACTTGTATGACCTTTTTTATTGTGTGGGGAGTGCGTCATGCCTACCGTTGCGGGCATAATACAGACAGTATTATGATTTTGGCATGAAATGTTGTATACTTTGACATAAGCCGACGCCGCACTAAAAGCATAAATAATATTGTCGTCAAGCCTAAACAAAAGTCGACAAAATACCAATAAGTATGTATACCTCAGCATCTCGTTATTTCCCATTTTTTAAGTGAGACCAACGACAATGCAATTAAAGTGCCTTTGTAACGATTTGTGCTCAAGTAGCTCAATGAGATTTATAAATTTTACTATCGTAGCAAAGCTTCATTCATTCGTTTACAGTGGACAAAAGATCAGTTGAATACACCGATGTGTGTATTTTTGCTGAATTTATTTCTGGTTGTGTCATAATGTTAGTTTTACATATGATGGCTCAAATTCGAGCTCAAAGCTATCTTTTTCATTAACATTGTAAACATATGAATGGATTGAACATTATAAACATAACTTGATATTCGTTGTTTTTGTGTTAGGTGTGTAAAAGGCTAGAATTAAATGATGTATACAAAGTAATAAAATCCATACATGAATGGTTCATTCACGATGTTCAGGTCAATGAAAATCTTTCACCCACGGATATTTACACGTTTTTTTGTTGTTATTGCTGTCGATGTATGCAAAAACAATTCATTCAGCAATACATGGAGCTAAATTGATAGATGATGGGATTCGTTCGCAATAAAAGTGCGAATATTTACTTTGAGTTGGTGTTGTGGTTTGTTACATAAGTTAAAACGGATTTGTAACTCAATGCGTTTTATAATATCAAATCAAATGGATTGCAACATTTCGAAAAGCTTATGCATTTTATTAGAAGAATTAATTCCTCAATTCAAAAATCGTTTACATTTTTTTGAACGGTTATGAAGAAAAATCGTTGAACCGCTCGCCCGCCGACGCGTTGACTCATTTTTAATATACGAACTTTTTAACGAAGCATCTATCCATCTTTCTAAATCAAAAATTATAGAAAAACTTTGCTGCCAATTATCATAAGCCGGCAAGAAATCATTGAGAATAGAGCCCGCTTCTTCATTTGTACTGTCCATGGAAACAAATACACAATTGTACTGTATTCCACATGGTAGATATCACTCTAAACGACTGCTAGGAACTTCCTACATTAGATGTGGAACTTCGCGCCAGCGTCATTCACAATATGACATTTCGTATAAGGAAAATGTTCTATTGTGAATCGCGCTGACTCGAACTTTCCCGTTATCTTCTAAACCCATTCATTTTAATAAAATTATAAAGTTTTTTTTACCTTTTTTTCATTGGTAAAAGGAAGTGAAAGGACGTAATTAATAGGGGACATTCTGCAAAAATAGGAAAAGCGAACGTGGAACGTGAACAACGCCTTTGTATCCTCCTTTACATCCCCTTTATGTGTTTCGTTTATTTACTAGGCGTAGCGGTAATAAAACAGATAATATAATAACCGATAATCTTTATCCACTTTTTTATCAGAGTTTTCATCGATAATCGATAATGTCGATAATTCTCAATTATCGATAATTATTATCAAATTTTCTATAATAGTTAACATATCCGAAATGGGTAATAGGCTCTGACCGTTCCAAAAAAAGTTTAAAAATGTATAGAACAAAACGATTTCTTGGAACGTATCATGCCCGCAGCGGTAGCGGAGGGCGTGACGCAGTCCCCACACCCCAAAAAAACGTCCACAAACCCTTTTTTGGGTTTTTTCTCCATACAAAAAGTTTGTGGGACAAAGAGCCATATATAGGCGAACTTTTGAGTTTTTCTCCCTTGCCCCCCTCCCCCTCTAAATTATTTAAAAAAAACTACGTCGCATCACCTTTCAAACAAGCCCGCACTCATCAAAATCGGTTGAAAATTGGCTGAGATATCGAGGTTTGAAAATGACATTTTTGTATGGAGAAATAATTTTTCTATTGTTCTCATCATTATGGAAACTTTTTTTCTGATCTGTCGGTTTCTATATATCTATCTATCTATCTTTGTTCTATCTATTAATAATTTTCGATCTCGAGAACTAGACAGCCGATCTTCCTGAAATTTTCCGGGAACGTCAGTCTCGGCCTCAAATGAAAAATTTCATATGCCGCTTTTCCGGGAAAATTCTGGAAAAGCCGTGGCATGGGAAAAAGTGGTCAATTTTGAGGATTTTTTGGGTAATGCTCGGAGTTTTCGAATTTTAGCTCCGGAGTGACAATAGCTAGAGAGTTGGCTTCTTTGGGAAAGTTATAGAGTTTGGTCAGGAAAATTTTTTGGTATCATTAGAAAATGGCTGCTAACTGTCAAAGTGACGCCATCTTGGATTTTTAGCTAAATTCTGTATAAGAGTATCTAGACAAGTTATATGAATCAGTGGGAAGAATTGGTGACACGAAGTGCTCCGAAGGTGACATGAAGTGTTCCGAAGGTAGCCGAAGGTGACACGGACTGTTCCGAAGGAAGGCTAAGGTGACACAAAGTATTCCGAAGGTAGCCGAAGGTGATACAAAGTGGTCCGATGGTAGCCGAAGGTGTTGGAGAACAATCGGAGAAAAAATTTTTTGGGGAAAAACTTTTTAGTATAATTTTTTTTTTCGAGAAAATTTTTTTGGAGAAAATTTTTTTTGGAGAAATATTTTCCCGGAGAAAATTTTTTTTAAAGAAAAATTTTTTTCGGAGAAAATTTTTTTTTGAGAAAATTTTTTTCAAAAAATAGAAATTTTTCCAACAACTGAAAACTTCCAAAACTACTGATATCACAACAAAAACCTCTTAAAAGGTAAAGTGTGACGCAGTCCCTATTGTCCACTTCCAAAATTAATGATATCAGTGGAGGTGACGCTTACGCTGAAAATACGCAAAAAATGACGATGCAAAAAAAAAACTTTTTAAAAAATTCAAATGTTTGAAATTGCGTCACAAATGCCAGAGCCATCAACGTAATAATTTTTCTACACTTTCAGTTTTCACATGCAAAATTTTCTCAAAAACTAAGTTAATAAAGTTAGTTGGGTACATTTTAGAAAAGTTTGAAAATTTAATTTTGAACTCAGTAAAAAAGTTATCCTCAAAAGACAGGCATCAATAAGGTCAAATTTTTGCTATGTAAAAACTGAAAGCACAGAAAAATTATTTCGTCGTTGGCTCTGGCATTTGTGACGCAATTTCAAACATTTGAATTTTTTAAAAAGTTTCTTGCGCATTTTTAGAGTAAGCGTCACCTCCACTGATATCATTAATTTTGGAAGCGGACAATAGGGACTGCGTCACACTTTACCTTTTAAGAGGTTTTTGTTGTGATACTTCTAATGTTACATAGAATCAGTCGTTCAGGGTGGAATCTATCGTCTTTTCTAAAAGAGATCACAGGAGGTGAACCTGATACAGAAAGCATTCAATGTCGAAAATCCTAGTATGACATGGTGCCATCCACTTTCTTGAAATCTATGGCTGTTGGTTGGTAATACAAAAAACTACAAAAATCGAAATATTGTCACGTCAAACTGGAGGTGCTCGTCATTCCAAAAGTAGATCTGGAGCGACAATCATTCTTGTTTCCCACTTCTTTCCCTCTCATAAAGACGGTCTGGTGCGTAAACTTTAAGTATTATGTAGTAAAGTGCCGGTCCTTTCATTCGGATTCTTTGCACATTTGATTTTCAGAATGATGGAAGCCAAAATGGCTGTACTCGAGTTTTTTTATTCAACTAACAGTCATTGGCGCTTTTCAATAATCTACTGGGTACCTTTTATAGCAGCGTATTCCATTCACACTGGTAACTAATTTAACGAAAATGGATTATACACTTTTGTTAGTAATGCAACTGAAAGCTACGAAGACAAAAAACCATTATATTGTGATAACTACTTGCACACCCGATTTAATTGATGTTAAGTTCCATACGCTACTAACTTCTGAGGTTCTTAACAAAAGAGCACATCGTTGTTATGTTGAGATTTAGAACTAAACAAAATGTACTAGAGTGACTAAAGGGTTGCTGTTTTGCACTGAAACAAACTTTCAATAATTGATCCACTTGGTATTGTACTTACATACATTTCAATACACAAGGTGTGTACGTATTCCGAGTGCGCAGCACAAAGTAAGTACACATCGCGTGTGTACTGGGCTATTATGAATGCTATTTTTCTGTGCATACGAGATCGTGTTGGTGCACATGGAACAAAAGTAAGCTTTCGCTACACTATAGCATCCCGAAGAGCGCTCCCATGGAGGAAATCTATTTCGTCCAGTAAAGTGTGTTTTTTTCCTAGTCGTCTTTCTTTCTTTTTTCTTTCTCCTTTTTTATTTACTTTTTAAATGTTCCAAAACGATCACATATGCTGTAGAATTCTACCGTTTGTACGTATGTACAGTGAAAGGATCATGAGATTGTGCAACCTTGTTTTTAGCATGAGCTTGCTCTTGGACCGGTTTTGCAACGGTAAAATAGGTTGAAGAACCGTTTTGCAACCGTTACTCAACTTAAAAGAACACATTGCAAAAATGTGAGCTGTCAAATTTGCGATGTTTTTTCTAGATGCGTAAATAACAAATTATTCAAGTATATATACTGTGAGAGGATGACTCTTAAGGGCTCATTATATTGGACGCGATGCGAATCGCATCGCGTAATGTTTGTGTGAAAGCTCAACTTGACAAAAAAAATGTTTGTTCTGTCAAGTTGAGCTTTCACACAGACCTTACGCGATGCAATTCGCATCGCGTCAAATATAATGAGCCCTTTACACGAATAACGGATGAGTCAGAATTCAAAAAGTTTGCGTATAAGGGCCGAAAGATTATCGCATTCCTTTGCGATGTTATTTCAGAACAAATTTGTACTTTTTGAATTCTGATTCATCCATTATTTGTGTAAAAGTTATACTCTCACAATAAATATATTTGAATAATTTGTTATTTACACATCTAAAAAAAACATCTCCAATTTGACAGTTCACAGAAACCGTTTTCACAACCATACAACACATTCACATTTCACATCGACAAATGATGATTATTTGTGATACATTCGTATTTTACTAGACGTACAAAAATGTCCCACGTTTAAATTAAATTCCGACGCTTACGGGCTGTAGCGATAGCTGCTTTATGTTTTCACTCTTCCTGTCCGTGACATGACATGGGCAACTATCGTCCAATCTCCATCTTGCCGGCTGTTCATAAGATTCTTGAGACTATTATTCATCGCTCGATTTATAGCTTTCTTGCTTCTCATAAGTTCTTTAATCCCAGACAATATGGTTTCAGAGAGGGAAGTGGGACCCACACGGCTCTTTTTGAATTGACTAGTCTGATCAATAAGGAAATCGATGAACTAAGAGTGGTGTCTGGATTGTTCATTGACTTGTCGAAGGCTTTTGACACGGTTGAGCATGACCGGTTGTTATATAAGATTGAATGTGCTCTGGATCTGATGCGCAGCTATCTTAGTGGAAGAAAACAATACACTGAATGTAATGGTTTGGCCAGTTCCTTGTCTGATGTCACGATCGGTGTACCACAAGGTGGGGTGCTATCGCCATTATTTTTCATAATTTTCATAAATGATTTCTTTGAAGTTAGTACACTTTCGTAAACCCTCCGTTAAAATTGATGTTCTGTCTCCCTTGACACTTGGGGGCGTTATTATTAAGACCTGCTCCTCGATCAAGTGTTTAGGCCTGACTTTTGACGAATCCGTTTTGTGGGAAAAACATGTTTCATATCTAGGCTCCATCATCTCAAGCAGTATTGGAATTATTAGACGTCTACGATAAGATTCTGAGATTAATTTATTTTTCTTTAGTCCATTGCCGTCTTACTTATTGTGTGGGTATATGGGGCTCTGCCAGGAAATCGCTAATTGAGGAGATCCAGGTACTGCACAGAAGAGCTCTCAAGGTCACACATAAACTTCCAGAACGTTTCTCTACTGAGAACCTTTTTGGGACTGAGTTTCCCACGATGATGACTATTCCCCAGATGTATCAGCATGCTGTGTGCAAATTTGTCTTCAGTTGTCTTAGAAATTTGAAACATCATTCCATTGAATTTATTAATAACTTTAACGTTTATAATACAAGATACTCCCATCTATTAAGGAAACCATTGATTCGATCAAACTATGGTGCGCGCTGTTTACTGTACTCAGGCCCTACTTTCTATAATGCCTTACCGACTCATGTTAGAATCTCTATTAGCTTAAATCAATTTAGTCATTCATTAAATGTCCATCTACTCGAATCTAAACGTATATTGGAATTCCTTTCGTGATTGATACTGAGTGTGGAACGTTACTTTTACTATTATTGTTTTTATGAAATTTTTAGATTAGGTACCATCATCCTTTCCCTTATATCCTCTTCCCTTATAGAATTTCTGATTTTTTTTTTTAATTTACTTCACATTGCTTTATTAATTTTGTTATACTTGTGTTAGTAGCTCCTTCAAATTGAGTTAAAACCAAACTGGAGCTACACAGGTTGACGAAAAATGTTACACTTATAATTGAAATAAAGCAAAACTAAAACTGTCCGTCCGTCTGTTTACCGTCACAATTATGACGTCACAAAAATGACGCCAAAAAAATGAAGTCACAAAAATGATGTCATGAAAATGATGTCGTAAAAATGACATCACAAAAATGATGTCGCAAAAATGACGTTGCAAATACGGCTTCGCAAAAATGATGTCACAAATATGATGTTGCAAAAATGACGTGAAACATACGAGATCACACAAATGACGTCACAAAAATGGTGTCACAAAAATGGTGTCACAAATATGATGTCACAAATTTAACATCACACATATAACGTCACAAATATAACCAAAATTTATGATGTCATAGAAATTGTTTCGTTTAATTCTTCGCAAATACACTATCGCTACTTTTCTATACTCATGTCAATAATGGTTTATTGGACCCATACGAAGTACGAAGGTGCTATACGTTTACTACAAACAATTTTAACGTAACATGGAGTAGATCGAGGTGGTAGTTGGGGGGATATCGTCCAAATATGACGAATCAACATTAAAAAAAATGCCCGTCCGTCTGTCCGTCTACACTTTTTTTCCAAACGGCTCAACCCATCACCTCAAACTTTTTTTTTCCTTGAAAGATACATGCCTCCCATGATTCTAGTTCGAAAATGAGCAAAATCGATCAAGTTGTTCCGGAGATATGGTCGAGGAAGTGACCAAAAACATGGTTTTTCGAGGGTCGGTGAATCTTTTTCACAAATATCTCAGCAAGTATAGCACGGAAATTGCTCATGTTGGTGTCAAATGAAGGGATTTGATGTCAGAAAATTGGGAAAAAAAATTTGTGGGGATCGGGTCAGGGGTGAGTTTCTTGGCCATATACGAAAACAGTTTTTCTATGCAATATGGAGATTCACTGTCACAGGCTAAGCTGTAGAGAACGAAATTTAAGGGTACATGTGTTTCAGGGTTTTGGGTAAAAATGCCTCAATCCTGAGATATGACCACTTCTAGAATTGGGAGGGATAATCCATATCTCTAGAAATATAAGAGTTAAAAAATTGCTTCCAAAAGCAAAGTTGTAGAAACTAAAATTTTAGAGAACACGTGTCTTAGGATTTTGGATAAAATGCCACAATCCTGGGATATGAGCACTTCTAGAATTGGGAGGGATAATCATTATCTCTAGAACTATAAGAGGTAGAAAGTTGCTTCCAAAGGCAAAGTTGTAGAGAATAAAATTTTAGAGAAAACGTGTCTCAGGGTTTTGGGTAGAATTGCCCCAATCCTGGGATATGACCACTTCTAGAATTGGGAGGGATGATCCATATCTCTAAAACTATAAGAAGTACAAAATTGCTTCCAAAGGCAAAGCTGTAGAGCATAACATTTTAGCGAACACGTGTCTCTGGGTTTTGGGTAAAAATGCCACAATCCTGGGATATGGCCACTTCTGGAATTTGGAGGGATTATCCATATCTCTAGAACTATAAGAGGTAAAAAGTTGCTTCCAAGTACAAAGTTGTAGACAATAAAATTTTAGATAACACGTGTTTCAGGGTTTTAGGGGAAAATGGCCCAATCCTTGGATATAACCATTTCTAGATTTGAATGATCTGAGATGTACTTCGGTAGGGCCTTTGACATTACCTTGGGTAATTTCTATGGATCTTTGAAATTCTGATAGTTATAAAAGAACGTAAAACGTTGGATTGTTTGCTTATTACTACGTTCGAGTCTTTTTGTAAGATTTATTCTATTTGCCACATCTATTCTGTTTGTCACATCTAAACGTACGGGTCTTCGGTTATTCATTCACGGTAGTTTTTATAACTTTGATTGATATAACTACCTTCGTATCTGTAAATGTCCTTTTCCATATATCAAATCCAATGTTCAGGTGAATAGTGAGGACAACAGATGTGACATCATATTTCATTAATTCACACAAAGCCAATAATATCATCTGACTATCATAATCATTGTGACAAAAGGCACACCCATCACGATAAAATAAAAATTATTAAGACGTAGAATTTAAAATTTGCTGACTAGTTTCCCATCAACTTAATCAGAAATAATTAATTCATTTCGAAATGTTAAACATCTGGTTCTGATGTTATGAGACTTTCCGTTTACCGTGTATAGATTTAACGAACATTTCCTCTTTCATGCTTAGGTTAGATGGGTTAGATAAGATATCGGCAAATATCCAAAGTATAAGTTTCGTTTTTCACCACTTGCTACAGTAAAGATGTATAACAAATTGTGTTGAGCAATTTGAATGGAAACTTGTAACTGTTGGGAGACCAACTGGCACCGGCAATGACACAATCCATAGCCATATTATAATTTATTTAAGCTTAATTTCTAGATGCCAAACAAAACGATAAAAAAAACAATTTTAAAAACATGTTTCACTCTTTGTGAATAATTTAGATTTGAGATATGTCAAAGATATTAAAAGAACGTATCAATGTCAGAAGAATCTTACTTCGGTGTCTATTTCATTATTTAATCTTCGATTACTCATCGGCATCAATTTTGTTGGATTCAAATTTGCATGTCCTAACCAAATAGAAAGTAGCATTGATTTAATATCTATTTACATAAACTTTTTGCACGCTTCGAGGATATAGATAAGGGTTTGCATACACAATGCAGGATCTTAGACATATTCACATATGCAACAACCTACCAGACTACGTGGAATTTCAATAATTTTCATTGAAAATGTTTTCCTCTCTAGAAGCATAGCTCGTAACTTATCTACGAAGAGAAGTAAACATCGGACGATTATTATTTTCTCTTTGCACTCCAACATTAATTTTGTCGTATATTTCAGCTGTAGTCACATTTTTTAGGCATCTCCATAATTACTCTTAGCGAAGACCTGAACCGCTTTCATTCATAACTATCGTTTTAAATACCCGTACGATTCATACAGAGCCTATGTGTTTACTATGACGTGAGAAAACAGGGAGATTAATCGATTCCAGACAAGTAAACATAAGCAAAGACTTGTAAACCCCGAAACAAAGACCATATCACAAAGAGACCAACGTAGTTTCTCCTAGAAATCCTGAAACAATTCTCGAAAATGATATTCTCACCAACTTTGCTTTTAGAAGCAAATTTCTAACTTTCTTAGTTGTAGATGTACGCGTCATCCGTCACACATCTAGAATTTGCTTTATCCCGGGATTTGGTAACTTTTCCCTAAAACCCTGAAACACGTGTTCTCTAAAATATTTTTCTCTTCAACTTTGCTTTTGGAAGCAAATTTCTAACTGCCATTGTTCTAGAGTTATGAGTCATCTCTCTTAATTTTAGAAGTGGTCATATCCCAGGATTGTGGCATTTTTCCCTCAAGCCCTGAATCAAGTGTTCTCTGAAATGTTATCCTCTGAAACTTTGCCCTAAGAAGCAACTTTCTTATTGCCATAGTTCCAGAGATAGGAGTCATCAGGCCCAATTCTAGAAGTTGTCATATCTCATGATTGTGGCAGTTTTCCCTTAAACCCTGAACCACGTGTTCTTTAAAATTTTATTCTCTACAACTAACCACCAGTACTTTTAACAGTAAGTCTTCATTTTGCATAGTTAAGCAAATATAGACGAAAAACCATCTTCTATCGTATGTGGCCATATGGAGAAGACACTCAATTTTGTCCATTCCACTGGTCGTAGTGCCCAGACTAATGACCTGATTTCTACAAAAAAAGTTCCCAGTTTTGCGAGATCAAATGCTCTGCACCATTGAAATTGAAAGAACGCACAAAATCCCTTGACAAGAATGTTACTTTTTGGTAAAAAAATTGGTCACAAACGCCAGACGCTGACCCAGTGCCGGCCTGGCTACCAAAAGGCCCTGCGGGCGAAATCTGAAAAAGCCCATATCCTCGGGCGCTATTTTCGCAAACAAATGGAATTGAATGAAGTCAAAAACAGGCAGCTTTCGTTTGAGTTTAGCGCCGCAGGCGAATTTTTTTAAATTGTGGTGTTCATGTAAGGTTATCATGCAAGGCGCCGCAGGGGAAAATTTTGGACTACCTTCACTTGTCCTTTAGGTAAATCGAGGAACGCTTAATTGCAGTAGACGCAATTTTTTGACCTTAGGGATCCTTTATGTAGGAATTTTAATAATTGAGAGATTTCGTATAACACGGCAGGCGACAATTTGTGGGCTCATTGGCAGTTTTTAAACTAAATCGAGGTATTTTTTTGAGCGCCGAAGGCGAAAGTTTGGATTCGTTTTTCTTATTTTCAGCCACAGTTTGGGTCCCCAAAATGGCAGCCCGGGCGCAATGGATTTACCCTTCTCCGAATCTGCAAGAAAAAATTTGTCCGTTCGTCTGTCTGTCGACACGATAACTCGAGTCAATCTTGACCGATTTCCAAAAGTATGTTTTCTCCAAAAGGAGTGTTGTTATCAAAATAAGTAAAATCAGTCAAGAACTTTCAAAGTAACGATCGGAAACGTGACTTTTTGAAGGCCGGTGAAAACTTTTTGGCTTACATCTCCGCGATTTACCAACAGATATTTCCTTTCAAAGTTTTGAATGGAAGATATGGACTTCAAAAAACAAAAAAAGTTGGTAAAATCAACTCACTGGTACAAATAAATTATGTTTGGTGCGATTGATTTGGTGGTCGAAGGTTCAAGAGAAAAAGAGTAGGACCGAAGCCTCTACTTAAGGCCCCAAGTCGGTCCTAAGGTCGGCCGAAGTTAAAAAAATTCTTGCTTTTTTAGAGAAAGACGCGGAAAACATTTTCATTCATGGAAGTATGGGTCTAAGGCCACTCCTTAGTGCCCTGAACGGTGTGTTACTAGACAAGGGTTTTCCGATTTGTCATTTTGGCGATTTCCAATGTAACCTAAGACTTCAATTCAATAAAATTGCAAGGCATTCCTCGATACTCTATGGAAGTTTAGCGTTTGTTTTAATATGCAGTAAGATTTTGTAACAGTTGTTCTGGTACTCACAGGTCTCTTTGCAAATACGTGCAGGACATTTCTCCGCCGCAAATAACGCCCGGGTCGTTAATAACACCCGGGGCGTTATTAACGCCCGCCCGGATCGTTAATAACACCCGGGGCCTTATTAGTAGCGTTATTAGTGCCCGGAGTCCGGGCGTTATTAGTGCCCGGAGTCCGGGCGTTATTAGTGCCCGGAGTGCGGGTGTTAATAACACCCCTGGCGTTATTAGCGCCCGGAGAGCGGGCGTTAATAGCACCCCGGGCGTTATTAGCGCCCGGAGTGCGGGTGTTAATAACACCCCGGGCGTTATTAGCGCCCGGGCGTTAATAACGCCCAGAGCGTTAATAATCCTCCGGGCGTTATTTGCGGCGGAGAAATGTCACGTCACCGCTTTTAAAATATGTAATTTTTGGCCGGGCTACTGCCATTTTTATTTATTCCAAAAATCCAAAATGTCGCCACTTTAACGGGTGGCAGCCATTTTCTTAGGATCCGATCCTGATCTTACTTTATAACTTTCTATAATAAACCAACTCTCTAAGTAGAGTAAATGCAACAGTTATCAGCCATGTAGTAGTGTCCGGCCAAACAACAGAGTCATTAGTAATCAGCCACTTGAAATCAGCTTTGAAATATGGCCGGTTACTGGCGCTGGCCGGAGACTACTACATGGGCGATAACTGGGGCATTTAACCTTATCGTCATTTCGGAGATAAAATTCATAACTCAAAAAAGCGTAATTTTCTTTCTACGAAAATCCAAGATGGCGCCACTCTGACAGCTAGCAGACATTTTCTGAAGATCCCAAAAAATTTAACTTGATCAAACTCTATAACTTTCTGGAGGAAATCAACTCTCTAAGTTGATGCAGAGCTAAAATTCGAGAACTTATAAAACCCACAAAATTCACCACTTTTCCTGGAAAAGCAGTCGATGAAATTTTTCCGCTACCACTGCGGGAATGATTCTCGCCCAAATTTTCCAGATTTCTTGTCTATAAAAATTTCAAGCCAACAAAATTGAATTTTCTAAAGTTTCGAAAGCAAAGAAGAAAAGAAGTGTTCTAATGTACTTTTTATTTAAATATAAAAACAAAATTCAAAGCTCTTCATACACAATTACCGGACGGAAAGATGACATCTAATTCTATTAATATTCCAACCGTCAAAAATATTGAGTAAATAGTTAGCAAAGAGAAGCCCACTGGTTTGTTCAAATGATATTTTGCGCACGCAAGCACAGCGTATAATAAAACAGTCGCCGCCAAAAGCGATACGATGGTGTACTCAATGCCAAAAGAATTTAAAGTGATAAATGATTTGTCGGTGGTATTGTGATACACAATGTTGCGTATCAGCCATGGAACACCAAGTGACATTAATATGGCGAGCGAATTGGCGCCCAATGAGTTCGATACGCCTATTCCACTTTCACCTAAGAAAAGGAGAATTATTGATTAAAATGATGAAGATGACGTTGTTTTCGATAACGGTGTCAGCGCCATCTGTTATTATTTCTTTTACTTTGACAGTTACGTAATGTAGAGACCATTTTTCGAAACCCGACCCGGACCGAACTCGGCCCGAGAAAATTTTTCGAAACCCGAAACCCGAACTGTTTCAAAACCCGACCCGGACTGAACCAGACACTCAAGTTTTTTGAAACTCACAACCCGAATTACTTCGAAACAAAATTTATTTCAAGGCCTGACGTCTGCATTCTTCACAGACCTTAGACTAAAACAAAATTCGTGTAATGTAAGATGATAAAATTTAGACGAGTTTTGTAAAATATAAAAAGTCAATAAAGGATCGGGACCGAATAAAATGATACAACAACCCGACCCGGACCGAACCCGACCCGATGGAAATTTTCGAAAAGCGAAACCCACTAACTCGAAAAAAAGAATTCGGGTTCGGGGTCGGGTCGGGTTTTTCGAAGTTTCGGGCAACCCGCTCATCTGTATGGTAATGTCCTTTTCTTTCGGTGGTTTTATCAAATTAGGAGATATAGAGCATTCTCAACGAAAAGTGCGACATCTGTTTTCATCTTCTCCAAATGTCAGAATTCTCAATGAAGTTAGTTTGCTTCAAATGTTAAGTGTATAGAATGTGCTGCCACCTATTTTCGTTGAGAACTGCCTATAGCATACTTAGGAGGAAAAACAGGAAACCATGAAAGTAATGAGAATATGTTAAAAAAAGAGGTGTGGGAAGCCTGATAATTTCTTAAGTGATACTTACCCTTCCGAATCATTATGACACTTGAAATAGCTTCTGGCATACAACCCCCAGCAGCCAATAGTGTGAGTCCCATTACAGATTCCGGTATGGAATAAGTGTAACCTTCAACCAAAGAATAAATTTCTTTGTAATTTCAGTTTTACCGCAATAGTCTTACCTACAACCGTTACCATCCAAACGATAAGATAAGAGTTACTACCAATGAAAATCACACAAAGGAAAAATGTTAAAGGATAAAGTTTTTTGTACGTTTTTGGACTCGGTATTGTCAGCGTTAGAATAAATTTTATTGGCCAGGTATAGAACCACCAAAACCGTCTACACCATCCACCTTTCGGAATTTTCCATAGACTTTTTCCCACTTTAACATTATCTTCCCCAAGGCTGTGCTCCACTTGATTGGTAGGTTGGCAATTCGATTCGTCGTGGATGTAAAAGATTTGTTTGTCTTGATTCGATGGATTGTTGTTTAAGTCATTGTTGCTTAACGATTTATTCAATTGTGGTGGAAGGTCTGTGAGTTAATGATTTTGATTAGCTTTTATTACAATGACTTTGAAGTGGAGGTAGTCATAGTCAAGTGTCGCAGTCGCTTACTTTGATTTCAATTAAACACTTGAAATAGCAATGATACTAACCCTTATCTTAAAATTACAATTTAAACATTGGACTCGTACGAATATTTCGTAATTTATTTTCTATCGAATGTCATTCTTGAGAGCCTAAACCGGTCAAGTAGAAGTTGGAAAACTTGTCATGTGAACGAAAGTATTCTCGACTGTTAATCAAAAGAGTTGTCAAAATAGGAGCAAGATTTAAAGACGTCACAGAACTGTCTCATCCCTTTTTATTTCGTCAAAAATCGGCAAAGAAAAGAAAAAAGTCCATTAAAAAATCAACTCAGTCGCGCTTGACTATACACCCCTTCCCTTCCCCCAGAACGTTACATGATTTGAAAGTAGGACCAGCACGATCGGCGACGAAAGAAAATGAAGCTAAACGCGTGTGAATTTTTTCCATTTTCATTTGAGAAATATTTAAATTTTCAATGTTAATTACGCTGATGATCAAATCAAAAGTTGCAATAACATAGAGGGGAGATTTGACGCTTGCACGGGTCTTGTGCTACAAAAAAATTCTAAAAATATAAAACGGGAAACTACGACCAGAATTAAAAATGGCGTCCGATGGTTAACACACCCTTTTTTGTAATTGATAATTGATAAGTGGGGAGTCCCCACTGGGGACTCACTGTTTTAACGCTATAAACATATTAATATTCAAGAACTAGCTTTCGACCGATAAATATCTCGAGTGAAATAATTTTGCAAGTTATCGATCATCAGCTATAAACTGAAAAATAAAAACAACACACGAAAGCAAGTTCAATACTCTATATGACTTTCATTCAATGATTACAATGTTACAATTGCAAATATATGAACTGTTACGCTTATTGGATAATAGATATCTTATATTTGCCATTGTTATTATTCTATTGCAATATTACACGATTACAGACGGAGTTATCGAGAATTCTTCTCTCAATTTACGCAACATGGATTGGATACGGACGAAGGACGAAAAAAGGTTCCTGCTGTGAAAATGACGTTTTAAACGTCAAATATACGTATAAAACAATTATTTTTTGTCTTAAGAAGAAGTACAAATTTCGTGTGGGCTCTTCTTTCGGGAAGAGGCTGTTAGGTCTACCTTTATGGCAAAATTCGCCAAATCATTTGAGGGGCTTCGGCTGAATGCGGGGACATTGAGGCTGAGTGGGCAAACTTTAAGAAATTTATCTTGGGTGCATGTGACAAATGTTTGGGCAGTGTCGCTATCGGGGGTCGAAACAAAAAAAATCGGAAACTCTACGATATCAAGGCAGCACTGATGGAAAGGGAGGCTTATACGGCTTGTAGGCAATTAGTTAAGGATTTGGTCAAGCAAGCGAAAGACCGGGAGAGGAGGAATTGGAAAAGGCAGGTCAAGGCAGGGATAAGAAATTTGGGTCGATGATTAAGGACATTAGGCGCGGTGGCTAGAAAGAGGGATGTAGTGGCATTTTAGATAAGGATGGCGGGTTAATTACTGATAAAGGTGAAGTTTTGAAGACTTGGCGGGATAATTTTCAAGATTTATTTACATCTGTCAGGGTAGGGGAAAATGATAGCGAGGCAGTTCTTATAGTTCGACCCTGGAGAAGAAAAATTACACTGGATGAGGTGTCCCCAAAGGTCGGCAGATTAAAGGCAGGAAATTGGGACATAAAGCGGATCAGGTGTAATCCAATGGCTTTGTAGGATTTTCAATTTGGCCATGAGGTTTAATTCGGTGATAATGCTCCGTTTTATAAGAAGGGCAACCGTAAGGTTTGCAGTAACTACAGGGGGATATCGCTCTTGAGCGTGGTAAGTAAGGTGTACGCGAGTGTACTTGTTGAGTGTTGAGTGTACTTGTTAGGAACATAGTTGAAGGTGTACAGGATGAGATTCGGGGTGGTTTCAGGCCTCTGAGAGGGTGTCAGAAGCAGATTTCTGCCTCAGACAGGCTAGAGGCCGTTCATAATAGGTAACAGGCTTGCGTGACACTAGCGTGACAGAGGGGAGGGGGTCCAAAAATGCCGTTTTTTGCGTTATGTAATTTATGAACGGCCCCCTATCAAAAATCTTTATCAATGGAACAGGGATTTGGAGAAGGCATTCGACTGGGTATCAAGGCAGAAGCTCTTCGGGGTCCTTATGGCGCGTACGGTATCAATGGGAGTTTACTGCGTGCCATTAAGAGCTGAAAGAATAGATGGCGAAATTAGCGAGTCCATCGAAGTTAATGAGGGCGTTCGCCAGGGTTGTTGTCTTTCCCCGCTTCTGTTCATAATTTTCATTCTTAAAATCATCAAGCGGACAAACTTGCAGGGAAATGTCGAGCTGGGTGAGGTAGTAATGCAAATCCTGGCCTATGCCAATGACTTGATTCTTTAGCAGATAATACTAGGGACTGACTGCCTGAAAAGTACGGGATGAAGATAAGTTGAGGAAAAACTAAGGTTGTGCATGTCGGAAAATCTCGGAAGGAGATAGCTTGCAATTTAAATGGGGAAGAGCTGGAGCAGGTTTCTGAATTCAAGTACTTAAGAACCATTTTTTGAGAGGATGAAAGGAGAAAAATTGAAAACGACGTGGCCAGTCTGTTGAGGTCGCACGTGTTCACCAAAAGGGAATCAAGTAGCGAAACAAAGTTGGCCATCCACAGATGAATTTTCAGGCCGATGATTCTGTAAGGTTTTTGGGTTGATTGCGGATATCTCGTGCATGACCTGGAGGTTACTGGTATGAGGGTTCTTAGGAACATAGCGAAATTTAATCGTAGGGAGCAGTGGGATAATCAAATTAGGAACGATGACATTAGGGAAATTTTAGGGATTTCGTCAGTGGAAGAGGCGGCAAGGGGCAGTCGTCTGCGCTGGTTCGGGCACGTTCAAAGGATGGGTAATAATAGGCAACCGAAAAGGATCTTGGATACACAGGTCCCGGGTGTTGGACCAAGGAGAAGTTTTATAGATTCAATTAAGTCAGATCTAGAAGTTAGGGGATTTCCTCTGGGCGAACAAATCAACTTCTTGGCAGACGATAGAAGGGCATGGAGGGCGATAGTTCACCATTCTGGGGTTGCGGCATAAACACCTACCGGAACGAGTGGTGGATAAACAAAAAAAAGCTAAAAAGAATATAAAAAAAAAAAAAAAATCTAAAAAAAAAGCTAAAAAAAACAAAAAAAAATAAAAAAAAAACAAAAAAAACTAAAAAAAAACAGATTCGAATGAAATTAACGTTTATCGACCCCTCGCACCGGAAGCTACTAATATGGTCCATAAAGTTTGGTGATGATGATAAGAAGAAGTTCAATCCAAGGTTTGTTTGAAAGCTCAATTTGCCAAAATTATTTTTATTTTGGTCAAGCTGTGCTTTCAAACAAACCTTACGCGATTTTTTCGTACCGCACGCTAATATACTACTTCAGATTCTTTTTTGTTCAAATTACCGTTAACGATTCAAACATTTCGGAACTTTTCAATAACTGCTCGTTGCTTGACGTTTAAAATGTCATTTTGACAATTGGAATTGACCGTCTTTCGATCCCAACAAACTCATTACGTGTCTTCATCGATTTGAAAGGAAATTTAAGGAAGTGATTTAGATACCCGCGCAAATCGTCATTACATGACATTTGGCAGAAAAACAAATGTAAAACTGTCAAATGTCATCTAAACGGAGAGCTAAACGAACGCCTGCGCGGCCGCTTTTACTCAAATCAAATATTATTAACTCACCATAACTTTTACTACTACGAGTGCTGCTCTTTTTGGCAAACAATCCAATAAAAAATTTCATAATTCGGTTATTTTGAAATAAAATAACAAAATACACGAAATACAGTACAACCAGCACGATTGATTCAGACAAAGTTATCTTGGAATCCCATGAAAACCAAATTAAAATCAAGAGATTCAGCGAATATAGAATGGAATCTCGTGTAATGGGCCACCATTCCAATTTTACTCGCTAGTAAAGAAAAAAAGAGTTCTACATAATTGCGAAGTTTAAATTCTTACCACAAAACTTACCTGAATTGATGCTAGACCCGCAATGGCGGCTACACCCAGTGTGTTAAACATCAAAGAACCAATTATTGTACCCACTCCCATATCTGAATCCATGATAAAGGTACTAATAATATTGGTAAATAATTCTGGAGTTGTTGTCGCTGTTAATTTGTGCGTATGATAATCGAAATAATCGAATCAATTGTAATAGTTAGCTACATACCTGTGGCCATAAATGTAGCTGCAGCCACATCCTTTTGGATTAGGAAAATACAATTTGAGATACCCAGAAGTAAATATGGCATTAAGTTAACAACAAAATCGGCTTTTAAAGTTTTGTCGAGTCAATTATACAACTTTTTCATGTTCTTTTACCTTTGATATGTTGAGATCATTGCAAATACATTCTACGGATGGCAGAAAATAATCGTTACATACAACAGCCAAGAACGTAAAAAAGTATATTGCACCTAGTAGATGAATGAAGATGGCGCCACTCTGCCGTTGTTCATCTTTAATGTACACACAATTATTTTTAAGTGTTTAAACGGATGAGTATGTTGGGATCAAAATTCGGTCTATTCCAACCGCCGAAATGACATTTTAAACGTCAAATATTTAGATTTCCTTCGTTTTAGATTTAGATTAGATAACGACATAAACATT
The DNA here is from genome assembly GCA_029228625.1 of Pseudolycoriella hygida. NCBI lineage: Eukaryota > Metazoa > Arthropoda > Insecta > Diptera > Sciaridae > Pseudolycoriella > Pseudolycoriella hygida. The sequence goes on along the minus strand of CM055405.1, from coordinate 22,384,080 downwards.
TAGGACATTTTCCCTAACTTCTCTGCTTATTTGTTTTATAGGATTGACATATAAAACGTCACTTTAACAGTTGGAATACCGTCTTTTCATCCTATTCACAAACACATACACCCGCTTTCAATACAAACAGGTAACTGTCGTGAGGTTCGTAAGACCGTTTAACTAACTGTTTTTCTATTTCCTCACCAAGTTGATTTTAATCAGGCAACTCTACGAAAAATGAGAGAATTTCTCAAAACCGGTATGACCACGTGACTCGAAAGCATTGGAAAAAATCAATTTGGTGTAGACGAATGCAGGTGAATGTGGCAAAGCCATTAAACCAATGACACATGTACACAATTTTTCACCTATAGGCTTCGTCAAATTGCGTATTAAATTTTTTAACAGTGTCTACAGTTTAAATTACTGACACTTTTTTCGTAGCTAGTCTTTAAGAAAATAGGACAAGAAATATTGATTCTATTTACTTATAAGTTAAAGTGAGGTTATGGTATTACGGTAGTGTCGCGCAGGTTTCTGTCAAAGTATATGAAATTTCATGTTGAAATTCGTAATATGTGAAGCGACGAAAAACGGTGTGCTTGTCAGTATATGTACTTCATCATGAAATGTGGTATACTTTGACATAAGCCGATATCGCACTTAAGGGGTGGATTTCTTTCCTTTTACTCTTGTGTCATGTTGTAATACTTAAACAGAACTTCACTTAATTTTCTTTACAGTTAAAACACTTAGATTCAACTTACTTGTAAAAATATCTTGTGGAAACTCGTCTATTGAAGAGTTAACCATACATTGAGAATCTCGTGCTTGATTTTTTGCATATCGTTCATTTAATGCCGATATTAAATAATTTATGCTCGTCTCTTCTGTTGGATGTTTTATAACAGCAATCTCTACATTCAGAAAACAAAATTCTATCAAATTAAGTGTAATTTTCGTTGATACAACAGGGGAATCAAATACGTTACGTCAATAAATACCTAAATTTGCTTATTTTCTACTAAAATCACCGAAGACATGTAAACACATTGCAAAAAAATCATTTATCGCCTACCCCATCCGAAAGTTGAGCATTATATGTACTACATGGGGTGAAAAGTCCGCGGCCTTGCAATGAAAGAACTAACTTTTACATATGAAATAAATTTTATTCTTCAACGTAGTCTCCCTGAAGGGAAATGCACTTAGTCCAACGGTCCTGCAACATTTGGATACCTTTGGTATAATAGGATTTCTCCAACCCTGCAAAATAGGCCTCTGTTTCGGATATCACCTCATCATTAGAGTAAAATCTTTTTCCCTGTAGCCATCTTTTTAAGTTTGGGAACAAATAGTAGTCGCTGGGGGCCAGATCTGGAGAGTAAGGTGGGTGGTGGAGTAATTCATAGCCCAAAGAGTCCAGTTTCACAGTTGCTTTTATGGATGAATGCGCTGGTGCATTGTCATGATGAAACAGGACCTTTTTCTTCTGCATATGCGGTCGTTTTCTCTTGATCTCGTTGTCGAGCTGTTCCAATAATGTGACATAGTACTCGCCAGTTATTGTTTTTCCTTTCTCCAAATAGTCGATAAATATTATGCCATGCGCATCCCAAAAAATCGTGGCCATAACCTTGCCTGCAGAACGCTGTGCCTTTGGGCGCTTCGGTCGGCTTTGACCAAATTCTAACCACTCTGCAGACTGTCTATTGGACTCTGGTGTATAGTAATGAATCCACGTTTCATCAATCGTGACAAATCTACGCAAAAACTCCGTTGGATTACGCTCGAACAAAGCTAAATTACGCTCTGAATCGTCAAGACGGTGCTGCTTTTGATCAATTGTTAGAAAACGCGGCACCCATCGCGCAGAAAGCTTTTTCATGTCCAAATACTCGTGTAAAATGTGTCGCACCCGTTCTGTTGATATTTTGAGGATGTCAGCTATTTCACTAACTTTAACTTTCCGATCAGCCAAAACAATACGATGGATTCTTTTGATGTTTTCTTCAGTAACTGCTTCACTTGGACGTCCTGAACGTGGGGCATCATCGGTGCTTGTATTACCTCGTTTAAATTCAGCATGCCACTTCTTGACCGTTGTATACGACGGAGAAGATGTGCCATAACACTTATCCAGCCATTCTTTGCTTTGCACCGTATTTTTTCCCATTAAGAAACAATGTTTAATCAACACACGGAATTCATTATTTTCCATTTTTTACGAACAACAAAAACCTGCGTCACTCTATTGACAGTAATTCGAAAACTATGACACCAAATGTCAGGAAATTTTGGCTGTAGACAAGTAAAGGGTGGTACTACTGAATGTTAACAAAAATTCTGAAGTAATGACGCCATCTCTATGTGAGGCCGCGGACTTTTCACCCCATGTAGTATATTTACCCCCTACGAAAACCATGCATTGCATGTGGGATATTTTGGGATTTTTTATGTGAAGCAAAATTCTTGTCTTCAGTGAAGTAAAACTCTTGAAGTCACTATAACGAAGTAAAAACTTTTATCTCATCATTAACTTTACTTGCACATTACATGGGACTGAAAATACAACTTAACATCTAAATTTGAGAAATACCCTAATGTACATTGTCACTTTACTCACACCAACTAGAAGGACTCTCCGTTGAGCATTTAGTAATGATATCAGAGCGCGTTCGAAAAGTAAAATGTTTCACAGAGTTGCTCAGTTAATGCTGTCATTGTTAACTTTAAGGTTAGACTGTTCATGGCCAAAACCGGTCGTGAAGAATGTGAGAAATGTCATGAAGAATGTTTGTTGTTGTCATCGTTAGTAAACATACTTCGTCAATTGAATTAAAATTGTCAGTATAGTGGCTAGGAGTGCGAGGGACGATTATTGAAGGTAATTAATTAATTTTTTAAGCATGAAAGACAATTTGATGGTATAAATTTTGAAATATTGTCAAATATTTTTATTCAAGGAAATTATTAAAAAGATAGTTGTTTGCACAGGTTGTGCAAACGCGCACGGAGGCCACCGTTGGGCCCATTGTGCTAACTATTTGATATTTTGTTTTAGTCTGCTACCGTTTGAAACCTTCCTGTGCTAGAAATATAGCTGAGGATATCTCGAGGGTGCAGGCTTTTGATCAGGTTGTACCTGATGATGTAGTTGCCCAGGTGTTTACGTCTGTTTGTGATGAAAGCAGGGCAGTTACACAGAAAATGTTCAGCTGTTTCTTCGTGTTCACCACACAAGTCACAACTTGAATCCGCTCGTTTGCCTATTGTGGTCAGATGTTTATTAAAGCCGAAGTGTCCAGAAACCACTCCCGTAAAAGTTATTCTAATACAATTTTTGGCTTGCCGACAGCTTGATAGGGTGTCTCAATGTTTATTGAATTTGCCATCCCTTAGTGCTGTTATCGCTCTCTTGTTGTACGAAATAGGGATGCCTACTATTGGTTCTGCTCCGATAGGGATGCTAAGCGCTGCTTCTTTTGCAAGTTCGTCTGCCTTTTCATTTCCTTCGATGTTCGAGTGTGCTGGTACGAACATTAGGTCAACCCTGTTTCTTGTGGCAAGCTCGTTTAGTGTTTCCCAGCATTCTAATGTTAGTGCAGAGCTGAATTTTGATGCTGATAGAGCTTTTAGAGCTGATTCGCTATCCGAGCATATGAATATAATCTCGTTCGATATTTGTTGTTCTGTTATCAGGTGACATGCTGATTTGATAGCATACAGTTCGACTAGAAATATTGAGCAGTATTGTCCCAAAGGGATGGATATTTCCGCATTCAATTGTGCACAATATAGACCACCTCCAGCTGATTCGTTTATTACTGATCCATCAGTGTAAAAGACTGTACCGTGTTCAGGTCGTAGGATGCCATTCGTCCACTCTTTCCTGCTCGGAGTGTTGAATTGTTTGTCGAATTTTAGGACTGGTGTGATCCTATCGGTTGGCATTTCCAAAGTTGGTATTGAATTTGACATTTCTTTCCATATGCTTGTATGATCTGTAAGCTTGTGCTGAATATTTTGTTGTCGCGCAATCCTCTCTAGGACTTTTGCTGCTTCAGATTGTATTAAGATATCTAGAGGCACTAAGTTTAGCATAGCTTCTACAGCATCGGTAGGGGTCGATTTCCACATGCCTGTGATGGCTTTGCACGCCAGCCTTTGCAATTCCTTCAGTTTGTTTTGAACATATTTAAGTTTGCATATGTGGTTCCATAGAAATGAACCGTAAAGTAGGATTGGTCTAATAACGGTGGTGTATATCCAAAACATAACTTTTGGTGAAAGTCCACAGTTCGTTCCGTAGGCTTTACGACATTGCCAAAGTGCGATTGTGGCTTTTTCTATGCGAGCGTCTAGATTTATTATCCATAACATTTTTTTGTCAAAGATTATTCCCAGATATTTTACAAAGTTTGCATACTTAATTGAAATTCCTTTAATTTCTGGGATGAATAGACCTTCAATTTTGTTTTTCCTAGTGAATAGAACCATAGTTGTCTTCTTAGGGTTAATTTTGAGCTCATTGTCATCACACCATTTTGACACTATGTTAAGAACTGTTTGTAATAGACCACATAGGACATTTACGCTTTTACCTCTTAATAGTGTGGGGAGGTCATCTGAGAAACCTTCTGTTTGATACTTGTTGTCATTTAGTTTCTTAGAGAGCATGGCTTGAATCCAACAAGGAAACCCAGTGAAACATTTTAGTTACTGAACGTTTTATGTCAGAAACTTGTCTAATATTCAATTTTGCGTAGGTTTCACTGAGAATTTTAGTTTTCGAACTCGCTCTCATAAAATTACATCTAATTACGCTAAGTGAATTTAATTTTCTTGCTATACCATCTGTAGAGTAGAGTCTACATCTCGAATCAATATTCATAAAAGCCATTACAAATTCTTCAAAATACTTCCAAAATGTTAAACAAATCTGAAGAGAACAAAAATGTTGCTGATTTCGTCGTTTACGACAACCTTAGTACAGTTTGTCAAATTGGTCATAAAATGACACCAAAACTAAGACAAGTTCATAATTGATTGCAAGCAGTGGGATTTAATCAAACAAAAGGTTTGGTTATCCTGTCGGAGCCAATTTTAAACGAAAATACTATCTTAGGTAGTCGTTAAATTGAGGTAATCTGCTTAGCAATGGTATGGCTCAACAAATTGCAGTATTAAGAATTTGTTTTGGTTATTTTGAACCCGGATAAAAAATAACCAAAACAAATTCTCAATACTTCAATTTGTTAAGCCATAACATTTGGATAATATAAAAGGCGAACTTTTCTTAGTTTTGGTGTAATTCTATGACCAGTTGAGCTGACATTCACATGGTCTAAAAGACAAGGTGTACTGAGGTGTCGTAGACGACGAAATGAGCAACATTTTAGTTCTCTTCAGATTTGTTTAACATTTCGGAAGTATTTTGAAGAAGCAGTGGGCATGATAAGTACTCCGGTACTTCTTTCATAATGATCTTAAAAACAAGCTTGGCAATAAAAAACTTTTACAAATTTAAACCAGTGAAAAGTTTTTTTGTCGTTTCGCACTCATTTTCAATTGTTTTAAATGACACAATCGGCAATGTCTGAACGTATCAAATACGAAAAATATCTTCGTCGGATCAAGTTTGTTCTGTTGAATTTTATTTTTCCGAAATTTACTTTACTTCCACTGATGTGGGCACGTTTACCACCTTTTTCCTTGTTAAGTGATTAATTTATTCGCTTCGCGTTTTCATTATTATATTTCACTTCGATGGTGTCTATCACTGTTCAATCTACTGTTGTTTCACTGCTCAATGCAACCAATGCACGTGATTTTCTTTATTTCCTTATTTATTTCTTTCTAATTCACAAAATAAATGACGATTAATTTGCCATTTCCGATTAAATTTTCACGAACATTTATAAAATCGACTTTTCCAAACGCGCTATCAAACAGCAATATATTTTGCACGTGTAATATTGTTTGTTAACAGCTGTCAAGTCTGAGGTTTTCTTTGGACAGAGACAAGACAACATACTCTGAGAAGAGAAATGATAAATTTTGGCTTGCGGCATTCGCGATTTTCACACTAAACAGATGACACTACTTTCTATGTAGAAAGTCGGACATAAGTATGTTGAAATAGCGCTCACTACTCATTCATGTCGCCACTTTCTACGTGTAAAGTCGGACATAAGTATGTTCAATTTTTTCCGACACGTGTCGCACCCTTCGTTGCAAATCGCCAATAGAAGAATAATTATTTGAAGAATGACAGCTGGTGCATTTTTGAATAATTTGAAATTAGAATTCTACAATGCGTGTTAGGAGATGGTAGCCTCGCCATATCCGCATCCACCCCTACCTTATCATAAAAATATAACTTTTATCTGCCTAGAACGATAATCTCGCATTTTTCTCCATAGGGGAAAATTGTTTTTCTCGATATATCTTTTCTCGGCAGATAAAATAGCATATGCACCGCTGTCCAGGATGGTTTATTTTGACGATTTGGATTATTTCCCACGCCTTCGGCTCGGGAAATAACCTCCAAATCGTCAAAATAGAGCATCCTGGACAGCGGTGCATAATCTACTATTACACTTCTTTGAGGACATCGTAGTGTCAACTCTTTTCAATGAAAATTTTGTCCTTAGATTTTTCTTAAAAATATTAGAAGGAAACAAAAGCCGACGATGAAAGAACTAATGTCCCAGAATGCGATGAATTTTGTACTCACGTTTTTCTGGTAGAAGTTGTTCATCAGCAAATGTTTTACGTGCACTAAAATTTGCTACCAATAGCAGAACCAACAGAATTTTCATTTTGGTGTACGATTTCGGAAAAGTATTCGAAAGCAGAAATTTTTATAATTTACTGTTTGTGTGACGTAATATCTGAGCTTCGGAACACTTTTCTTCTCAGCAGAATCCTCTCAGAATCATTAGAACTCCGCGAATATGCAAATTATCTCAGTTGATTGTTAGACAATACCCGCAACAAAATATACACATCACAGATTTTGTAGGTTCATAAAGCCAATTTAATTTCGTAACAACAATTGAATTACGTTTGAACCTTCGCGTCATAAAAATTTACAAAGTCTCACGCTCTTCATAGGCATTCAAATATTGCAATAACCATTTTGTTGCAAGTCTTGTCAGTCAGTGTAAAGATTCTTTGAATGTTTGGTTGTGACTAAAAATTCAATCGATTCGCTTGTAAGTGATTCTAATGCTGAAGCAATAAAATCTGAGGTACAAGGAATCGGTTGAAGTGGGAAAGACGACCACTTAATGACATTAGTGCAGTGTTAGTGTTTATTGACAATAATTAAAATAACTAAAACACGAACAATAATAAGAAAGTGTGATAAGATTGCACTTTGATGATAAGCAAAAATTTTACACAATTCTTGTCTCGTATTTAGGTATTTACCTTGATTAATCAGTGAATGCATGTGATTCAGGGTAATTCAGATTGATTGAAAGAGATTGATTGTTATATTAGTCGAGTATAATTTGTCATAACTATAATAATGATATAAGTCAAATATGAGCATTTTCAGTCCATCCTAAAAGAGATTCCAACCGATTCTAGATTGAAACAAGATGCTTAGTCTAGAACATTCCTGGTGGTGCACTTCTAGCATCCCACAAACTCTTTTGTCGTCAGTTATTCAATTTTTCTGATGTTTCATTGACGTTCTGCGTCGCTACTAGTCTCCCTTGACTGCAATTTTCCGGCAAGGATAATTTTTTTTGATTGCTTATTCAAAAATTCATTCGTAGTATGTTATTGTGTTGTATGGCCAAATTGAGCATTATTGTTATGTATTTATTGTATATAACGAGCGAACGTATAAATACATAACAATAATGTGAGATTAGGGCATACAACACAATACGATATTTTGTCGCATAAGCGCATAAGCATCTTAATCTATAAACAAAACAGCCGTGCTTGATAGAGTGTAGCTCTGTGAATAATTTTTTTTCACAATCGCGGGCTCAATTACGGCTAACTGATTTTTTTACTTATCGTCTATCGTATGCGCAAAATTATTTCCTACTCCTTCCAATTAATTTGGTCGTATGTCGTGAGAACACCTTCAAATATATGAGCAAAACGGCCGTGCTTGTTAGAGTGCAGTTCTGTGGAAGATTTTTTATTTCATCATCGCAGGTTCAATTTCTGGTGGTTGCAGATTTTTTAAGCATTTTCTTTCAATTTTACGTTATCAATGACACTATGTTATACATAGGGGCCATTCCATCGGTATTTCTACTTTGTAAATTTTGTAAACGCTATAGGATTTGAAAGTACACCAAATGTAGTTTTCACTCACTCAATATGAAAAATGCACCAACACTATGTATAAACCAATGGTAACTCAAGCAAATTCGTAATGGTAACGCAGGTTAGAATGTTATGTTAAAAGGGAACGCCGTGTTTTATGTCAATTTATTATGGATATTGTACTAAAAGTGAATGAAATAGACTCGCAGTGTTCAACAAAAAATTAACACAGATCGAAGCAAACATAAAATGCGAAATGTTTAGTAGTGTTTGTTGGTTAATGTATATCTTACTTACTTACTTACTTACTTACTTATCAGTCTTTCTAACCCAAGCGGGTTTTGGCTGACTCTACAACGTTTCTCCATCTGGAGCGATCCTGGGCCAGACTTCTCCACTGCGCAACGTCCAACTTTCGCGCGTCTTCTTCAACACCATCTAGCCATCTCTTCCGGGGTCTTCCTCTACTTCTGTCGTTGTCGAAGTTTCGATCCATTACTTTCTTTGGCATTCGATCCTCGTCCATTCTCGCTACATGACCTGCCCATCGCAGTCTGGCAGATTTAATAGCTCCGACTAGTGTTTCGTCCCCGTAGATGTCTGTCAGCTCTCTGTTTGTTCTTATCCTCCATCGTCCTTGTTCGTATAATGGTCCACATATTGATCTTAGCACTCTCCTCTCGAAGCAGTTAAGTAGCGATTCTTGTTTGAGTGTCAAAGACCATGTTTCACAGCCGTACATTACGATGGGTCGGATCAGTGTCTTGTATAGGCGAAGTTTCGTGTTTCGACTGACCAGAGAGTTTCTAAACAGATGTTTCAGTGCGTAGAAGCATCTATTCCCCTGCATCAGTCTCGTCTTGATCTCTTCGTCTACGTCGTTGTCAGTGTTTATGATTGAGCCGAGGTATTTGAATGACTGGACAACTTCAAAGTAGTAATCGTCAATTGTGATGTTTTGTCCAATACGCGATCCTTGTTTTCTGTTTAGCGTAAGATATTTCGTCTTATCCTCACTGATTACCAGTCCAATCGTCTCTGCTTCCCTGTCCATTTCGACAAACATTTCCTTGATCGCGATCGTCCCTCGTCCCATCAAATCGGTATCGTCGGCGAACGCAGCAACTTGTTTTGAAGACGTAAATATCGTCCCGTTCCAGTTCACTGTCATAGCTCTGATGTCCTTCTCCAATGCTAGATTGAATAGGATTGTCAATAGCTTATCTCCTTGACGTAGTCCGGTGTTTATGTCGAATGGGTCAGATTGGACGTTTAGAATCAGCACTTTACATTTGGTATTGGTCAAGGTTGCTTTCGTCAGGTTTATTAGCTTCTTCGGTATTCCAAACTCCTCCATAATACCGAATAACGCTGGTCTATCAATCGAGTCATATGCTTGTTTGAAGTCTAAGAATAGCTGGTGTATGGTCACGTTGTACTCCCATGCTTTCTCCATTATCTGCCGAATTGTAAAAATCTGGTCGGTCGTCGATCTGCCTCTCCTGAATCCGCACTGGTAGTCTCCAGTGATTTCTTCAGCATAGATCTCCAAGCGGTTATAAAGTATCTCCGCCAGTACTTTGTACGCTACGTTGAGCAAACATATACCTCGATAGTTTTTACACTCCACTCTTGCACCTTTTTTAAAAATCGGTATCATCAGCCCCATCTGCCAGTCTTGCGGTATTCTCTCTTCATCCCATACTCTGTCAATTATTTGGTGCAGTCGGTGCCATAGGTCTGGTCCTGCCGCTTTAATCAGTTCAGCTGGTATGTTGTCGTCTCCCGGGGACTTATTCGGCTTGAGTTTGTGGATGGCTTCTGTAACTTCTTCATAAGTCGGTGTTTCGATCATCGGCTCAGCGTTCTGAAAAGTACGCTGTGGTCGTTGTGTTGTCGGTTTGTTCAGCAGTTCATGAAAGTACTCTCCCCATCTGTTTGCTATCTCTTTCGTATCACTCAGTAATTGGCCATGTTCGTCATTTATCTTGATGAATCTTGGTTGAAATTGTTTGCGCTGTTGCTTTGTCATCTTATAGAAGTCTCTTACGTTACCATTTCTGTTGTTCGCTTCCAGGTTACTGATTTCCTGATTTAGGTGCTTTCGCTTTTTCCTTCTCAGTAGTCTGTATACCTGGATCCTCTTACGCTTGTAAGCTGCCACCTTACTACGCGTGTTCCCTTTAAGGCGCTCTACCTTCCTTTCCTCCACAGCTCGTTGGCATTCATCATCAAACCAGTGGTTGCTTCGGTTCCGCGTCATTCTCCCGAGAACCTCATCCGCCGCTTGCTTGATGATTACGTTATTCTGTCTTACCATCTCGCTTGAGCTCAGGTCATAGTCAGTATGTTGCTCAATGAGACTTTCGATCTTCCTTCGATACTTGGTCGCCGTTTCATCATTCTTCAGCTTTCCGACATTAAACTTGGGCCGCACGTTCTTGTCTCCTACATTTCTCCTGGGCCACCTCGCTCTCATCCTAATCTTCACCAGCGCGTGGTCAGATTCATGTAGGGTTCCTCTATAGCTTCTTACGTCAATGATGTTTGAGCTGAATTTTCCGTCGATGAGCACGTGGTCTATTTGGGTTCGGGTTCGTCCGTCGTTAGAGGTCCAGGTTACCTTATGGATGTCCTTTCTCTCAAACTGTGTGCTCTTGATCACCAAACCGTTCGACATTGCAAAGGTACCCACCCACTCTGCACCCATTGTCGTTGCTCAGGTCGTGGAGGCTATGAATGCCTGCTACACTTCTGAAGCAGTTTTCCTTGCCAATCTGTGCATTAAAATCGCCGAGAAGTATTTTTACGTCAGTTGATGGCATTTGATTGAGGATCCGTTCTATCTCGGCATAGAACTCGTCTTTGGTCGCATCCTCTTTCGTAGCAGCGTTACCTTAAATTTGCTCGTCTTCAGTCGTAGTGTACACATATACTTGTTTATTGGTACAAAACCTATAATCACGTGATCTATCGATTTGTCAACAATGAACCCAGTTCCAAATTCGTGTTTGTTCTTCGCGTTTCCGCTGAAGTAGAAGCTGTGGGTTCGCATGGTGTGTATACCTCTGTCTAACCACCTGGTTTCTTGTACTGCTGCAATCTGTATTTTGTACTGTTTGAGATCTGCTAGCGTACTTTGAATTGCTCCTCTAATAAAAAGGCTTCTAAGATTCCATGTCGCCAAGATTAAATCGTTATCCTTGTTTCGTTTCCGTGGTCGTCGTTGTTGAATCCGTCCGTTTATCCGAGGCTCTTGTAGAGTTTCTTGAACTGTGATTTTTTTTTACGAGGAAGAGGCGTTAACACTTCGCTCAACCCACTGATCCGTTTCCACGACAACCCGTAGGCAAGTCGTCAGGTAGCACTCTTAAGTTTAGCACAAAACTCCGAAGAGAATTGAGGTCCCAGGGACTACGACGTGGACGTAAAAAGAGCACTTGATAGTTAGACAGTTGCACGCCTGGCATATGACCCGGACTACCACACTCCGCTCATATGCTATCAAGCGCTACCCTATCTAACTACCCAATGTATATCGACTAAGTAAAATTTTTGTAGATTGCGTATTTTCAGCTGGACAAATCAGCGTGAATTGTGTCTATTGGTGTGATGTGTTTAGTGGTGTTGGTAAGTCTAGTGGTGTTGGTAAGTTTATGTGGACTACGTAAACTGTGTATAGATTACGTATTTATTTTCAGCTGAACAATTAGCGTGAATTGTATGTGTGTAGGTGTGTGATTGTACACTACAAACAAATTAGGTATTTTCATTCTCCCTTCAGTTTACGTTCACGTAAACACAGTCTAACGTTAACTTTGGGCTATTTGTGAGACTAGAGATTTAAAAGAAAATTTAGTGATTTTCTGAAGATTTAAAAAGAAAATTTCATTTGTTGCTTTGCTTACACATACCAATGCCAAATTTTTGTAAGACGGCAACACCAAAGTTTATTCATAACTTTCGATTTATGAATGAAGTTCGGGGTTGCCTAATACGAAAAATTTCGCAGCTTTCATTTTTACATTGCTATGTAAATGCTGTCATATTTGAATTTTGTTCCCGAAATTCAAATCTGACAGCTGTCGAAAATTTACAATTTGCTGTACACTATGGTGATCCAAAAAATTTGAAGGTATAGGGTCACCGCGCTAAAATGATTCTAAATGAGTTCCTGACAAAAAATTTCTATGGAACCGACTTGATCAGAAGTTATTTAGGCGGTGCGCAAGAGAGAAATAATCAAAAAATTGCGAAATTAAGAATTCTCCAGCCAAATTTGTTGCGTAGCTATTTTCATTTGAAAGCCAGAAACGTTATGTTTCCAAGAATATCATTCCTGACGAATTTGATATTACACTTGACAATTTTGCAACCATTTGATTAAAGCGATGTTACAAAATTCTCCAGTACGAAGATGCCCAACACAAATGTTCGAAAAACAGTCAATTTTTATATCAAATATATGCCAAGTGTAATATCGTTCAAAACATTAAGTTTCTGGCTTTCAATTAAAAATAGATCCACAACAATTTTGGCTCCAGGTTGGTTTGAAGCGTGGAGCTGGCGAATTTCTTCTGAATTTCGTCATTTTTTGGCACCTTTTTGGATCACCCTACTGTATAAGAGAAGGAAACCTCTGGAAAGTAAGCTTCGTCCTTTCCTACGAATACCTAGAATATAAATCAACAACTCGTTAAATTTACTGTTTCAGGATAAAAAACAAAATTCTGATAACTGTTAGTCATGATTTTATTTCCGGAAGATAAGTTTCTGATCATTGCGTTGCATTGATATAACTATTCGTAGAATTGCCGATGGTTCGTCAGTAAATCTTAATTGGCGTCCGATGAAAGGCATAATCGTTTAAAGAATAGCAAATTACGGAAAGGAATCACTACTCAAGCGATTAATTTTATGATAATGACAGAATGTGTTCGTAGTGGAGAGATGTCGCATCGATTGACTTATCACCAATGATTAATCAACTATTACAAACTCATGGAAGGTGATAAATACAATCATGTGTTGATATTCAACAAAGTAATTGTAGATAAACGGAGTGGAGGACGCTCTGACGTTGTTGCCATTCAACAGAGAAACGATTCAAGTCAAACACTCGACATGGTGTTTGATGCATGTGATAAAGGCATGCGACGGACTAAATGATCCATATTCGCGTGCAAATGAAATTCCACCCAGGGACGTCCGGAGAAAGTTTGATTCACGTTTTCATAGTGAAGAGTTTCATTGCAACGTTCACTTTTCTGATGAAAATTATTGATTACTTATCACTTAATTCAGAGGCGGCGAATTTGATTTCGGTCGTCGGGTGCGGAAGGAAATTCCATCGCAACGTATGTGCTACCAACGACTTTCGAATCGGGCCGTTATCTTCCAACTCGCCAAAATAAAACTTTAGAAGTATTTTTGTATAATTTCCACTCCTTCCTCATGCATCTGTACAGATAGCAGAGTGGGCGCAATGAATCGACAGACGCTGGTTTGGGTTGGTAAGGATCGGAGTGGGTCGACCCACACCTGACCCACAGTTGCAGAAGTCACAGAAATCGTTTTTCTGTGCGTTCTAAAACTGTGGGTCAGGTGTGGGTCGACCCACTCCGATCCTTATGGGTTGGCTAGATAAGATTAAGAAAGTGGGTAGGGTTCACTGGCCATTGGGACGCCTACACAAACCAATATTTATTACGAGGGGGAAATGACTCCCAAAATGAGTGTACCATGATTTAAAATCCGGATGACTCACGAAATCATTTTATTTTTAAATCATTTTATAATTTCCCGGAATTCGTGGGCTTTAAAATGATTTTCTAGGATTTTTGGTGATTTTTAATAATTTTTTGTTTTGTTCAATGATTTTTATGATTTTCAACGGTACCTATTAGTACCAAATTCATTTCCAGAAGATAAGCAAAAACCCGTACGTATCAGAATACATGTGCAAGTCCTTTTGATCAACCAAAAATTTAATGATTTACAGAAATTGCCCAAGGTAATGCCCTCTTGAAGTTCCCTGCCATAGTTCTCAAGATGTGAGTCATCCCTCCCGATTCTACAAGTGAATATATCCCTGGACCCTGGACCCAAAACTCTGAAACCCTGAATTTAATTCTATACAACTTCGTCGTCTGGAATTTTTATGAATTTCGATGAAATTTTTGGAGTTTTTGGAATTTCTGAAAATTTCTGAACTCCGGAATTTCGATGAAATTTTTGGAATTCAGATGGAATTTTTGGAGTTTTTGAAATTTCTTTGGAATTTTTGGAATTTCTGTGGAATTTTTGGAATTTCTGTGGAATTTCTTGGATTTTTGGAATTTTTTGAATTCGTAATTTTGTGGAATTTTTGGATTTTCGATGCAATTTTTGGAATTTTTGGAAATTCGATGGAATTTTTGGAAATTCTTGGAATTTTTGGAATTTTTTACGGAATTGGAATTTTTGGTACAAATTTTTGACCCCTCGTATCTAGAACTGTCGGGCCAAGGGCCAATGGAAGTTTAAGTGGTTTTTCGTCTTTTGTACATAACTCGAGTAAATCTCTTCCGATTTTCAAGAACTTTTTTTTTGAAAGGTCTGGGCATGACCGACAATTTATAGAAGAAATTTGTTTGATCTTGAGCCCTTGGACTAGGCTAGGGCGCTAAAAACGAGTCTCTGCTAGGGCCAAACGAATTTCTTGTAAATTACTCAAGTAAATATTTTCCCTAATTGTTACGCTATATTCCGCGACGAATTATTTATTTATTTTTTAGATAAATTTTTTAGAAATTACATTTGAAATTGGATTTGAATTAAAAATTTTTGATGTTCACGGGTGAGACACGAACTCACATCACGAACTCACGTGCTGTACCAACGGTTCAAAATTGGATTTGAAATGAAAATATCCACGGTAGCTCAATGGTAGAGCATCAGCCCGGCAAATTGAAGGATGTGAGTTCGTGTCTCACCCGTGAACATCAAAAATTTTTAATTCAAATCCAATTGCAAATGTAATTTCTAAAAAATTTAAATATTTTCCGATTTTCAAAAAAAAATTTCAATCGAAAGATAAAGCAATTCTCTACAATTTATGGCAAAGACTTTTCTGAATCTGAGCGCCTGGACTCAGCCAGGACTCTTAAACTGAGTCTCTACAAAGGCCCTACGTGTTTTTGTGCATAACTCGAGTAAATGTTTTCCGATTTTCAAAAAAAAAAAAATTTATTCGAAAGGTCTGGGAATGCCCAACAATTTATGGAAGAAATTTTTTTTACTTTGTGTTGCTCGACCTAGTTGGAGCCCTAAAGAGGCGAACCGACTAGGGCCCTCCTTGTTTTTTATACATAAATCGAGTAAATTCCATCCGATTTTCGTGATTCTTTTTCTATTCGATAGGTAATCAAAGTCTTAACAGCATCCAAGAAAAAATTTGGGCCCGGGCAAGCCTAAGATGGCCGGTAATTAGGGTAGATCGATCTAGGCAATTTATTTTGGAAAAATTAAAATATTTTGAGAAATATAAGTGATAGAAGATCGGTGTAAATGGCAAACTTTTTTGTCTATGGAATTATGGGTCAGAGGTCTCTTATAAGTGCCCCCTAGATCAGTTCCATGATCGGCTCTGTACAAAAATGTTTTTTAATTTTTTCTTCATACTTTTTTTTTGAAATTTCTTTTCATGTATTAAGCTTTTTAGGGATTTGGAGAGGTTTTTAGCGTCGTTCCTTCGGACGGGTTTTTCAATGTTGCCATTTCGGCAATCATGTAATCACGTAATCATGGGCGCGTGGTAGCAATGCGCCCGTGACGCAATTCCACACACGAACAAAAAATTAAGAAATTTTTTTTTCGAAGACTGCGGAATCATATATACAGCTGCGTTTTGACTTCCCCCCTTGCGACGCACTCCCCGAAAAATATTTTTTCTGGATTCTACGGAAAATTCTAAGACGAAGTGTCTTTTCGCTCATTAAACTCGGTTTGGTCGATCCGAAGATAAGAAAATCGTCATTTTCCATTCCAAATGTGCTATTTCATAGAACCCAAAGTTAATGAAAACATCTTACGTTAATTACTGGGTTAGTTAGTTAGTTCCAGAACCATTTGTATGAAAACCGACTTTTTTGACCCGTGCTCGAAAACGGCTCGATGACTTTTCTTGAAATTTTGCAGGGACCTTCGAATGGGCCCATTTTAAAAAAGGGGAGTACCGGCCTCGTTTAGGCGCCAGGGCTCTTAGAAGGCGTCATATAAAGCTCATATAAAAGAATGTTTTGTATGTGTGTGTGAGTGTATTCAAAGTATGGGTCAAATATGAGCAAAATTTTTGGACTGTGTTAGGATGGAGTGGAGATAGATGTGTGGTGTCAAAAGAAAAGTTGTTGGGTTGGGTGTTTAGTGTGTTAGGGTGACTAATAAAATGGCCTACGGTGGTATAGGACGGACTTACGGGGAAAATTAAAGTTTAAAGTTTTTTTGAGTTGGAGATAGAAGTTTCGTGTCAAAGGAAATTTTTTTACCGCTTTTTTCGCATGAAATTTTTTTCGCCGAAATTTTTTTTCGCTGGAAATTATTTTTCAACATTTGTTCTCTTTGCCACACCTATTCTGATTGCATATGTTTTATAAAATTCTCAAAATATTCAGAAACGGTTTATATCAAAATTGATCAAGTTACACGCAATTTTCACACAGTTTTGAAGACTGCTGTTAACAGAAAAATAATGTGCAGTAGAATACAGTAGGTCTGATCACAGTGTTTGTAAAAGCCGGAAGAGGCCATTTATTTCAGTGTCATTTCACAGATACATGAAGTTGGTTAGGGTTACAAAATTCCCAGCCAACACTCCCACTTAAACCTAACCAACTAAAAATAAACAAAAAATAAAAAATAATAATAATCATCTGAGTCCGAACGTGTCATATAGATATCAATTCAAAAATAAATCCTTTTTTTTATTATTATATCAACAGCTTACAAACCAACTGATAAATGAGATGTGAATTAAACAAATTAAAATCAGAAAGTGAATGATTAAGTGAATGAGAGAGTGAATGGTTAAATGAATGAGAAAGTGAATGATTAAGTGGATGAGAGAGTGAATGAGAGAGTGGATGAGTAAGTGAATGAGTGAATGTGAGACAAAATACCTAAAATGAATAACAATAGAGTTAGGAACTAAATGATAAGCAAAAGATTAGAATTTAAAAATTAGAGTTGAGAGAAGTGTAGCAAGCGAAATAAAAAGTACAGAAAAAAAACAAATAAATCGCATGAAACGGTGAAAGCAGTAGTGAACCAAGACAACGCTCGAGTCCTTCAGAAACCAAATCACAGCTGAGACTCAACGAAGGCTGAATGAGCGGTTGATGACAAACGAACACGTTCACGAAACACTTTCCTGGTACACGAATTGTCAAGCATAAAAGCGAACCTGTTGAATTCGATCGATATATTGTTGACGGGTTCATAATAGCCATATGCGGTAGGGTGCCTTCTTATCAACAAATAATCAAGGTATCGTAGCACTCGCACAGGAGTCTTAACAACGAACAAGTCTCTGAGATCAGGGGCATCTACATATCTGCGCAAAAGATCATAGGCGAAAAAGGCGCATGTATTAATACGTCTCCTGGCCAGAGTTTCAATACCAACAGTGGCACATCTACTCAAATAAGGTGGTAGCCGATAGTTAGAATCTCTTTTTACTGACCTACGTAGAGCGTATATTAAAAACTGTTTCTGAACGGATTCGATTTTAGCTACGTATGTGGAGCAGTAGGGGAACCAAATCGTAGAGGCATACTCAAGATGTGATCTGACGTGAGCAAAGAATATGCTTTTAAGTGAACGAACGTCGCGAAATTCGTAGCAAACACGTTTCATGAAACCTAGCATGGAAAACGACTTAGAAACTATGAAATCAATGTGGTATTTGAAGCTCAAGCTTTCATCCAAATAAACACCAAGGTCACGGATCCGTTTGACGCGATCCAAGGGGGTACCATCAATAGTGTAATCGTAAATGATAGGTCTTTTTATACGATAAAAAGATATCACTGAGCATTTTCCCACGTTCAGATCCAGACAGTTGTACACGGACCACTCGTAGAGGGCATTCAGGTCACGTTGCAATGCGTTTGAGTCCAAGATAGTTTGAATCTTTTTGAAGAGCTTAAGGTCGTCAGCGTAAAGCAGACATCTTGATGACTTGAAAATCTTAGTCACGTCGTTGATAAAGAGAAGAAAAAGGAGAGGGCCCAAATGGCTGCCCTGTGGGACACCAGACCCTACCGGAAACAAACGCGATCTCCACCCTAGAACCTTTACGTATTGCTCTCTTCCACGCAAATACGACTCCAACCAACCAAGCATATCTGAGTGAATTCCCATCCCGTTCAGCTTTTTCAGCAGTATGCCGTGACGAACTCTATCAAAAGCCTTACGAATATCAGTGTAAACAGCATCTAGTTGAGACTTGGACTCAACGACGTTGATGGCATGACTAGTAAACTCGATCAAGTTAGTTGAAGTCGATCGACCCTTAAGAAAGCCATGTTGTCTAACAGAGATCTTCCTCTTGAAACGCTCCGTCAAATAATCGCAAACGATAGATTCAAATAACTTTCCAAAGGTCGGCAAAATTGCTATTCCACGATAGTTTTCGACATCGTTGCGTGAGCCTGATTTGAAGAGAGGCTTCACATACGAGATCTTCCAGCGACTTGGAAAGACACGTGATGACAATGATAAATTGAAGATTAAATGAAGTGGTTCTAACAATGCTTGGGAACAGTTTTTCACGAGCAAAGGGGAAATATTATCAGGTCCATCACCTTTGCATGTGTTGATACGCCGTAAAGCCTTCAAAACCGTATCTTTAGACAACATCAATTCACCAATATCGACAGCTTTTTCAACGTTAAAAGTTTTCCCGGCGATGTCATTAGGATCATCAGATGCGTAGGTATCCTCAAAGAAATTGGCAAATAATTCACAAAAGCCTTCGGCTGTATCAGATTTTTTTGCACCTCTATACATCTTTGCCGGATACCCTGATGTCTTCCTTTTAGAATTGACATACGACCAAAACTTGGAAGGGTCTAAAGTCAAATTTCTTTCAGTTGCTTCAAGATATAAATGGTACAGCGTTCTCTGCAGGGTTTTGAATTCAGATCTCAGCGCGTAATACTTCAGCATAGATTCACGACTTGGAATACCACGGTGGTTGGTCAGACAGTTTCTTCCTCTTAAGCGGAACAAAATCTCTAAAACCTGCCAACAACACATCATAGAATTTGTCGACCTTATCGTTCACATCGGTGGCATCAGAATGCACACTGCACCAATCAATAGACTGAAAGTAGCCATTTAGCTGGGCAAAATCAGCCTTCCGAAAATTGAACTCCACAGAGTCAGGCGCAATTCTCAATTATTTCATTGACGGTAATTGGAAATTTAATCTGAATTGGATAGTGATACGAGTCAATCTTACTAATGGGTTCAGTAGAACTGATTTGGGCTTCCTCCCCAGCGCTGAAAAACACTAAATCCAAAATCTTACCATCAGCATTACGAACATGATTCAACTGACATAACCCGGAACCCAACATCAAGTGAATCAAGTTAGCTTTAACTCCCTCACCGACGTTGGTGGGGTACAAGGTATCAACAACTGGCCCAAATTGCAAATCAGGTGAATGATCATCATACGGTTCACTTATCCAGTCCACACCAGGGAGATTAAAATCACCTACGACACAGATAGTATCGTTTGGGCTAGATAAGGTCAGTGATTCAATGACTTTCTCAAATGCATTGACGTAGTTCTGATAAACCGCAACGGGGGAACCCGACGGGATATAAACGCAACACAGAAAGACATTCTTGTTCGGAAAAGATAGTTTGACGATGACCAATTCTACATTCTCAATGGATTCGATAAGAATCCGCTCACTATTAACGGTCGATTTCACCGCAATGAGTACACCACCCCAGTTTGAGTAGACACTATTTGCCGCGGACCTATCGCACCTGTAAACCACGTAGTCTATAACATCAAACAACTCACCATCCAGAATGCCGGCATGTAGATTAGTTTCTGACAGGGCTAGAGCGTCATGTTCGCAATCATTAGATGATAAGTAAAAATCTTTCGTTTTAGTTCGCAAGCCACGTACATTTTGACACAATAACAAAAAAAAAAAAAATAAAAAATTATTCATAAACATAAAAAAATTATAATAACTCTTAAAAACCGGTTTGAAAACCTTTGAAATCTGAATCACCTTCAGAAGAAAAAATTTCATTATTT
>CM055405.1:22324915-22343520 GCA_029228625.1 Pseudolycoriella hygida | reverse complement strand
AATGCCACGAGCGAATGAATTTTCCTTTTACGAAATGCCACGAGAGCGAATGAATTTTCCTTTTACGAAATGCCACGAGAGCGAATGAATTTTCCTTTTACAAAATGCCACGAGCGAATGAATTTTCCTTTTACGAAATGAAACGAGAGCGAATGAATTTTCCTTTTACGAAATGCCACGAGAGCGAATGAATTTTCTTTTTACAAAATGCAACGAGAGCGAATGAATTTTCCTTTTACAAAATGCCAAGAGAGCGAATGAATTTTCCTTTTACAAAATGCCACGAGCGAATGAATTTTCCTTTTACGAAATGCCACGAGAGTTTGGATGGGAGGCTCTCGCGCCCCAATTCTTGTTGTTTTGTCGTCAGGAGACCTCCCTCTATCGATCCCACCCTAAAGCACCCCAATACCAGCTGTTTCCGTATACTGCATTTTAGCCGTAACATTAACTTTAATATATAAGTTAACTATTATCTAGTTATTAATTATTGTCTACATTTTACTGACGTTTCATTAAAGAACAAATTGCTTTCAAATTGCTTGCAAATCGATAATTTTGTAACCTTTTCGTCAAATGTGCCTGCGAATAGTCATTTTCATATATTTTGGCTATCCGCCGGCGCCGGCGAATAGCCATTTTCATATCTTTTGGCTATTCGCCGGCGCCGCCGCCGGCGCATAGCATCTACCTAAAAAATAATGTTTCATTTAAAATTACATTATTTTCTCATTGAAAAAGTAGACAATTAAATCCGAACACTAGCTCATTATACGACAAAATTTTCCTGCCAAATCATACCTGGTGGGTGGAATTGAATTGATATTCGATAATGTATTTATTACACACATTAACACATTCCTTTATGACAGCCGTGAACGATAAAACGGATTTGTTTTTTGCTATTGGGAAAAAATTGACTAAACATCGGAGCAATTCTTCAATTGTGGGTCTTAGAAGATTTAAATCTTCTTTCGGTGTATCTCCGAAAATTTGCGCAATCGCTTGGCAGCACATAAATCATGAACTGCAGCACTTTAAAGAAGTTCATTTACTATGGGCGTTATTCTTTTTGAAAAATTACAACGGAAAGTGTTAACCACGCATTCGCTGATTGTGACGAAAAAACGTTCCGTACTAAAGTTTGGGCTATTATAGATAAATTGGCTTTCATTAAAGTAGTAAGATCGTATAACAAAATTACTTTTGTAAACCATCATAAACTTATAAGAAACATTCAAGGTCGAGTGGGAAGATAGAAAGAAACTCGCACGACCAGGTCAAACATGCTTTTCGTCTTTGGACGGAGTAAATTGTCCAATAAATGAGCCAAGTCCATTCGATGTGAAATGGTATTCACACAAATTCAAGTCATCTGGTCTACGATATGAAATGGGATTGTGTATTCGTACTGGCGAAATAGTTTGGTCAAATGGAGGATATCCGTGCGGAGATTGGCCGGACTTGAAGATTACAAAACATATGGCTAATTCCATCTGTAACCCATACATTGTCGCTACCATATCACCTGGGGAACGAATATGTTTTGTTTCATTTTAATATAAATCATATTGAAAGAGTGAAAGAGATGAAATTCGTTCTCCAGGTGACGGTACCGATGGAATTAGCCATATATTTTTACAATTCTTAGATGCAAATGAAAAGACAGTCGCCGACCACGGATACAAAGATCCACATTTTATCCGTCGAACTTCCCAAAATTGTAGAATGCATAAAAGAATAATGGGTCGTCAGGAGACAGTAAACAAAAGAATCAAACAATTTAAAATTTTAAGCACTCCTTTCCGGCACGATTTGAGGAAACATAAAATATGTTTCCACAGTGTCCTGAATTTAACACAATTGGTCATTAAACATGAGCAACCATTGTTTTCCATTTAAAAATGCACGTTTTTCACACTTTCCCGCATCTTCCTCGTTATTCGGAATAATATCCAGTTTTATTGTATCAACGCCGTTGTGCAATAAAAGCACCACCACAGTGTCCGTGTACACGCAGGGAATTACTGGTCCACAAGCGCCATTTTCATATGTTTTGCCTATTCGCCGACGAATAGTCATTTCATATGGGCCGGCGCCGGCGAATTTTCATTTCCATTTCTTTTCGCTATTCGCATCTACCATTATGATATGACAGTTAAGAGCGATTTTGCAAAACTTCTACTAAATTAGAAAAGTTTGGGACATGATGTCACTGATTTTGACGACCTATGGTCCATATTCGATTCGTTCAACTATGGAGAAGAAAACCCTATGTCAGTTTGGTTAAATTCATCTTTGCAGGTGAGTGTCAGTGGTGGGAAAAATGGTTTTTTGACTATGGAATTCGTCGCGACTATAGGTTTCTATATTACGAAAATTTGTTGCTCTGGTTCCAAACGTCCTCCCCTCCAAGCTGTTTAGAGCTATATACCACTTGAAGTAACGAGTTGCTGTGTAATTGAGTATAAATATAGTGTGCTAGTGCCAAATTGCGCAAAGACTTCCTTGGATAAGTTTTATTGCAGTAGTTGGGAGTGACTTTTGTAAAAAAAGGACACTTTTCGGAACATTTATTGAGTATTTTCACTTCATAATGATATTTATAGTGCGCGCAGGGGTGGGTGGAGAAGAAGGAACATTTTATTTAGTGGCCTTCGTCTTTCCTGCATTGACACCCCTGAAAGATGTTGCCTGCAAGTCAGTCGAAAGCTTCCTGAGATCCTCGAGGATAAAATCTTTCCGCATTGCACGATACAAGTGAACATTATCCGCAAACAAGTGGGTTTTCGAGTGCAGCACCACATCGGCCTAATCGTTGATGTATATACCAAAAAGGAGAGGGCCAAGTATCGAGCCTTGTGGAACACCTGCACAGTTAGGGGACCAGACAGGTAATTATTAACTAACATACGTTGTTGCTTTCCATGCAAGCAGTTATTTACAAGAAATAAGGCTGATGGTGAAAATTTAAATTTGTGTGATACAGGAACGGAAAAGTGAAAACCGACAAGTTTCTGATTTATCATACGAATTTACCATACAAATCAGAAACTTGTCGGTTTTCACTTTTCCATTCCTGTAACTTAGCAAGCAATAAGTTGTGGTTGAGTCGAAAGCTTAGGAAAAGTGTAGCATCAGCAATACTGTGGCCATGTCTTTGTCCAAGTTAAAGCTGATATCTTCCTTAAGTTAAACTAAAGCCGTTGCAGTACTGCGCTTCGGCCTAAACCCTGATTGGTATAAACTAGATTTGACGTATGTCAAAACGCGGTGCCACCGAAATCCCTGGAGAGGCGTAAATGCCGTATCGCAAACCTAAGCTTTGCGAGCTTCTTTTGTTTATGCATACAAATTTAAAGATCCTCGATTGTACGATACGGCATTTATGCTGAACACGGCAGATCTGCCACAGCATCGTCAATTTTCGAAGTCGTAAGGAATAGGCAAAAACTCGTTTCACCGACGCCGAAATTTTTAGACCGGCAACAATATTACTTTACCAGTAAAAGACGTATTTAAAATAGGAGTTTAGAGAGTGAATCTCGCAAAAAAAGTCTACGCTTCAAGAAAATCACTCGAGTTTTGTTCGTGAGCCTTGATTCTGTGTTCGTTATTTATGTATATAAATGTGGAACGGTCACTTTGCTTCATACGACCGAAATAAAAATCCACGCAAACACAAACATTCTTAAGGAAACATTTTGTAGTTTCTGTAGTTTTTGAGAGCAGTGTGATGAAATATCCCAAATTGAAAAACGCAAAGAAATATTTTCCAATGAAACTGAAAACATTGAATGAAAAATGAATGAGGGTGGGTTCCGCAGATTGTAGTACGGATTTCACTGAATTGGAGAGAGTCTTTGAAAATTTCCGTTCGTGTTCAGACTCTGCGGCTCTTTAGTAACACAAAAGTTCATAAACTGAGAAAAGAGATTATAAACGATGTGAATTATAATAAAGACAGTCGATCGAGTAGAGAGTTCGGGCGAAGCCACTTATAGCCAAATTTATAACATATATGTGAATTCAAAAAGTCTTCGTACATAACTACATAACCTACATAACTAACGCACAATGGCTGAATGACGGAAATCTTTTGTTGTATTTTCTACAACTTTTTGAATTCAACATACATATAGCTATTTCTTTTGAGTTATATGTTTACGTTATAAGTTCCAAGTTTACGTTATAAGTTAACATCATAACCTTATAGCCCAGATCAGTATTGTAACTGATCCAGACCAGTACTGATCAGTCCCAAAACTAATCCGCATCAGAACTGATCAGTTTCATAACTGATTTGGATTAGTAGTTTTGAAACTTATCAGCACTGATCCCTATCAGTTTTGAAACTGATAATTACTTACTCGGGTCAGATCTAAAACTGATCAGTACTGATAAAGATTAGTTTTGAAACTGATCAGTACTGATAAAGATCAGTTTTGAAACTGATCAGTACTGATAAAAATCAGTTTTGAAACTGATCAGTACTGATAAAGATCAGTTTTGAAACTGATAAGTATTGATCCGGATCAGTTTCGAAACTGATTAGTACTGATCTGGGTCAGTTACAATACTGATCTGGACTATAAACTTATAACTTGTACCGTAAACTTGTAACTTATAAATTGCAACTCATAGTTCGTAACGTAAACTTATAACGTAAACTTGTAACTTTTAACGTAAGCATATAACTTATTACTCGTAAACTTGTAACTTTTAACTTAAGCATATAACTTATTACTAATTGCTATATGCGTGTGTTATAAATTTGGCTATAAGTCGCTTTGCCCAAACTCTCCAGTATCGATCTTAAAAAGTTTTACGAAGCGGTAAATCTATCTCTTCCGGCTTCGAATAGTGTGAAAAATCAAAATCAAAATCAATCAAAAGAAAATTCTTTAAAACAGCTGCTGAGTCTAATTTCGAAATTATTATGATGCATGAAGTTGTGATATATACCTTTGGTAGATGTTGTAAAGGTGAAATGCTGTCAACATTGTCCTCGGACGGGCTATCTATAACAATCGTTGGAATAGGACTTGACCGTTTCATTGTATTCCCAAGTTTTTAGTTAACTACACAACATGATCAACACAAGGAACGTAAAACATTTCACGATCCAACCACAATTACACAAGAATTTATACTCCAAAAAAGTGAATAATAAAATTATTATCTACATTACACGTGAGTGCTTGCTGTTGAACTAATTTGCATGAATATTTGTTTTTCAAATTTGCAGAAATTTTATTTATGTTTTTTTTCTTTTGTTGTGCCGAGACATTTGAGACGGCGGGCTGCGTAAAAGACTTATAAATGGGAGCACTTTAGTTCGACATGTTGTCGATTGTAAACTTATTTATTTAATTATCACGCCTATCTAAAACTACGAAAATTCTAACTTTTTGACCCGCTAACAACGCCTTTTACTGACACTTGATAGCCTCTTTACAATAATGCACTCAATACACACATTTTTCATCAACTTTGTAAACATGATACGAGTTTCTCACACGAAAGTCAAGCAGCAACTGAACGAGAAATATGCGATGAATTATTTTATCACAAATTAGCAAAAAGAATTAATTTCAACACATAAACCACGCGGGTATAATAATTTACTAATTAGTCTGATTACACACAGGCTTTGTTGCGATTTATTCTCTCGTTGTCATATGATCAAATTTCGGATGTTAAGGTAGATATATGAAGAATGGAATGGAACTCAATTTATTTGGATGATTTGGCTGATTTATGTAAACAATTCACACACCGACGTTTTAAAAATTATTTTTTGAAATATTGACAGCGAGGGAGAGACGAAAAGGGGTTAATCACATCGTACATTGAAACCTGTTTTGGAGGCTAATTTTTAGGTCCATGTCGTGAGTCTCCTCCATACAGTATTTTCACTAGCACATATTGCATGACATGTACATCAGCGTGGGGTCACACATTATTCTCTCACTCATCAACCATTCAGCTTACGAAGCGTGGGGGGTCACACATAGTTCTCTCACTCATTAAACATAAATGTTAGAAACAAATTACAGTCAGAAGTCTGTAAACATTCGTTTGAAAAACCAGGTACAGTTACAAATCCTAAATGAAGGCCTTGTTCCGAACCAACTCAGGTTCCGGGAGCATGGACGATATGGACTTTTTCAATAAAAAGCAAAAACCGCTCTAGTCTTGTTATCAGCGGTTTTGAGCTTTCAATTCTCTTTAATTTAAGCGAAAAAAATGACATTACTTTGTAGCGATTTCCGCGTTCTTTCGTAGCCACTGAAGGGGTCGTTCATAAATTACTTCCTATGTTTTCGGTCCTTTACCACCCTATGGTTCTATGTTTTTCTAATCTTTAACATATGGCTTGTCAAGTTTGGCCAGATTACCCCTCCCTCTAAGTTAGGACGTCATTTATGAATGTCCTCGAAATGACTCGTTAACAGACGAAAGTAAAAAACTCAACCTTGATGAATGTTGCAGTCGAACGTTGTAAATTCATGCATAGTAAACGATCAAACAACACTCATTAACGGCGTTAAGGAATCTCGCACCGAATGTAAAATTTCAATTTTTCATTGAACTGCGTATACGAGGCTGATTTTCACTGAAGAAAAAGTGATAATTTTTAACAAACGGTGCGACATTCCTAGCAGCCGAATTTGTTTACTCTCGGTACTTTAGAAAATTGAATAGTAATGTGTTATGATGAGAATAACTTTAGCTATTCTTGCGAAAAACTAAGTTTGAAACAAAGATGTCTGACGTTGGAGACTCGTCTTACGAAACGACTGGATTGGTAGCACAGATATGTAGCTTTGCAGTTTAAACTTTCATTAGCGCATGACGTCAACATTCTAGAAGTACACTGAGCGAAATTTTTTGACATCTAGTGTTTAGGACTCACGGTAAGTGAGTAGTTTTTTAGACCTATACGAAGACACAAAGTTCTACGAAAACGGAGCTTATGCGTTTACCGCGAGGTTTATAACCAGTCGAATTTCGACCCGGGAGTCCGTACGTCTGTCTGTCAACACTCGAGTAAAACTCAACCGATTTTCAAAAACTTTTTTCCCTGAAAGGCAATCGAAATATCTTTTATGGGATTGAATATAGGGCACTGTAGGGTTTTTGGTCTTTTTTACAGAGCTCGAGTAATTTTTTCCAATTTGGATTTTGGATTTTTTTTTGGTTGAAAGGACTGCGCTTGCCTGACAATTAATAGAAGAAACTTTTATGATTTTGAGGCAGGGCCCTAAAACTGAGTCTCTACTTGGGCCTAACGTATTTTTTCTACAAAAATCGGGTAAATCTTATCCGATTTTCAAAATTTTTTTTTGAAAGATAATCAAAAATTTTGTTACGAGATTGAATTTAGGCAAAATCGGTCGAAAACTTTCGAAGTTACTGTCTGGTTTTTTGAAGGTTAGTGAAACTTTTTGTCTTATATCTATGTGAAATTATCACGGAATCGCTCTTCAAGGTTTGAATGAGAAATATGAACCTCCAGAAATCACGAGAAAGAATTAGTGAGAATTGGTTGAGTGATCGGGGTTGTAGGGTCCTTAGTGTAGGCCCAACTCACGCTATTACACTACACATTTGGCGGCTTTTCATGCATGTTCTTCTAATGATGAAGTTTTCTATGGCATGTTGTTGAAAAGAAATCTTTTTGCCCATGAAAGTAAGGGTCTTAGACTCTTAGGTTGGTCTTAAGGTCGACTCCAGCCCAAAAAATTCCTTTGCTATGTTGTTAATTTAGGGGAACTTCTTGTATATATGAAGTGTGAAATTTTTCTTTTAATTTTCTGAAAATTCTTTTTCGAAAATTTTTTTGAAAAAAATTGTTTTCCAACATTTTTTGGCAATTTTTTTCCAAAAATTTTTGAAACACATTTTTTTTTGAAACAAGTTTTTTAACATTTTTTTCACAATTTGTTCATCAACATTTTCTCTGACTTTTTTTTTCAAAATGTTTTGAAATTTTTTTTTCAAAAATGTTTTTGAAAATTTTTTTTTCAAAAATTTTTTTTTACTCTTGATTCGGACGGGTTTTTCAATATTGACCTTTCGGCGATTTCCAATACAATTTAATTTCACAAGGCAATTCGAGTCTTCTTGCAACATTGGTTCTCTTTGCCACATCTGTTATGGTGTGTACGGGCACCGAAAGCTTGAAAATTATCTGACGGGCACCGACTTTTTGGACCCCTCGCCCTTACCCTTGTGTGCAATGTTCCATACAAATTAAGATTTTTTTGTATGAAGTGTCTGCTTTCTCAGACCCCCTCTCTTAGTATAGCTCGGTCAAGTTAGGCTTGTGCCTATAATATAGTGTGTAGGGGAGAAATGATGGATCCCAATGGCTGCATCCATATGTTTCGGATTTTCATGTTCACTACAAGCATAAAACGTTTACAGTAAACATAACATGTTCACCTCAACATTGAATGAGAAATTTTCATGATTTCTCCCCGGTTTTCTCTGAGTGTACATTGTGTTTTTAATTAAGCAATAGCATCGTAAAGTTCGCAAACGCAAACTCCAATACACCAAGTGATTGTCGAGTGTATTGTTTACGAGCCAATCGAGTTAATTAGACAACGAGGCGTAAAATTAAGACCGTTTTTTTTAATGATAAAACTAATAAATGAAAGTCCGCTACTTACATTGTCGTTTATCTTATCGTCAATATGTGCTCGTTGAATTGCTTCATTGTCGATAGTATTTAATCCAGACGGTAACGATATAGAATTTCTCCGTAAATTTCTGCTTTGTAGATGCGTTAAATAACTTAGTGGTCCGGGAATATCAACATCTGAAGAGTCTTTCCTTTTTTATGTTCAAAGTTTCGAAGTTTGTACAATTTAAGTTTGTTTCACCTAAAAAATTAGTTACCCCTTTTCGCCAAGCTTTAGTCCTTCAATTTGTAATCCACGTCGTTCCATTAATGGTATTGAACGTATGGGTATTGTTGGAGGAGGCGGGGAGAGACTATCATCACTGCTGGAAATGCTACTAATTTCCGATATACTTAGAACTCTCTCGTCGTAATCTTCCTCGAAGTTTTCATCCGCTAATGGGATTCGAAGACTTCCTTTCGACATTTTTTATAACTTTAAACGCAACACAATTCAACTCTTTCAATAACTAAGTTCGTTTATCATGTCACACAAACGATTTACTTCTATACAATGTCGCAATAACTCTTTTATCAAGAAAAAAGAGCTTAAGATTCGATGATTAAAGCTACCGTAAATATTAACTGTTGGATTGCTAGTTATCGGAACCATATAATCATATGGTTTCACCATTGAGATTTATCGGAGGCATTTATTAGTGCTCACAGGTTGTACGGCTGTTATGTAACTGTTATGTTTTTATTTATAATTATTTGTCGCGAGTTAATTAACACCTCTTCTCACATTCGATTCAAATCTGGCCAAATAAATAATTAGTGATATTACACTTTACTCTGATTACTTTGTCCAACAATTTTATATCAACTAACGTGTAAATACAAAAGTCCGACGGTGCAATGGTTTGATAATTTGTTATCGATGAACATAACACGGTTCGGGGAATATAAAAAAACGTTTTTGAGTATAAAAAGTATAAATTTACCTTTAGACAAACACAACACATTTAGAATGATATTTCCGAATTTGTTGTTCAAAATTTGTCGATATCTGTCTATAATTGTGTTAGACGAACGGGTGCCACTTACAATAAAAAACCTATGTAGTTCTTTTTTCGCATCCTTCGAAGTTCTTTACATGAGGCAAAGATGCTGTATACGGTGTCGTGAGATGCTGGGGTTCTTTCAACCATAAAAACTATAATAGTAGTATTCCTAACGCTAGGAGGCGTTCTAGCGAATGAAAGGCTTCCAGCACGAGCCGGAGGCGAGTTCTGGAATCGAATTCGCTCAAAAGCCTTTGTTAGTTAAGAACAACGTTTTTCCTAAACGAAGTGAGAAATACTCAACGAAGTCGCTAAAATTCGACACTAGTAAGGAACAACGTTTATTTAATGGTAGTAAAGGCTATTTTCCTAATATGCGAAGATTGTCATCCTGAGGTAAAAACGAAGGAACAATATTTTATATCATTCGGGCATTATTATCCATGTATATACCTGAAAGTAGGGGTATAATGACCATATTATAGTCGAGTTTCATATACAAACTGTGAGGTATATAATAGGCATATTATGGTCGACTCGACTATAATTTTCATTATAGTCCGACTATATTATCATTACGTCAAATCTCATAGGAAATAAAAAGAAAGCCACGAGTCAAGTGGCGAATTATATGTCAAAATAAACTATCGTATAAAGCAAGGGATAAATAGCTTGATTATAGTTTCGGTAAGTGAATATTCCTCGGGGAACATTCACTTCACCTCGACTATAATCGCGCCATTATATCCCTTGGTTAATAATATACTGTTACATACCTGCTGGTAACAAATGTCAATTATCAAACTAGTGCGACAATCCAGGTATGGAAACTCAATTACCAAACCACTTCGACAGCGCTACAGCTACTGCCGTATAAAGATAAAAAAACTTAAGAAAATCAGCGAAGATTTTCAACGAAATTCGCCGAAAAAAATTAAATTAGCGTAATAATTAAAGAAAAGACTCGCGACGATTAGTTTGTTTAATTATGTCGCTAATTTAATTTTTTTCGGCGAATTTCTTTGAAAATCCTGATTTCCTGATCGCTGATTTCCTCTAAGTTTTTTCCCTTATGATGGCAGAGCACATCAAAACCTATGCAATGCCCGCTGTAGTAAAAAGTGAACTTTTTCATTTCGTTTTATAATTGGTTTTACTGTTTCTAACTAGTGACAAAGAGTGAGTTTTTATCACTCTCTAGAGTTTTTATCGCTTTTGATAAAAAGTGAAGCCAATATTCGCATGAACAAAGTTTGCTTAGTTCGCATTTAAAAGTTCACCTTTCACAAGTTTTTGCATGAAACATGATGCGAAATTGGTTGTTTTTGTCACATGATGTGGTTATCCTACTCGCTTCACTCATTTGATAGCTTTACATCTTACAAAAACAACTCCGTTTCTCAACTTGTTGCACAAAAAACTATTTTGTAATTCTTATGTCATAAAACGTTTATTTTAAGTCATTAGTGACATAAGATGTTCATTTATTAGAATAGTGCTATAAAAAGTTCATTTATGGTTCTAAACTCACTTAAGGGCTCATTATATATTATATGTATAGTGCACCCGGTAAGACATATTAAACGTATGACATTGATAACTCTATAGACACATTATGTCATGGATATGTGAAACATTAAACGATTATGACGTATGACGTAACAACGTAACAAAGTTCTCTGTGTGCATCAAATATCAAATTATCCGTAAATTAGATTTGTATTAAAATAGAGTTTATTTTATCGTGACACCGGCTCTCCAATGCAATAAATGTAATTGAATTACGAACATTTATTCAAATTTCAACGAACATATTTATCTATTTATTTGTTTACTCGATGCTAATTTATCTAAATCACAGATGCTCTACTCAGAGTTAGCAGAATAAATCGAAATATAGAATTGTTAAAGTTACGTTAAGCTACTGTGAACGTCTCTGTTTCTTGAAATAAAAACGGAATATTTTTTGAGAAGTTACGTTACGCACGGTGAGAAAAATATCACTCCGCAAAACTGAACGCAAAATACTTTGAAGCCGCCCAGAAATGAGGCGACGCGACATGGTGTTGGGTGTGAAAGAAGAGCATGCACCTGTTGTAATTATGCTGCAGATTAATGACGCATCGGTAGGTGAGAGAACTGTCCGTTGGAAAATGTGGAAATTTTTCTTTCATTCTTAAACTTTAGTTTCCATCTTTCTTTTCCATTTTATCTTTAGTAAGGGCAGGAATGTATACTTAAGTGCGGTGTACATTGGTCGGAAAATGAAGGCTTCGGGTGAAAAACAAGATTAAGCAATTGAAAGTGAACGTACTCTCATATATTATACATGGGAGCAGGTTCACTTTCAATTGCTTTATCTTGTTTTTCTCCCGAAGTCTTCAAACATTTACAATAGTGACGAAAAATTTTGTACCTTTTTTTCGACTTTTTTCTCACTTTGAAGTAATTTGCTAACTCCTTTTAAACGATTGACCTCGCATAAGTGTCTTTAATATTGAAATTCATTCCGGGGCTTGGGGCAAAAACCTTTCGTATTGTTGTAGTTGTCTCGACGGAGAATAGGCCCAGTATTTTTGTAAATGCTATTCACTCTGAGTGGAACGTCGTCGGTCGCCGAAAATGATTTGACGTATACATAGATGCGCCACCACCACCGAGTCGATTTTCGCCGCCATAGAGACTCACTGCTCTGTCTGACTATCGCTCGACGAAGACGGGAGTATGATGAATATGAAAAACAGTGAGTCAAACAGTGTTACCGGCGTGAAATTTATTTCTACCCGTGTGTAATCTTTTCGTAAATTGTGATAACCAATATGCTAACAGATATAACATGATATATTTTTTATTCTAATGCGACTTGACTTATAGCTTCAATGTTTGATTTTCAAAAATAAAAGTTACACTTTTAAATCAAACTGACACTTGGCTCGCATTACTCGATAGCAATTTACACAAAGCTGTTAAAGTAAATAATTGATTTTCAATCACGGTTCATTAAGTCGATCAGCGTTGTACGTTATGCGTTTGAGGCTTATATGGTTGTTGTTTAGCCGAAAGGAAGGTTTTAACTAAAGGTTAGATTTAGACAACGAGTAGTGGGTGTGTAGACACCGTCTAGCGTGAAGCTTTACCTTAAACAAAAAAAGGAGTATTGGCGCATCCAAGTTTTTGCTATTTACTTTCTGTAATTCTGAAAACCGCATTTGACTCATTCTTTTAATGCGGCATTGGCTTATGTCAAAGCATACATAATTTCATGACTAATTTCATAATATGCAGGGACGTGACAGTCTTTTGTTTTGATCTTTACAAGTAATACTCTGACTGAAGCTAGCTTCAATGCAAAAAAGTCAGATCATTTCATTTATAAATTTACCAAGTTCTAAAATCAGCTGTTTTTTATACCATGAAATTAGCTTTGGTTGCAACTGCAGCTAACTTCACGTTGAGTATTACTTAAAAAGATTAAAACAAAAGACTGGCACGTCCCTGACAATATATCAAGCACACATGAACGCGCCCGTTCAAGCCACCGCACTGCCAAAACTTTTTCGATCAACCGAGCCGAAAGACGATAGGCCTCAGGAAATTGGCTTAAAACGTCTTGAAAACGGCTGGAAATTTTGCTAGTTTTCACAGAAAAAACCAATACGGCCAAAGAAATTAAACGTTTTCTTCATTTCGCTTATTCTCTTATTCTCCACGCTATCACAAATGGCGAATTCGATAAATAGAGAACGAGGGAAATAAGAGAAACGAAGAAAGCGTTGTATGACTGCAAAGTTACATTTCTTTAGCTATATTTTTTTAATTTTTATCAATTTTTTTTCGAATTTCAACTCACAGACAATTTTTGTATGTACAATCGTCAAATCTGTGCAGAGGTGTGAAGTGGTGAATTTCTCTATTGTCTTCCCCTGTGACAACGGTGATCACTTTTTGATGACTTTTAAAGCAATCAGTTTGATGTGTATCATAAACTACGCAACGGGCTTTCGTTAAATTTGACGTTTCGCAGTTGTGCTGCCACTGTGTCGAACGAAGTTTATTGGATGACATCCGGCTTGAGCCGACATTTTAGTCGTAGAGTTTTGACTCGGCTAGCCGCAGCCGACATTTTTCTTTCGGCTCTCATGCATGAGTCAAGGAACGAAAAGTGGCTTACTTGTCAGCTTATGCATTTCGTCATTACATTGACATATTCAGTGTCACGTCGCACAAAATATGTGGATTGAAAAATGCAAAAGAAGATAGGGCGAAAAGTGCTAATGACTCGACTCTATTGAGTTTCTTTACCCACTACAACCAAAGGAAAGGGTACAGTTCTTATGACATAATTTCATTTAGATTTATCAGTTCAGACGATCATTATCACTGATCATGCATCTTACGATCATTTGTTTCCAACCCAATCACGCAAACCTTCCTGTTGACTCCAAGAACATGTCCAAAAAACCAGGCCCAAGGTTGCACGACGCAGCCTCCCAGCAGCCTGCATCTCAATTGAGAGAAGTTGGAACATTCACATATCACTTCACAATTCTTCTTCTGATCCACACGCGTATCTTGAAGTGACCGTATCGAAAGCCTCAAAATTTTCATGAGCCCAGTAATCGCTCCGACCACTCTCCTAATGTGATATCTGTTCATCTCTAGCAGATCCTTGACCCATTCCAAATTGAGCTCCGGGAAGACGCGCTTTGTATGAACGACCCCTTAAATCTCTCAACGTTTTCAAACAGATTGATCGAGCAATCGGCAGATACAGCTCGGGGCCTTCCTCGAATTCCATAGAACCTGCCTTGGCTAGCAGTTTGAGTGCCCTATTTAGAGTGATCTGATTACTATGACCTATCGAGTTCAGGACGTCCTGATACTCTTTCGACCACGCATTCATCGGGTGACTACCCTTCTAGCCACTCTTGCCTACTCGAAATCCTTACGCCGAATCGTCTTACGAAGTCTACTCATGGCGTCATCTCGTCACTTGGCGTGCCAAAGGTCGGGTCAGAGATCATCATGACAGTGTACCATGGCTATTTCGAGAAAAGTGACGTAAGTGCCTAAAAAATGCACCAACTTTTTTATAAAATTAATTAAAGTAACAAATGAAAGGAGCAGTTCAGTTAGTACAGCCGCTGAAATCGAAAAAACTGAGCGATGACGGACACTTACATTGAATTTCAAATCACAATGTAACTCTTTACAACCCTAAAAATTGTATAGTTTTTGATTTCCAGCGTAAAGACCGCTCATAACATAGTAAATACTAATCGGTAGTACATTCGGCCTCCGTCAGTTGGTTTGCGGCTGTCAAATGGCTAAAATTTTGTAATTTTTTTCAAGCAAAACGACAAAATAAAAAAAAAACGGTACGTTTTGAAGGTATGCCGTAGAATAATTGGACCCGTACGAAGTACAAGAGGTCCTATACGTTTACTACAAGCAATTTCATTGTAACATGGGGTAAATCGAGGTGGGAGTGGGGAGGATGCATCTATTATCGTCTAGAGATGACGAATCAGCAATAAAAAAAATGTCCGTCTGTCTGTCCGTCTCCACTTTTTTTTCCAAACGGCTCAACCGATCAGCCCAAACTTCCCTTTTTCCCTGAAAGGTACATGTCTCCCATGATTCAAGTTCGAAAATGAGCAAAATCGATCAAGTGGTTCCGGAGATATGGTCGAGGAAGTGACCAAAAACATGGTTTTTCGAAGGTCGGTGAAGCTTTTTCGCAAATATCTCAGCACGTATAGCACGCAAATTCCTCATTTTGGTGTCAAATGAAAGCATTTGATGTCACAAAACTGGAACAAATTTTTTGTGGGAATCGGTACAGGGGTCTGGGCACTGGGACCAATGGAATTGACGAAATTGAGATTCTTGGCCATATACGAAAACAGTTTTTCGTCTATATTTCCTTAACTATGCAATATGGAGATTTACTGTCAAGGGCAAAGTTGTAGAGAATTAAATTTAAGCGAACACGTGTTTCAGGGTTTTGGGGAAATATGGCCCAATCCTGGTATATGGCCACTTCCATAATTGGGCAGGATGACCCAGATCTCCGGAACTATGAGAGGTAGAAAGTTGCTTCCAAAGGCAAAGTTGTAGAGAATAACATTTTAGATAACACGTGTTTCAGGTGTTTAGGGAAAAATGACTTGGTCCTTGGATATAAGCTTTTCTAGATTTGAATGGTCTGAGACGTACTTCGGTAGGGCCTTTGACATTACCTTGGGTAATTTCTATGGATCTTTGAAATTCTTACAGTTATAAAAGA
Source organism: Pseudolycoriella hygida (assembly GCA_029228625.1). Classification (NCBI taxonomy): domain Eukaryota; kingdom Metazoa; phylum Arthropoda; class Insecta; order Diptera; family Sciaridae; genus Pseudolycoriella; species Pseudolycoriella hygida. Next base: position 22,327,535 of record CM055405.1, on the reverse strand, counting down.
ACAGAAAACGTTGGATTGTTTGCTTATTTGTATATTAGGGTATAGGGTATATTCTGATACGTACGGGTCTTTGGTTATGTTTTATTCATAAATTTGAATTGAGAATATCAGTGAATGCTACACACACCACACTATAGTGTGTGTAGCATTCACACTATTACAATGCATCTCTATCAGGATTTCATCAGTTATTCTTTGCAACATGTAGAGATTCGTGCGGGTCCGCGTAGCATGTTTTTGTTTTGATTATGGCAAAACTATTTTTCAAATTGTTCTTTTATTAATCTAAAAATCGAACAAGAATGAACAATTTTTCAATATTCGAATCTCAATAAAAATTGAGATAGTCAATTGATTGATGGTAATGTTCAAAGCGTCTAATAAAGAAACAGTTCAAGCAAAAGTTCTCAATCAAATGAAACGTCCCGTTAGCTTCATATATGTGGATTGCGCACATCCTCGAAATATTTCCTTCAGCACTTCACTGTTTCAAAGAAATTAAGAAAAATTATTGATTCTTCATGGAAGTATAGTTGTTATTATTATTTGAGGGAAGAACAAATTTTAAAATACAGTTTGCTTGCCATAATCAAAACAACTATGGTCATGTCATGTAATTAATATTTACATGACAGACAAACACATAGCTCGATGTGAAGGGGTAATCACTACAAGAGATTCGGGACTCTTTATATGAAATTAAATCGACGTGACTATCCCTCGGTTTGATGTTTAGCTGATAAGACGTTAAATGAAGCAATTTTATAAGCACCAAACAGTATGTATTCGTGTATTACCAGCTGAAACAATTCTTAATGAAAAGTTTCACAATCTTAGGCTTCCGTCAGTGTACATCTGGCTGCACGGAGTGACGAACAAGTGCTGCGCTCTTTCGGCAAATCCATGATAAATGACAAATAAATTATAATATCAGGGGCGTCAAGTTGGGTCTAGGAGTTGGGGGCAAGATTTCAATACAAGTATTAAGAGTAATTGCGATTGCGCCGCAGGCGAAATTTTTATAAATTCGACCGTGGATTTTTTGATATGACAGCTTATATCTCTTTAGATTATTGTTGCTAAGCAAAAATTCAAATTAAAAATCGTTAGTTTTTTTCTGGCAATGCAGAACCGAAACCTTTTATAAAATTCAGAAAATCATTCGTAGGTTGAAATTGATATTTTTTCATGAAAATCTATGTAAAATTGCATTAATGTTGATTGGAAAAAACGATGTGTCTGTATCTCTAAATGTGGGAACGAACCGTTGCGGTAACTCATTGGCAGAAAAATATTTTCAACAACGAAATAGAAATATTAAAGTAATATTGTTGTAGAATACAATTTTTGGGCCTCAGGCGAAAATTTCAAGAATTAAAGAAGCTCGTGACGTACAAGTTTACATTTTACTTAGAAACTCTAAAGTTTATATTTATTTCTTAATGACTAATTTTCAATCACGAAATCATGGGAGTGCTATGAATCCCCCCCCCCCCCCTAATAAAGACGGCGGCACTGAATAGTACCTGGAGTGAGATTGATGAAAATTAGAATTAATTTAATAAAATACCTACTCAATAAAGTATCCATTGTAGTGTAGCGATGGATATAAATTATGTACGTTTCTCATTTAAGTTGACTTGGTTCAAAATCATTGATAAATTATGGAGAAGTAGATGAACAATACGATGTATTGAGCTATCATTCGGTTATTTATAATGGTTCAATTAATTTACAGATTAATTAGTCTGGTATGGAGACGTACAATAGCAATTTAATATATTGTTCGTCTATGAGTTACATCAGTTACAATTCTACAATGTAGATGAAACACCAGCAAGGTGACAGTTTACGTAACGATGAATTTCGCGAATTTAAGCTAGTAGGTACAATGGTAGATTTCATGCCTGCTAAGAAAACGAGTCATTACCGTGTTACGAATAGTTGCACGACGAGCCACCAGACGAGTCGATGCAATTCGTAACAAGGTAATGAACGAGTTTTCGTAGTAAGCATGAATGCTGTTTTGTCATGTTGTAGACGGTTCGTTGAAACCATCAGAACAAACTATCTACATTTGTAATAAATTTTACATTGAATATTTATGTAAACAACATTAATTAATGACGTTTATCGAAATAACAATGTCGTTTGTTGAAGTAAAGGGTCATTGAAACCACCAAAAGAAACTTTTGTAATATTAAATATTTATGTAAACAAAATCAATTTTGAATCCAAAAAACATAGAAGGGACTGGTACGTATCAGAATAGATTCGGCAAACAGAGTTGATGTTACGAAAAGACTGAAACGTATTTAAGTGAATATTGCGTTCACATTAGACTGTATTGGAAATTGCCCCTAGGGCAATTTTTTAAAAACCGGTACGAAGTAACGGTGTAAAACAATTCCCCGAACGCACAAAATTGACCTCCAAATAGAGAAAAATGTTCTCCTCAATTTTGTCTACAACATAACAAAAAACTATTTTTTTGGGCTAGGGCCGACCTTAGTACTGACCTAGGGCCTTAAATAGAGGCCTCGGATACATATTTCCATAGACAAAAATGTTTCCTTCAATTTGCTCTGCAACATAGCAAAAAACATTTTTTTATGTTAGG
>CM055405.1:22310054-22320293 GCA_029228625.1 Pseudolycoriella hygida | reverse complement strand
AATATATCCGGATTTTTCACCCGGATTTTCATGATTTTTTGACTTTTTCTTGATTTTCTGTAACTTTTGATGATTTTCCGTGACCTTTCGTGATTTCCGGATTTCGTGAGTTTTCTGACTTTGCGTGACTTTCTATGACTCTCAGTGACTTTCTGCCCCGATACTCTCTATGAATTTTGGGGGCCATTCACAAAGTACGCACTCTTTAAAAAAAGCCGTTATTTGACCAATCCATAAGCGGCCATTCATAAATGACGTCCGCTTATTTTGACAATTTCCCGACTCCGCCTACCCCCTCGTCCGAATTCGTCTTTTTTTATGTACATTTTTCTTCTAATAAACTGTGAAAGAAACTACAGGAAAATGTTTGGCTAAGTCTGCGTTTCTCTCTCTCGACAAACAACCTCGCGCATGCTCCCAGTTATAAATTCTTGACAGAAATTTGACAAAAACCCCCCTCCTCCCCCCACCGTCCGAATTCGTCCGGTTTCCCTAGCCCCTCCCCCCCCCTCTCCCCTGACGACCGGACGTCATGTATGAATGTCACCTAAGCACAAGTTTCGATAGAAATGTTGGTAGTACGGATAAATTAATTCCAAAGTATCGATAAATTTTTACCGATAAAAAGTGATAGAGTACCGATATTTTAGGTAGTTTTTCACTTTTTATCGATAATTTATCATTTTCTATCGGTAGTTTATCATTTCTTATCGTTCGTTTATTAATTTTTATTGGTCAAAAAATACTTTCTGTCGGTAAAATATTATTTTCCATCGGTCAAATGTTATTTCTTACCGATTAAATATCATTTTTTATCATTAAATATTTTCTATCAAGCAAAGAATCGCTTACCCTGATATTGAAAAGAAAACCGGCCATATGCGTTTCTATCTAGACAAGGCAAGCAACTAATTTTTTTTGAAGATTCGCATACAAATAAAGAACTCGCTTACTTTAAATTCTTTAGAGTGAGACAAGCACATAATTGAACACTTTGGCAATAGCACACAATTAAACGTTTCGGTCAGCATTTACCTTATCGTTAGTGGAACAGCTTAGTTTATGTCCCTTCGATGTTATTTCGACGGTGGTCTAAACTAAACTCATAACTACCATTCTCTACGAAATTTCTTGCACCGAACTATTTCAAAAATCTTTGAAAGAAAACTCTTTGAAAACTTGACCAATTTTATGCGAATCTTCATTAATAATACTTGCCTTGTGGAAACGCATATGGCCGGTTTTCTTTTCAATATCAGGATTAGCGATTCTTTTGCTTGGGTACTCCACACGAATTACAAAAAAAAATTAGGAAACCGAAAATAGGAAAAAAAATTATTTGCCAAAAATAAGGAAAAACAAAAATTAGGAAAAACCAAAACTAGGAAAAACCAGAATTAGGAATCAGGCAAAGGAAGAAAATAATGTTTGAGAAAATGCGCCGCAGGCCGTGATAAATCCTGGAAAATAGAAAAGAGGGGTCGAGGGGCAGCAGCCCCCGCGTAGGGGGGTCAAGGGGGGAATATCGCCCCTTGCGGGGTCTAAGGGGCAGATCCCTTAGCGGGGTTTGGGACAGAGCCCCACGCACGGAAGGCAGTCTGCAAGGCGTTATTAGCTCGCCGGAGGCGCAAGGGTTTAGGGAGCAGAGCCCCCTACATACCAAAATTAAAGTTGCGACCTCCTTAGGAATTCCTGATTTTCGTTTTTCCTAAATTTGGTATTTCCTGATTTTTGTTTTTCGTGATTTTTGATTTTCCTTATTTTAGGTTCCTGATTTTCGTTTCCAGATTTTTGGTTCCTGATTTCCTGATTCCCAATTTTTGCTTTCCTAATTCAGGTGGACATTCGCTGGCTTCATAGAAAATATTATTGAATAAAAAATTATATTTAACCGGTAAGAAATAACATTTGTTAACTTGTTTGATTATGTCTCCATGGTAGCTGACGGGATTGTTGCCGGTGGTCAAGTCGACACGATTTACACCGACTTTGCCAAAGCATTTGATAAGGTCGACCATGGAATTCTTCTGTCAAAACTTAAATCTTTTGGGCTGTCAGATAAAATGGTGAACTGGTTCTCAACGTATCTTATTAACCGAACTCAATGTGTAGTCATTGGCGGATTCAAATCTGACGATATAATACCTTCATCAGGAGTTCCCCAAGGATCTACTCTCGGACCACTCATATCCATAATTTTTATTAATGATCTCCTAGCTTCTCTCTCGTCATGTTCTGGATTCGCTGATGACCTTAAACTTTACAGATCAATTCGTGATACATACGATTGTGACTTACTTCGAAACGTTCTCTCGAGAGTAGTTGATTGGTGTAGAGAAAACAACATGGTTCTTAATGCCGATAAATGTGCAGTAATGTCTACCACACATAGTCCCAACAAAATAATTTTTGAATACACCATTAATAATGTGAATCTAGAACGAGTTTCTGTGAAGAAAGACCTTGGAGTAATCTTAGACGATAAATTATCGTTCAGCGAACATATACGTGCCGTCACTCGTAAAGCCTATTGGACATTAGGCTTTATTTTTCGTTGCGGGAAACACTTCAAAAGCCGGTGCAGTATGCGTTTGCTTTACTTCACCTTGGTAAGGAATAGACTTGAATATACTGTTCAACTATTTGGAATCCAATCTACATTAGTGCGAGATCAAATCGGTGCAGAAAAAGTTCGCCAGAATGTTCTATTTCAAATTTAGTATTGCACACCCTCGACCAAAATACAACTTACGTCTAAAGCATATGGGACTACATTCATTAGAAACACGCCGTTTGGAAAATGGCGAAATCCGGCTTCACAAATTGCTTCACGACAACGTGGACTCATCACTGAGAAATCGAATTTCCTTTCATCGCAAAATGAGAAATAGAAGACAGTGCCCACGTTTTACCTGCCTAAGATGATTACAAATTACCAGGAAAACGTAGGAAAATTCAACGTAGTCACGATATATACCTCGCAAACTTGAACCTGAGAGACCCCAGGACGATGGTTTTTAAAAAACTAGTGAGAGATTGGTAATCTCCTATGAAAATTATTCTTAAACGTTTTCTTACCTAGTATTGTATCTAAACTTTTATTGTTATCTAAAATAGACTGGTTTATTGTTGGGCCTCGGCCTGTTGACTGGTCTTTGAACAATATAAAAATTAAAAAAAAATTAAAAATAACATTTGACCGATAGAAAATAATATTTTACCGACAGAAAGTAATATTTAACCGATAAAAAATAATAAACGAACCGTAAGAAATGATAAACTACCGATAGAAAATGATAAATTATCGATAAAAAGTGAAAAACTACCAAAAATATCGGTACTTTATTATTTGTTATCGGTAAAAATTTATCGGTACTGCAAACACTTCTATCGGTACTTTACTATTTTTTATCGGTACTTTTGATTTAATTTACCGGTCGTTTATTACCATCCTTTCGTGACTTCGTGACTTTATGTTATTTTTCGCGACTTTCTGACTTCTCGGATGACTTTGTGCTCGACTTTGTGACTTTTGGGATTTAATGTAATTTTCTCCACGACTTTTCGAAGCTGTTTCCCCCGCAAATCTTTTTCTTCGTTTAAAATAGACTTGATTTCCAACTTCCACACTTGTCGGAACTTAATATTTTCTTGCCTCGTATAGCAAATAACCTTTTTTTTCAAATTTATGGATACTTGAGGCGTCAAACTTCGAAAAAAATACATTTTCTTAGTCTTTCGATTTTGCCGACTGTTTGGGAAAAAGAAGGGGTGGTCAAAAAGTCGAAAAAGCAAATCCCTAAAACGAAGAATTAACGCTAGACATCAATCTTCTTGGAACGTAACGCCTCTGAATGCGATGTGTTTGGAAAAAAGAGACATAGCGGTTGGAGTAAAAACGCTATATCGAAAAAAAGTTCAAGTTTTTTGCGCTACAAACCCCATCTTGTGTCCGGAAACAGAAAGAAAAACCAAAATAAGAATGATATAGGTTACTTAAACTGTCAGGTGTATGAACATATTTTAGTGATGGGAGAAAGGGTAAAGTGTTATGAGAAAAAGAAAATCTTCTATTACACGTAGAGCCATCTACTTGCAAATCATTCCATCAAACTGACAAATCTAATGGCGATGAGCAATTGTACGGGAATAATGTGTTGTAACAATAAGATTGAACCAACAATAATTTGAACAGAAATCAGTGCAAAGAATTTGTAAACTATGCAGAGTTTCGGGCCGCGTGTTGTAACCATTTACAAAACGGAAACCGGATTCGGATTTAATGTGCGTGGCCAAGTGTCGGAAGGTGGACAATTAAGAAGCATAAATGGTGAATTATATGCACCTCTCCAACATGTTAGTGCTGTTTTAGATAATGGCGCTGCTGAAAAAGCTGGAATTAAAAAAGGAGATCGAATACTGGAAGTGTAAGTAACCGAATGACTCAATTTCCAATCACTTACACTTTGATTCGTACACTCTATTCCTACTAACGTATGTTGGACTATGACATAAAACAAATCGATTTTTTCCCTATTTTTTTTTGTTGTGTAAATCATTCATGCAATCTCGTTTGTAGTTTTTTCTTGTAAGAAAATTTCCACCTGAATGCTTTGTTGTGTCTTTAATTTGCAAGATATAAAATGCCTCAGGGAGCACTTTCTGATTTTCAACAATCTTCGGTTTATTTCCCTTACGTCAATAATCTTCGCACTTCAGTGCAATTCATTTTCTTTCGGTTTTATACACACAACAACCTCATTCTATTCATTTGCAATGTTCAAATATTCATAAGCAAAATGTTTTTATGATGTAAATTATGAAATTAATGTTCGCAAGTCCAACGGCTTTGTATTGATTAGGTATATTCTGAAAATAAACTGTTTTATTTCTCCGTTCGTTAATTCACGGTAAGATGAAAGATTCGAAGAGGTAACATTGAATTTCTTCTAAAAAGCCGTTGCGTGTCTCAATGTTAAGCAGATTTGACGGAAAAAATTACTTTCTTCAACCTCTGTCTAGTGCAGCCTCCACTCTAATTCTGAATCGTCATTTTTAGAACGGAAACTCTTTCTCAATCAAATCTATGATTCCATTTTAGTGTCAGATTCTCCAAATTGCCACATTCTCATTACTTCATTTTCCCATAAATTCATTCCGCCCTTTGTGTTTAAGGTATCTCTTTAGCCGAGAAGAGAGAGAGAGAGAGAGAGAGAGAGAGTTTTAAGTCGAAATCGACTCTTTTAGTTAATGCCGTCTTAATATGTCGGCTTATGTCAAAGTATACTAAATTTCATGAAGAATTTCATAAAATGTCAATGTGCATAAAGTGACAAGCTTATGCGCTTCAACATGAATTGATCGAAATCAGACGTCGAAGAGAGACACGTTAATAACTATTACACGCTACTGAGACAAAAATGGAGAGACTTGATATTGCGCCTGGGTTTCCCAGATAGACAAGAGCTCGGACTCTTCCAGATTTCGTGTCAAAAATCGTTTTCACCACACATACACTTGTTGTTTTCGTCCCAAAAATCGTTTTCACCTCGCTTTCACCACAGCTATGTATACGTGGTGAAAACGATTTTTGAAATGAAAGCAACAAGTGTGTGTGTGGTGAAAACGATTTTTGAAACGAAATCTGGAACAGTCCAAGCTCTTCACACTAAAAATGTCAGCAAAATTTGACATATAAAATGCAAAGAAAATTTTTACATATGGCTAACTCCATCGGTAGTCATTGTCGCTACCATGTCACTAGTGGAACGTGTGGAATGTGTTTTGTCTCATATTAATATAAATCACGCTGAAAGTGTGAAAGAGATGAAATTTGTTACACATGTGACAGTAGCCATATGACAGTTTGTTTCCCAGCAGCCATATGATGTCTCTGCAAAAATTAAAGTTTTTCGAATTGATTTCGCATATAGGGCGAGAACAAGCAAAAATGTCTAAAACATTCATCCGAAAAAGACATGTCAAAAATAATTCACAATTGATTCTTCATCTCAAATGAAGAAAGAAAAGTGATGTAGAAATATCTTTGTTCATCTCCGTAGATAGTGAAAAATAGCTTTCGCTTCACTCCCTAAGAAGTACCAAAATTGCTATGATCTCTGAGGAAAAAGACGTGTCCTACAAATTTTTAACATTTTCACACAATTAGAAAGATTGATAAATTCGAACAGTTCTAATTCTCTCATGGGGGTCATTGAAAACGAGCACGTCGCAAAAATGAGATTTATGAGATTTTACTTTCGAAGCAAATCGAGGGCTTCGTGTACTTTCGAGGCTTAGTGAAGTGTGTCCAATCCGCTTATCGGGCGCATCATAGTGCCACCACGGCGCTCTTGAAAATCACACATGACATACGGTCAACGCTGCATAAGAAACTGGTGGGGGTGCTTCTGCTCTTAGATTTTTCTAAAGCTTTCGACTCAGTCCGTCACTATACTCTTTGTGCCAAGCTTCCTAATCAATTTTTTTTGACTCGACCGCCATTTCTTTGGTTAAAAATTATCTGTCTGGCAGGTCACAATCTGTTTGTATTAGTGGAACTTTATCTGACTTTCTCCCAATTTCGATGGGAGTCCCACAGGGTTCTATACTGGGGCCTCTTTTGTTTTCTTTATATATAAATGACCTACCCGACCCTATTCGTTTTATGATCCCTCATCTTTTTGCTGATGACACGCAGCTCTGTAAGTTTTTTGAAGCTGCTGATTTGGACAACTGTTTCGCCAGAATCAATGATGACTTGAGGAGGGTTGCTGGATGGTCGTCTTTGAATAAACTTACGCTTAATGCAGGTAAAACTCAAGCAATTGCATTTGGCCTTGAAGGGGGTGCGACGTTTCCTTCACTTTCCCTTGACGGTGTCACTATCCCATTCTCTACCAAAGCTATAAATCTAGGACTAGTTATGAATTCTGAGTTTTCGTGACGTGATCATGTGAACATAATCATCCAAAAGATTTATGCTAGCCTAAGAAGTCTGTGGCCTCTATCGGGGATGACACCGTTCAGGACAAGACTGATGCGAAAGCTCTGCTGATGCCACATTTCGATAATTATCGTGAAATATTTTATTGTGACATTGACGCAACGTCGAGAGGGCTTCTTGATAAGCCTTTCAAATCCATTGTGAGGTACGTTTATGACTTGCGAAGGAGGGGAATATCGGCGGCTGTTAATAAGTTTCTCGGCTGTTCGTGGGAAGAGCATCACAAGTTTCGTGCGATGGCTTTTATCTACAGGCTTATTCTTTCTGGAGAACTCTCTTATCTCTATGAGCTTGTTAGCGTTGATGTGACAGCTAGACTTAGACTCTTGCGCTTCGATAGAAGGCGGTGTAGGCGATCTATATTTGCTGAGGGTTTTAGAGACTGGAACTCGCTTCCTGTTGGCGTCACGTATGCTGGGACGGATGGGATTTTTCGCCCTCTGTTTCGTGCATGAATCGAATAGTGACTTTTAGTCGTTTTGTTGTTTGGAGAGCCTAGATGCGAATGAACTTCTTTCCTTCGTTTCTGCTGTTTTATGTTTCTTTCTTGTTTTATTATAGAAATGATAATGTTAGTTCTTTGTTGCCTTTCATGTGACTAATTTGTGCACAATGAAAATTGTATAAGGTTATAGACTTTGCACAAAATTATAATTAAATGATGATAGAGCTATCAAATTTGCGATGTTTTTTTAGAAGAGAATACTGTGTAAATAACAAATTCTTCAAAATTATGGCTCATGTACTGTGAGTGGATGACTCTTACCCAATTAATGGATGAATCAGAATTCAAAAAGTATAAGTATAAAGGTACAAATCTGCTCTGAAACAACATAGCAAATGAACTTGGAATGCGATGATTTTTCAGAGCAACTGTGGACTTTCATACTCAAATTTTTTGAATCTGATTCATCCATCATTCGTGTAAGAGTTTTCCCCTTAAGGTACGTGAGCTATAATTTTTAATAATTTGTCATTTACACAGGATTCTGTTCTAAAAAAATTTGCGATGTTTTTCAGAAGAGAATCCTGCGTAAATTGCAAATTATTCAAAATTATAACTCATGTGCTGTGAGAGGATGACAGTTACACGAATAATAGATGAATGAGAATTCTAAAAGTTTGAGTATGGAAAGTCCAAAATGGTTCTGAAAAATCATCGCACTCCAAGTTGATTTGCGATGTTATTTTAGAGTAAATTTGTAACTTCATGCTTGAACGTTTTGAATTCTGGTTCATCTATAATTTGCATAAGAGTCTTCGTCTAACAGTACATGAGCTATAATTGTGGATTCTGTTTTAAAAAACATCGCAAATTTGACAGCTCACATTTTTGCAACGTGCTTTTAAAACCGTGTGTTTTCACCGAGCCTCAAGTGGTGACACCTATGTTTTTTCATAGCTGAATTAACGTCTCAACATAGAACTACTCCCATTTCTCAAGTGGCGTCATCCATGTTTTCATAGCTGAATACGGACAAATATACAACTAATGACACAATCTATTGTTTCAACTCAAGGAACTGGACACCTTATATGATTCTCCCAATCATTCGATGTAGTGTGAGATTGACAAACATGGCAACTTTGTCCAGTTTCATATGAATAGATCCTGTATACGCCACTCCTCGTTTTCAATTAATTTTGAATGTGACCTTGTAATGACATATACTTCTGGCGTGTATAGTTGCTAACGTACAGGTGTTATAAATGTTACGAAAGAATAACGTCGCACAGTGCTATAATATTACGTGTCTCAAACAGACTTCCGGTTTTTTATTTTATTAGTCTTCCAAGTAATTAATTTTTTTTGTCTGTTGAGTCTGTTACCGATAAAGCTTTTCAGATAGCCAACAATGCTTTTGCCACATTTCCATAATTTTTTTTTTCATGTTAAAAGAACTGAATTACGAAAGCTTTGTAAAACAACTTGAACATCAAACGTTAACAAATATTTATTTTAAAATAAACGTAACATGGTACTCTCTACCGAAGCATTAGTCATCTCCATCTCTACAGTATACTTTTTTTTTATTGTTGACTTCTATATAGAAAGCCAAACATAAAGTCTGATGAGACTTTTAAGATGAATAAAATTGAACAAACGTTTAAAATGTAATATTAAATTCTGTCGGCATCGTTACTCGAATGGTGTTAATTAAATTGAACCACATGGAACATCAAAGTCAATATATTTTGACAAACATTATTTCGCATGTAGTTGAAAATGTTCCCAATCGTTTGGAGAAAACTTTGACGAAATGTATAGCTACATTTTCATCATCGCCTGCATCGTCTGTAAAAAAAAAGTTATTCCGATCGAAAAACTTCATGAGATATGGCAATGTGTCGTGTCTGTTTATTGTAAATTGTAATTCTTTTTTGTCAATATTGATGTTGTTGTTCAAATATTTTCGCTGTCAGTGTGATAAAAGTCCCAACTTTATTGTTTCTTTATGTGTACACCAACCGGTAATTTGTGTATTGAAATGTCTCTAACGATTACAATGACGTTCTCGACGGACGTTCAAGTACGATTAGCATTGTGACCCCCATGATACACTTTTCTTATAGTACCTCTATCAATGTTAATATGCAATTTGCTGAGCATTTTCATAGCCTATGTAAGCATATGTAAGTAGAAATGCAGCACTCGACCGTAGAGCGTGTTTTGCATCACTTTTCATCAGGCAATAGTAGCCGCCTGTCGGTGGCGTCATCCGCTTAATTTCATAGCTAAATACGGATCAATATAAAACTAAAGTACACCTGTCAGTAGCGCCATCCATTTTTTTCGTAGCTGAATAGGATTCGACAAACAACTCACTCTATTACAAAACATAACCAAAGACCCGTACGTATCAGAATAGATAGGCAAACAGAATAGATGTTACAAAAAGACTCGAACGTATCCAAAGATACAAATATGCAAACAATCCAACGTTTTATGTTCTTTTATACTATAAGAGTTTCAAAGATCCATAATGTCAAAGGCCCTACCGAAGTACGTCTCAGACCATTCAAATCTAGAAAAGCTTATATCCAAGGAGTAAGTCATTTTCCCCTAAAACCCTGAAACAAGTGTTCTCTAAAATTTTATTCTCTACAACTTTGTCTTTGGAAGCAACTTTCTATCTCTCATAGTTCTGGAGATTCGGGTCATCCTGCCCAATGATGGAAGTGGCCATATGCCAGAATTGGGCAATATTTTCCCAAAACCCTGAAACACTTGT
>CM055405.1:22272554-22305054 GCA_029228625.1 Pseudolycoriella hygida | reverse complement strand
CAATCCCATAAAATATATAACTTCGTTCTTCGTACGGGTCTAATAAAAAAAACCACTCTTAGTAAGTTACGAAAATCATGAGAATCAAGACCCTGTACTCATGTCAGAGTATACGAAATTTCATGGCGAAGTTGACAATCGCTTCGCATATTACAAAACTTTGTATTATTATTCACCACAAACATAAAATTTCCTACTCTACTGAACATTTCAACGTAATAGACCTTCTTACCGCGGTTCAATTTTGATTTTTTTACTACGTCAGAATCGAATGCGTAAAATTACGTACCTTATATGCGTAAAATCAGCACATAAACAATCGATTTTTATAGTACCATCTTATGTCAAATTATTGAAATTTCAATTAAAATTCAAATGTGGAGCGAGCTAAAAGCGTCTATTCACACTTTTAGTGCGGCGACGGCTTGTGTCAAAGCATTGAATACACGATGAATTTCATCATATTATATCAAACGACAAAAATTGATGTGCTTGTCGACTTATGCACTTCATCATGAAATTTTGTATACTTTGACATAAGCCGACGTCGCGCCAAACGCGTGGATTTGGAACGATTTTGAAAGAAAATTCCTAGAATAAGAGAGACAACAAAGGTTGTGATGCATTTGGTATACTTCTTTTAAACTTAAAGTGCAAATTTTCCAAATTTTTTCTGCACAAATCTATCTTTCACGTTATTCCTTTCAATTCCAATTCAATTGATTAATCTGCAAATTAATTTTATCAACAAACATTTTTTTTCATTCCATTTATTCAGTTCGATAAGAAAAGGTCAACTCAAATCATAAAAACGTACTTACATTGTACTCGCGGTAAGTTCGCGTGAAATCTGAAATTCTATTTTCCACAGAATGTTATCGAAAATAATATGATGATGCGGAACTGTATGGAATGAATCAATTCAACATTTGGGTGTTTGAAATTGATAAGAAATCGAATTCATGAAGTGGTTCTTTTTCGGTAATTTACATTTTGTGTACACAAATTGTTGTGTTTGATTTGGGTGATTTATTTACGTTTCTCTTCTCCGGATATAGATTTTGATTGGCATGAAGGAAATGGTAATAAAAATGTCGGCACTAAATTGCCTTAATTGCTTCGATGTTTTTATTAGATATTTGTAAATCGTGGGCGAGGGTCTAAGTAGAAAAATTAACTCCTCAAGATAAGGAAGTTTTCGGAATTATCTCTAGCCAGGGCCTATTTTCGAAATTTCGAAATCGATATCTGCGCCGCGCCTGTCAAAAGTTCTCAGGACAACTTTTCTGAAAAATTGATGGCATTCGGCGGTCGCATCGGCTTGAGAGATGTCTACCAGCGGCGGCTAAAGCATAGTTTTGAACTGAAAATATTTTTCGGCAGTGAAACATTTTTTCCAAATTCTTCGACGGCGGTTCAACTTCTCGAAGATTTTCATGCGGCGGCTGTCAGTAACTCGGGCAGCGAATGGGTTAGGGCAGGAAATCTAAGTCTTTAGTGCATCAACGGCTTATGTCAAAGTATAGTGACTTCTATAACGCAATAATTACGCTGTCAGGCAATAGTTTTGCGGCTTGCGCTTCGTGTCATGAAAACCAATATACTTTGACGCAAGCCGTAGTCGCAAACTATTTGTTTCACTTAAAACGGCATTTGAAGTGAGGGTATGAGAGTAATATGATCTTATTTCACCATAGGACTTTATGAGGCACAGAAGGTTCAAAGAGAGAACTTATAAAATTCTTTTTTTAGAAATAATGTAAACGTTGAAGGATCCACTCACAAACAAGTCGTTGACCTAATCAAATCTGGAGGAGACTGTCTCACATTAACCGTAATCTCAGTAACACAGCAGGTAGTTTTGTTTATCTGCGTAAATAGAACGGAAAATTGTCTAACATTTATGGATTGCAGGAAGCAGAAAAACTTGAACCTCAAGAAGATGGCGCTTATTCGTACATCGATTATTCGGAAAAACGTTCTCTACCCATTAGTATACCCGACTACAATGTAATAAATCGTAAAGGTGAACGTTATGTAACTTTCAACATTCATATGGCTGGCCGACAGTTGTGCTCGCGTCGATATAGAGAATTTTCAAATTTACATATATTGCTGAAGCGTGAATTCAATGGATTTAGTTTTCCGAAATTTCCCGGAAAATGGCCATTTCAATTGTCCGAGCAGCAATTGGATGCTAGGCGCCGTGGCCTGGAGCAATACTTAGAAAAAGTTTGTGCGGTACGAGTGATTGCGGAAAGTGATGCGGTACAAGAGTTCTTGACCGATTCAGAGGATGATGTGTCATCGTCACCCGTTGATATTAAAGTCATGCTACCCGATCACGAAGTGGTCACGGTGTCTATTAGAAAATCGGCCAAAGCTCAAGCGGTTTGGGATCTACTAGTGCAACGAGCCAATTTGACTTCGTACACTCAGCAATACTTTTACTTATTTGAAATTGTCGAGTATAACTTTGGTGAGTTTTTCATCAGTTTGTCATTCGTTGCACCATTTGATTAAACACAAATTTTTTGTAGAAAGGAAACTACAGCCAGACGAAATACCCCATCAGTTATACGTGCAAAATTATAGTACCGCCTCAAGTACTTGCTTATGTGTTCGGCGATGGTTGTTTTCAATAGACCGAGAATTAAGTTTACCACCTGGTGAACAGGCAGCAAAATTTATATTTTATCAGGTGAGTATTTCAATTGTTATTAACTTAGCACCAAACAATTGTAAATCATTTAGTCCGTGGACGAAGTAAATCGCGGCAATATTCGAGCAGACGGAAGACTGTATGAACTGAAAGCATTGCAAGATGCGAAAAAGGCATCTGAATATCTGACATTAGCACGTACATTACCTGGTTACGGAGATGTTGTGTTTCCACATTGTGGATGTGATAGTCGAAAGGAAGGCCATGTTATACCCTCAGTCGGTGAGTAAATTTTTTAGGCACATTTCTAACGATAGATTTATATCTTTAGATTAATTCCTCAACTCATCACAATCTCGTTGTTACAAAATTGTCCCACGTCTAGGTCAAAATAACTCTTACCAGTTTTTAAGTTTGACGTAATTATTTTAAGCTAATGTGGCAATCTACTTCCTTGAATTCTAAGAAGGCATCCAGTTTTGTCTGCTTGAACGAAGAAAGCAGCTGCAGCCTGGAGTGAAGTTAAAGATTTTTATATTTAAATAATTTCGTTCTACTTACGATTCTGGTTCGCCGTAAAGAAAAGCTGCCTTCTGTACTCCTAGTTCTATTACTCAAGCAAGCAGGGTGGTGCATTACGAATGATCGATAGTTAATGAGGATTTTTCGATTATTGATGATGATTGATAACGGTTGATAGATTATTAGTGGTGATTAATTGATGGTTAATGATGGTTGATCTTTCATCAATCATCATCAATCATGTATCAATCATGTATTAGTCATCATCAATCATGGATCAATCATCATCAACCATGGATCAATCATCATCAATCATGGATCAATCATCATTAATCATTAATCAATCATGGATCAATCATCATCAATCATGGATCAATCATCAGCAATAACGAACGTGGCAGTCCTTTGTTTTTGCTTGTACAAGTAACACTCAACGTGAAGTTAGCTGCAGTTGCGACCGAAGCTAACTTCATTGCAAACAAAATCAGCTGATTATTGAAACTTTCAATGAGCTCAGCTGATTTTGGTAAATTTATTAATGAAATCAGCTGATCTTGTTTGCAGTGAAGTTAGCTTCGGTCGCTACTGCAGCTAACTTCACGTTGAGTGTTACTTGTACAAATTAAAACAAAAGACTGCCACCCCACTGGATAATTGCAAGTAATACTCAACGTGAAGTTGGCTGCAGTTGCGACCAAAGCTAACTTCATTGCAAAAAAAAAAATGAGCTGATTTTTGGACTTTTCAATGAAGTCAGCTGATTTTGTAAAATTTATAAATGAAATCAGCTGATTTTTTTGCAACTGCAGCTAACTTCACGTTGAGTATTACATGCAAAGATCAAAACTAAAGACTGTCACATCCCTGGGTATGATCCACTAAGGTCATTGTATGAAGTGTCAAAATTCTCATCAGTAAAGCTCACCAAAGAATGGCTGAACGCGCTCAAATTGGCTAATTATGACATGTCAGTAAAGGCGGCAACAGTTTCAGCACTATGCCTCTACATTAGCGGTACTTTCAAATTTTCCGCAGATCATACCGTTCATACCCCGTGAGCTTCAGTCGCAACTGCATCTAACTCGTTTGTTGGGAACAAACTGTCAAAGTGACATTTTAAACGTCAAAGCTATAAAACAAATGAGCAGTTATGGAAAAAGGGGGGAAAGGTCCAAAATGCTTTTGTGGTTTATGTTAATTTGATCCAAAAAGAATCGAGGGCTACAGAAAAATCTATTTCCCAGTAAAATTAAATTAAATTATTAATGGATTTAAAAGTCGTCATTCATGCTGGGGATCAAATTTGTATGAAGTTTGACATCAATCAATAATCAATCATCATCAATCATAGATCAATCATCATCAATCATGAATCAATCATCATCAATCATGAATCAATCATCATCAATCATGGATCAATCATCATCAATCATGCATTAATTATCATCAATCCCTTAAACCATCATTAACCACCATAAACCATAATCAATCAATAGAAATACATAACTTATAGCTTTTAGCTCCATGTATAAGTTATAAATCGCTTTGCCCAAACTATTCATACATAATATGCGATGGAGAAATTTGCCGTTACAATGTGTCAAACTTTGTTTCAAATTTAACTCTTTCAAAATTGTAGGAATAAAAAGTTTTCGGCTACATGCATGCCGAGAAGATGGCAACTTAGAAGCTCAGACCGTTGAGTTAACTTGGGAAACCGTTACGGAATGGGAAAGTGATGAAGAGTCTATGGCATTCTGTTTCCAATATAGTCGCAACGACAAGCCATCCCGATGGGTCAAAGTTTACACGCCATATGTAAGTGTTTTCTAGTTATTTACGGAACTAGGGAGGAAAAGTTGACGGCGTCGGCTTATGTCAAAGTGTATGATTATTTTGTGATGATGTGCATTCCTCACATCACCATATCATTTTTCGTCGCTTATGAAATTCGTCATGCAATTTTGTACACTCTGATATGAACCGACGCGCGTGTAAAAGTATGAATTATCTCAAAGACTCGATATGAAGGTTGTGTTCTCCAGATAGACTGAAAATGTGTGTGATAGTATTGATATATACTCGGGTGTAAACAAACAAAATACTGCTGTCACTGTATTCTGAAAGCACACGAGATCTAAAAGTGATTTGGTTTTGTTTTTTGTGAATAAGTAGTTTGATGTTTTTTTTTTTCGTTTGACGTAAAAATAATTTGTTTTGTCACATTGCATGCACAAAACACAAGAAAATGTGGGAAAATAGAGATAAAAGAGAAACAAAAAAGTTGCACAAGCTTATGAATCTCTCTCTGTATGACAATTTGTCTCACTAGATTTATTGTATATGTGGGGAACCCAGCCGCCATATCATGACTTTGAGTAATCGCATTTACACGTGATTTTTCGGTCCTTTGGCATGTAAAATGGTTTTGTTTTTGTTGTTCATCGCAAGGATTAATCGAATCAATTCTTTTTGGAACAGCATTCGTATTTAGCTGATTGTTTCGATAGGATAATGGAGGAGAGAAAATGGAACGATTCCGGTGATTAACACAATAAGTGTGTACGTTGTACCTAAATTCATAAGAAAGATTATCGTCATACTGTGAAAAAAATCATTTTTAGGGAACCACCACTGATATTTATTAAGTCGTTAAGTGTTTTTTTTTTTTTTCGTTTTTGCTTTACTTTGGGAAAAATGCTTTGGACAAACTGAATGAACTTTAATCACAAATTATAAGCAATTCTTTAGTGCTTATATCACACAAACCGCTTGAACTATCGATCGAAATGTAGCATTCCAACAAAAAAAATTTTGTTTCTTAGAATAAGCAAAGTGTGTTTTCTATCGTAGTGTCAATCAGCATTTAATTTTCACAAAATTTGGCTCATTCAGTTATCCGACATTTTCCCTATGCGCATTTCAATATTTTTAATTAGAAACCTATCTATGATCAACACGACAAGCAACACCAAAAAAAATGCACGCTCGTTAAACGTTTACTTGTTTATCATGTGACGTAGCGCGTAACATAATATTCGCATCAAAATTGTTTATATTCATCACATTAAGTGATCTGCAATGTTCTCTTCTAGTTCTTATGTTTTAGAATTAAGAAAAAAAAATTTGTTTGGTGGCCATACTAAATTAATAAAACTTGTAATTCAGAAGGAAAGAGACGCTATTTCTGACCTCAAATTCTTTCTGAATTTCCTAAGACTCCCAAGGACACCTCTTTATGGATGATGTCAGACGATGTAAAAATAATGGAAAAATGATGTAAACGTACGAATGATTTCAGTTTGTTACAGGGGCGTGACAGTCTTTTGTTTTGACCTTTGCAAGTAATACTCAACGTGAAGTTAGCTGCAGTTGCAAAAATCAGCTGATTTTTGAACTATTCAATGAAATCAGCTGATTTTAGTAAATTTATGAATGAAATCAGCTGATCTTTTTGCAATGAAGTTAGCTTACGGCAGGTGGGTGGCAGTCTTCTGTGTTTATTTGTACAAATAACACTCAACGTGAAGTTAGCTGCAGTTGGGCTCAGGCCCGGACTGGCGACAAAAGGGCGCACCGGGCGAGCCGACTGAGGGGCGCCAATCTAAGAATTTTTTTACATGCAAGGGTGTCGTTATTGTGTTGTAGTTTTCGTAATAATTATGCCCAGATTGCACCGGCATGGAGAGTTACGTGGTGCTTGTCTGCTTGGAAACAGCTTAGACTCGAAGAATTACAGTATTCGTCGTCGGCTCATGTACCCAGTAAAAAACAATGTCCAACCGGCGGTCGATTGAAACCAACCGACGGTCGATTGAAACCAACCGGCGGTCGATTAAAACCAACCGGCGGTCAATAAGAACCAACCGTCGGTGAGTAAACCCAACCGGCGGTCGGTCAAAACCAACTAGCAAACGATCAAAACCAACCGGCAGACGATTAAAATCAACCGACGGTGAGTAAACCCAACCGGCGCTCGGTTTAAACGAACCGGTGGGCGATTAAAACCAACTGGCAGTCGGTTAAAACCAACTAGTAGCAAGGACAAAATATTATTTTTGAAAGGACGCAAAGGACAAATTGAGGACATCACTACAGAAATGTAACACCACCTTTAAATTGCGTTTAATTTGTTTGTTGGGTGATAATGTCGCTATCAGAAACCGAAATGTGTCAGTTGAACAATAGAAAACGTTCTGTACAAAATAAAATCTCATTAGAATAAATATGGACGTTCAAACAAGTCAGCCGGCGTTCGGACAAAATATCCCCTGGACAAAATAACCCCGCACGAAATAACCCCTGGACAAAATCACCCCGGACAAAATAACTCTGATAAAATATCCCCGGACAAAACAACCCCGGACAAAATAATAAATAATCGTAAGAAATTGGAACGTACAATAAACTGCTTGTTGCATTTACCCTACGTTGACCGTGTAAAGGCGTCAATACAGTAATTTACAGTTATGTATGCACAACAAGTGGCAAGTATTCTCTATCGTCCAGTGGCAGCCCCCGCGATGGGGGATTAAGGAAGTATCGCCCCCCTTGCGGGGTCTAAGGGGTGAAGCCCCCCTTGCGGGGTCTAAGGGGTGAAGCCCCTAGCGGGGTTTGGGGTAGAGCCACATGCTTGTAAGGCCGCCTGCAGGGTGTATTGTAGCTCGCCGCAGGCGCGGGGGTTTAGGGGGCAGAGCCCCCTACATCATAAAAACAACACATGCAAACCATGCTTTGTGCGAAATTTTTTAGGATTCTTTTTTAACATTTCATTACTTCTTGAAACCGGACAAAATAACCCCTGGGGGTTATTTCGTCTGGGGTTATTTTGTCCGGGTTATTTCGTCCGGGTTTTTGACCTAGAGCCAGTCAGGCTTACAGCTAAGATAAGAAGTTCGAACAAAAATTATTAATGTCTGGCTGATCTCAGCTCGGAGCACTACCTCCATTATTTTATTTTCATGTAAGAGGGGCGCCGAAGTCGCTGGGGCTAGAGATTGCATTTACGGGTTTCCGTAAAAATGCCGTAAATGGCACCTGCAGGTCACAATATGCAACATTTTTAATACGACCATCTTCAGTTTAGTAATGTATTGTCACGAAATTTCCTGTCACACTGGTCCCCGACAAATAGGGGGGATGTTTGGGGGGGTAGCCGGAGTACTATAAACAAAATCTCTGACCAGTTAGGAGATATGGACTTTGTGGAGTTTATAGCAAGCGTGACATCCTTTATGAATGACCCCTTACGGCATTTTTACGGAAACCCGTGAATGCAATCTCTAGCTGGGGGCGCATCTGTCAGCCCATATGACCAGTCCGGGCCTGGTTGGGCTTACGGGCTCCCCTATGACACTCCATACAAAAAAATGATTGTGCGATCAGCGCCGCCGGGTTGACGTTTGAAAAAATTAAAAGTTTTATATTGTGATCTATGCAAACTGTGTCAACTTCACGTCTGTCATGTTTCAAACAAAATTGACAGAATGGCGCTTTTCACAATTCGATTGACAAACGTTACTAACTTCACTGCAAACAATTATTTGACAAACAATGCACCGATCGTATTGAATCTTGGGCTGACCATGGATTGAAGGATGCGCTATTTAAGGGGCATGCTAAGGAATTATGCTCGAAAGTCTTCGGAAGGTTGCGTAGTCTATGGCCTAATGGTCACATATTTCCGGTCAAAACAAGGCTTGTACTGATCAAATCACTAATAATTCCATTATTTACCTACTACGATTCAGTTTATTTCACTAACTTGCAAGCCGGTGATATTCGATCTCTAGAACAAGCCTTCTCCGCGTCCATTACATTTGTATACGGGATGAGACGCTACGATAGTGTTCAAGGTCGTACTCATAAATTGCTGGGCTGTCATATACTCGACTACTTTAAATATCGGCAATCTGTCCTCATTCATAAGCTCTCATTGACTAAGAGGCCCGGCTACCTACACTCAAAGCTCAAGAGGGGATGTTCTACGCGAAACCAAGCATTTCTTTTACCTAAAAATGTGTCAATGCAATATAATAGATCATTCTTTGTGCGGGCTATTTCTGTTTACAATCGGGCTTCCTGCTAATATGCGCAAAATGAAGACGGTAGGTGAATTTAAAAGGTCGTGCTTTTCGCTTTACTTACTTACTTACTTAACCGGCACTACAACCCATTAAGGGTCTTGGTCTTCTGCAACATGCTTCTCCAACCGGACCTATCCGCAGCTAACGTCTCCCAGCTGGATACTCCCACAGTTTTTAAGTCGGCAAGAGCTGCGTCACACCATCTGGATTTTGGACGCCCTGCACCTCTCTTGCCGTCCGGTCTGGTTTTAAGGATTTTTTTCGGAATACGATGATCTTCCATTCGTTGTACATGACCGAGCCAACGCAGTCGGTTTATTTTGGTAGTTCTGACTATGTCCGGTTCTCCATAAAGCTGACTCAGCTCATGATTGAATCGTCTGCGCCATCGGTTCTGCCTTTGATCGAATACTGGTCCAAATATTGTCCGCAGTACTTTTCTTTCGAACGTGTGCAGCGATTGTTCGTCTCTTTGTGTCAAGCACCACGACTCTGAACCATACGTAACCACCGGTCTGATCACAGATTTGTATATTGCGCATTTTGAATTTCGGCTTACTGACTAGGACTTTAAGATTTTCAGAAGGCCGTAAAAACTCCGGTTGCCCAGAATTACTCGTCTCTTAGTTTCGTCCGCGATATCGTTATTAGTGTTCAGCTCGGATCCAAGGTATACGAATTTGTTGACCATTTTGAATGTGTGTGTGTCGATCGTTACGGTTTCCTCCTTGTGTTGATTCGAAGGCGGGATGATCATGTATTTCGTTTTATCGTCATTAACTTTCAACCCAAGGTCGGTACCTTTCCTCTCCAAGGCTCTCCAAGGCCATAAACTTGTCTTGAACAACATTCATTTTCCGTCCAAGTATGTCCAGGTCGTCTGCGAAACCTAGCAACTGACTGGACTTGGTGAAAATGGTGCCGCTGGAATCTATGCCCATGGTGCGCACAGCTGCTTCAAGGGTCAGGTTAAAAAGCAGCGTCGCGAGAGGATCTCCCTGACGTAGGCCTTCCTCTATGTCGAAAATCTCTGACAGTTGGTTACGGATCCTTACTCGGCTATTAGCTCCGTTCAGTGTTAACTTGGTTAGCGAGATCAGTTTGTTGGGGATTCCAAATTCCTCCATTACTCTCCATAGCTTACTTCTTCTAACACTACTTCACTACACTACTTCTAACACTGTCCTTGAAGTCAACGAACAAATGGTGTGTTTCAATGTTGTACTCTTTGCACTTCTCCAAGATCTGTCTGATATTAAACAGCTGGTCCGATGTTGAAGAAACTAACGAAAACCACGTTGGTATTCACCTACAGAGTTTTCCATGTATGGATGAAGTGAAGGCGCTGGTAAAGAATATTTGCAAATATCTTGTAAGCAATATTCAGCAGAGCAATTCCTCGAAAATTGCCACACTCCATTTTTTCACCTTTTTTGTATATGGGACAAAGTATGCTGGTCTTCCACTCTTCCGGTAACTCCTCGACATTCCATATACGCGTGATGAACTCGTTCATCTCCATATATAGTGCGTTGCCGCCGTTCTTGAAAAGTTCGCCGGGTAGATTGTCTGTCCCCGGGGCTTTGAAATTTCTGAGCCTCGAAATTTCAGCTTCAACTTCTTGCATCGTTGGTTCTTCTATATATGGTTGCGCAGTATGAAATGGCAATTCGTTGTTTTCTACGTTTCGGTTGAGCGGTGTGTTCGGATTAAGCAGTTCTTTGAAGTACTCAGCCCATCTCGCAATGCACTTTTCCTCATCTGCTAAGACCAATCCATTCTTGTCCTTACACAGCAAAGGTTGTTGACTGTAACCATTTTTGGATTCGTTTACTTTCCGATAGAAGTTCCGAGTTTCCTTCCTATTGCCAAACTTTTCAATTTCGATCAAAACGTTCCTATCCTGCAGCCGTTTTTTTGTTTCGGAACAGTTTTCGAGCGAAATTTCTCTTCGAACGGTACTCTGCCTGGCCTGCTCGAGTGTATCGACTTAGAGTTTTTAGTCGAGCTGCATTTTTGTTCTCCAGAGCTCGCTGGCATTCATCGTCGAACCAGTTATTTCTTTTATTTTTTGTTCTCGTTCCCAAAGTCTCTGCCGCGGCGCTCTCTACATTCCGCCTGATTTGATTCCACGCATCGTCTATACTGTGTTGCTCGCTGACCATTTCTTCGATAATTTTTCTCTCCAAACTATCCACGTATTTGTGTTTGATGTCTTCGTTTCGCAGTTTTTCAACGTCCCACTTTTTCAATGCCTGTTGTCGGTTGTGTTGGACCGATATGCGAGACCTAACAACCACTTTAACCAAGTAGTGGTCAGAATCAACATTTGCTCCTCTACAGCTCCTGACATCCAATACATTTGAACAGTGCCGTCCATCTATCCAAACGTGATCAATCTGGTTTTTGGTTTGTCCATCAGGTGATACCCATGTCGCTTTGTGGATGTTTTTATGTTCGAAATACGTACTGCTCACAACCATGTTTCTTGATGCTGCGAAATGAACTACCCGCGTACCGTTGTCGTTAGAGTTTTCATGGAGGCTGTATTTACCAATTGTGGGACGATAGAAGACTTCGCGACCTATCTTGGCATTCAGATCTCCAAGCAGAATTTTAATGTCACGTTTCGGTGTCCCGTTTCTCGTAAAATAGCTCCTTCGCTTCGTTGTCTTTTTCCTCCGTATTTGCGTAGGCGTTAATAAGAGTATAGTTGAAAAATTTTCCTCTTATCCGTAGAGAGCACAATCGCTCGTCAACAGGATTGAAACCAATCACCGCGTTTCTAGCTGTGCCGTAAACCATGAAACCTGTTCCATACTCTCTTGGACCGTCATTACTTTTTCCACTGTAGTAGAACTTATAGTCTCCACTGATCATGGTGTCCTTTCCAGGCCATCTCGTTTCTTGCACTGCCGTGATGTCAATTTTTGCCGCTCTTAGCGCACTTGTGACAAAATTCTCATCAGTAAAACTGACCGAAGAATAGCTGAACGCGCTCAAGTTGGCTAATTATGAAATGTCAGTAAAGGCGGCAACAGTTTCAGCACTATGCCTCTACATTACCGGTACTTTCAAATTTTCCGCAGGTCATACCATTCATACCCTGTGAGCTTCAGTCGCAACTGCAGCTAACTTCACGTCGAGTATTACTTGCAAATATCAAAACAAAAGACTGTCACGCCCCTGTTGTTGGGAACAAACTGTCAAAGTGACATTTTAAACGTCAAAGCTATAAAACAAATCAGCAGTTATGGGAAAAGGTCCCAAATGTACTACATGGGGTGAAAAGTCCGCGGCCTCACATAGAGATGGCGTCATTACTTCAGAATTTTTGTTAACATTCAGTAGTACCACCCTTTACTTGTCTACAGCCAAAATTTCCTGACATTTGGTGTCATAGTTTTCGAATTACTGTCAATAGAGTGCCGCAGGTTTTTGTTGTTCGTAAAAATGGAAAATAATGAATTCCATGTGTTGATTAAACATTGTTTCTTAATGGGAAAAAATACGGTGCAAAGCAAAGAATGGCTGGATAAGTGTTATGGCACATCTTCTCCGTCGTATACAACGGTCAAGAAGTGGCATGCTGAATGTAAACGAGGTAATACAAGCACCGATGATGCCCCACGTTCAGGACGTCCAAGTGAAGCAGTTACTGAAGAAAACATCAAAAGAATCCATCGTATTGTTTTGGCTGATCGGAAAGTTAAAGTTAGTGAAATAGCTGACATCCTCAAAATATAAACAGAACGGGTGCGACACATTTTACACGAGTATTTGGACATGAAAAAGCTTTCTGCGCGATGGGTGCCGCGTTTTCTAACAATTGATCAAAAGCAGCACCGTCTTGACGATTCAGAGCGTAATTTAGCTTTGTTCGAGCGTAATTTAGCTTTGTTCGAGCGTAATCCAACGGAGTTTTTGCGTAGATTTGTCACGATTTATGAAACGTGGATTCATTACTATACACCAGAGTCCAATAGACAGTCTGCAGAGTGGTTAGAATTTGGTCAAAGCCGACCGAAGCGCCCAAAGGCACAGCGTTCTGCAGGCAAGGTTATGGCCACGATTTTTTGGGATGCGCATGGCATAATATGTATCGACTATTTGGAGAAAGGAAAAACAATAACTGGCGAGTACTATGTCACATTATTGGAACAGCTCGACAACGAGATCAAGAGAAAACGACCGCATATGCAGAAGAAAAAGGTCCTGTTTCATTATGACAATGCACCAGCGCATTCATCCATAAAAGCAACTGTGAAACTGGACTCTTTGGGCTATGAATTACTCCACCACCCACCTTACTCTCCAGATCTGGCCCCCAGCGACTACTATTTGTTCCCAAACTTATAAAGATGGCTACAGGGAAAAAGATTTTACTCTAATGATGAGGTGATATCCGAAACAGAGGCCTATTTTGCAGGGTTGGAGAAATCCTATTATACCAAAGGTATCCAAATGTTGCAGGACCGTTGGACTAAGTGCATTTCCCTTCAGGGAGACGACGTTGAAGAATAAAATTAATTTCATATGTAAAAGTTAGTTCTTTCATTGCAAGGCCGCGGACTTTTCACCCCATGTAGTATTTGCGGCTTATGTTAATATCTTTGATCCAAAAAGAATCGAGGGCGACAGAAAAATCTATTTCCCAGTAAAATTAAATTAAATTATTAATGGATTTAAAAGTCATCATTCGTGATGGGGATCAAATTTGTATGAAGTTTGACATTGTTTCACATAGAGCATAGCGCCATTTTTATGCACATTAGTCAGGTTATTTATCTGTTTGACGTTTAAAACGTCATTTTCACAGTTGGAATCACAGTTCGATCAAAACATATCTATTTGAGAAATTATGGAAATTTTTCATCATTTATCCATCATTTTTACTTGAAATACTTTAATGCTGATGTGACGTTCAACTGATGTAGAAGTGAAGTACAAATGATGTAAAAATGATTTACAGATTTCCGTCGTTTCTGCATCATTTTCCCATCATTTCTATATTAATTGCAGCGTTCTGTGAACTGACATTTTCAATTCATCCTGAACAATTTTACTTAAAACTCAAAAAATGAGTAGAATTTGTAAGTTTGGCAGTGGTAGCTATGTACTTTTTTTTATCTAATTTCCATATCGCTATCCATTTTCAAATTACGATTCGAATCTTTTTCGTTATGTTTTCATTTCGGTGACATGTGATGCTATTTTCTAATTTTAATTCGTTTATAATATTGTTCCATCGAAATAAAATTTTATATGCCTTTATATTCCTAATGTCAAATATCTCTCAGTGTGTCTGGAGCACCTAAAACAACAGCTGCGTCAACAATTTGTTACTATGCAATTATGTCGCAAAGAAGAGTGTAACTTTGACAGAGAAAAAAAATGACGAATCAAATTATTAATTTATTTATTCTAAAAAGCACTTAATCTAGAAATGTTTCCAGGCACTTTAACAAAGTCCTAGCCTAAGCAATTCGTCGTTTACAAGGTCGATGAAAAGTAACAAAGTATTTTCACGTTCGAAGCAAAAAATTATATTCAAAACGACTCACTGGATATCAAAAAAATCTCTTCAAGTAAAAGTTACTTACGCTACAAGAAAGACGAAGCACACAAGGTTGAAATTTAGGGCCAAGGTCGTACACAGAGGCAAAATAAAAATTTGCAGGATACAACGAAATTTATTAAGAACTCTGGCTAGGAACATTTTCAACTAATTTTTTGAGTGAATCAGTTAAAAGCCATCAGTTAAAATAATTTTTTTTCTTTTAATTGTCCTAACATGTGAAAAAGATACCATGATGACCATTCATCCCATTCACTCAAAAAATGAGTTGAAAATGTTCCTTGCCAGAGTTCTTTATAAATTTTGTTGTTTCGGGAAAAATAGTACTTTTGCCTGAGTATTAGTACCCACCTTTCATTAGCGGTTACGGCTTTCAGATAGAACTGCTACCCAAGACAGCTGACATTTTTGCTGGGACTGGCGTCTAGAGAGCTACTGTCGATGCGTCGTTTACATTATGATATTTTTGTACCCACTTTTTGTAATATATCCCCGTGAATAAAAAATGAACCTCACATGCCTTCGGAATCAATCACGCTGTGAATTCAAGTGATGCATCATCTGTCACTAAAAATGTATGCTGGGAATGGATTCTAAATGCATTTGAAATCCATTTATTCGCTTAATTGTGAAGCATTAGACAAATTAACGCAGGGATTCTGCCTCATTTGACAGTTTGTATTTGTACATTTTCACATCTCTAGATGCAAGTCCCAGTAAAAATATCTATTCTCTCAGTGACCCACATAATGTAAAGTTAATAAACCGTATCTTGTCACCGAACCTCAAGTGGTGACACCTATGTTTTTTTCATAGCTGAATTAGCGTCCCAACAAAGAACTATTCCCTTTTCGCCCTTTTCTCAAGTGGCGTCATCCATGCTTTCACAGCTGAATACGGACAGACATAAAACTATATAAGCAATACATTTTGTAGAGCATTCAGCATTCAAATATATGGCATCAAACTGATAACATGAATTTGTTTTGATCGGTTCCCATAAAACTAATGACACAATCTATTCCTTGCCACAATCTGGCAGAGAAATAATAATTTTGTTCGCCTGATTCGAGGTAGAACACACATGTGAATGACAGCTCAGTTGTATGGGAAAGGATGGAACCGGTTTTATACTTGTCCGTATTCAGCTATGAAAGATTGAATGACGCCATTTGAAAAATGAGAGTAGTTTTATGCTCAGACGTTGATTCAGATATGAAAAAAAACATAGGTGTCACCACTTGAGGTTCTGTGACAAGACACGGTCTATTACCTCATGTTTTCTCCCATACAAAACAAATGTCATTCACTGTGTGTTCTACCTCGGCATGGGCGTGCCAACGTATCATTTCTCTGTTAATAATAATAATAATCCCAATGGCACTGATAAGTCGGGAGCAGCACTCTAAAGTGTCTGGTTCGACTGCCGGGTAGTTACACTGAGTAACTGCCAGCTAATGTGAATTAACCTTGCTAGGGACCACATGCTTAACGTGTATTTCGAACCACGCCTTCGATTGAATGATTATTTCTTTTTTACGATTTTGTCACGCGCTAGTACATCTGGCAACACCTAAGCGAGCATCGAACAGAATCGAATTATTTTTTGACGTTTACACACACCTTAACCTTAACCTTAACACCAACTAAACTAAACTAAAAATTAACGTAGCAGCTGGATAAGAGACTGCTTGTTTCGTACACAGTGCGTCGAATATGGGTGACGTCATAGTTCGTTGTGTACAAATCGTTGCGATATTGCTACCCCAACTACCCATTTATGAAGCTTGGGTGAGCTTAGGAACGTTACTTTCATGATAAGCGTTGAAGAATTCTTCGTTAAATTTGGTGAAGTTTCCAGCCAAATTGATATAAATACCCGAATGTCGACATCGACAATTGCGGTGAAGGGTTTAACAATTACATGACCTATAGATCAAAAGACTTGTTGTGTGTAATGCAATTGGCGGCGCCGCCGCCACCGACATTGAGTACAGAAGTAAATTTGCTTATCAATCTATTTTTTCGTTCGAATCTGACAGGTGTTGAGGACTGAATGCAATATATGAGGTGGCGCCATTGACAGTACTAAAGTGTTACCCGATGAATAAGTCATTCTTTTTCTTCATTTGAAAACTACTAGCCGGATATCGAGGACAAAATGGCCTTTTTGAGAGCGCGTACAGCAATTGCTGGTGAAGTTCACTGTTGAACATTTTGACAGATGTACACATGCGATTTACACAAATAATTGCTGTATGCACTCTAAGAGCACGTACAGCTTTAGTTCGATAAGATTCACTGGTAACGATTTTGACTGATTTTATATGAAAGAAGTGCCCAAATTTTCACCAGTGAAACTTATCGAACCAAAACTGTAAGCGCTCTAACTGTGTCTACACATAGCAATGCGAAAGTGGCAGATGTGAAATTTTTCTAATGACATGACGCAAATACAAATTTCATTTATGACTTTCCATTTATAAATTTGTGGTTGCCTAATTCGAAAAATTTCGAATCTGTCACTTTCGCATTGTTATGTAAATCTACAGTAACTCTAGATTCGAAAGAAATCGAAAGTTATTGGTGTTGCCATATGAGAAAAATTTAGCATCTGCCACCTTCGCACTAGGGTGTCCCGATTGATGAAGGAAAAGACGTTTAAAAAATCCACGGTGTGGCATCGAAAGTACATGATTATGTGACAAATATTCGCTATAGCAGTATTTTGTAAAATGCTTCGTAGGACTCCCCGGCTCAATTTTTTACTACATCAAAACTTTGGTTTTTACACATTTTCAGTGGCTGAAACTTAAGTTGAAATGACTAAAATCTTACTCTAATTGATAGTTCAGATAAAAATAGTCCGACTAGACCTAGATAGCTGACGGACTTGTCGATTCCCAGCGTTCTTTATGGTAGTTCTAGTGAAAAGATGCCAATTTTCTCATTTTTTCTTCGACAAACATTTACGAATGCCTCTAAATACAATACAATTGACTCAAAACAATAGCATTTCATGACTTAACTTACATTCAATATCTATGGACTGGACACCAACCTTCCCAATTTGGGTTGAATTTCCTATGTAAAATTACAAAAATGTCCATTTTTCGACCATTTTTGGTATTGTGATCCCTCAAGTACCCTTTTACAATCATTTTTTTTGCAATTAAGTTATTATCTTGACACTTTGTCTAAAAATTGAATTCGACGTAAAATAAACTTAATTAAAAAACACGTAATTTCGCCCGGAGGGTCGATTCAATGCAAAAAAAAATGATTGTAAAAGGGTACTTGAGGGATCACAATACCAAAAATGGTCGAAAAATGGACATTTTTGTAATTTTACATAGGAAATTCAACCCAAATTGGGAAGGTTGGTGTCCAGTCCATAGGTATTGAATGTAAGTTAAGTCATGAAATGCTATTGTTTTGAGTCAATTGTATTGTATTTAGAGGCATTCGTAAATGTTTGTCGAAGAAAAAATGAGAAAATTGGCATCTTTTCACTAGAACTACCATAAAGAACGCTGGGAATCGACAAGTCCGTCAGCTATCTAGGTCTAGTCGGACTATTTTTATCTGAACTATCAATTAGAGCAAGATTTTAGTCATTTCACTTAAGTTTTAGCCACTGAAAATGTGTAAAAACCAAGGTTTTGATGTAGTAAAAAATTGAGCCGGGGAGTCCTACGAAGCATTTTACAAGATACTGCTATAGCGAATATTTGTCACCCAATCATGTACTTTCGATGCCATACCGTGGATTTTTTAAACGTCTTTTCCTTCATCGATCGGGACACTCTAATACGCACAGTAAGTTTTACACTAAGAATGCGTACAGCAATTATTCGTTAAGTTAACTTTGACAGACCTACGCATATAAAAAATTACATGAGTAGATCTGTCAAAATGTTCACAAGTGAACTTCATCAGCAAGTACGCGTTCTAAAGTCGTGCAGTGCATCTGAATTTGGAGCAAAGTCGGTGAAGTAACTTTTGTCAAATGACAAAAGTTTGGTTAATTTTGAGTGCCATCGAAGCTTCTTCGCTTATATCTTAACAATTGACTCATTTAGAATAGGATGACAAGTAAAATCAGAAAAGGTAAATAATTATGGTATGTGACAAAACGTGTCGACAAAACACGTTGATTTCCCTGTGGCGTAAGTAATTATTTTCTGAGTTGTATATCTAGTTTTGGATATCGATTGTCTGAAGTCACCTGTCTGAATGTTTTGAAGTCAAGCAAAAAGCTTGGCTTCGATCAAGGACCTAAACTTTCGTAAAAGGAATCCATGGCAACAATTTTAAACTCTTGTTACATTTATATTCTAAAAAAAGGAAAAATCATTTAAAAAATTAAGTGTTTAACGATGAAAAAACATTAAGAAATCCTTAGCAAAAAAAAAAATATATAAAAAATGTTGTTTATAAATAATTCTTGTGATGTTTGTGTCCATTTATAATAAAATTAAATTAAAAACTTTAATATTAATATAAAGAAATTCTTATAATTATTATCAGCATGGAAAAAAATTATATTTAATTTATGAAAATATCGTGAAATGTAAATTTCTTAAAAAGAATTCACTAACCTGAAACTGTTTCTGTACTTCAGAAAATGATTACATTCAAACTTAACATTGTATATGATTGAAAATAGAAAAAAAAATAAAAACAATTTCTTCAAATAAATTTGCCTGTTTTCTCGTCAGTTGTACTCTTAGATATCTGATTCGGATATGAAAGGTTGAGATAGAGGTTGTTTAAACAATTACAGAAGGTCATGGTATGATTTGGGATCTAACAAAAAGGAAAGTTTTCTATAGCCGTTAACGCGCTACTGTCTCGAGAAGATTTGGTAGACGGGCGCACCTGAATCCACTGTCACATAGACCTCATCATGAAGTTTTGCGAAGTATGTAGCAATTGGGGAGGTGTCGAGGTCTCAACCGACTATCACCACCTCCGCTAAAAGATTCATGTGCGGCAGTCGCCATTAATTTGACGAATTCATAAATGATTAAAATAGGTAAGTCGACGTCAAATACGAAATTTCGCGTTGAAGTTGCAATGCTTTCGCTGCAAATGACGCGATTTGCGCGACATTAGCTTATGTCAAAGCATACCAAATTTCATGACGAAGTGTGTTCAGCAGCACTGCTTTTAAGCTTGTTTATAAACTTGGCAAGAGTGGTGGTTTGACAGAAGGAAGAAGCCATTTATCATTTGAATCAAGTTCTAATAAGAAGCAAAGAACGGTTTTCGAATAAATTCAAATTAATCTAGTTCAACCTAAATAATTTATCGAAAATCTGTAAATAAATAGTTTAGTGGAACGTAGTGTCAGTGTGTGAAATAGTTTAGGATAAGGAAATAGTCAAAACACACAGTTGAATTGAATGAAACGTCTTTTGATTCGACCGCAATTTCGTTGGCAAACTATCAAATTTACACAAATTTACAGTCAATTCCCAACAAACTGCATAATTTGACAATATGGTATAGTTTGACTTAAACCGACGCCGTAGTAATAGCGTGAATAAGAAACAATTAATTTAACTTACAGCTCATTGCTCTGCTAAAGTGATATTCCGAATTCAGCTCGTTTGAGTATGGTTGCGAACATGATAATGCCCGAAAAAACAATGCATTCAGAATTAATTTTAATGCTGTTCTTTCAAGCCAATTTTGGACCTTCTAACTCAACCGTTAGTTTTGCTAGCAATAAAATTCGACGCCAGCAGAAAGGTCTCGTTACCCCACACAAAAAATTCTAGGACTACAAAACCTTTAAAAATATTTTTTTAGTGAATATTGGCCGAGTTAACATTGAAAAATGTGACTTTCCGCCAATTTTCAAATTTGGGTCATCGCAGCGTCATCGTTTCGCTAAAACGGCACCTCTCCCGTTAAAGATCAACAAACGAATTTTATAGAACGATTTTTGTAGACACATGTCCTAATCAGTTGCCTTAAAGAAACTAATTTTCCAAAAAAAAATTCCGGAAACGACAAGCGTCCACGAAAATCGTTCTACAAAATTCATTTGATGATTTAATGGGAGTGGTAATAGGTAGTAAAATGCAGGCCTCCCATAAAAAATATTCTTTTACATAAAATGAGATACGAAGGCGCTGCGGGGTTTCAAATTTTTGAATTTTAATTCGGCCAATTTTTTATGTGTTTGGGACTCTTAGTGTAACAAGATCAATCTGTGGCGTTGCATTTTATTGATAGTAACCCTAACGGTTGAGTTAGAAGGTCCGAAATCGCCGTGAATGCGATGTTTTTTCGGAACAATAATTCTGAAGAATACGTTGCAAAAATGTGAACTGTAAAATTTGCGATGTTTTTTGGAACAGAATCCTGCGTAAATAAAAAATTATTCAAAATTATAGCTCATGTACTCGAATAATGGATGAATAAGAATTCAAAAAGTTTGAGTATGAAGGTCGAAAGTTACTCTGAAATATCATCGCATTCAAAGTTCGTTTGCGATGTTATTTCAGAAGGAATTTGTTTCTTATACTTATACTTTTTGAATTCTGATTCGTCTATTATGCGTGTAAGACTCAGCCTCTCATAGTACATGAGCTATAATCTGCAAGTTATTTACGCAGGGTTCTGATTTAAAAAAAAACATCGCAAATTTGACAGGTCATATATTTGCAATGCTGCTCTTAAGAGCGTGCCAGATATTTTGACAGTTCTATGTTTTTTGATGTTTTTCCATTGCCTATTTCTAAGGCAGTGATCATCAGTTTTAAATTCCGAAACATCTACTGTTTGCATAACACATCCCTTTATAGATTCTATGAATCATAATTTATAATTATTGAGTCTTAGTGTCAAAATTTGATCTAAAAAAACATCGCAAAGACTCTACGAATGCGATGTTTTTTCAGATCAAATTTTGACACTAAGACTCAATAATTATATATTCTGATTCATAGAATCTATAAAGGGATACACAATGCAAACAGTATATGTTTTGGAATTTAAAATTAATGATCATTGTCTTAGAAATATGCAATGAAAAAACATCGCAAAACATAGAACTGTCAACATATCTGACACGCTCTTAAATCGGTTTTTTCCATTGTTTGTCTAAATACCATTTTCGCACAGTTTCGCACAGGTATTTATGCCACAACCACATAATAGTGAACTATCGTCCTTCATGCCCTTCTATCGCCCGCCAAGGAGATGGTTTGTTCGCCCAGAAAAAGTCCCATAGCTTCTAAATCTGATTGAATCTATAAACATCCTCCGTGGTCTGCCCCTTGGCCTAACACCCGATAGTCTGTTACTACCCACTATTTGAACGTGCCCGAACCGGCGCAAACAACTGGCCCTTTCCGCCTCTTCCACTGACGAAATCCCTAAGATTCGTAATATGAAACTTTTGCTATGTTCCTAAGAACCCTCATATCAGAAACCTACAGGTCATGCAAGAGAAACCTGCTCCAGCTTCTCCCCATTTCAATTGCAAGCTATCTCCTTCCGAGATTTGCCGACATGCATAATCTTAGTTTTCCCTAAATTTATCTTCCACCTGTACTCCTCACATGCAGCATTCAGGCAGTCAATCCCACCCTGTAGGCCAAGATTTTCATTATTACCTCAACGACCTCGTGAAGTTTGCCCTGTTGATGATTCTGTCCATGAAAATTATGAACAGAAGGGGGAAAGACAACAACCCTGACGACCACCCTCATTAACCTCGAAAGACTCGCTAATTTCGCCATCTATTCTTACCGCGGCCGTGCTCCCGGAGTAAATGCTCTTAATGACACGCAGTAAACTCCCATTCTCCTCATCATTAGTCTTAGAATGTAGAGATTTAATTCAGCTGCTATCCACTCATCGACATGTAATACTAGTTCGGGTACCAAGTCATAGCGGTATCGCTGGTAACGATCAAGCCGACGATCTGGCAAAAACAGCTTCGTCTTCTCCTTTCATAGGCCCTGAACCTAGTGTACCCGTATCAGCCTCTGCACTGTTTAGAATTATCACTCGCTGGAAAGCTGATACTTTCTCTAAGCACTGGGAAACTCTAAACTACGCGAGTCACGCCAAAAACTGCATCCGCATCAATGAAAAACATTCTAGGGAACTCCTGTCATTTTCCAAGAAAGACGTAAAAAGAATCACTGACATTCTGACTGGTCACTGCTCCCTTAACAAGCATCTGTAACGAATTCTCGTAGATTTACTCACCAATTAAACAGAAATTGGTATAAAAAGCTAATCAATTTTCTATTCAATGCAAACAATTTGACTTTTCATAAAGGAATGATTTTTTATTCTTTTATCATACAAAAGTGGGTTGCTTGATTTTCCACCCATTCTACTTTTCTTCACACTCTCACCTATCCGAATTAATGAGGATAATTGACGAAACGGTCCACTGGTTTGACCGTACGACCACTACGCGTTTGCTTTAACGGAGCGATGATTTCCACCAATTCGCTGTCCTTCGTGGATATCTTCGATTTCGATGGCTTCTTCACTTTCTCAACTTCCAACGCCTCGATGTCTTTTCGTTGAATTTCCGGTATGCCCATAATCGATACGTCTTCACCCGATCTGATCTCAAGTGGTATTTTTCGCCATTTTTCGTCCTCAACGTTACCACTCGTATGATACCATCGGCACTTCGATGAATTTCAATAACTTTAGCGATCGGCCACAACGTTCTCTTTTGATTTTCGTTCGATATCAACACAAGCTCTCCAATTTCAATTGGTCTCGTCGGTTTAACGTTTTTTCGATGGGCAAGCTCGCTTAAATATTCGTTACGGAATCGTTTCCGGAGATCTTTCTTCAAACGAATTCGACGTTGCAATTTTTCGTTCAATTTCTTGGAATTCACCGTTTCCAGGTCCATCGTTCCAAACTCTTTTATATCAGTCAGAAACATTGACGGCGTTAACGGTTCCAGTTCATTCACATCTTCGGAAATGTACGTAAGTGGTCTTGCATTAACAATTGCAGCCACTTCACAAATGATCGTTCGCATCTCATCGTAATCTACAATCGACTTTCCCAATACTTTACGTAATAGATTTTTCACGATGCCAATGAGGCGCTCCCACCAGCCACCCCACCACGGAGCCTTAGACGGAATGAATTTCCACTCGATTCTTTCGATTGTAGCTGTTCGGTGAATTTCATCCCAATCCAATTTCTCTAATTCATTGTCTGTTCCCTTCAAGTTCGTTCCTTTGTCACTGCATATTGATGCAATGAATCGCCGTAGCGACATAATAAACGCATCCGTCGTTAATGCGGTTACCAAATCCAATTTGATTGCTCGATAGATTGCGCAAGTGTACAACACAATCCACGCTTTGGATCCATCGGATAAGTATACGTGTCCAGTCAAATCGATACCAGTGACTTCGAAAATTGCAGCGTCTCGGATTCGATCAATTGGTAATGGTGTTGGTGCTGTGTTGAATGGTTTCGCCGCAAGCCATCTGCAAACGAAGCACTTCTTCACGATTTTCTTGATTGAAATTCTCGCTTTGATGATCCAAAATTTCTCTCGCAAAATAGCCATCAACGATTGAACACCTGCATGTGCATTCTCTTGATGATAATATTCGATGATTGCTCGGACTATCGGATGTTTTCCAAATAAAATCGCTGGAGTCTTGAACGACTCTGAATCTTCACGTCGGACAATTTTCGTTTTAATTCTGATGATGTCATTCTTGTCTTGGAATATTTCGAAT
The DNA here is from genome assembly GCA_029228625.1 of Pseudolycoriella hygida. Classification (NCBI taxonomy): domain Eukaryota; kingdom Metazoa; phylum Arthropoda; class Insecta; order Diptera; family Sciaridae; genus Pseudolycoriella; species Pseudolycoriella hygida. Next base: position 22,280,454 of record CM055405.1, on the reverse strand, counting down.
TCATTCAAAATGGGATCGTTGATTGAAAATGATTCATTCTGTACGGTCGATATGATAAAATTTTCGGCCTCAATCAATTCGTTAACGGTGATTTTCCCATTCATCTGGTCTTTTCGCAACTTTCGCTTATTTTTGATGAGACGTTTCATCACTGCCGTTACGTGAACCATCTTCCCATAATCGATATTCAATTTCATTAACCATGACGAATCGGATGCTCTTTTCGTGTTCTGCCAATTGCATACCACAATATTTCTTCGCTCGCTTCGGATTATGTCTTCATCGGGAGCAACGTTCGATTTTGGCCATTCGTCTTCGGAACATTTGAGCCAGTCTGGACCCTCCCACCAGCTCGACTCAATAAGTTGTCTCGCAGAGCAGCCTCTTGATGAAAGATTCGCCGGATTCATGTTTCCAGGTACGTGTCGCCAATTTTGTATTGACGATAATTTTTTGATTTCTTTTGATCCAGTGCAAAGCGTTCGCAGAGTCCGTCCAATACGTACATTTGTTCAATGTTCAATTCTTTCTTTGTGTTTTCGGCTAATCTGGCAGCAATGAGGCAACCCAACAGTTCCAGACGGTTGATCGACAATTTATTGAGTGGAGCTACTCGCGATTTCGCTTGAACCAACTGAACTTCCACTCGTCCTTTATTTTCGATTCTCATGAACACACAACCAGCATATGCTAATTTCCTGGCATCGGCAAATACGTGCAACGTCGCGGTATTAACGTTCATTGAATTCAAGCCGATCCATCGTGGTATGGTTACGTGTTTAACATACGCCAATTGCTCGCACCATTTTCTAAATTTCATCGACATCCATTCAGGTACTTCTTCGTCCCAACCACTCTTATTTTGCCAGCACTCCTGTAACATAATTTTCGGAAAGATTAGCAATGGAACGGTAAAACCGATTAGATCATAAATTTTGTGAGCCGTCGACAAGATTTTCTGTTTGGTAATTGGCCCATCTATATCGCCCTTATCGATGTCGCATGATAGTGTGTCTTTCGCTAGATTCCAATTCAAACCAAGAACTGATATCTCTTTCGTGAAATCATCTTCCAATTCTGGTGCATTCCATTCCCAGCCTCGTAGTTCGAACTGACCGGTTGATAGCAAGTAAGTCGCCTCTTCTCGAAATTTGAATACTTCTTCTTCTGATTTCACGCTCGTAATGCAATTGTCGACATAATTCGATACTTTTAGCAACTGAACAGTTTTTTGAAATTTTTCAGGGGCATTATCCAAAATTTGATTGATGATTGCTGCCAAAGTGAACGAGCTACACGTTAGTCCGAATACCAAGCGTCGATGGCGATAGATTTTCATTTGGTCGTTCGAATCATTCTCCCACCATAAAAATCGCAAATAGTCACGATCTTCTTGCTTGATGCTGATTTGTAGAAATGCTTTCTTTATGTCTGAAAGCAAACCGAATTTCCACAGCCGGAATCGAATCATAATCGATGTTGTCACTTCCAGCAGATTCGGTCCCTTTTCGAGACAGTCGTTTAATGATAATGATTTCTTTTCTTTCGCTGATGCATCAAAGACAGGACGTACCGGAGTCGTCATACTCTGTGGCTTCAATACAGGCTTGTGAGGCAGATAATATCCAAAATTATTTCGTTCGGATGGTGGCACTTCTTCGATGATTCCATTGCATGTCCATTCGTCGAAAATATTTTGATAATTTTTCCGCAATTCTGGCGTCAATCGTTTCGTTGCTGAAATCAAACGTTGTTCCGCGACACTACGGTTACTTTTAAGTGTCGGGTAACCCTTAACGAACGGCAACGGTATTTCATATCGACCCTCGCCGTTTATTCGCAATGTTTTCTTAAAACGTTCGGTTATTTCATTCAAATCGGTTTCTTTCTTCTTTGTTGCTGCTGCATCTTCGATACCAATCAAATCGAGTCGCCACAGATCGGATATATTCGCTTCTTTGACCAACAATGACTGTACCAAAAGTGATGAACTTCCGGTCTTGTTGTTCTCTTTGGGTATCGTTCCCATGATCGTCCAACCAAGGCTGTAGTTCATCGCAACGAAATTATCGTGTTCCTTGAGTTTGTGAATTCCGGCTAGCAAACGTCCGGCAACGTTTCCACCGATTAGCAATTCGATTTCGGATGATCCAATACCAACGTCTGATAGAGTAATGTTCGCTTCGTTTAATTGTTCCAACCATTTTCCTTTCGAAATTCGCTTGACGTCGTGGCATATCTTGTCCTGTTCAAGCACTTCCATTTTGCACTCGAATAGTCCGTTCAGGTTCGCTGCATTGATTTCGTATCGGTTGTGCACTGATTCGTCTATTTTCCTACCGCCGAATAATTCATGAACTAACGTTTCTTTGCCGTTCTTTTTAAGTCCAAGTTCAGCGATTAATTTCGTCAGCATATACGTCTTATGCGATCCAGAATCAACAGCAGCTCGAATGATCTTAGACTTTTTACCATTCTTGACTCTAACCAATAATGTTGACAAAACGGTTTCTTCCTTGTCGTTCAACAACAAATTCGGGATCGATTCAATGGTTTCGTCTTCATTCGTAACGCTCAGTTTGGCACTGGTCTTGACTACATTCTCGTTGCTTTTCGGACACATGATTGGGAAATGATGATCGTTACAATTCTTGCATTTGATTCTGGATTTGCTTGGACAATCCTTCATAATGTGTCCTTTCGTTAAACACGCAAAACACACACCGTTCTTATGGCAAAAACTTTTCTTCTCGGTCAGATTCATTTTGCCAGCTTTCATACACTGACTGCTGTAATGATTTTCTTTACCGCAAAATGCACACAACTTTGCCGATTTTTCATTCGCTGATCCGACGAGTAAACCAGCTGCTGATGGTATTTCGGTCTTTTCGTCTTTCTTCTGGCCTTTCTTCGCTTGTTCACAGAAACCACTTCGAGCTAACGAAATTCGTTCCTCGCTCTCGACTTCGCCTTTCAAAAATAGCATCATATGGCTGAGACGATCGATTTTAATTTCAGCTGCCATCGGAACAGTTCGATAACGTTCCCATGCACGAAGAATGTCTTCTGGCAAACACGATTCTACCAAAGGGTAAAGGATTGCTATAAATTCGTCACGTGTCAAGTTCAATGATTCCAGGGCTCGAAGTTGCGTTTCCAGTTTATCGTATAACGACGATAAAATTGATTTTTTCGATGGGTTCAATACGTTGGCTAAAACGAGTTTTAATAATTCTCTTACATATACCTCCACCAACGTGTCTTTGTTTCCGAATCGATCTTGTAAATGCTTCACAACTTTCTGGTAGTTTTCCGACGTCATCGGAAAACTGTCGACTATTTCTCTTGCCTTTGAATCCTCGATCGTGCACTGTCGAAGATAATGGAACTTGTCTTCTTCCGGCATTTCATTGTCGGTGTGAATTTTCTGGAATTGAGCCCAAAAACCTAGCCATTCTTTGATGTCGCCACCAAATTTAATGAACTCGATCTTTGGTAGCTTGTACTTCTTTCCTTTATGACTATCGGAATATGACAACACGGTGTCTGCATCACTTTTTCCTGATTCGCTCCGGTTTGACGTTGGACGGTTAGGTAACGTGAATCTTTCAACTTTTCTCCTCAAAATGAAAAGCTTATCGTCATATTCACAGTTCTTTTCATATTCGATTGACATCGTTTTGTCTGATGCATTCCCATCCGCCAACATAATCATTATTTCGTTGTTCATTTCTTACAATTGTTGACCTTTTCTGTTCAAGATGTCCATTGCCGCTAACAATTCATCTTTATTGCTCTCCGGATTCGACAACATGTCAATCAAATCGTTCGATAATTTGGTGAATGATGCCCTGACCGGTGTACGTAATTTCTTGATTTTATCCATTTTCTCCATGTCCAACTATGGAAACTGACCAGTTGACCGGATTTTGTTTCGGTGTATTCGTTCAAATTCTTTCGTTTCAATTCGATTCATTTTTCTTTCTTTCTTAACAGACTAATTCTTCGACAATTAACTGCTTAACGAATGAGTACGGGGCCTCCATGTAACGAATTCTCGAAGATTTACTCACCAATTAAACAGAAATTGGTATAAAAAGCTAATCAATTTTCTATTCAATGCAAACAATTTGACTTTTCATAAAGGAATGATTTTTTATTCTTTTATCATACAAAAGTGGGTTGCTTGATTTTCCACCCATTCTACTTTTCTTCACAGCATCTGTGCACCATCGGTTTTGCTAACAGTCGACTGTGTAACCGCTGCGGTGACATCGAATCCGCCGAACATCTTCTTTGTCATTGTCCCGCTTACATCATGGCTAGAGCGAAATGCTTTGGATCGTACATTTTAAACCCGAAATCAATTAAGAATCACTCTCCCAAAACCGTGCTAAATTACTTGAACCGAATCAAATCTTATTGTAAGCGAATATCAATAGGAATATCCTCTAATTTTTGTAGGTATGCACAACAGGCCCATTGGTGGCATTAGCTGCAAGGAATTACATTCGTGTTCCTACCAGAGCCTATCTTCGGGAATTTATTTTTGAATTTTCGGGAATTTTCAGGAATTTTCGGGAATTTTCACGAATTTCGGGAATTTTCAGGAATTGTCGAGAATTTTCAGGAATTTCGGGAATTTTCAGGAATTTTCGGGACTTTTCAGGAATTTTCGGGAATTTTCAGGAGTTTTCGGGAATTTTCAGGAATTTTCGGGAATTTTCAGGAATTTTCGGGAATTTTTGTAAACAAATAATAACTGAAAAAAGCTGTGAATTAATGAAAAACATGTTTTTAACCATTTTTCTAACGATTAGGCGGCCACCGAGTTTCGACAATTTTTTCGACTTCATTTTGGTCTTTCGCATTTTGAGAATTGTCATAAGCAGCACGATCTACGTTGCTATCATTCAACCGTTGTTCGTTTCGGAGGATTGAAACTGATAAATCTTTGGCAGGTCGATCAATACGTCTCTTAATAATTGAATCAGATTGAGATTCGGATTCAATGTTATGATTTTCTCCATTAGATTGGTACGATTCAATCATATGACTTTTGAGCATATATTGTCGTAGAGTCGAAAAAAACCATTTGCATCGACAGAGTCTTGACTGAGCTTCTACTTTTGTCTTATAGGAACTCTTATATTGTTGCCAAATTACTTTATAGAGTCTGCTGCAGTTCGGATATGGACAGTTCCATCGCGTGGAAAATGTTGCAAAATTGAGACTGAAATCTATTTACGCGCTGCGGGCGAAATTTTTGGGTAGTTTTTTAATAAATTGAATAAAATAGTACAGCGAGCGAAACATTTTCCAGATAATTTCTCATCGTCTGGTAATTTCCACCTTCAAGTTGCTAAGCGTTTTTCTAAAACTACACATTTCACATCGTCAGTCAACTTGCCACTTTCAAGTTATTTCACAACATGAGACCATTTCCCAAATTCTGCTAACTTTCCAACGTCAGTAATTTCCCATTCTCATGTCATTTACCTAATTCTACTAATATTCGATAGTCAGGATATGTCCGGGTTCTTTCCCATCGTCAGGTTATTTCACATTTTAAAGTATATTCCCAACGTCAGGTCATTTACCACGTTCAATTTATTTCTAATTGTGCGATCATCTTCCACAAAATCCTTTCCAAATTCTACTCATTTTCCATCGCCGTATCCAATCGTCAGGCGATTTGCGATTTTTGAATCACTTCTACCCATTTCAGTCAATTTTCCATCTTTAGCCAATTTTTAATCTTCTGGCAATTTGCCATCGTCAGGTCATTTTCTATTTTCAAATCATATCCTTACGTCAGGCAATTTCCGATTTTCTAATCATTTTGAATATTTTCCCATCGTTAGCTGATTTCCTAATTTCAATTCATTTCCCATCGTCTTTGGAATTTCCCATCGTCAGGCAATATCAGATCATTAGCACATTTCCCATTTTCAAATCATTCACCGTTTACTCTTTCCTTCAATATTTTTTTATCGCTTCCCAAAAATTTCTTCCAGCTCGTCTCGATTTCCCGGTATCCGAATTTTCGATCCAAAAACTTCCCGGTATACTGGATACCATGGATACACACTTTTTGCAGACGAAATTGCACCTTCTGAACTTTTACTGAAGCTTCCTCTAACCACTTGAAAAAACAACTGTATTTTCTTGCTTTCATTACTGATGTATTGACGCACTTGAAGAAAGTTCAAGAAAAGTTCGAAAGTAGCACTATCAGTATTCTGAATATTCAACCTGGTAACGGTTGGGAAGAACTGTTTCTAGCGAACGTTGAAGTCAGGAATGATGGAAAACATTTTTACGGACATAAGTTATTAGAGAATCATGGACGATCTAATCGAATGTCAACTAGTGCGAAAGTCCATCATTGATGCATTGCTTTCTCAATTGAATATCAGACTTGATTACGACATTGAATTGCAAAAGGCCCTGGAAGTTCTGCTTGAAATAACACCTGCGGTTTCAACGGAAAGGCTCAAACTATGTCACACAACAATTGTACCTGATCGCGATGAAGCGAAGTTCTTCCTTGAATATCGACGTGCTGCAGACCTGCTTGCTGGACAAATTGTGGGTGGAGCGTTTTTGACCTTTTATTTTTTTTTCATCTCCCCTGCAAGAAATAAGATCTAGGGGTCCCCACGATTCCGAAAATACCTTTGAAAAATTTTGAAACTCAAATTTGGACCCCCGCCATCGCTCTGAAGAGTTTCGTCTCGTTCGGGTCATATATAACCACTTTTCACCCAATCGATGAACGTCCTACTGTTGAGTGACCACTCCAAATTTTCTCAAGGACTCAGGCAACAACCTTGAATAACTTTTAGATTCCAAAAATAACGATTTACCTAAAATTAAAATAAAAAATTGTTCCCAACTATGAGTTTTTCAACCAAAAATATTATGAAATTTGACTAAAACATCATAAAAATCAGTTTTGTTTCATTGCCTTTTATTCTGAAACAAAATTTACTTTCTATTCTCTCTGGCAATAATATTTTCAAATCGATTTTGCCTTGGCTCAAATGTTTTCCATAGTCAAAAATAGTCGTTTTTTTGTGTTTTGAAATTTACGAAATTCAAAGGTTGAATTCCGTTTTTGTATTGAATTTGGCACGTTTCTCGCGACCATTTCCCTGCAATTCACAAGCGACGGAACGCTTTATAAAAATGGTTACGGAGTCATCAACTGCAGCTGTAGGTGAAGCGAAACAAGATACTATAACCGCAGTGCGGTTGAAAAGTCGCGAGAAACGTGCCAAATTCAATACAAAAACGGATTCAACCTTTGAATTTCGTAAATTTCAAAACACCAAAAAACGACTATTTTTGGACCCGTACGAAGTACAAGAGGTCCTATACGTTTACTAAAAACAATTTTATTGTAACATGGGGTAGATCGAGGTGGGAGTGGGGGGATGCATCTATTATCGTCTAGAGATGACGAATCAGCAATAAAAAAAGTGTCGTCTGTCCGTCTCCACTTTTTTTTCCAAACGGCTCAACCGATCAGCCTAATCTTTCTTTTCCCTGAAAGGTACATGCCTTTCATGACTCAAGTTCGAAGATGAGCAAAATCGATCAAGTGGTTCCGGATATATGGTCGAAGAAGTGACCAAAAACATGGTTTTTCGAGGGTCGGTGAAACTTTTTCGCAAATATCTCAGCAAGTAAAGCACGGAAATTGCTCAATTTGGTGTCAAATGAAAACATTTGATGCCAAAAAAACTGGGGAATTTTTTTTGTTGGAATCGGGTCAGGGGTCTGAGCACTGGGAGCCATGGAATGGGCGAAAATAAATTTCTCTGCCCAAAATGATAAGAGATAGTTTTTTTTTCAGTATTTGCTTAAATACGCAATACAGAGATTTACTTTCAAA
>CM055405.1:22233080-22272054 GCA_029228625.1 Pseudolycoriella hygida | reverse complement strand
GCCAGCGGAGGAAACGTTATACCCTAACCCGGTCAACAAGTACATTCGCGTTCACCTTACTTACCACGCTCAAGTGCGATATCCCCCTGTAGCTACTGCAAACCTTCCGCTTGCCCTTCTTATAAATCGGAGCAATAACACTACAATAGCTTCTGCAGTACCTGCTGACTGGAGCTTCAAGCCATCTGTTAAGACATTTTAATAAAAAAATTGAAAAAAAAATTGGAAAAATGTTTTCTCTGGTGTTATCGCAAGATACTAAGCTGACAAATCATCCAAAACTTAACACATTTTTGCGACGTGCTTGTAAGGGGCGACAAAGCAAATAAAAAATCTTTTCCTTCAAGTTTTGTTTAATTATATTTCATTTTATACACTCATGTGTTGAAGTAGTAATTTTCACAATGAAGATGCTCTTTGTAGGATGGTAAACATTCGTTCAATTTCGTTTGTTGTTAAATGTTAAACGTCTGCACTTAAAATGTTTCATTTCAATCTTATCCTTTTCTTTTAATGAATGCGGCTACACAGAATTTCTATGTTTATAGTTTAGAATATAGCAGACGCATTTTATAATTTGATTTACATTTCTCTCAGTTTGTACAATCGCAAAGGAAAAATACATTTAAATACAGTTTTTGTTTCCTTTTTATTTAAATTGACAATTCTAAAGTTATTTCCTTTTTTTATCGTTTTTACAGTACAGCTTCCTAGGACAAGGTTAAATATTATAATTTAATAACAAAATTACAATTGTTTCTATCAGTTACATTATACATAAATAAATAATACCCATTTTCACTTGAATTTATGATTCTTTTCTTCATTTTAAAAAATATTTCACTTTTTACACATTTAAAGACGACCCGCTTGTTGGACACGTATGTTTCAAGTTCATTCAATTTTTTCATTTCATTCAAAAATAGCGCGAAACAATTTAAAATTAAAATTTGACTTTTTTAAAATACAATTTTTGGAAAAACTTTTAACGCTACCTTAAGGTTTTTAACGAGGATCGAATTGCGTAAATTGGTATACATCTAACTAGAATCAGACGGTGAGTGAAAAACTACTATTTCGATTAAAACAAAAGTCTACTTTTCAATGTTCTACATTTCCGGTGTTGCCATAGAGCTTCCAAAAATAGAAAAAGCTTAGCATAACTCCTACTTTTTTCGTTTAGCGTTATTCACCCGTAGTTGGCCGACGTAAACCATTTGTAAAATAAAAATTCTATTCGCTGGAGGAGCGTGCGAAAAGTTCTAAATTATGTTATTCTCAAGCCATTGGCGACCCATTTTTTTATATTTGATAAAGAGTCAAAGAGTACGGCAGATTAGAGAATAATCTTAACAAAAAAACCGTGGCAATGGACCATGGCTATTTCGACAAAAGTGTCGTAAAATATTATTTTAAACAAAAAGTTGATTTACGACATGCCGGAAAAATGCACCAATTTTTTTATAAAATTAATAAAAGTAATAAATGAAAGGAGCAGTTCAGTTAGTTCAGCCGCCGAAATCGAAAAAACTGAGCGATGGCGAACACTTAAATTGAATTTCAAATCACAATGTAACTCTTTATACCCCTAAAAATTGTATAGTTTTTGATTTCCAGCGTAAAGACCGCTCATAACATAGTAAATACTATTCGGTAGTACCCTCGGCCGCCGTCAGTTCGTTTGTGGCTGTCAAATGGGGCTAAAATTTTGTAATTTTTTTTCAAGAAAAACAACAAAATAAAAAAAACGGCACGTTTTGAAGGTATGCCGTAGAATAATTTATTGCTTACAATTACGTTTTACGTCTGCAAAAATTAACTTGTCAAAATAGCCATGGACCATTGCATAACACATTGAAATTCAGCAAGCACAGAGAAGTGATGCCAATTTCACACATACTAATGACGACGTAGTATGTCGATGTATGTCATAGTATTCAAGATTTCATAATGACATCCATAATATATGAAATTTGTAAGCTCGCATACTTCGACATATAAGCCGATGCAGCACTAAAGTTGGCCAACAATGTAAGCCCTTGACATCAAATTAACACGTTTAGTGTGACATCGGCTTCTGTCAAAGTATACAGAATTGACGAAGTGTATAAGCTGCCAAGTAGTACTATTTAGTGATATAGAACCAGGAGAGTGACAGTCTTTTGTTGTGACCTTTACAAGTAAAACTCAAGATGCAGTTGCGACCGAAGCTAAATTCATTACTGATTTCATTGAATTGGCCCATTGGAGGCCCCAACCCCAACCACTCATCCTTATCCTTCATTTATAAGTTTACCAAAATCAGCTGAATACATTGAAGAGTTCAAAAATGAAGTTAGGATAGGTCGGATAGGTCGCAATTACAGCTAACTTCCAATATCGAAACAAAAGACTGTCACTCATGGATATAGATGAGTCTATTGGAATCAAATGTCGGTCTATTCCAAATGTTAAAATTAATAGAGTTGTCACTTTTTTCCCCACGTGAAGTAAGTCGCGAGAGAAAGAGATAGACCGACTTTTGATTCCAATAGTCACAGATATAGAATATAGATGCAGTTACGACATACGCGAACTTCATTTATGAACTTTTCAATGAATTCAGCTGATTTTGGTAGACTTATCAATGAAATTGGTCGCAACTGATCAAAACAAAAGACTGTCACGTCACTGTATAGAACTTAAGCACGAAATCCGCTATACTTTGACACACTAACTACGCTTTGAGTGGACGAAACATAGTGAGCCTGTTAGATTATGCACTCCATCATGATCATGAAATTTCGTATACTTTGACATGAGCCGCAGTCGCACTTAAAAACTTTATGCCGTTTGTAAGTTCTACTTAATCGTGCAGCGCCAGAATTCGACTCTGTGATTTCTGTTGCAAAACAAAGCCTGCATAATAGAGTGAGGATTTAGTTGTGTGTCGAATCCTACGAAAAAAAATGGATGGCGCCACCGACAGGGGTACTTTAGTTTTATATTGATCCGTATTCAGCTATGAAAATAAACGGATGACACCATGGACAGGCGGCTTCTATAAGCCGTTCTCAACGAAAAGAGTGACATCTATTATTCTCATAACATTGATATCATGAACTATCAGGTTGGGATGGCTTTTGGCCGCGAAACACAGATCTATCGATCCTTTGTTCCATCTCCCGTTCATCACGTAAATCATTCATGAACTAAAAATAGTCTGCTCCAAATGTTAAAATTCTCAAATAAGTTAGTCTGCTTCAAATGTCAAATGTATAGAATGTGCTGCCATCTATTTTCGTTAAGATCTACCATTTGCCTGATGAAAAGTGATGCAAACCACGCTATATTGACTTTCTACTATTCGATAGAGTTTGTAATAAAAACTTGATATTTTATAAAAATTTTGTATGCAAAAGCTTTCTGTTAAACAAACTATTAACTGTAAAAATCCTACACACAACAGAGAGCTAGGTCAATGCCGCGAGTAAGATAACTATTCAGTTGTCTTATCGATTTTTTGCGACAAATGAAGAAAAATTAGATTCCATATCAAAGAAATTGAAATACTAACTCTACCAACTTCTATCAATTCGAATGCAGAGAAATGATAAGTTGGTACGCCTGTGCTGAGATAGAACACACATGTGAATGACAGTTGGTTTGTATGGGAGAGAATTGAGTACAAAACTGGTTCCATCCTCTCCCATGCAACCCAGCTCTGCCGTAATTTTCATAAGAAACAAGTCCTACAAATAAAACAAAAGAATTATTTTCTTATGAAAATTAAGGCGGAGCTGTCATTAACATGTGTTCTACCTCGAATTATCATTTCTCTGTTCGAATGAAATGACCTCTGGACTTAAAATAACGGATATAAAAGAGCCGCCGTTTTAGCTGCAGCCGACACATTTGACTGAAGCTGCGACGCCAGCTTACAAGGACTTTTCTCGTGATATTGATTTGAATACAAACCTACACATTTCTAGCCGCCGCGTGAGACCGGCTCGACCGGCTTAAGGTGATGTATTCGCTGCCGTCGACAACATAAATTTTACGGTTAGCAGCCGCTAAGGATTCGTCACGGCTCTCACGTTTAGAATCAAGACTTTACGTTACGTCAGCCGACTGAATTGTACAATATTAGTAGAAAAGGTGGTTTCGAAAATTTTTGATAAAAGCTTAGTCATATGTCATCAAGCACGAAGACAGTAAAGCTTTCTCAATGACTTTTTCACGACCATTTACAAAATGCAATTAAATGACAGTTTGGGAATCATTAAGCAATCTAGCTATAGAAAATGGAGTTTCCTGTGACATTTTAGCAACTCTAGTAACTTTCCTCACACATTATTTCTCAAATACTGGTCATTGAATGATTTTACCTGACCGTTTTTTTTAACTTCAAATTAAAACCTAGCCGAACATACAAACCGTCGACTTTTAACATTTTTTTCTTATTTGTAATTTTAAAAACTCTACTTCGATTTAGATTTACTTAAAATTGCAAAGCAAGTTAACATTTTTTCGTCGTTACGTTAAGTATGAAAAAAAAATCCATAAAATGACTATGCGAACGCTACGGCGAAATGTCCAGCAATTTTTGTTTCTACTTACATCGATAGTGTAGAAAATGTTTGTGGCTTAAACGTTACTTAAGTTTTGGTTGTTAGTAATTTTTGCTATTTTTAATATAAAAGATTGTTTGAATTTTGTTTATTTTGTTTCTTTCATTTCGATGATACAACTAAACGCAAAATACGTTGAAACAACTCGATCCATTGGACACTGTTAAGTGTGACATTCCAATGCTGTGCTTGTGTATGTTAAGTATATGTAGCAAATGGCAAGTATGTTGTACAACTGGTAAGTATATGAATACATGTCGCATACAACATAGCACTCCTAGGTCACTTTTGAATGTGACGGACGTATAGAGAGAGCCATTTTTTTGATGTGAACAATTGACAACTAGCAAATAGAAAAGTTTTTGTACTGAAGAACAAGGACGTATAAACTGCCTCACACAAAGTAAAAATGAAAGAAAAAGTTTTAGTTAGTTGGAAATAAAAATTGACAGTAATGTCGCGCAGACATTTGTCGCCGAAATTTTCTTCGTTTAATAGTTATTTACGTCATTCAGGAGAAAGACACATTTTCTCACGAGTGTAAGTGTACTTTCCGAACTGAAAGCCAGTGGAAAGCGTTAGGACTTAAATGTCAAACGATGAAATGAGAGCCAAGGCACCGCATGAAATCAATCCGTTTGGACAACATTAAACAAGCACGGCGCTTTAAGTGCGGCGTCGGGCTATGTCAAAGTATATAAAATTGCCTGACAAATTTCATAATACAGGAACGGAAAATTGAAGTCAAATTTCTGATTTGTATGGTAAATTCGTATGATAAATCAGAAACTTGTCGGTTTGCACTTTTCCGTTCCCGTATGTCAAGCAGCGAAGAATGCCGTGTCTGTCAGCTTATGCACTTCATCATGAAATTGCGTATACCTTGACATCAGTTGACGTTGCACTAAAGCCGTGTATTTATACCGTGAATAGACCCCTTTAGCGCGGTCGAATTTTGAATTGTTCCCCGCGTTACAATCGAATTTCGTTCAATATATGCTTAAGTACGAACAGTGTATGCCCAAAATGAGCACACAAACAATAGATTTTTTTAGTGCCACCTTGTGTCAAATTATTCAAGTTTCAATTAAATTTGAAATGGCGAGCGGACTAAAAGCGTCTACTTTCTGCTGGAAAATTACGAAAAAAATCGTAAATGCGTCATTTTAGGTAAGCGCTTTTTTAGGATGCGATCGGTGGATGTTTCGGACAAAAAATACCATGGACAAAATAACACTCGACGAAATAACCTCTGGACAAAATATCACCTGTACTTTTGTCAAAATATAAAAATATCCCCGGGACAAAATATCTCCTGGACCTTTGGTCAAAATATTACTTGGACAAAATATCCTCTGGACAAAATATCCCCCGTAGAAAATATCCATTGGACAAAATATCCCTTATATAAAATATCCCAGGGACAAAATATCCACTGGACAAAATATCACCCGCAGAAAATATCCATTGGACAAAATATTCACTAGACAAAATATCCCCTGGACAAAATATCCACTAGACAAAATATCCCCTGGACGAAATATCCCCCGTAGAATATACCCACTGAACGAAGTATCCCTTAGAAAAAATATCCCAGGGACAAAATATCCACTGGACAAAATATCACCTGGACAAAATATCCATTCGACAAAATATCCTCTGAACAAAATACCACCTGGACAAAGTAGCTCCGGGCGACATAACCCATACAGCGCCGCAGGCCGTGAACATATTGAGAATGTGGCAGCCCCCGCAAAAGGGATTTAAGGGCGGAATATTCACCCATTTCGTGGTCAAAAGAAAAGAGCCCTGAGCGAGATTTGGGGAAGAGTCCTAAGCATTTACGGCCGCCTGAAGGTCGTAATATAGGCCGCCGCAGGTGCAGCAAAGCTCGCTGTGGTGGTAGGGGCAAATGCCCCCAACACGATTAAACATCCTTCTAATGTACTATTATCCATTGAGACCTTTTTTGCATCAAATCCTAACCATACCTCTCAAAGGACTTTCATAGTTACACTATAAACCAGACAAAATAACCCTCCGGGGGTCGTTTCGTTCGGTGTGATTTTATCCGGGATATTTTGTACAGTGATCATTTCGTCAAGGGATATTTTACACCAGGCTGGTGGATGAGATATCCCTTTAAGTCAGTCAAATTACTCGACTTGAGGCAGATGCCCTTCCAACAATGAGTCAAACGTGAATGAAGAACAAAACGGGAATTTTCTTGAGATTCGTTTACTGAACCAATCAAATTGCGTTAATTTACAAGTCTTATTGGATATTGTAAATGATTTTATTAAATAAAAGTACAACACTAGAATAATAGGAGGCATGTCCTGATGGTCAAATGTGTGATAATTTCAAATGGAAAATTGGAAATCTCTTTACCTTTTGTCTTGAATTTTTTACACTTTCAATCAGCTTAAGTTCTTCATTTTATGAATGCACTTTCACTCGGTAAGGTAGCTGTCGTGTTGCATTAGGCCGTTTTCGTGTTCAAATCATGCTAACACAGCGGTCTTGAGATTAATGTATCACACAAAAACTCACTTCATTTATCACTGACGCAAGAGTAACAAAACCTTTTTAAAATTTATACTTTCTTGTTTTATTTTCATACGGAAAGTCACTTTCACGGTTAACCAATTTAGCTGGTTGAATGAATTTTGTATAAATTTTGTGTCTATTCGGAGTCGTCTTCACGTTCATCGAAGCCACTCAAATCAGCTGATTTTAACATACCTCTGGACAATGCGTATTCGATGAAAGCTAAGTGACAAAACACGTACTGGTCGGGCATTTGAATTGAATACGCGCGCTGGGAACGGATTTTCTCAACCGTGCCACGGATGTCAGCGGTACCCACATCTTCCAATCGTGATATACAAATGTCTAATGTGATGAACGTACCTACGATACGAATCGCATTAATTGGACGAATTCATTGCATTTGTCCGGGCCACTTACCAGTTCTACCTATACCGGCACTGCAATGAACGACTATTGGTGGTCCTCGCGGATGACCCGCCCATGTGTCATCCAATTCTTTGACCATTTTGGCTTGTTGTTCCCTAACTCTTTGAAGAAATTTTAACATTGCCATGGCAGATGATGGAACACCGTAGTCAGGCCAACTGGTGAATTGCCAATGGGATACGATTCGTGATTCGTCAGTCTTAAAAATACAATTACAAATACAATTCTAAGAAAAAAAAAGGGTTCAACGTAGACAAGAAGCACTAGCGAATTATAAAAAAATCAAAAATTGAAAGTATGGGGTCGTTCATAATTATGCAACGTAAGAGAGGAAGAGGGCGGGCAAGTGTAAACTTAAACATTCACGTCGATTGGGGCTGCGTCGGGCAAATGTGCGGCTCCCCAGACAAAGTGGCAACAGGACGTATTTGTGCACAGGTTATCGGCTTACCCATAACCCAATGTCCTCCACAAAGCGGAACTTACATCTAATCGTTGATGCAAGTACATTATTCCTTCCCACTTTAATCCCTTGGAGGTAGATATTAAGACCGATTCAGACCCTGAATTAGAGCCTGCAGCCATACAGCCATAAGAGACTTGCATTGCCAGCTCTGTCACGTGTAGCCGTAACTATCCGTTGGTCCTTGTCACAGAGGACGAGCTCGGACTGTCAGACGACCAATTCGGATTTCGAAAGAAGAGGTCGGAGATTGATGCTAAAATAGCACTTTTGGTACCAGTTACGTACGAAGGTAGATTAACGCACTAGAAGCCGACTTCGGCAACACATCGTGTGCGTCAAATTACCTACGAAAGAAAAAACGACGAGGGAACCGCTTCTGCGCTCTAGTGACGATACGCGTTGAAAATGCCTTTAATAACGCAAGCTGGAAGGAGATAGCTAAGGCGATGCATGATATGAGAGTACCTGACTACCTCTGCAGGATGATCAGAAGTTACTTCGAACGACGAGTACGGTATCACGGAAGGAAAAAAGGTAGTAGATATCACAGCAGGCGAACCACAGGGATCCATATTTGGACCGAAGTTGTGGAATTCGATGTATGACGCAGAGTTACGGTCGACGCTGCCACGATGTGAGGCGACGATTGCTTTTGCCGACGACCTGATCCCAATTGTTACCGGTACGTCGAAGTTGAAGGTGGACGTAGTCATGATGGAAGTGTTGAAAGTTGGATGACAACAGCAAAGCTGAAGCTGAACCAACAGAAAACCGAGATCATGATCGTGAATAATTGCAAAAAAATCCAGCAGATTGCAATGAACACTGACGGGAACGAGATCATATCCACTCCTAGAGTAAAATACCTGAGAGTCATGCTGGACTACCGCAGAAATGTTAATAGCCATGTGCATTAAGGCAGTGAAAGCCAACGCAGCAGGATAATGCCGAATGGGCTTGGATCGCGGAGCAGTATAAGGTGGCTCCCAGCAAGTCTTACCCTATCGATAAAGTGTGGGTAAAGGCGTTAGAAACCAAGAGGAATCGGAGGAGGTTGAACAAAGCCCAAAACCCTGTCAAACATAAGGGTGGCTAGCTTATACTCGAAGCGGAATGTGTTATAGCTGGAACGGTGCCCACATACATAACGCTGACGGAAGACAACGAATGCCACAGATTGAAAGAGAGTGAGGGCCAAAACACAAAAGCAGCTAGGGCGCAATTAAGATCCGAATCACCAAGACACAATGGCAGCGAAAATGAGACTCCACGGACAAAGGAATATGGACCCATAGGCTCATCCTTCTGCACGGCATGCGATAAAGAAGATGAAACTGCAGACCCCGTGGCATTCGTGTGCCCCCGTTTCGAACAGGAGCGATACGAGCTGATAGATGCGAGCAGGCCAGATTTTAACGCCGATAGCATAGTATCAGAGATGTGCTGCGACGAGAAGTTGCGAAGTTCATGGAGAGATGACCAGCGAAAAGAGGCAGCTGATATGAGAGTGTAGGCGCGTAAGCACTGCCTCTCGCCGAAGGCGGTTCGAGGGAGACTAGAGCACGATAATCAAGGAAGGAGGTTTTAGTTGAGACGTCATCGAAAGACGGAATCAAACACTAACTGGGTCGTTGATGGACCAGGTGACTATGAAGATTTCCTCCTCCTAATAAAAAACTTCAAGATTTACCTTTGAATTTGTTAACTGAAGTGTTGAGACGGTATAATCTTCATTCGATTCAACACTGATTGTTCGTACACGAAAGTTTCCATGTTCCCATTCGGCTCCTTCATCGGTTTCCCAATATTGTCCGCATTTAGTGCGTCCACGCTCCATCACCCTTGTCGTCATAACTATCACTAGGCAATGTTGTTCCCAAACCATACGCCAGAAGTCGGGTGTTGTTTTTGGCAACGGACCTTTTCATTAAACATTGATTAGCATCACGGATTGTGACGGACGGATTTCGATGTCTTTACCTTGTGTTGAAATGTAAGCATTCCTCTGCTTATACCCATCCACAAAGTTGGCGTTTATATAGTCGGATGTGACTTCGTCATCCAATAGCGAAAGAACTACTCTACTATGGTCGTAGCATAAGACATCTGTGTAACGATTTTTAGCTAAATTTACTCTTATCCTGTTCGGGTGGCAAACATTTCGTTAATCTCGGCTTTTCGGTTACACTGCACACAAATGACTAACCTAGCATTCGCAAATGTTCCTTCTGGTGCCCTTGCTCGAATATCGGCATACTCTTGCACCAGACCCTGACGTCCACGCGAACGGACCATCTCTACAATTTGTTCGATTGTTTTTGGATCACCTTCAGCCCCAGCCAAACTGTCATCATCACTAAATCCAGACGATGCGCTGCTTGGTGGATTCTCTGTCCAAAGTTCGCTCAACTGATTGCCGTCTTGTTGATTGTTTAACTGTTGTTGATTGGCTTGTTCACAGACATATTCGTTCGATACCTGCGGACCGGCTGGTTGCCCAATATTGGCTAGTAATTCGTCCTCACGATTCGTCATCGATTTGTGACAATGAGCCAACCTAAAACAATGTTTCAGTTAAGCGTTGCGATACATCTAAGGAAGTGATGGGCCTACCATGTGGAATGATTAATATTCAGTGAACCACCAAGATGGATTGGTAATGATTCCCGTGGGACGTGTAAACTGAGTTGAGGCACGGACACCGTAAAAACACGTTCTCGCAGCTTTTCTCGTACAAATAGTCGCAGTATTTTGAACGGCGCCTTAAACCATAATGGCGAACTGAAAATTTTTTTCAAAAGTTAAAAGGAGTAAGAAAGTTGAAATTGCAAAAAAAGTGCTCCAAGAATGTACATCCGCTAAGATGGTTTAGGGGTCATCTCTAAATTACGTAACGCTTTTTCAGTGTTGCCACACATTTTAAATCTGCGATATCTCGAAATAGACGCATTCCAGAAGGGTCAAATGTATGGGTGACCCCCCCATTTAGGGGGGGTAAATGGGGGGTCACCCATACATTTGACCCTTCTGGAATGCGTCTATTTCGAGATATCGCAGATTTAAAATGTGTGGCAACACTGAAAAAGCGTTACGTAATTTAGGGATGACCCCTTATTAGATGTAATCGTACTGACGAAAGTGGCAGGTAAGTTTTACCAACACAATGTCTCTACAGCTGTGTGTCTATATTGCCATTCCGAGATCAATATATAAAGTTGGGAACGAAGTGCTTCGAAAAGGAGTCTATCACGTTTACTACTTCGTTTGTAACCAGTCGATTTGAGGGGGGAGTAAGGGCGGATCACGGTCCTTAGATGCGGAATTTGCAAAAAAAAAAAATTCCGCGTCAGTCAGTCAACACGATAACTCGAGTAAAACTTGATTTTGAAAATATCTTTTTTCCCTGAATCGAAAGGTCTAGGAATGGCCGACAATTTATGGAAGAAAATTTTTCTAATTTTGAGTACTTGGACTCAGTCAGGGCAGTAAAACTTAGCCTCAACTTACTATGGCCCAACGTGTTTTTCCACATAAGTCGGGTTAATCTGATCCGATTTCCGTAAATCTTTTTCTTCTGAAAGATAATCGAAAAATTGAGTACGAAGTTGAACTTGGGAAAAATCGGTTTCGAATTTTGGAAGTTTTGTTCGAAAAAGTGGACAATAACGTGGTCTTTTAAATGTTGGTGAAAATTCTTGATTTACATCTCTGCGAAATTAGCACTGAAGTCACTCTTCAAGGTCTTGAATGAAAGATATGGACATCAGAAAACCCAGAAAATTTATTTAGTGAAAATCGGTTAGGTGGATCGGGCTATAAGGTCCTTAGTGTGGGCCAAAGCCACGCTACGCGACACTTCACGATAGTTGGTGGTTTTTAATGAATATTACTCTAATGATGAGATTTTCTCGGTTTTCCGTGCATTGTTTTTGTAATTTTCTCAATTTTTTTAATTTTGGGCTTTTTTAAGGATGGGAGATGTTTTTTGCGCCGTTTCTTCGGACGGGTTTTTCAATATTGCCCTCTCGGCAATTTCCAATACAATTTAATGTGGACGTAATTTCATACACTTAAGAGTTAAGGCTACATTTACTTTGATACGTTCGAATCTTTTAGCAGCATGTATTTTGTCCCGTGCATATGGTTTGCTTTGACTTATGTCAATAAATTTACATTGAGAAATGTCAAAGCCTAACATTAATAAATCAAGTCCACTGTAATTAGACCCGTACGAAGAACGAAGTTCTTCGAAAAGGGGTCTTATGCGTTTACCACGACGTTTGTAAGCACCCCAATTTGGACCTGGGAGTGGGTGGGGAGCATCGATTCTAGTGCCTAGATGACGAATCAACAATAAAAACGTTGTCCGTCCGTCCGTCCGTCCGTCCGTCCGTCCGTCTGTCACCGCGATAACTTGAGTAAAACTCAACCGATTTTCAAAAACTTTAATTTCCCTGAAAGGCAATCGAAATATCTTTTATGGGATTGAATCTGGGCACTGTCGGCCCAAGGGCCGCCGAGCTAGGGTTGTTTAAGTGGTTTTTGGTCTTTTGTACATAACTCGAGTAAATGTTTTCCGATTTTCATAAATTTTGTTTTTGTTTGAAAGATATGGCCATAGCCGACAATTTATGGAAGAAACGTTTTCAATTTTGAGTCCTTGGACTTAGCTAGGGCACTAAAACCGAATCTATGCTAGGGCCATGCGTGTTTTTTGTACATAACTCGAGTAAATCTATTCCGATTGTCATAAACTTTTTTTTGTTTGAAAGATCTGGGCATGACCGACAGTTTGTAGAAAAAAATTTTTGTTTTTGATCCCTTGGACTTAGCTAGGGCACTAAAAACGAGGCTCTGCTAGGGCTCTACATTTTTTTTGTACATAACTCGAGTATAACTCTTCCGATTTTCAAAAAAAAAAATTTAATCGAAAGGTCTAGGAATTTTTTACATTTTATGGAAGAAAGTTTTTTGATAAGATGCCCTTGGACTCAGCCAGGACCCTAAAACTAGGCCCAACGTGTTTTTGTTTACATAAATCGGGCAAATACTAACCGATTTTGTTGATTCTTTTTCTATTTAAGAGGTAACCGTGTACCGAATTTATTCATAAACAATTTTGGGCCTGTGTTTGGGGCTCAAGTGGGCCTCTGGTCGGTCCTAAGGTCGGCTCTAACCAAAAAAACATTTTTTTGTCATATTGTAGAGCAGATTGAGGGAAGCATTTTTGTCTATGGAAGTATGTGTCAGAGGCATTTCCTTATGGCCCTAGGTCGGTCCTAAAGTCGGCCCTGAACAAAAAAATTGTTTTTGCTATGTTGTAGAGAAAATTGAGGCGAACATTTTTGTCTATTTGGAGATCAATTTTATGCTTTCGGGAGGGTTCTTTTATTCCGTTTCTTCGGACGGGTTTTTCAAAATTGCCCTATCGGCAATTTCGAATACAACTTAATGTGGATGTAATTTCAAACAGTTAAGAGTTAAGGCAATATTTACTTAAATGTGTTCGAGTCTTTTCGTAACATCAACTCTGTTTGCCACATCTATTCTGATACGTACGGGTCCCTTCATATGTTTTTTTTTAAATTATTTTTACATTTTTTTTGAAAAAACTTTTCAACGTTTTTTTGAATTTTTTTTTTTTAATTTTTAAAAAGTTTTATTTTGAATTTTTTGAAAATTTTGTTTAAAATGTTTCTTTTAACTTTTTTTTGGAAAATTGTGGGGGGCTCCGACGGACCTTTTCGCAGTTGCTTCGGACGGATTTTTCGATATTGCCCTTTCGACAATTTAATGTCAACGTACTTAAGAGTCAAGACAATATTTATTTAGATGTTTTTAGATTTCATCAGTTTGGGGCGATCGATTCCTCGATCTCAAACACAGATCTCTTGACCCTTTGTTCCCAATCCCGTTCATCTTGTAAAAATCAAGAGAACCTTCGCGTGCCGACCAGGAACTTGTCTAATGTGATAGGTCCCAATTCAGCCACTCTCGAAGGGTGGACGACACAGTCGCCGAATGTCCTATGCCTCAGCTGAAGGAGATTGGGGCATTCGAAATATAAGGTGAAAACCCGTTTCCTCTTGCAAGCCATTTGGTGTGCACTCCTCCTTCATACGATGTCCAGCTCTGACCGTGTTCCGCCTTCACGAAATTCCTTATAACTTTCGTATAAAGTGAGTTCGGGACAGGGATGTGTGGTTCCGGTCCGAATGTAATAGCCATCGAGCCGGTTCTGGCCAGCTCATCAGCTTTCTCATTGCCATCCACTCCCGATTGTCCGGGCACCCAAACCAGTTTGACCCGATTCTTTAGCCCTATCTGACTTAGATGGTCCTTGCATTCTTTCACCAACTTGGAAGTCACAACGGGTGATATCAGCGCTTCTATCGCTGCCTCACTATCCGTGCATAATACTATATCTTTGTCTCCCAGTCCTTCTGGCAGAAGTTAACGAGCACTTAGGAGTGCCACTGAAGTTTCCTCCTGGAGGATACTAGAGAGCTTCCCCAGATGTATCCAGGTGCCGGTATCCGTTCCTGGGTGGTATATACCAGCTCCAGTCCCTTCACTCATCTTCGACCCATCCGTAAAACCAACCCATTCGCTACTAGTTAACGTAGTTGGGCACCCATTTTCCCACTCATTCCTATCTGGAAAGATCGCTTCAAAGTTCCTTTCGAAACTTAATTCTCGCTTCATGTAATCCCGTGACATGTCAAAAATGCGATCAGAAATCATACTTTTGATCTTCCCATGCCCGGTGCAGAAACCTGATGTCCACAATCCGTTTTGCGTCAACCTGTCCGCTATACCGAAAGCTATTAGATATAGTTCCAATTCAGTGTTAATGTTCCATAGCTGGATAATCAAATGGAAGAATGTTGTCAGATGTGGATGTGGAGAGCATGCTGACATCGCTTTATATGTTATACATTTTTGTATGCTTTGACATAAGCCTACGCCTCAAAACGTGGTTTTGGGTTCGCAGTTCTGAACTACACTGAATAGAATTATAAGCGGTTTTTGGGTTCAGTTCGGAAGCTGACCTGATATCTTCAAAGAGAATGGGCTGGCTTGGGGGCTGTTCATAAATGACGTCTCCTTTTCTATAAAATGCACAAGTCCATAACTCCATAATATTTTGAGAAATCTAAATTTCTCAATTTCTTTTTCAAGATTTCTTACTTTCACAAAAACTATGAAAATTTCTTGAATTTTTCTCAAAAAATTGCTCAAACACCCAGAGAAATTTCATTTTTAGCTCAACTATATCTGGACCAACCATAAAAAATTTCCCCTTCATAGTTGGAGTATCCATAGCAGATATGGAGCAATCATGTAACCATGACAAACATCGTTGTTGCAAAAATGTTATATTTACACCAACTAATATTATATTTACCCTAACTGTGAAAGAGAAATTTTTCATTGTTGATCCCGATCATGCTTGTCCCAACTATGCCTCGTTAAAATTGTCCGTTCAGTGAACTTTCTTTAAGTTTCCCATAATTTCTCAAAAATTTTCTCGAAAATCCCTGTTCCAAGCTGGTTCGACATTTTTACTCCAGCTACCCCCGAAAGACCCCCTTATTTAGAGAGATAGCTAGAGTTATACAAATAGAATTTACTGGTTGACTTATGACATTTTTATGGATAGTCTTTTTTTATAGCAAGTGTGAAAAGCCCCTTGTAAAGTATCAAATAAACCCTAGCTGGCCCACTGGAGGCCTACGTATACAGAACTCATTCTATCCGGCATCAACAATAGCTAATCTTCCGTCAAAGCTGCACTTACTGTCGAAAAACTTCATCTGTATCATCTTTTTGGGGATAAATCAGATTACATCGGGACAAAATTAGCTGCCACTCTGGTAAAATTTGTAAATATATTGTGGAATATATTGAGGAACACTTTGAACTTTAACCTATTTTCACTCGTTAAATGAAAATTATGTAAATTCTAAATGAATACCTGACACACTGAGATGATATTTTCAACATTTTCAAATTTTTAAATCAAAAAATTTGAAATACGAATAAAGAAACACTTTACTAGTTGGCATATGCTGGCTATTATTCAAATTCATTCCTTTCAAAATATCTTTCAATAAGCCATCTGCCTTGTTTCCATCCAACATAAAAATAAGAATGGAAATCGGTTATTTTATGTAAATGAAATGTTTCACTCACCTCACGATCAACACTTTTTTAAGTCTGGCTGGATAACCTCCCTGGAAACAAAGAACAGAAACGATATTTTATTAGCACTCAGAAATAAATCAAAACTCTTCTGTGATTCAGGTAATTTTAAACGCACAAAAACGTAAAATTAAAAAAAAAAACCGAGACGTTTCCAATTCGCAAGAAACGAAGCACCGAAATTTGTAAACAACAATGGCCAAAATAATCAATATGTGGAAGAATACAACACCGTGTGCTTATACTATGCATGTTATAATAAAATATTTTGTGAATGTATTCGTTGTAACATCCCCGGCATACGAAATGGATTAAGTGATTGAGGGGATGTTTTGTCAGCCGTGGCGATTACATTTTGGGTAATGCGTGCATTTGAAATTGATCACATTAAAATGTATTATTGTGTACGTGAATACAGTCGGACCCGTTTTATTTGCACCTTTTTTATTGAAAGGTTAACTTTGTGTATCTAGGTAGTATAAGTAGCATTTTACCGAAATTTCTGTTGTGACACGCCGTCTTAATAAAAACATTCGTTTTCGAACCATTCATAATTTCTTGAACATAAAATACCATTGACCTTTTATAGTTCTTGTAGTATAAAATACTATTATGATACAAGTTACGTATAAAGGTAGCTTAACGCGCTAGATGTGAGATTGCCAACACAAGCCGAAGACGAGTTGAACAACACATCGCGTGCGTTAAACTACCAGCATATGTAACGTGTGTCAAACAACACTTTTTGCAATTCACCGGCAAAAAACGAGATTTTCCCTGCGTGTTTCCACTCGCTAAAATTTGTCGAAATTTAAATTATTTTTTCGAGCTAGTGCGAAAGTGAACTCATGCGACACACCGAAGTGATGCACGAAAAAGCGAGTTTTTTGTCGGTGAATTGTGAAAAATCCATTTCAATTTGAAATTTCACGATCAAGCAAACATTCAAAAATATTCTCACTCAAAAGAAGATATAACGTTTTCTGTGTGTTCGTAGGTAAATTCTTCATTCAATGTTCATTTTTCGAAAAAATGTCAAATGTGCAATTTTTCCCATTTTTCCAGTTTCCAATTTTGAAAAAAAAATATCACAACAAAAACCAAAAGGGAAACGTGACGCAAGTCCTCGTCTCTGATATCAACTCCACCAATGTTATAGTTTTTCTGTTCTTTCAGATTTGACACGAAAAAAAATTAAGTTTTGCGTGATGTGTGGAGTACGGGAAGCCAAATTTTGGGCGTGCGAAATCTGAAAGCCCAGAAAAATTATTACGATGGGAGCGTCCGGCATTTGTGACGCATTTTTTTAATCAAAAATGAAAATATTTCAAAAGAATTTTTTGCGTTCCGAAGCAGTTTCAGTTGTTTTGGAATTCCCTCTTAAAAAGGGTTTTTGTTGTGATATCAGTAGTTTTGAAAGAAAAGAGAAAACAAATTTCCGGCGAAAAAAGTTTCTGTCGAAAAAAAATTTCCGGTGAAAAAAATTCCGACCAAAAAAAAATTTTCGTAAAAACACATTTTTGCGGAAAAAAAAATTTCAGCGGCAAAAACCTTTCGGCGACAAAAAGTCGGCAAAAAACTTATTGGCGAATAAATTTTAAGTGAAAAAAATGCGGCGAAAAAAATTTCGGGCGAAAAAAAATGTTCAGAGAAAAAAAATTTTCAGCGAAAAAATTTCGGCGAAAAAAATTTCGGCGAAAAAAATTTCGGCGAAAAAAAAATTCCTTTGACACGAAACATCTATCTTCAACAAAAAAAAATCAATTTTCCCCCTAAATTCGTCTCATACCACCGTTGGCCACCCAGACACACTACACACTCAACCCAATAACTTTTCCTTTGACACCAAAAATCTATCTTCATTCTAACACAGTCCAAAAATTTTGCTCATATTTGACCCATACTTTGAGTACACTCACACACATTCGGCTTGCTCCTTTCTTGCGTGAAATAAAAATTTCTTGCCATGACCAGATTTCGAACTTCCGACAAGCAAGGCCTAACATCACATTACAGAGACACGCTAACCATTCGGCTACCGAGTCATATACGCGAAGTGAATGAATTTCGATACCTATTGTCGACTACTTGATTTACTTGATTTGATGAAGTTAGAATTTTGGCTACTCGATACAAGCAAAGAATTTCTTTGAATAATTTTATTTTGGATGTTTTGTCTATTTCGGCATTTCATTGCAGGAAACGTTGTTTGTAACACGTTTTGTAACTAGATTTTTTCAGCACCAGTTCGAAATATATTCCCAACGAGACGAAGTTATAAAACTTGTTACAAAAACTACTATTTCTCTACCAATTTTTGTATTATGCTTGAGAATGCACTGTAAAAAATTTCGCTCACACCTACAGTTGTTTCAGAAAAGACAGACTCAGATCATAAAACCAACACTGTTCTCGATTTACATCGTCTTTTGCAAAGTAGATTGTAGGAGTGGAAAACATCTCTAAGTTTTAGTCGGTATTATGACTACAATAGAAGAAACCACTCAGCATTTACCAACTGGAATACATAGTAATTTTCCAAACCATTTAGAAGATTATTCAACAACCTCTTAATGTTTCACAAGTACAGAGTTTGAAAACAGTTGTAGAAAATCAGTTCATTACTACTTGAACTTTTAATTAATGTTGTGTAACTTCTCGGGAAACTAGAATCATTTTTGTCGACCTACTTTAACATCCTACTTTTTTCATTTTCCTCTTCCAGCATCCATTTCGTTATCCTGATATATTTACATTTCTTCCGAATATAGGTCGTGCAAACGTTAGCAATCAGTGAATGTTGTAATTGAAACGTAAGTGCAAAAAAGCTAAGTGTCCTAATGGGTCGCATTATTACAAAGTTCTCAAACTCCAGGAATGTAAATAAATATTTTTGAATATCCTTAGAATTTAATGGAGCGGACTGATTGGTGGTTCAAACTTTTGAAAAGCTTTCTTCCTTCAATCGAAAGAGCTTGAGGAAAAAGAATTTCAAACTTTGCCATGCGAACGACAAAAGGTAGCAATTAGGTTACATGCAAAATCGAGCAAAATGCATAAATTGTCTGAAGCCAATTTTTAAAGCCCGTACGAAGTGGATTCTTTATCCAATTTTGTGTGTAAAGTTGAAAAATTTTTGAATTTCAGAAAAGTTCGTTGGGAGCGGTGGGATAATCATATTACTAACGATATGATGTTAGGAAAGGTTCCATCTGCACACTAGGATGGTTTACTTTGCAAGTTGTCGAAATGTTCCATTACACAAAATATTGTATGGGTGTGGAAAGCCTAAGTTATTTTTTTCAGAATTTTTGGACGCGTTTTGTATGGGGAAAACCAATTTTGTATGGAGAAATATGTAGAAGAAAATTTCCCCATTCAAACTTATACGATTTTTCCGGACCGCAAAAACGCGCTCACAAATTTAAAAAAAAATATTCTAAGCAATAACTTGTGACTACTTTAAAAAAAACTTTTCGACAAACAAAAGTTCCATACAAAAAAAAAAAAACACTCTTCTGCACACGTACAACAAAGGATGGGTGATTCAAGCTACCAAAGAGGATTTTCAGTGCAGTGTAGTCTTCAGGTAGACTAAGGAGAAGATTCATAGATTCAATTTAGTCAGATTTTTGCTAGAAGGACAGACCATCATCTTAGTGGCTGATAAGATAGCGTGCAGAAAGATGATTTATCACAGAGGCTGCGGCTTAAAGTAAGCCTCGAACATAGACATCTAACTAATATGTCGCCTAAGTGTAGGCTAGGTATATATGCATCGTGTCTGGGCTACGTCATACGAATCATTCACAGTGTATACATAGGTACAGTCACCGAAATCATCTCATGAAATGGACCATGGCTATTTCGACAAAAGTGACGTAAAATATTATTTTAAATAACAAGTGCTTCTACGACATGCCGGAAAAATTGCACCAATTTTTTTATAAAATTAATTAAAGTAATAAATGAAAGGAGCAGTTCAGTTAGTACAGCCGCCGAAATCGAAAAAACTGAGCGATGGCGGACACTTAAATTGAATTTCAAATCACAATGTAACTCTTTATAACCCTAAAAATTGTATAGTTTTTGATTTTCAGCGTAAAGACCGCTCATACCATAGTAAATGCGATTTGGTAGTACATTCGGCCTCCGTCAGTTCGTTTGCGGCTGTCAAACGGGGCTAAAATTTTGTAATTCTTTTCAAGAAAAACAACAAAATAAAAAAAACGGTACGTTTTAAAGGTATGCCGTAGAATAATTTATTGCTCACAATTACGTTTTACGTCTGTTAAAATTAACTTGTCAAAATAGCCATGGACCATTGCCTCTTCTTGAATTGATGCAAAAACATAAAAAATATTTTTTATTAAATTTTCTGGAAAAAATCAAGAAAGTCACTTTTCCGCCATTTTGGGGAGGTTTTCTCTTTCCATGATGTACCAATTTATTATATTTCAAATGATGTTTTACAACAAAAATTCCTTTTTTGGCGA
The DNA here is from genome assembly GCA_029228625.1 of Pseudolycoriella hygida. Classification (NCBI taxonomy): domain Eukaryota; kingdom Metazoa; phylum Arthropoda; class Insecta; order Diptera; family Sciaridae; genus Pseudolycoriella; species Pseudolycoriella hygida. The sequence goes on along the minus strand of CM055405.1, from coordinate 22,251,298 downwards.
CTTTTAGAGTGAGTATGTGTTAAGGCACGGGTTAGCTCAGAGGTAACGTACTGGCTTTCCACCAAAAATATCCGGGTTCAATCCTGGTGGGGACAAATTCTGTATAGGATTTTTCTTTAATGTGTAGCATGAAAGTAACGTTCCTAGGCACACCCAAGCTTCATAATATGGGTAGTTGTGAATTTGGTGCCGCAACGAGTTTCGTACATAGAAGAATGACAAATATTACGTCACTCATATTTCGATGAATTCTGTGTACAAATATCTGAGTCTGACCTTGGACGGAGAAAAAATTAGCACCGGAAGAAATCCTAATGGTAAAATGTTAACTACCGTTAGGCGTGGATCGGAGTTCACGTATAGCATGTGGTCTAAAAAATGCCTGCCGGTAAAAAACAATGATGGGGCAAACCGGCCTTCTAGTTTCCGCCCTAGTACATCATAGATAGCACAAGGTTTGTGTGCAGTTTACCACTGACACAGGAAAAACTTCAGTAACGAAAGGATCTTTAAGAGAATCCATGTGAGCAAAAGCTCGCAAAAAATTGCGGAACTAGTAAATAAAATGATCTGACCCGGACGGATTATTATTATTATTATGTGTTGAGGCATACAGGAGGTGAAATGTAAAATTTCATCAAAATATAGCCAAACGTCACCTCACTGTAAGAGTCACCAAAATAGTAACTTTTATCGTAAAAGATCGAGTCTTATGGAAGGAGAAAACCCCTCCAAATAGCGGAAAAGTGATTTTCTCGATTTTTCCCAGGAGAAGTTTTTAGAAGTTTTTTCGCACAAAATTTTTTTCAGAAAAAAATTTTTTTTTCAGAGAAAAAAATTTTTTTCAGAGAATTTTTTTTGTGAAAAAAATTCTTAGGAGAAAAAAAATGTTTTTTGAGAAAAATTTTTTCAGAGAAAATTTCTTTCGGAGAAATATTTTCTTAAAAAAACATAATTTTTTTTCGTGAAATTTAGTTTTAACAACTGTAAACTTCTAAAACGGCTGATATCGCATAAAAAAACCTCTTAAAAGGTAAAGTGTGACGCAGTCACTTTTAACACAAGATTTCATTCAAACAAATTTTTGCGTATTATCAACGATAGCGCCACCTCAAGCGATATCATTAATTTTGGAAGCGGGCTTACGGACTGCGTCACACATTACCTTTTAAGAGGTTTTTGTATGAGATATCAGCCGTTTTGGAAGTTTGCAGTTGTTAAAACTGCATTTCACGAAAAAAAATTCTGTTTTTTAAGAAAATATTTCTCCGAAAGAAATTTTTCTCCAAAAAAAATTTTCTCCGAAAATAATTTTTCTGCAAAAAATTTTCCCAAAAAAAAAGTTTTTAAGAAAAAAAATTTCTCCGAAAAATTTTTTTTTTCAAAACAATTTTTTCGCCAATTTTTTCCCAAAAAAATTTTTCTCTGAAAAAAATTTTTCGCACCAATCTCTACAACTTTCCCCAAGAAACGAACTGTCTAGCTATTCTAATTCAAAAGATAGCAAAAAATCCAAGATGGCGCTGCCGCTGCGGCCATGATGACCCCTAGCCAGGCAATCGACCTTCTCATTACCATCCACTTCGGAATGCCGGGGCACCCAAACTAGTTTGACACGGTTTTTCAGCCCTATCTGGTTCGGGTACCCTTTACATTCCTGATTCAATGTCTGTACATATAATCCTCTCAGCCTTTTGGCAGTATTTCACGAGTCCCCGAAAGAGCTGCTGAAGTTTCCGCCTGGAAGATGGATGAGGAATCTGGATAATTCATTCACCCATTCTTCTCTGTGCTTCAAAATTTCTTTACAAACTTAGTTTCCATGTCATGGAATCCCGCGAAATACAAAAATTCGATCAGAAATCATATTTTTGATCCAGCTATTTTGTGCCATCCTGTCTGCTGTAGCGAAAGCTTTCGTCTTCACTGCCTTTTCGACAGACGGCAACATCCACTTTCACATCTCTTATAGCCTTTCCTTTGCCACTTGCACGATGGGCCTTGGCCACCATACTACGTAGATATCACGGGCTTCACATTCATATATCCACTGCATTACTTTTGACGTGAACGTGACTAGCACGTAACTACTGAGGCATCCCGTTCATATGTTTAGACATTCTGCGATATAGAATGGTAAACGGAGAGGCCCAATAAGTTGTTTTGATCCTAATATGCAAATTCTCAAAGTTACGGTTCGGACGAGATCATAATCACTATAAAAACATCTCAAACACATGAAACTTTCACAAAACAAACAGAGCATTTACATAAAGCAAAATTGCCACAAATGCATTTATTATTACGACTGAAGCACAAACATAATGCTAAAGGATTTACTTTAAAGCGGCCATAAAACTGCAATAATGGCTCCACAATAATCTTTCAACAATGCATGGTAGCGATGCCTATAGTTTTTACTTTATCTCACTCATTTATTCAGCAAATTTGATTAATCTACCTTGGCAACAATTCAAATTCGAAATTGACCTATTTTATCTCGATAGTGTGCACAGCATTATACAGGAAAATATTCTGTTCAAATTATTTTACTGCATGGATGAACAGAACATTCTATTGGACATGTTACTGGATCGCAGCTATATGTTTTACTCGAGGCTTTATTATACCATCGATTTTGTGGCTCGTCGTTGGGATTCTAAATTGTAAAAGTTAGACTATTTTGAATAATTCCGATTTCATATAAACTGATGTCTGCTTCCCACATTACCATCGTCATAAATCCGGAAAATTTCGATTATCAAATCAATTCTGATGAAAAATCCAGACGCAAGCCTTCCCAATTTTTAATTTTGGAAATTTTGTTGGAATTGTGAAACCAACTAGCAACGGCGTAAAATTGCATATTTGACGAGTTTCTACATTTTGTATTCATTTAATGTTTCTGTTGCGAAATGAAAAGCGTGAATTACATATGGAAAGAAATGCATAAGAAAGTAACGTTGGGAATTATTGCTGCTATAAAACTTGATTTCCCTAATCTGAATAGAAATGGGACACTTATTCTGTTGTAAAAATTACGAATGGAAATGATGGAATTTTTTTATGGCTCCTACTTCTACACAGTTAAACTCAAGCTAACGCAACGGAATGTCTCCGTAAAATTTTCAAAACCTCATACTCCCCTCCCCCTTTTGCGTTCTTTAATTTTTGAGCGGCCACTGCGTTGTACAAGTACATCATCATCTATATACCATTTCAAGTTTAACAAGTTGTTCAGTTATGGAAATAGCTGACCAATTTTCACCGTTCGATTATGAAAATAACTGACCGAGCAATTTGAACTTAATTTCATCGACTCTTTATGTACCTCTGGAAAAAAGCATGGGTCTACCGCATGCAAAGCTGCGACTTTGTATCAGGCATGTCTAAAACTTAGTGTTGTCAGACATACAAAATTTTCTTACAAAAAAATGTATAATGTTTCATCAATGTAACCATGAGGATGGAACACGGAACCTACAGCATGTCAATCAACCAGAAAGTAGCAATTTCATACATATGAGAAACTAACATTGATTCCTCCGTCCCCTGATCATACTGGCATTCAAAAGACATTGATTTCGGTTCAGATAGTAGATTCGGATTGTTTTGGTCGGCATTCAGGTTCACGTTTAAAGAAAAAGTTTTTTAGAAGGAAGGAAACATTCATAGGCACCGGGGAAGGTATCCCAAGTAATGTTGGGCTTCGCTTGAAAAAAGGCAACCTACCAACTAAAATCCAGACCCTGACCTCCCGGAAAAACCACAGGGTCTTACTTCGGGAGGAATCTGCACCCAATGCCCTGCGTGATTAGTCTTCACGACTCATCTCAGTGAATAGTCATTGTAGTGTCTGGTCAACCCTGCTGTGTCTGGTCAACCCTGCTGAGTCTCGTCAACCCTGCTGTGTCTGGTCAACCCTATTGTGTCTGGTTAACCCTGCTGTGTCTGTGTCTTCTACATTTTTGCACATAACTTGCACCATGTCGTACCCCATAGCACAACCTGTACATGAGATCTTTTTGAGGACTCGCTTCTTTGAGAAAATTTCTTCGCCCTATGAAAATTTGCAACCATTGAATAGGGTACTTCCCAGGAACGACCTAACCCCATTTGTCGATTATTTTTCTGGGGAAACTTTATTTCTCACGAAAAACTTAGATTGTCTAGTTTTAAATATTTTTCATTCTTAATATCGTCTTACTTTTTTCAAAAGTTGTAGGTGAAAACCTCCAAAAAATAGCCAAGGGCCAGATTTCACATTTAAACAATACTTTCCCCCGTGAATATAACGCCAATTGCAACAAATCGTAGTGCATCAAGGTGCATCTTAGTGCATCAACGTGCACCGTAGTGCATCACCGTGCACCATTGTGCATCAACGTGCACCGTAGTGCATCACCGTGCACCATAGTGCATCAACGTGCGCCATAGTGCATCAACTTGCAACATAGTGCATCAACATGCACCGTAGTGCATCAACGTGCACCATAGTGCATCAACGTGCACCGTAGTGCATCAACGTGAACCGTAGTGCATCAACGTACACCGTAGTGCATTAAGGTTCACCGTAATGCATTAAGGTGCACCGTAGTGCATAAAGGTGCACCGAAGTGCATAAAGGTGCACCGGAGTGCATAAAGGTGCACCGGAGTGCATAAAGGTGCACCGGAGTGCATTAAGGTGCACCGTAGTGCATCAAGGTGCACCGTAGTGCATTAAGGTGTACTGTAGTGCATTAAGGTGCACCGTAGTGCATTAAGGTGCACCGTAGTGCAATAAGGTGCACCGTAGTGCATCAACGTACACCGTAGTGCATCAACGTGCACCGTAGTGCATCAACCTGCACCGTAGTGCATTAATGTGCACCGTAGTGCATCAAGGTGCACTGTAGTGCATCAAAGTGCACCGTAGTGCATGAAGGTGCACTGAAGTGTATGCAGGTGCACCGAGGTGGATCAACGTGCACCGTGTTTTAGTTTTATTATATAGACAATTTTGAAACTAAATATTGTGATACAAACTTAATTCCTACGCTCGCTTCGCTCGTAACATAACCTTTGGCATTTGTGTTTTACATTTTGGAAGTTGATCCCATTCAATTATTGTTTGTTATGTAGTCTACTATTACGAAAAACCATCATTTGTCCACTTAGTAGACGTATAAAATTCTTTATACACCTCAGTGGCTGTCTAGGGAGATAAGTCATACATTACTGTGTTGTATCAAAATTTGTTTTGTTGATTTCTTGCTTCGATGCATAAAAGCTCTTAAGTTTCTGCCCTCGGCTCGGGATACAAGGTTCCTCCTCGAAGATAAATAAATTTTCCCGCGTTTTTTGCGTAATAATTATTGTGAAAGGGTAAGGGGTAACGTCTTATGATTCTCCTTGAACGTGGTATTTTTTGCTTGGACAAAGTATGATACTCTACTCCAGCAACGTATTAACAATTAATAAGAAACTCGATAGGAAAGAAGATTGTATACAACTGTCAGATTTATAAATAGGATCTCGTTGATTTTACCTTTTATTGATTATTTGTATGAGCCAAAGTCTTTGTCGACTTGTATATTCGCCATACATATTTCTCTAACGATTTCTAGTCTAATATTATTAGATTGAATTAACAAAAGGTCAAAACATAACTCAGTTTATGCTGTAAATGACGACTTTTCGTGTTCACTAATGGAGATGTAGGTATACGCAAACGCCCACACTTGAAGAAACATATTCCGAGTTTATGGATTCGAATTACAATTTCATCGATTTTATCAGTTCATAATATCAAGAAGTTTATCTCCCTTCCATCGTTCACTTACAGATACCAACAAACGTCAATACCAAACCCCTTAGAAAATATTCCCATAAATGTTTACCGGGGAGCATTGTTAAATTCAATAGATGAACTAAATACGAAAAAAATGCTCGTTTTCAAAGGGAAATTGTCAGAGCTTGGTATTGTTACATTAGTTGCAAGGTTTTCTTGTCATAAATAACAAAAAATGTAGTCATGCGGGACGACAAAAACAAGACTCTGTACCGTCGGCCAAGTCGAAAAATCCATAAAAATTAAACAATAGATGCAGAAATTAATTAAAATGAAAGCGCCGGCATTGTTAACGTAATGAAAAGAAATATTTTTGCTGGGAATTTTAAATTGAAAATATGATTTATAAAAAAAATAAAAATGTGGTCCAGATTTAATGTCTGCTGTTTCTGTTCTACACTTAAGAATTCAAAGGGATAAAGATACATATTTGTCTCCTAGAGTGACTAAAAAAGACGTCTTATTCGTAGAAACATTTGTTAAGAGTGCACACTGCTTACAAAAGAGCCATCTGTCGGAATCTTTACAACTAATGAAAATTTGTATGGAAAAAGTCGTAATTTTCTGTAACGTTTCTCTTAAAGCCTTAAATCAAAGCGAATGCTTATGTCGTCATTACATGATCAACCTATTCCCAAACAAAATTTCGGAAGCACTTCTGGAGAAAACATTTACATTCCAATTTAATTCCAATATTTCACTGCAAAAGTCAGTCTTTCAGCTTTTCCACTTAATAAACACTTCAAAACGCATAATTTTTTCGACCAATGTGTTTGCTCACTTAATATTTAACTGAATAATAAATTTAAATGACAGAAAACATTTTCTACGAGTCAGAAATAGATAACAACTTTTTGAGTTGATACATTTCCAAATATTTGTATAAGTCAAAAGCCAACAAAGATGGCGGCCATTTTCATTTGCAATCGTCAACTCAAATTTTTTTGTATCAATTTCTGACTTTTAGAAAATGTTTTCTATCAATTAAATTGATTATTTAGTTAAAGATTAAGTGAGCAAACACATTGGTCGAAAAAATTATGCGTTTTGAAGTGTTTATTAAGTGGAAGAGCGGAAGAGTGGACTTTTGTAGTGAAATATTGGAATTAACATTTCTAGTAAATGTAAATGTTTTCTCCAGAAGTGCTTCCGCAATTTTATTTAGGAATAGGTTAATGACGACATAAGCATTCGTTTTCATTTAAGAATTTAAGAGAAAAACGCTACAGAAAATTGCGACTTTAAAAGATTCCGACAGATGGCTTTTTTGTAAGCAGTGTGCACTCTTAAATGAAACATTGTGAAAAACCCAGGGGCGTGACAGTCTTTTGTTTTGATATTTGCAAGTAATACTCGACGTGAAGTTAGCTGCAGTTGCAACAAAATGAGCTGATTTCATTCATAAATTTACCAAAATCAGCTGATTTCATTGAAAAGTTCAAAAATCAGTTGATTTTTTTCGCAACTGCAGATTAAAACATAACACTGTCATGTACCTGGAAAAACCATAAAAAAGAGCGAAAAAGATCTAAATGTCAAAATGACATTTAAAACGTCAATTAAATGTTTCATAGACATAATTATGGCGGCTCATAGACTATAAATCTTATGAAACAATTTGCATTTTATATGGTGACGAAATGTCGATTAATGATCAGATTTGCTCACATGTGACGTCTATCTAGGGAACACAGCTATATCAAATCTCTGAAATGCTTTTTTGTCAAGTCACGAAAAATGGTTTGTTTGTCAACGTATGCACTTCATCATGAAATTTCATACGTTTTGACATAAGCCGACGACGCAAAAGACGTATATTGAAGGGACATATTTAAACGATCATTTCGCTGGTACTGTTCAAGATAGTTATGATTGAGTTAAAGAGAAGTTGGTGACTGATTTTATTACTCAGTTTAAGTGTCATTGTATGCATGGCATTATGTGAGTACAAAATTCACCCAAAAACAAGATATAAAATCTCGGTCATAATATAACCAAGTAAATTGACAATAAAAGTGTTTGAGTTTAGTTAGCGCGACAAATGGTGATTGTACTTTTCCCAAACACAAGGCATATTGAATTTTTACGGATAGAATTTAAGTCAGAATTTAATATGAAATTCTGGTAAATAAGTGCCGTTGTTCAGAAGCACTTTCAACGGTTGCGTTTCTTTTAAGTAAATATTATTGTGAGTCCTGAACGTTAAAATTAGTAAGAATTTAATGAGTCAATCAAAAATATCAATGTTTGAGGTTCACAAAGCGACGTTGTTCTTTTTTACGTAATTTTTATCTCTATTGGCTTCAAATTTCGAAACGTTTGACTTACTGTTTTCACACTTTTTACGGAACGGGTCCTCTATGAACTTGTGATTTATTCCAAAAGATTCAGCGAATATTTTGGTCCAACTGAAATCGATTTTGAAGAATTTGCACATTGAGATGTGAGAGTGAACAAAGTTCTAGTCAGACCAACTTCTTTTTTCATCTTGAGGAGAAGTTTTTCTAACAGATAATTTGACTTAGATCAACGTTTGTGAGGAGCATTTTTCGAAAAAATTGAGTCTTGATGCCCGGCACGCGACTTTTGTTCAAGATCTAATTTTTTCGGAAAACGTGGAACTACGTCAAATTATCTGCTAGAAAAAATTACTCCACAAGATGAAAAAGGCAAATTTGTCTTACAAGAATTCGGCTAGTGAACAACCAACGTTACGTTACATGTTAAAATGTATAAGTTCATATGAAATATTGCCATTATGAATAACCGATAGTTAATGAGGATTTTTCGATGATTGATTATGCTTGATCGATGAATTATTATGATTGATCGATGATTGATTATGGTTGATCAATGATTGATTATTGTTGATCGATGATTGATTATGGTTGATCGATGATTGATTATGGTTGATCGATGATTGATTATGGTTGATCGATGATTGGTAATGATTGATCTTGGATCAATCATCAATCAACTATAATCAACCACCATCAATCGCCATTAATCATTAATCCTCAATCATCACTATCAATCATTCGTAATGTAAATTTGTCACAATAACTTATACCTTATAAGTTATGCATTTGGCTATAAGAAGTTTTGCCCGCACTCTTGAATAGTATGGCTCCTAATTGAATTATCCCATTGCGCTGTAAGGTGTACATTTGCTATGGTCCTGCGAACGTCTGTCGGAGGATAAAACAGCTCTGATTTTTATCTGACTCTGAATACATTTATGCAAATCGAATTGAAATAAATATTTTTCTCATCGCCGATTGAAAATATGAAACGGTAGCACGAAAGAGTGAAAACAAAATGAAAATAAATTTTTTTAAAGAAAAATGGTGTTATGAAAGATATCAGATTTAGCACATACCTCAACGTCACAAAAATAATTTCCTCGTGCCAAAAATTCATCTGCGAAAATACAACAAGGTGTGCATCCGAAATTTTCTCAAAAATAAAATGTTTTAAAATTAAACAATTTTAATTTTCCATTCGGATTAAAGTTCAAAGCCAAACGCTTTATGAAATACAACAAACGTATTGATCAATGAATTGCGGTTTCAATTAAAAATCGAATAAATTGAAGAAAGCACACTACGCAAAGCCACTATGGATATTGTAGTTTTTTTTTTTTATTTAGATTAGAAAACACTTTTCAAATTTAAATATTTAGATTTAGATCGACTATTAAATTCGGCATTCGTATACATATGAACGTGACTTTATTGCTAAATGTTTGATTATGGTCCGAAATATCAGTTGAAGAAAGCGATAAAAGTTCGTTTCAAATGTTTGATTGGAAAATGATTTTATTATTATTTGACTTTTCCATCGATTTTCTTTCTAACAAAAATAAGTTTTCATCTCTTTTCACGTATAAAAATATATCTCACACTTTTAAAAAATTCAGAATTTTAATTAATTAACTCTGCAACACTTTATGACGATAAACTCATGTAGCTTAAATTTTTGATTATAATTTCAATTTTTTTGAGAAGATTATTACCACGGATAAGCACAGTTTTTGTTTGGTTGGTTGTTGGTACTTTTTTTTTGTTTATTTAATTGCATATAATTAACGGTTATTTCAACGGTGTAATTGGAAAGTTAATTTCTTTGTTTCCATGTAATTGTGATTCTATCTTTTTTGTGACGATTCAAGTAATGAAAAGTAAAAGATTATCCACTTGAAAGACAACAATTAACTCTGTACTCTTACGTTCATTTTGATTTCACAAAATCAGCAACGAAATCGAAATATTCACTTACTTTATCTGCCGAAAATCGTAAATGAAAATCGAAAATGAAAATCTCATGTTAGATTTAAAAATGTCCGCTTAAGAGTGAGTTGTGAATTATAAACGAAACTTAAAAAAAAGAGAATTCGTTCGGTATTGAGGACAGTGCGAAAATCATCTGTTGAATTTTCTTTTCTCCGTATTCTGGTAATTTAGGAAAAAAAAAGAAGATTTCTTTTCACAATATTGGGACGGGATATTTGTTACTTTTTTTTTTGTTCACACAATCACAAAATGGGTTGCTTTTTCATAACAAAAAAAAACGCAAAATTATATCGCTCGATGCATATACCGCAAAATGATAAAATTCGGGAATAATAGAGGAACTAAAAGTGGAACCCTCTCTGATGGTAAATTAAATGGACGAAATCGAGCTTTGTGTGTATACAACAAAAATCGTCGAGATATACTGAAACAGGACACAAAAATGTTGAAAGGAAAACTATTTGCACTTTAACTGTGTGCGGTTTGGTTACTAGAAAATGTAACAAATCGATGGCAACGAGAAATGACGAGTTTGCGTATTCGTCTTATATACACAAAATCTTCTCAAAATCGTACACAACGTTGGAATGCTGATTTCCAATGAAAACTTTTTTTTTCGTATATATAATTTTATTAAAATGCCATTACAGCAAATAGCTTAGAATCTTCGAATCAATTCATAATAACTAGAAAAGTATGGTGGTTCGTCAAACAAATGAACAAGAGTGTTAATTAGATAACGACAACCATAAATTGTGGGATAACACAATCGTCAGGTGTATAAATATACGTTTTACATACGAATAGTATGGTGTGAAGTGTATATATCTGTTACACAGCTTGAACTGAATAATTTATTTTGACATTTAATTGAGCATTAAATCAAGTAAATTCAACGAAATATCGTCACAGTAAAGCATTTTATATAAATTGTGTTGATTGAATATTAATTAGATGCTAGGCAGGCAAACTTCTCTCATTCATTCATTTTACCGTTTAGCCGCCTAGAAATCGTAAGTGCAAAATTAAATAGCGATAATTAAATTAAACAGAATTTTTAACTCAATTATCCGACCAAGCTGATTTTGGAGAGAAGTAAACTCAATTAAAAAGATATGTAAAACGTAATAATTAAACGTCAACAAGCGTTCGCATGTGAGTGGTTTGTTCGGTGTGCGACAAAGGTGTGTAGGAAACCGTAAATATGCAAGCATTGAGTCGTTGTTTACACAAGAGACTAACTATACAAATTGGAAATGTAAGCAAAAAAAAACGGCGTTAAAAGTTTCGTAGTGTAGCGAACTACAACCAAGCAATAGCATGTCGAAAAATGTATCAGCGTGGCTTTCGTGACAGTGGGCTTTGATTAGACACTGTAATATTTTATATTGCTCAAAAGCTCTCGCTATACTGAATTTCATGATCATATGCACAAACAGTCAATTACTTGACATTATGGCGACATCGGCTTCTGTCATGAAATTTCATAAAATCAAAATATTATGTGCTTTCATCAGAAATTTACCATACTTTGACAGAATTCGATGTCATCCGTCACGTCAGGGTGACATAAACCGGCGTGCACACGCTTTTAGTGCGGTGTCAGCTTATATCAAACAAAACAAAATTTTAGGACAATTTCATAAATGTCAGCGACGAAAAATGATCTGCTTGTCACCTTATGATGACCCTCTCGCTGTACTGAATTTCATGATCATATGCACAAACAGTCAATTACTTGACATTATGGCGACATCGGCTTCTGTCATGAAATTTCATAAAATCAAAATATTAGGTGCTTTCATCATGAAATTTACCATACTTTGACAGAATTCGATGTCATCCGTCACGTCAGGGTGACATAAACCGGCGTGCACACGCTTTTAGTGCGGTGTCAGCTTATATCAAACAAAACAAAATTTTAGGACAATTTCATAAATGTCAGCGACGAAAAATGATCTGCTTGTCACCTTATGATGACCCTCTCGCTGTACTGAATTTCATGATCATATGCACAAACAGTCAATTACTTGACATTATGGCGACATCGGCTTCTGTCATGAAATTTCATAAAATCAAAATATTAGGTGCTTTCATCATGAAATTTACCATACTTTGACAGAATTCGATGTCATCCGTCACGTCAGGGTGACATAAACCGGCGTGCACACGCTTTTAGTGCGGTGTCAGCTTATATCAAACAAAGCAAAATTTTAGGACAATTTCATAAATGTCAGCGACGAAAAATGATCTGCTTGTCACCTTATGATGACCCCCGGAGATGTTAGAAAAAGAGGACGGGACGTACACTACATCTAACGATGAAGTGGTGGAAGTTCTCTTACAAACTCATTTTCCAGGAGTTAAGCCAGCTGAAATGATCGAACCGCAACCATTCGGACGGCGAGCGCGACCGATTGGAATCTAGAGGAAACGTACTTCACGAACAAGAGGCGTGAATGGGCAATCAACTCGTTTAAGCCGTATAAGTCGCCCGGGAGGGACGGTATCTATCCGATAGTGATGCAGAAAGCTTCAAGTTTTATAACGAAGCCGATGAAAAAGATTTTACAAGTAGTGCTGGCTATGAGCTACATACAGAAACGAATTTACCATACAAATAAGAAACTGAACGGTTTTCACTTTTCTGTTCCTGTACCAAAACTTGGAGGGAGGTTTTAGTTAAGTTTATACCGAAGCCAGGTTGTGCTTCGTACGACAAAGCGAGTTCGTATAGACCGATATGCCTCACGTCTTTCGTGATGAAAATTCTCGAAAGAATGTACGATAGATGCGTGCGAGACGTCATTTTGAAGTCAAGGCCGTTACACAAGAACCAGCATGCCTATCAATCAGGCAAATCAGTAGACTCAGCTCTACATCAGGTGATTTTCAATGTAGAAAAATCAATGAAATTCGATGAAAAAACTCTGGCAAACTTTTTGGACCTAGAAGGAGCTTTTAACAAAGTTACTTTTGGCACCATTAACTCTGATGTGAGAAAATTCGGAGTAGAAAGGACACTGATGAGGTGGATTATGGCTATGTTGACCAACCGAATATTGTTGATAGAATTTTTTGGGACGCATAGGAGCGGTTTAATTGACAGAGGATGTCCGCAGGGCAGAGTCTTACCGCTAATTCTCTGGAATATGACGGTGGACAACTTGCTGACGAAGCTGAACGAATGAGGATATTTAGCGGTTGGCTTTGCCGACGATATCGTTGTCCTAATATCGGGTGCTTTCGAGGAAGTTTTGTGTTCACTGATGGGTAGTAGAAGAGTCGTGTAGAACGTCAGGACAGTCGGGAAATCCAGAGAAGACCGAACTCATTCTCTTCACTACGAAACGGAAGTTGGTTCCAATGCGAATGCCAATACTTTTTGGAACTGTTCTCAAGATGACACAAGGTCAAGTATCTTGGAGTCGCTTAAGACAGTGAGTTGGATTGGAACGAGCATGTGGAAGAGAGAGTCACGAAAGCGCTGAGAATTTTTTTGACGTGTCGCACCACTTTTGGCAAAAAGTGGAGTCTCAGGCCATCCGTTCTGTATTGGATGTATAAAGCCATAGTAAGGCGCTACGAAAAAGAAAGTTGATAGCATACAGAGGCTAGCATGCCTGAGTATAACTGGAGTTATGATATCGACTCCGACAGCGGCGATGGAGATACTACTGTCACTGCCGCCGCCAGACCTGTTTTTAAGACAGGAGGCCGAGATGATAGTGTGTAGACTGGACAAAGATGGATATTGGATTGCACATGATCGAAATTTTGGTCATGCAAGTATTCTCTCGCAACTCAAAGAGGAGTTCAGCGAGGTAAATATGCCAGAAGACTCTATGAGAGCGCGTTTCTTCTTCGAAAGAAGTTTCGAAACGCACCTGCCAAAGATGTCTGAATGGGATTTAAAGGACACCTCCAGCAGAGGCGGATGTCGTGGTTTACACAGATGGATCGAAGACAGATGAAGGAACGGGCGGAGGTGTGCACTCAGTGGACTTGGAATACGATGTATCCATGGCTCTAGATTCATACACCACCGTTCATCAGTCGAAGATAGTCGCCATCTGTAAAAGTTCAAATATGATGTAGCGAGATGGCATCAGAAATAAGAAAATCTTGATCTGTTCAGACAGTGAATTGTCCATAGAGGCGCTGTCATCGGTCAAGATTTCGTCGAAACTGGTTCATCAGTGCTTCGAGACTCTGGAAACTCTGTCAAGAGACAATAAAGTCACATTGACATGGGTACCAAGTCACTCAGGAGTGCAGGGGAGCGAAAAAGCTGGGAAAAGAACGAAAAGAGGGAAGCAGTTCCACATTCATCGGGCCAGAACCTGCTGTCAGTAGACATGCGGGCCTAATTAAGTCCTTAGTGAAGGCGAAAATGAACCAGGATAGATAGAAAATTCTCCCAACCTGCAGGCAATCTAAAGAATTTTTGATCGGATGTAATGCCGAAAACACAAAATTTCTGTTGAGCCTCAACAGGAGAGAATTAAGCAAACTTGTGGGATTCTTAAGAGCACGTCGCAAAAATGTCAACTGTCAAATTTGTGATGTTTTTTTAGAACAGAATCTGGCGTAAATAACAAGCCATTCAAAATTATAGCTCATGTACTGTGAGAGGAAGACTCTTAAGCAACTAATAGCTACATTAGAATTCAAAAAGTTTAGGTATGAACGTACAAATTTGCTCTAAAATAACATCGCAAATGAACTTGGAATGCGATGATTTTTCAGAGCAACTTTCGACCTTCATACTCAAACTTTTTGAACTATGATTCATCTATTATTCGTGTTAGAGTCGTCCTCTGAGAGTACACGAGCTACAATTTTGAATAATTTGTTATTTACGCAGGATTCTCTTTTAAAAAACATCGCAAATTTGACAGTTTACATTTTTGCAACGAGCGTGTCAGATATTTTGACAGTTCTATGTTTTGCGATGTTTTTTGATTGCATATTTCTAAGGCAGTGATCATCAGTTTTAAATTCCGAAACATCTACTGTTTGCATAACACATCCCTTTATAGATTCTCTGAATCAGAATATATAATTATTGAGTCTTAGTGTCAAAATTTGATTTCAAAAAGCATCGCAAAGTACTCGGCTGCATAATGCAATGCGATGTTTTTTCAGATCAAATTTTGACACTTAGACTCAATAATTATATATTCTGATTCATAGAATCTATAAAGAGATGTGTTATGCAAACAGTAGATGTTTTGGAATTTAAAATTAATGATCATTGTCTTATAAATATGCAATGAAGAAACATCGCAAAACATAGAACTGTCAAAATATCTGACACGCTCTTAAGAGCACATTGAAAAAATATGAACTGTCAAATTTGCGATGTTTTTTCCAAACAAAATCCTGCGTAAATAAAAAATTATATAAAATTATAGCTCATGTGAGAAGATGACTCTTCCACGAATAATAGATGAATCAGAATTCAAAAAGTTTAAGTATGAAAGTCGAAAGTTGCTCTCAAAAATCATCGCATTACAAGTTCGAATGCGATGTTTTTTCAGAGAAAATTTGTACCTTCCTGCTTAAGCTTTTTGAATTCTGACTAATCTATTATTTGTGTAAGTGTCATCCGCTCACAGTACATGAGCTATAATTTTGAACAGTTTTTTAGTTACGCAGGATTCTTTTCTAAAAAACATCGCAAATTTAACAGTTCAAGCCGATGTCGAACTAAACGCGTGGATTGCAGCTAACGTCACGTTGAACAGAATCTTGTGAGAATGCAATTCACAATTAATTTAGAAGCAATACAATTGAAAAATGGAAACAGAAAATGTATACAGATTTATAGAAGGAAATTAAACAAAAAAGGAAGGCAATGACTTTAATAAAGTCTTTCGAAATTCGAATAAATTGCCGGTCTTTTTATTTATCATTTAGCTATAAACATCTTGATGTCTTCACAACTTATGAAATGATAATTTCGAAATTTCAAATAAAAACTGTTGTGAAAAAAATCGACACTCGACTACAATGAGGTACATTGATGGAACATGAAATACAATAACCGAAATTTAAGATTTAGTGAGATGATCAGCCGTGTATCAGTAACATTAATATTTTTTTACAATATTAATTTCAATTACCATAATTCAGTCACACAAGCCGAGTCAGTGTCAGATGAATGCCATTGTATACGATAAGTACGACACACATTCTTCAAGCTATGTAACACAACACATTTAAACGTGTAGAGCGTTTCGTGCAATGACAAAATATAAATGAATTTCTGTATGCGGTGTAGGTGTCAGGATTTATTTATTTATTTTATTTTTATTAGCTAAATGTGAACTTTTATGTGCTCATATGCTATACAAGCATCCATATAAACAACGCTTCGTAACAATGAGCGTCTCGAAATATTAATGGTCGCTTTTTGAATTAACGAAAAAAAAAAATTAATCGAGGAGAAAGTCATTAAGAAAACATTTTTTTTCATTCATCAAATAAAACATTTTAATTTCAAATTTATGGCGAATTAAGTTCACCTTAAAATGACTAAGCAAATCGTTCGATTTTTTACGCACCTACTTCCTTTTACAGATTTTTTATTTTCATCGAAAAATTTATTTTCGTCGCCAATTGATATATATGGTGATAGAAATGATGTGATGGAGACGTGATGTCATAGCCGGGACGTCTTCGGAGTCGTAATTAGAGCCGTGAACCGTCACGTCATCAGAGACGTGATGAATAAGTCGTACACAAGCGAACGAACTGGAAGGGTCAACAACTTCTCTGTCGGTACAGTCAATTTTTCCTAACAATAATCTTATTGGAAACTGCTTTGCGACAACTGATTCTTTGTCATATATCCAATTAGCCGAATTCTTCCGCGGAAAGTCGTTCGGACATTGAACAAAAGAAGCTTTTAAAAGCCTTAATTGTTCTTTGTCCGAACGAATTTCCCCGGAAGAATTTGGTTAATTGGAATAGAAACATAGCATAATTGAGTTTGCTGAGATCAAAAATCGGTCTATTCCGTCTGTCAAAATGACGTTTTAAACGTCAAAGCTATAAAGCAAACGAGCAGTTAGATAAAGATACAAAATGTTTGTGTCGCTAGCGGATTTTCATATGAATGAACCTCTCATTCTTCGATGGTACTCATGAAAGAGATCATAGAATGGAAATTAGGGGGGTCCAAAAATGTATGGGGAAATAAAAGTATCGAAAATTTTGGGGCACCAATGGAAAAACAAAAGGATTTTGATCCCTGACAGGTGCGTGACAGTCTTTTGTTTTAATCTTTGCAACTAATATTCAACGTGAAGTTAGCTGCAGTTGCAAAAAAATCAGCTGATTTTACAACTCTTCAATGAAGTCAGCTGATTTTGGTAAATTTAGGAATGAAATCAGCTGATTTTGTTGCAATGAAGTTAGTTTCGGTTGCATCTGCAGCTAACTTCACGTTGAATATTAGTTGCAAAGATTAAAACAAAAGACTGTCACGCACCTGATCCCTGATCAAGATGTATATGGGCGTAACTTGATCCGAGACGATTTAGGTGTGGCTCAAAAGCGTTAAAGTCAAAAATTCAACGACTTCTAAAGGTAATGAGTGAATCTATCGGTTGTTATGGTGTATTTGGAAGGTCTTAGGACACCCTTAAAATTGACATAGAAAAATTAGACCAGGCAGTGTTTTCGTCCATATGTCCCACATGCTTGAAATTCATGAGAAAATTGCACCACTTTAATCATGAGAGACATTAATGCCGATTTTAAGGGTGTCCTAAGACCTTTCGACTGCACCACAATAGCCGATGAATTCTCTCATTACATTGTGCCTTTGAAAGTCTTTCAATATTTAACTTTAACGCTTTTGAGCTACCCCTAAATCGTCTCGGATTAAGTTACGCCCATATACAATCTTGATCAGGGATCAAAAAACTTTTGTTTTTCGGTTGGTGCCCCAAACTTTTAGACGCTTTTGTATTTTGGACACCCTAAGGGGTCATTCATAAAGGATGTCACGCTTGCTATAAACTCCACAAAGTCCATATCTCCTAACTGGTCAGAGATTTTGTTTATAGCACTCCGGCTACCCCC
>CM055405.1:22178106-22232580 GCA_029228625.1 Pseudolycoriella hygida | reverse complement strand
AGGGGTCATTCATAAAGGATGTCACGCTTGCTATAAACTCCACAAAGTCCATATCTCCTAACTGGTCAGAGATTTTGTTTATAGTACTCCGGCTACCCCCCCCCCCCAAACACACCCCCTATTTGGGGGGGTAGCCAAAGTTCTATAAACAGAATTTGCTGTACTGACTGAGTTATTACCTTTTTATGGATACTCATTTTTTATAGCAAACGTGACATCCTTTATGAATGACCCCTAATGGACATGAACACTTTCATAAGAAAAGCCCGGTATATTTGATTAAAAAGGAATCTAGGACGAGTAAAAATCTTTTGATTTAGCTAAATGTTTGACGTTTAAAACGTGATTTTGACAGTTCCAATAGAGCGTCTTTTGATAAGAGCAGACTCAATTATAATTAAATTAGACAGTCTTTGGCAGATCACCTCTCGTACCAATAAACCCCAATTTACGGTTACAGAAAATCCATAAAAAATAAAATATGAAGTTTGCTCTGGGCTTGCAAAAAGTATTAAACTTCAAATGTAATGTCTTGTTTCATTTAAGGGACTGTTCATAATGACGTCACACTTGCTATAAAATCCACAAAGTTCATAACTCTAAACTGTGCTCAGACATTTTGTCTGTAGCACTTCGGCAACCCCCTCCCCCTCCAAACACACCCCCTGTTTGGGGGGATAGCCAGAGTCCTATAAACAGAATTTGCTGTCCTGCATGAGTTATGACCTTTTTATGGATACTCAAGCGGGACGTCATTTATGAACGGCCTCTTATGAACATAATAATTCAGACATCTACCCTTTCTAATTTTTGTGTCACATATTGTTATGGAAACTAATGTAAAGGGCTGACATTCCTTTCGCGAAAACAACTTCAAGGATTTTGACTATAGCAAAATAAAGATTGAAAAAAGACGAAAAATCCATATGACTACTAACCTTGGTAATGAATATCAGAAAAATCCATTGCCACAACACTAACGATGGAAACTTAATATCAAATGCCACTCCATATATTTCTGTATAATCTTCAGATGAACAATACACAACACTGTATAATTAAATTAAATAAAGAAAACTAGACAATCAATCCAGATATATCAACAATCAAGAATCTACCATCACATAATAAAGATATTTCCGTCTTGTTGATTTCATGACACACACTGATAGCACACCATTATGTTTTTGATGAGTTTTTGAAATGAAACATTATTTTTAATGGCTGTAACTTCCGAAACACAACGTTTTTCTATTTTGTTTTATTTTAGGTTTAATTTTCTGATTCTTTTTTTTTTTGTTATTAAAAATTTGGGCAAAGAACCGTGCACACTTTCCTAAAATTTAACGTCTACTCTCAACGCATGGTTTTGTTAACTAAAAAAACAACGGTTTTCTATTAGACCAAGTATAACGATTTGAGCAACGTTGCGAATAATGCGTAAAATGTAGCGGTTCAACATCAAGCAGTAACATTAGTTTGAGGAGGTCACGTGGTCGAGTTTTCCTCTATTCCGATATTTTATCAAACCTTTAATTTGACCAGATAACTTTCAAGGAAATGTCTTTTTCTAAGCTAATCCTCTACCGAATAGAAGATCGAAGCCACATTTGTAAAAGCCACGTCTGACTGATCCGGGGACTGATCCCCGTTTTTACACGTTTCTGCTCAACTCTAAACCGTTTTACTAAAACACACAACAAACCCGTAAACAAAAAAAAAGAACTTCCACAAAATTATGCTGTTACCGCGTACGTACACGTCGTAAACGAAAGAATCATCATCATTAGCGAAAGACGAACTGAACAAATTATTATTTTAAATCAGTAAAAATAGCTGAATCAAGTCATACAAAAATGTTTAAGAAAAAAAATCAACGAAAATGTTTTCGTATGTTCAACGTATTCATACACGTCCGTCGCACTAATATCTAAGAGCGAGTCTATTCGAATGAATTAAAAAAAGCAAACGAATAACAACAACAACAACAACGGTAGCGGGGAGATTTTTATGAATAAATAAAAAACAAATTAAATATTCGCATATAAGTAATTAATGTGCAGGAAAACTATGATGACTATTTTGACGTAGGGTTGGCATACGAATTCGGTGATAAAAATATTGGATGAAACTACAAGAAGACGATTAACTTCAACAAAGATGCAATATTGTCAACTAATTTACTATCTGTATCGAATAAAGTGTATCGAAAATCAATTTTTTTTTCGTGATTGATACGCCTTTGTTGTATCCACCACTCCCTTAAAACGAAATAAATTCGATTCGACAGACACTGCGACTGATTTCTATTGATTTAGACTTGATGTGATTTCAGTGAATTTTCAGCTAATACTCTCGTACATATTTCATGCGGTAGATAATACGAATTTTATTAATAGATTACGCGTTAAAGTTCAAGGTGAATTAAGAGGCACTCCTTTAACTTTGTACGTAAACAAATCTGAGAATTTTAAGTGTAGAACATGATTTTTACATTTGTGCTTTTAAACTCAATGTAATTTGAACAAAAAAATGTGTTTTCTGGGGAATTTTCTATCAGTTCACTGGAAACGCTTGGGGTGTTTTCAGTTTCTAGTAAGATGTTTTTATCTAATTCAATCAAGAACAAAACTGAATGAAAGAAATATTGCCGCGACTATGAGTCGAATGCATTCGGTAACTCTGTCGTCATAAGGAACAAAAATTTAGAGAAAAAGTTCTGCCGTCCTAATGAAAAAAAACTTAGAGAAAAGCAGCGAATTTCGCAGAAAAAAATGAAATTAGCGACAAAATTAAACCGAAGAATCTCGGCGATTGTTTTGATTAATTTTATCGCCAATTTGATTTTTTCGGCGAAATTCGTTGAAAATCTTCGCCGCTTTTTTCTAAGTTCTGCCGTTATAAGGTAAAAAACTGAACGAAAAGCAGCGAAGATTTTCCACAAGTTTCGCCGAAAAAAAAAGAAATTAGTGACAAACTGCCCCACAACGCATAAAAAACTTAGCGAGGAGAATATGTGAGAGAAAATATATGAAAATCTCTCATCTGATAACGTCGCTAAGTTTTTTATGCGTTGCAGGGCAGAAAGTCAAACCAAAGATTCTCTTCGATTATTTTGTTTAATTTTGTCGCTAATTTGATTTTTTCGGCGAAAATCGTGAAAAATCTTCGCTGTTTTTTGTAAGTTCTGCAGTCATAAGGAAAAAAAATACAGAAAACCAGCGAAGATTTTTAAACAATTTCGCCGGAAAAATCAAATTAGCGACCAAATTAAGAGATTCTCGTGTTTAATTTTGTCACTTTTTTCATTTTTTCGGCGAAATTCGTACATTTTGCGGCTTTTCTTTAAATTGTTTTTCCTTATAACGACGGCAAAACTAACAACTCATCGTTTCCATAAAGGATGTAAGTCAGGGGCGTGACAGTCTTTTGTTTCGATCTTTGCAAGTAGTACTCAACGTGAAGTTAGCTGCAGTTGTGACCGAAGCTAACTTCACTGCAAACAAAATCAGCTGATTTCATTCATAAATTTATCAAAATCAGCTGACTTCACTGGAAAGTTCAAAAATCAGCTGATTTTTTTTGCAATGAAGTTAGCCTTGGTTGCAACTGCAGCTAACTTCGTGCTGAATATTACTTGCAAAGATCGAAACAAAACACTGTCACGCCCCTGATGTAAGTCCAACCCTCAACTTTTGACAGCTGTCAAATTCGAATTTTGGCTCGAAGTTTTAAAAGAGATTCCGGACACTGACATAAATACAAAGAATTTTAAGGATTTAAGTCATTATTATCAAACTTGGTGCCGAAATTCAAATCTGACCAGGGCCTATTTTTGAGAAATTTTTTTCAAATTTTCTCAAGTTTTTCAGAATTTTATTTTAAGGAAAAATACGTTCAAACGAGTTAAAATGAGTGTAAAATTAATAAGAATCGACGTAAAGTGTATTCTGAACCATATTAGAGGCCGTGCAGATGAAAAAAACATCAAGAAACCAAGCGTGAACGGGTGGCTGAAAATTCAGTCCTTAGGATGCCCTAAAACACCTAAAATAGGTCGTTTGAACAATTTTTTGAATAAAATACATCAATTAAACTTCAAAATTGTTATAAATTTTCAGAAAATTTTTTAGAAATTTTAAGCAAATTTGAGAAAATTTGAGAAAATTTTCTCAAAATTTCACAAATTTTCTCAAATTTTCACAAATTTTCTCAAATTTTCACAAATTTTCTCAGATTTTTTCAAAAATAGGCCCTGAATCTGACAGCTGTCAAAAGTTGACAGTTGTACTTACATCCTTTACGAATGGAAACTACGAACTGTCAAAATATATAGCGAATTTCATGATGAAACGGATGCACTCCTTATCAGTGAAATGTTAACTGCTCGACAATTTAGTCACTTAATCGTGAAATTCGCCATATACTTTCACAAATCTGCAACAAAAAGTTTTCAACTGCTTCACACGAAACGTCGTATACTTTGACATAAGCCAACATCGGACTATACGCGTTTGCTTTCGAGAAAATAAATTAATTGATTTCTATATATTTGTTACACAGATAATCGGGTTGGAGTTTTGATTCCCGTTTCCTACGCACGTTTCTAACTAAGCAACCCCTCCATTTTTTTAACACCCAACTTAATATTCCTTGTAATCCTTACGTTGAAAGTTTCGTTTATTAAATTAAACTCCTCAGACGCTTGTGATTCACAAATAGCTGAGTTTTTTGGGTCAAGTATAAAGGCTCATAAGAAGTAAAATATTTGAAATACAAATCTCGGCTAAGAAGAATTTTTTTTTTGAATTGTGAAGAAGCACTTCAATATTGTCTTAATATTTAAATGATCACATTTCTAGGAAATTAAAAATCCAACCCTACATTTTTCTAGTCTCTACAGAAAAAAAATCTACACAAAGGCACACAATGTCAAATTTTGCGTACCTCTTAAAATATAAGCATCTGCCCACATACGTTAACATACCAACAGAAATTTAAATACAGAAAAAAAAATCACATAAAGCCTGATGTGTGTGAATGGAGTAAATAACAGAACACTTGAAACGAATTAATTTATCTTTTTTTTTCATTCATTTCTCTCTTTCGTCTTGTGCTCTAACGACGTCACAAATTTATTACATAGGAATCCCCCCTCCATGGCACAAAAATGAACTTTTTTCATTCAGTTTTACACTCGCTGAACTATTTTATTGAGAAATAAGCTGATAAAAGAGAGTCACTCAACCAAATGTTATTTCAACGGTTTGTATCAAGTGTGAAGACTTTTTAAAGGAAAAAATATACTCATTCTGGCGTTCGATTTTCATTCCTTCACATCAAAACGTACAACAGCTTGAAACATTTCGATACAATAAATGCGCAAATCGCCCGCGCGATTGAGATACTCATCTTTTATTCAATGACGCAATAGAGAATTCATACGCTTATGAATGCAAGAACCTACAGAATGGAGACAAATATACTTTTTAAAGTCTGGATTGGTATACATTACTAAGCTTCTGTTTGACATTCAATGTAATTTTTTTTCTCTCTAGTATAAAAAGTCTTTGTTTTTGTTTTGAATTTATTTTTTTTTTTTTTTTCATCGGAAAACAAATGTTTTTCAATTTATGCGTAGTT
The DNA here is from genome assembly GCA_029228625.1 of Pseudolycoriella hygida. Lineage (NCBI taxonomy): Eukaryota > Metazoa > Arthropoda > Insecta > Diptera > Sciaridae > Pseudolycoriella > Pseudolycoriella hygida. Next base: position 22,226,937 of record CM055405.1, on the reverse strand, counting down.
TTCTGAAAGTAAACACGTCGACTGATGGAATTTTGTATGCTTCTGTTTCAAGTTTAATTTAACTGTTTAGAATTTGTTGATGGTAAAAATATGTGCGAGACTTTTTGTAAACAAAATTCAGTCAATGGATGAAATTGACCCGTGCGTCGGCGCTGACTACATGAATACACCGCAACCGATATCAGTATGCCGGTTACGCTGCCGCCGGTATTCGAAAAATGCATCTACCGCCGTGACGCCGACACGGCATTCAGCACAATACTTTAATCACAAAAAAAAACCTTTTTTAAAAGGGAAACGAAAAAAAATTAAGTTTTGCGTGATGTGTGGAGTTTTTTTTAATCAAAAGTGAAAATATTTCAAAAGAATTTTTTGCGTTCCGAAGCTGAAGCGTCACCCAAATTGATATCAGTTGTTTGGAAGAAGGGACAAGGACTTGCGTCACGTTTCCCTTTTTAAACGGGTTTTCGTAGTGATATCAGTAGTTTTCGAAGAAAAGAAAAACAAATTTTGGAGAAAAAATTTCCGGCGAAAAAAATTTCTGACGAAAAAAAAAATTTCAACGAAAAAAAATTCGACGAAAAAAATTTTCAGGTAAAAAAATTTTTCAAGCGAAAAAAATTTTTGCGAAAAAAATTTTTCAGCGAAAAAAAGTTCTAGCCAAAAAACTTTCCGGTCAAAAAAAATTGCAGCGAAAAAAATTTCGCGGCGAAAAAATTTTAGCGAATAAAATGTTCACTGAAAAAAAATTTTTAGCGAAAAAAAATTCGGCGAAAAAAAATTTTCAGCGAAAAAAATTTCGGCCAAAAAACTTTCCGGCCAAAAATTTGCAGCGAAAAAAAATTTCGGCAAAAAATTTTAGCGAAAAAAAATGTTCATGAAAAAAAAATTTAGCGAAAAAATTTTCAAGCGAAAAAATGTTTCAGCGAAAAAAATATAGGCGAAAAAAATTTTCAGCAAAAAAAAAATTCGGCGAAAAAAAATTTTCAGCGAGAAAAATTTCAGGAATAGAGAAAAGTAGTGAAAATTTTAAACGTATTTCGCTAAAAAAAAATCAAATTAAACAAAATAATCGCCGAGAATCGTTTATCTAATTTTTTAGCTAATTTGATTTTTTTCACCGAACTTCGTTGAAAGTCTTCGCTGATTTTCTTTAAGTTTTTTTTCCTTATGACTGCAGTATAGTTCGATGTTTTATGTGTTGTATGGCAGTTTTGTTCCCAAAACAGACCTCATTTTTCAAAAGTTTTCTGTCTTGAGTCTGATAAAACTTCAGAAAAATTTTATCGATTTTGTTGTTTGAAAAGTTTGTGAAGATTGGTTAAGTACCTAGTCCAGCATGTGCTAGACTGCCCTGCCGTACAACGCATAAAAAACCTAGCGACGAAAATTTGTGAGAGAAAATATATGAAGATCTCTCATCTGATAACGTCGCTAAGTTTTTTATACGTTTCAGGGCAGTAGAATAAACTAACTAGCTAATATGGCAACACCAAATTTCATTGATAACTTTCGATTTATAAATGAAATTCGAAAAATTTCGCATTGGTATGTAAACCTACAGTTATAAAATTCGTCCTTAAATGTGCACTTTGACATAAGCTATTGCCGTACTAAAAGTGTGGATTGTGATGTTTGACATAGTTGAAAGCTTTCGAACGGCGCACGGCTCTTTGATGAAACGATACGATCGATTTGACCCATAGCATATTTCGTATACTCCCCGTATGTTATGAAACGATCTTTAGACAACATATTGGAGGCGACCAATGAGTACACATATTCATCATAACCATAAATGTGATCTCAGCGAATTCTATTGTTTCACTCAAATTTTACGAGAAAAAAAGATGAATAAATATAAATCATTTTTTATGTGGTTGAGTCAACATTGTCCGATTATATCTGGAGAAGCAGTGAAAGACTAACAGGTCTGCAACTCATCAAAAGTAATTTAGTTCGTTTTGTGAAAAAGATCATATAACTCATTCGCTATTCTCTGCTGTCTGCCCACATTAAAAACTAACACAAAACTAAAAAAAAAAATAAAAATAATAAATAAATAAAGCGCATTTACGAAATTGGTGTATAAAGTCATTAAAACATCAAAGTTTTGGGTTATCTCATCAAAAACTTTCTTTTCGAAATTAAGATCATTTGAACCAAAAATTATTTTTGTTCGTTTTACATCATTCACTTTTTAGGCTAAGCTGTAGCGGTCTATACACAAAGCAGTAACATGTCAAAACAAAATTGTAATTTTCGAGAAATCGGGACATCCGTCATAAGGAAAAAAAACTTAGAGAAAAGTCGCGAAGATTTTGAACGAATTTCGCCAAAAAAAAATCAAAATAACGACGACGTTAAACAAAACAATCGCCGAAAATCTTTTGTATAATTTTGTCGCTAATTTGATTTTTTCGGCGAAATTCGTTGAAAATCTTCGCTGCTTTTCTCTAAGTTTCTTTCCCCTTATGGCAGCATTTCAGTTGAAGGTGAATGAATAACCAGCAAACCAATTTGGTGAGAGGATTCGCTTAGTTTCGCTATTCGCGCTTTGTGTAAAATTACGGCTATTACTCTATGACAACATAAAATACTCCATGGATGAAAACTAAAATTTGAATTCTCATCCAAACGACTTTTCTTAACTGATTTTGTTTAATGCTTTGTCAACGGTTTTTTCGACTTCCTAACAACAACACTTGAGGAAAGATCCGGATATTTTTGAGTCATAGCGATAAGCCCTTTTCATCAACAATTTTTTTCTCGTCGTATAGTCGCTGGTTTCGACAGTGAAATCGTTGATTGTGGTTAGAAGAATTGATTAATCAACATATTTGTTGCTGCTATAGCCAAAAATATTTTCTTGTGGTGTAGCAGATATTAATCGTACAGATTGTAATATGATTTCATTTTGCTGATCATAAAATGTTAAATTAGCTTTCAAAAGGTTAATTCAGCTGAGCACGTGCTCCGTAATACGGTGTTTGTGCAGTTGGAATAAACGAGGAGCTGACGACGGCGACTCCTTTAGGACATAGTTTAGTTAAACGCAAGGACAGTAGTGAGTAGCAATACTGGAAAAATAAGGAAGGCTTTTCTGCCGTTTTAAGGAAAAAAAACTGAGAGAAAATCAGCGAAGATTTTTAACGAATTTCGTCGAAAAAAAAAAATAAATTAGCAAGGGGCCATTCACAAAGTACGCACGCACAAAAAGTCGGATTTTTGACCCCCACCTCCCCCCTGCACGCTTTTCGAGACCCTCCCCCCTCCCCCCTAAAAGTACGCACGCAATTCTCATTTCATAGTATCGAAGAAATGTTGCTAAATTTCGTGGTACCGCTGTTTGAACAGAAACAAAAACATTGTATGGAACCCTATTTTTTTGTTCTTGTCGCTTTGGTGCAATGATTTTGAATATTCAAGTCGATAATCGCATCAATAACTTTATAGAAAGTATAAATTTGTGTTGGACTGCAATTTGATCTGATATACCCTTTACTATAAAAGACTACAAAAATTGCTAAAAGCAATGTTAATAGCCGCGTCCGAAGTACAAAGACAAGTGTCAAACTTTCTACATGTGCCACCAAAGGTTCCCCTTACTCAGGGATTCTTAGCCGATGTGTTACAAACGTGTGCGTCAAAGCATGAACTCTCGTACATAGGGGTCGTTCATAAATGTGTATGAGGCAAGCGTGATAGTCTGAACAAAATTGGATCAAATGTTTCCTTTTTTGCGTGACATGGGGGGAGGGGGGTCTGAAAGTCATCATTTTTGAGTTACGTAATTTATGAATGGCACCATAGCACGGGTCTGAAAATCATTTTCTAAATAGCAGCGAACAGACTTTTTAGTTTATATCAAAGCACCTGATCTAAAATAATCTTAAATTTTCAGCACGCTTTTGGCAAACCCCCCCTTCCCCCTTACACGCTTCCGTAAGCTTTTGCCTAAACCCCCCCTCCCCCCCCCCCTTGGTGCGTGCGTAATTTGTGAACTAATGGTATATGCCATGTGAATAGTTTTTTTTTACCACTGATAGCTTACACTGAGCCCATTGCAGTGATAGCTTTGCAAGTAATACTGAACGTGAAGTTAGCTGCAATTGCAAAAAATCAGCTGATTTTTTAACTTTTCAATGAAGTACTTGGTGACCTGGTCACGCCCCTGTATTGAACAGTAATCAGCTACAGAAAATGAAGAGATGGCGACACCGTTTGGCGGTGACTGTTTTTGGCTGTTACCCAATGAGGTAATCATCATCTATTCTTTTCCATTTTCATGACAGTAAATGAATTAAACTTTCGAAATCGCACCAAACTTCACGTTGAATAGAATGCTATTCACAATGAAGTTAACTGCAGTTTTGACATTTCTATTAATTTCTTTTGTTTTGAAAATTAGATGTAATGACATTTAGATGCCATGAAGTTGGCGCCGACACGAATAGTGAATGTTGACATTTTAATAATGAACACCCGTGTGCAGGGCCTATTTTAGGGAATTTAATTTCTAAAAAATCTCCGAAAAATTCCCATAGAATAATGAAAGAACTTGCAAAAACACTCCGATTTGCCTCAAAAGTTGTGAATACCAGTTTTTGAAGCTTAAACACCGAAAACGTTGAGATCTTTTACAAAAATATGACAAAAATTGGATAAAATTTTTTTTGGGAATTTTTAAGAGTTTTCGGGAATTTCGGGAATTTACATTCCCAAAAATAGGTCCTGCCCGTGTGACAGTTCTTTGTCAAGCTTGCTGTTCAACAATGTTGGATGACACTTAATTCATAAATTTTGACATTTCATCCATAAATTGGCTTTCGTTTGTTGCGAAGTTAGTTGCAATTTTTACGCTACATTCATAAAATGGAAAGTTAAGAAATTTATGAATGAAATTTCGAAATTTCAAGCAACTTCATGTTGAATTAATATTGAATATTTGACAAAGAACTGTCACCTGGGCAAGGAACTATCACCCGGTTAATGATGGAAAAACCCCTCAGCAAAATAAGGCGTTAAAAATTTTGGAAGATCATGCTACAGTAGCCAAGTACGGGAAGGCAGGCTGGTGTCAAAAAATGATATATGGGCATTGGGCAATCTAGTAGCCAGTACTTTATGGCACAATGCTTTTCAATTTGACACCAGGCTGCCCTATATGTGCCCTTGAACCATGAAAAAGAAGGCAGCCTGATGTCAAAAATTGAAGTATATCACCGTGACACCATTGACGAATGGATTACAACACACTAAACTTCAACTTGACACCAGGCTGCCGCTGCCATCTATATTAAAATGAACATAGTTTAAAAAGGCAGCCAGGTGTCAAGATGAAACTTGGTGTATTGTAAAACATTCGTCAATGCCGTCACAGTGATATGCTTCAATTTTAGAAACCAAGCTGCCTTCTTTGTGCCATCGGTGCCATCGAACCATGACAAAGTACGCAGCCTGGTGTTAAATTGACAATTATATTCACATAAAGTTCTCGCTGTTTGCTCTAACATTTCCTAATATCACTTTTTGACACCCGGCTGCTTGGCCGAAATAACAGTATTCCACTTGTTGCAACTTTATGAAGGCTGCGTACTTCAGATTCAAGATACAATTATTTCATGCACTAGAGGAAAGATCAATCTAGCGCATGAAATAACTATAATTGCTGAATGGTTTGGAGATTTTCAGAAAAAGTAGTAACAAAGTACGCCATCAATTTGTGAAACACCACCTTCGAAAAGTATAAGACTCATACCATTGGGGTAAAAAAGTGACATTTGTTTGTATCTCTTTCTTGCTACAAGTTTTTATATATTTGCCTCTCGCTTACTCCGTTCCGTTCGTTACATTTTTTCAATTGTTGCAAAGAATGACCCATAACCCAAAATGATTCAATGGCATAGAATTTCAAAATGGATACCTACACCTCATGGTTATGTTAAGAAAGTTTGGAAGTTCTTTGCAAATGTCAAATTTGACAGCCGGCAAACTGTGTTAGGCCTCTCCCTCCATTCGACTTATGAAAATCAATTTCCGAATTCCTCTCTTCCTCTCACATAATTTTGGTGAAGCTATGCCCTTGGCTCAATGTCAGGGAATGATTGTCATGGAAACGTTTTTACTATCGCAAACGCTGATTGTCTACTGTTATCACATGCAGTCGTCTGTTACACAATTAACCTATTTTCCCACTACTGATAAGAATAAAGTTTCAACAAAATGTCGTTCACACTGGTATGGTTTATCGAGAGAAAAGTTTTACTGACTCATCACCAAGTACCGTTCAACACGATCACTGTGTTTCTTATCATAACGATTCGATGACAACTTTCAATTGAATTTGTGAACTTCCACAAAACTAAGAAATAATTTCCTTTACTCACCTTTAGCAACGTTAGTATCTTCTGAGATAAATCGTAGTCAAAATTAGAATACTTCGACGAGCTCATATCGTAGATGAAAATTAATCCTTTCGACTGCGTTTCAACATTTTGCAATGCAATGTCCAATTGGTAAACGACTCCTTGCAAAGTTGTTTTGTGGGTAACAGTCAATGGTTTGTGAAGATTGGCGGAAAATAGTGCAATAGCTGCACCGGTTACGTCTCTACCAGGCTGCACATATCAATCAATTAATTTCCTTAATTCCATTTCGTCGAAATGTGAATCTGTCTTACCAAAATCGTAAATTTTCCTGTTTCAAGTTCTGTTCTTAAAGGATCGGACATAGGGTCAAGATTGTATAAGCATTCACGTTGTCTTATTAATTCATGTTGCTCGTACAGAGCAACAGCTCGTTGAACATCAAATTTACGTGCAAACAAGAATTTAACGGCAGTGGCTGTAGAGACATTTTTACGGTTAACATTCGATCCTAATCCGTTGACTAAATCAATGAATTGTTGTACAGCCTGTGAAATAATGATAAAAAATAATTTTATGAATAAAACAAAATATTTATCGTAATGAATCATTGAGAAAATGAGATTGTTTCGTCAAAATAAAATTGGCAATATTTTTTTCCACATTTTGATTTTATGAATTCGATTGAAAAATTGTTAGCAGATGGGAAATGACCAACAACAATTGTTTGATTCGTAATCATCGGATGATGAATTACAGTCGTGTGTATACCCGGCCAGGCCATGTAATCGCATGCAAAATAACATAAATACTTTAAGATTGCGCTTGGATAACACTATAGTCTTACATCATCTCCTTTGAAATGGACGGGGTACTTAATAGTTGTCTCATCACAATTATACCTTTCACGCAATAGCTAATTTGTTTCGGCTTTAATTAAACTTTTAACAATAATTCCATTACATCAGGCCACAATGTTAGCTATCTTGTTCACATGTGAGAAATACTATGTCATTTTATGAGTCGGCAGAAGGTTCGGTAAAGTAAATAAATTCGACGTGCTTTGAAAGCGTATTGCTTAGTCTTACTCATATGTTAGTTATGTGTAATTCGGTGGTGTGTTTCTTTTCACATGAAATCTAGTCATAATTTCCATGTGAAATCATCTGAGATGTGATGTAATTTAAGATTATGCGGCAAGCCTTCAACGCTAATTAGAGATTAATATTCATTCATATTCAAGAAGGCAATGAGACATGGCGCTGAAAGGGTGGAGAAGTAATTGCATATTGTTCGGATAACTCCCGTTGACAAGGAATTGGAATTACGCCCAATCAGCGGGAGCTTTCTATGTTCAACGCATTTCGCTCTGCCTAAAACAGTTAGAGTTGCGACACCATCGTGAGTCCTAGATCGGAACAGAGATCTAAAATCTGTTGCATTTCCTATGTAGGAACCCAGATATCGTGAGTCCTAGATCGGAACAGAGATCTAAAATCTGTTGCATTTCCTATGTAGGAACCCAGATACTTTGGAAGGATGGAGAGGTACAGTCGCCCAAGTTCAACAGCGAATTCGGTTTCTTAAATTCACTATATCTCACAGCGCCCACGCCACTGTGGAGAAATTTTTGGACCCGTACGAAGTACGAAGGTCCTATACGTTTACTACAAACAATTTTAATGTCACATGGGGTAAATCGAGGTGACAGTTGGGGCGATGCATTTATTATCGTCTAAATATGACGAATCAACAATAAAAAAATGTACGTCCGTCTGTCTCCACTTTAAACGGCTCAACCGATCACCCTAAACTTTTTTTAAGAAGTGATCTCGAAGAATTTATGGACTCTCAAACAATGCTCGTGCTGCGGACGGCTTTACATTGGGATGACGATCCGCAAGTTGTTCGAACGTTTCAATCAACACATAAAATCCGCAAAATGGAAAACGAAAACTGCAGTAGGACGACACATTTTTATGACGAACCATGTGATCAACATAAGTGAGTTAAAGCTTTTGCAACCCATAAATCACATGTGGAAAATTGAATATTACGAAGCCATCCACATACACAGACATAAACATGAAAATCTACTTAATGAAGACAATGGGAACATAACGTCACCGCTACTACATTTATTCACGATTGAAAGAAAATACGACGAGAACAATATCGAAATAGAAGAAGACACACCTAACACCAGCGTAAACGAAGAATTTTTTGACTGCGAGTAGAAAAATTGCTATTTGTTTTACACACGACCCTAACTCCTTCCAAGGGAATTAGTATAATTAGTTGACGAACTGATATGTTATCAGCGACACATGTATGTGTAAGTCCTTTGTTTTTTGTTTCTTGTCTTCTAAAGAAGGTACTGTCCTAGAGCGACATTTTATAGAGGGAAAATTTAGTTAAAATAAATACCCCGATGATGGTTGTTTAACAACCGAAACCTAGGTCGGTAAAAAAAATTATTAAAATAAATTGGTGCAATTGAAAAAATAGAGCGTTTATTTTTAACTCAACTTTTAATATAATTTTGAAATTGCACGGAGTTACGCGCACTCCCAAAATGTGGAAAAAACCCCAAGAGGTATAAGAGGTACAAAATTGCTTCCAAAGGCAAAGCTGTAGAGCATAACATTTTAGTGAACACGTGTCTCACGGTTTTGGGTAAAAATGCCACAATCCTGGGATATGACCACTTCTAGAATTGGGAGGGATGACCCATATCTCTAGAACTGTAAGAAGGAGAAGGCTGCTTCCAAAGCAAAGTTGTATAGAACAAAATTTTAAAGAACACGTGTTTCAGGGTTTTAGGGGAAAATGGCCCAATCCTTGGATATAACCATTTCTAGATTTGAATGGTTTGAGATGTACTTCGTTAGGGTCTTTGACATTACCTTGGGTAATTTCTATGGATCTTTGAAATTCTTATAGTTACAAAAGAACATAAAACGTTGGATTGTTTGCTTATTACTATATTAAGATACGTTCGAGTCTTTTTGCAAGATTTGTTCTATTTGCACCATCTATTCTGTTTGTCACATCTATTCTGATACGTACGGGTCTTTGGTTATGCTTGTGTTTATAAATCTAGTACTATTTAAACATTATTGACATAAGTACAGGGACGTGACATTTTTTTATCTTTGCAGGTAATATTCAACGTGAAGATAGCTGCAGTTCCGACTGAGGCTAGCTTCGTTGCGAGAAAATCCTCTGATTTTTGAACTTTTCAATGAATTCAGCTGATTTTGGAAAAATTATGAATGAACGCAACTGATTTATTTTCGACGAAGTTAGAGGTGGGTAGGCAGGGCCAAAGTTTGACCCAAGCCTGTGCCCGATAGACTATTAGTCGGGCTCGGACATAATTCTATCGGGCATGTATTGGGTCGGTTTTTTTTTTAATTTTGGGCCCGTGAACGGCTGGGCACTGGCAGTTTTTTCGATTTTTTTAAAGCGACGGGTGTGCACAGGCTGTTTTCCTAAATTTTGACAAAACGTCATGCCCGCCCATCTCTAAACGAAGTTAGCCTCGGTCACAACTGCAGCTAACTTCAAGTTGAATGTTACTTCTACCAAGATCAAAACAAAAGACTGCCACGAACTTGCATGAGCTCTAGAGTTTCGCTGACATTATTTTACTCTTTGGCACCATTGCAACATTCATCTATACATATGTCTACACCAATTTTTTTTTTTTTCAATTTTTCCGTGTCATTTGACCATAATCGTACTAAGGTATTCGTGGGTTCAGAGAAATTCTTTCATTTTTCGTAGTATTGCCTGATTAAAATCAACTTGGTGTGGCAATAGACCAGGGCATGACAGTCTTTTGTTTTGACATTTGCAAGTAATACACGACGTGAAGTTAGCTGCAGTTGCAACCGAAACCAGCTTCATTGCATCAAAATCAGCAGATTTCATTCATAAATTTATCAAAATCAGCTGACTTCATTGAAATGTTAAAAAATCAGCTGATTTTTTTGCAACTGCAGCTAACTTCAGGTTGAATACTAGTTGCAAAGATTACAACAAAAGACTGTCACGCGCCTGCAATAGACTAAATAAAGATTATGGCAAAATTTACAAAAATTTTGACTTTTTGAAATTATAAATATACAGTAGGGGTTCATAAGATTGTGCAACTTTTCATTTCAGGATTAAATTTCAATAGTGAAATGAAGTGTTGCACAATCTTATGAAGCCGTCACTGTATAATCGGACTTCCTTTGGCAAATCAATCGGACTTCTTAAACTTTTTCTTGTACTTTCTGACGCTTTTCTTGGGAGTTCCAACTACTTTGCCGAACTTTTTCTAATCGAAAGAAATATGTGTTTGTGGCGTAGACCGATGAATCTAATAAAAAAAACGATGTAAAAAAATGCCATGATTCACGTTTCTCTACCAAGTCTCAGTTATTGTTCGACTTATCATCACTATTACAATAAAAAATGTGTCGACACATTGCGATATCCTCGAATATTCACGTGCACATTGCACACACTTGCTCGCATTCGCCCGCTCGTAGTGTGTAATATACTAAACGACTATTCACTATTTACCGCTGTGTATTGATAATCTTATATGATCTTAATTTCGGAACTTATATAAAAAAGGATCAACAGTACTAGATTTATGAACACAAAGATAGCAGTTTTCCATTTACGAAAGAGTCGTTGCTAATAACACAATTGTGCCCACCAATCCCGCGGTACCGAATTTACTCTCGTTGTGGGCTTTGGGAATTAGGCTTTGAACCTAACCACTCCACAGCATAGTGTGACATTTCTTTCAAGATAGATGCGTTTGTCAAAATCGGGCACTACGCCAAATTTGCCAAATAAGGCAAAATCGATACAAATTAAAAAAAAATTTGCTGTAGCGTTGATTGTAGCTCATAATAGATTCAACATCCTTGTCCGCTTTTGCCTTATTTGGTAAATTTTGGCGTAGTGCCCGATTTTGACACACGCCGCCATTTTGAAAGAAATGTCACACTAAGTGGTGGGTTAATTCGGTCAGCAGCGCAAAGCAATTAAAAAATGTCAAATAGCGCTGCGCACGGGTCATACACGATCATTCCCACATTGCGCTTGGACAATTGTTGGTGTAGATTCTACACCGCAGAGCATAAGTAGTTTGTGCAACAAGTGCAAGAAAGTTAGGCGTCATATTGTTTCCGATCTGAGTAAGTTGCAGTGACATATCGCAAATCGTAAAAGTACATACGAGTTAAAAGTAACTAAAGAAAAATATTTGTGAAATTCGGTACCTCGTACCTCAACATTGAAATAAAACAGAAAAGTATTACTAGGTCGAAAATGTTCAATAAAATTGAATTATGAGTGTTTTCATGAAGCACTCAGTCACCCGCACCTTAAATGCACGTACAACACAGCAATGAAACAATTTGTCGATAATTGTGTCAAACATAATTTATTGTGAGATTTATAGAACACTTTGTTTATCATCAAAAGTAAATTCGCAATCAAAACTTTTGCACTCGAATAAAAGCACCATATTCAATTAACTAAAACTACTTCTTGGTATCAAAGCCCGGCATACACCTACAAACGTTTATGTCGAAATGAATGCCGAAATCAACTCTAATCAGAAATCAACTTCTATATCACTTTTAATACAAAGCAGATAGTCGAATGATTGTGTGTAGTTAACGAGGGGATACTCACTACACTTAGAGGTCGAATGGAAAAATACTCGAAAGTTTGGAATCGGAAAACCGAAACGAAGATTTATGGAAAGTCAGTGTCAGTAACCCTTCGGAAAGTTAAGTTACGGTTTAGCACGTCAATTTGTTTGTCTAGTTCCAAATTATGCTATTTTCAATAAAGCTATCAAAATACCAGAGACATAATATGGCGATTGGGAGACTATTATCAATCTGATGAAACGAATTGTCATATGAAACAATTTTAATTTTTATAGTGCCGAAATGTCAAATGATGATGGCATTTGCTCACACTTTATAGTCGATCTGGTATAGACAGCCGCCATATCAAGTCTCTGCAAAATACCATTGAAATGTGACTCATTCAAATACGTCCCACACGAGTCAAGATTAATGGAACTTATTCGACCGCCAACAAAAACACCTTTATCAATTTAACCTGTGGCAGGTAATTTCGTTTCCACGTCATTTAATTTACCTGATAGATATTTCATTTTTCATACAAAAACCACACAATCCACAGGTAACATTTCTTGATTATTTGTGACAGTAAAATAAGGGAGGGAAAGACTCAAAGACAGTAACTTTCACATTCTCTCTTTTATTACTTTCTAAGGGTAAGTAAGATACAAAAAACTCAAAAGTATTTTTTTATTAGAGGAGGACTGCTAAGGCGAGCTCTATTTCTCTTCTCTCCGAGAGTCAATTTCATTTAAGTTTGGAATAAATAGTAAATAGAGGGCATCTCAGTCTGTTCATACGAGATTCTCTTTGCATACTCCAAGTAGTAACTAGACTAGTAACGAAAACAATTGTAGATTACCCGCTCCGATAAATTCCTTTTTCCGTCTTACCTGTTACAAAACTAGGGCAAAAACACAATTTCGACACTAGCACTGGAAATAGTTACTCCGTTTGATGCTTTTTTGTTAAAATCATTTATTAGATACACAATACAAACAATTGGTTTATGTTACAGTATGGCATTATTATCATCATAATATTGTTATAATTTTGTTTTGCTTTTCGATAAAGTAAATACAAAAATTTACACAGACTGAACACAAAACAGTACATAAAAGCCGTACAATATGTTCACCAAGCATAAATATATGGGCTAGAGATAACAATTAATTCTAATTTAGCAATCGATAAAATAATAATAGAAAAAAAAAAACATTATCATGTTATTTTCACGTTAATCCGCACTCTAACCAATTATCTGCGAGGAGCGAAAAGTGCTTATCTCAAAGGAATATTACGCGAACATGATTCTACAAAGCAAGAGATGGGATAATGGTACATTGACACTCATAGCTTATGTATGCTTTCATCTCTTAGAAGTTTTATAAATTACATTATCGGGTATTAGGCCTTCCACACGTCTTTATCATTTCTAAAAATGGAACATTCGCATGCTGTATAACTCGTCCATAGCTTGGATACGATGAAGGTTGTAGGAATATTGAACCCGAACAAATATGGCTGCGTTGAGAGTTATGTTTCGTGTTGAAGCCAATAGTTACCAAATTATTGGTCATTCATTTGGAAAGTGAAGGTGAGTTTAATGAAAAAACATAACTAAAGACCCGTACGTATCAGAATATACGTGGTAAAGAGACTCGAATGTACCAAAATACAAATAAGCAAACAATCCAACGTTTTCTGTTCTTTTATAACTGTAAGAGTTTCAAAGATCCATAGAAATTACCTAAGGTAATGTCAAAGGCCCTACCGAAGTACGTCTCAGACCATTCAAATCTAGAAAACTTATATCAAAGGACTGGGCAATTTTCCCCTAAAACCCTGAAACATGTGTGCTCTAAAATTTTATTCTCAACAACTTTGCCTTTGGAAGCAACTTTCTACCTATTATAGTTCTAGAAATATGGGTCATCCCTCCTAATTCTAGAAGTGGTCATATCTGGAGATCCTGCCCAATTATGGAAGTGCCCATATGCCACGATTGGGCCATATTTCCCCAAAATCCTGAAACACGTGTCCGCTTAAATTTAATTCTCTACAACTTTGTCTTTGACAGTAAATCTCCATATTGCATAGTTAAGGAAATATACACGAAAAACTGTTTTCGTATATATGGCCAAGAATCTCCAATTCGTCCATTCCATTGGTCCCAGTGCCCAGACCCCTGACCCGATTCCCACAAAAATTTTTTCCCAGTTTTGTGACACCAAAATGAGGAATTTCCGTGCTATACTTGCTGAGATATTTGCGAAAAAGTTTCATCGACCCTCGAAAATTTCATGTCCGACCTCCACTTTTTCGACCATATCTCCGGAACTACCAAGCCAATTTTGCCATCTTCGAGCTTGTATCATGGTAGGCATGTACCTTTCAGGGAAAAAAAGTTTAGGCTGATCGGTTGAGCCGTTTGGAAAAAAAAAGTGGAGACGGACAGACAGACGGACATTTTTTTTATTGCTGATTAGTCATCTCTACACGATAATAGATGCATCCCCCCTTCATACCTCGATCTGCCCTCTCTGAAGTAAACGTTACTCATTCATCATTTCACAAAAACTTGTATGCCATTTAAGGTGATGTACCGTAAAATGGGGTGACTAGGCACGCAGGGGTGATTTGAAACGAAAAGTCGGAGAGTTCGTCGTTCATATTTTACACTCTCGCAAAGTAATACTATATTCAGAAAATATTTCAACTGGGACTATGTACATTTCTTTCGTCAGCTTGACAACATTTTCAGATTGTCAACACTCTTGCCATGACTTTTCGTCATGTCTTTGTTTAATGTTGAAGTATCAAAATAAATTACCGTGCAAACTTTACTAACAGAGCATAGAAATTTTACAACAAGTTGATCGAGAACCTTTTTTTCGTTTATTTATTAGTTTGTGGAAGTCTTAAATCAAAAAATTACATAAGGTAACTTAATAACATTAAAATTAAAACATACAAAAATAGATCCGCTGTCACAAATATTTCTTTTTCGGGGTGATTAGAAACAAAAGAATTAATGCCGTGAGTCTATAAAACAAAACTGGACTTAAAAGTTTACAAAAAAAACACGCCAGCTATACTTCAGGCAGCCATAGCAGACGTTGAGAGAGTGATGACATGTAGAAAAGCAGCACGAAAACGCAACATTACCTCTTCCATAATTTTTCGCCACAAAAAAAATATGTAAAGAAAATCGGTGGTCAGACCGTTTTTATTGAAGTTGAGGAGTCGGAAATCTTGCTGCGACTTGTTCACTGTAGTGAATGGGGTTATCATTGAAAAAATTAACGTTTAATCATTGTCCGAATTTCGTGTTTTTTCAAGAATTTCGAAGAAAAGACGAATATTACATCCCAAAATTTAGTAGGAAATTTTACTAATCACAAATGCACCCACGAACTCATGTTTCTAAAGAAGCTAATTAGCAAAAAAGTGAAAAATATATTCTTATTGTGATTTGTGAAGATCAAAAGTGTGCCTATTCACCCCATTTTACGGTAAATGGCTATTAGTACTTTGTATTGCACAAACCTCAAGTTCCCAATATTATTGGTGAAAAAATTCATAGTGAGGCAGTTCCGAAAGAAAAAATTTTCTCAAGTCGATTCCGTAACCGTAAAGCCCAAAAAATTTTTTTTTTTAATTTTGTGAAAGAAAATTGTCGGTGGGAAAAATTAAAAATTTCATTTTTTTTTACAATTACTTTGAAGCTTCGTCAGGGCCACCTAACTTTGCCCAACGCTTCAAAATTTATTTTGCCCGTAGAGGCTGATTTATTACCTTTCCAACGATATCCCACACAATGATTCTATGGAGAAATAAGTTTCATATAATTTTTTTTTTGTGTATTCATTTCGAATTTTCCCACTCCCACAAGTCAAAACAAATATTTGGAAGTACTTACGTACAATAATTTACATGCTGATGCTACGTAAACGCGTTTTCCGAGTCGCTTGCTGCGAATCGCTGAGAGATTGGTCCATTCGGAGAAATTCTCTCATTTTTCGTAGTGTTGCCTGATTATGAATGTCAAATAACAAGAATGGGTGCTTGTCAGCTCATGAAATTCCGTATAATTTGACATAAGTCATAGTCGCACTAAACGCGTAGATTTCAGCTTCGTATATTTTGACATAAGCCATTGTCGCACTAACTTCGTATAATCCACGCGTTTAGTGCGACGACGGCTTGTGTCAGAGTATACGAAATTTCTTGATGAAGTGCATTAAGTTGACGAACACACCATTTTTCGTCGCTTCACATATTATTAACTACTACACAGGGGCGTGACAGTCTTTTGTTTTGATATTTGCAAGTAATACTCGACGTAAAGTTAGCTGGAGTTGCAACAAAATCAGCTGATTTCATTAATAAATTTACCAAAATCAGCTGACTTCATTGAAAAGTTCAAAAATCAGCTGATTTTTTTGCAACTGCAGCTAAGTTCACGTTGAATATTACTTGCAAAGATCAAAACAAAAGACTGTCCCGCCCCTGGTCACGCCCCTGGTTGCAAAGATTAAAACAAAAGACTGTCATGTGCGCTACTACATGAAATCTTGCACACTTTGACATAAGCCGACACCGCGCCGCACTGAAAGTCTGAATTTGACATAAGCCAACGACGCACTAAACGCATGGATTTTGTTAAATTTTCGGAGAAACCTTTTCTACATTCTATTTCTCTTTGCATAACGTTACCAATGGCAACAATCATAATAAAAAGTTGAGCTGTGTCGTTGTATGAAAAATTATAATATTGAAACATGCAATCATCTTTGTCTACAACGACATGGTTGAATGTACTGCAGAACTCAATTTTAAATTAAATTGTGTTCTACTTCATTTTACAATTTATAAGAAATCCTTGACAAAAATTGCGAAGGAAATTTATGCGCATTTCAATCAATGAACATAAGCTAAGACTCGTACGTTCCCAAGTACTTTCTCTTATCAAAGTAATTCCTGACATTTGAAGTTTTGTGTTTTTATCTCATACCGCTGCGCCATGACCTCTGAAACCCGTAATTCCATGAGCAAAAATGTTCATCTCAACGTACTCCACTCCACTCCCTAGACCCTAGACCCTAGACCCTAGAACCCGAACCACTCGATTTTCTCGAAATTCAACTGATTCAACTCCCTAATAAACGGTCACGATCCTATATTTGCATTTGCACAAAATTTTCGCCGAATTACTTTTTTACCCACTTCTTCTAATCGTCGAACTTGAATCAAGAGATACCATTCAGGGGAAATTTAGGACGATCAGCTGAAGCGAGGGGGGAGCAATTACTTCATAATAACAACAATTCCAAGAAATAATTGTCCCTTCGGTTGAACGACCTCCAACAACGTTTGCGACGGACTAACAAGGATACAACCGGCAATCGGTATATCCCCCTGACAACCTTGTCGATCTAACCCAAGTTACTTTCCTCATAGTGAACCTATCAGACCCCTTCGTACAGGTCTAAAAATGTAATGGGATCATCTTGAAAAAGTGGCTAAAACTTAAACTTTGTGTAATCCCCACATCCATTTGTTGTATGATACAACTAGCGTGACCAATTGATGTAAACAAATTATTTGCATCGAACAAAAATGCATCATAGAATAGATAATTTATACTTACTGATTCATAACAACGAACAATTGAAATAAAATTGCATCAATTTTCGTTCCGTTCATCAAACAACATCACTAAAAACGTAATAATAAAACAAACCAATCGAAAATTAGTCTCTGTTTTTCATCACAGTAAACAAAAAAATTTCCATGCGACCTTGCCGTAATGTAATGTACTTCCATCAAAAATGATGTTGCTGTCTGTGCTTCTCTTGAATCACTTTTCAGCTTACATCGAGAAATTAGAACGTCGTACACATAAATCGGTAGGGAATAGAAACATCTGCATCATTTAAATAATTTTAAAAACAGAAATAGAAAATTGAATTTCGATTATGAAATCATTGGTGAATAATTGCAACGATGGTATAAGTTATACAGAAAAAAAGCGAGAAGACAACAAAAAACGAAGTTCCATTTTTCAAAACAAAGATATGCCGCCTATATACACTTTTCTGATGAGTGTAAACAGTTCACTAATGAATGGAAAATAGAGAATTGACACTTTGTTAGATATGAGTAATTGCTGGTTAGATATAATTCACTTTGGCGTTAATATGTCTAATTTTATCAAAACGAAGCGAATAGAATAAAAGGAAACTGTGCCGGTCGTGGATGATGTTGATCATAGGGCTACCAATCGATCTTGATCTTTACGATGAAATTTCGAAATAAAAGGTGAGCAGGGCCCTTGGAAGTTATGAGGCTTAAATCATTCCCGTAGCTGTTATAAATTGGTTTCGTACAGTTTATAACAGTTGAAATGTTTACATTGATGGACAAAAGACATGGGCAAGAGGCATTGCAAAAATTGATACGGTTGATTGGATAGTAACAGAGAAATGATAACGGCAGCTCACGCGCCGGCCCTGCTGGCCAGTAGGGCGGGCGCGTGAGCTGCTGTTATCATTTCTCTGGATAGCAATGGAGCTATAGATCATGCCCGCAGCGGTAGCAGAGGGCGTGACGCAGTCCGTATACCCCAAAAATGAATTCCACAAACTCAAAAACGCCATACAAAAACCTTTGGGACAAGTCACCATATATACGCAAAGTTTTGAGTTTTTCCCCTCGCCTCCTCCTTCTCCTTCTACGTCGCATCAGCTTTCCAACGCGCCCAGACTCATCAAATCGGTTAGAAATTGGCTAAGATATCGAGGTTTGAAAATGACATTTTTCTATGGGCCATCGATTTTTCTATTGTTCTCATTATTATGAAAACTTTTTTTCTGATCTGTCGGTTTCTATCTGTCCATCTATTAATAATTTTCGATCTCGAGAAGCAGTCAGCCCATCTTTCTGAAATTTTCACTGAACGTCAGTCTCGGCACCAAATAAAAAATTTCAAAAGTCGTGGCATGTAGAAAAGTGGTCAATTTTGAGGGTTTTTCAGGTAATGCTCGGAGTTTCCGAATTTTATCTCCGGAGTGACTATAAGTAGATAGTTGATTCCTTCGGGAAAGTTATAGAGTTTGGTCAGGAGAATTTTTTGGGATCTTAAGAAAATGGCAGTCAAACCGGCGCCATCTTGAATTTTCCCAAGCAATAAATTAAGTTTTTTTTTGGTTTTCGAATTTTAGCTTCGGAATGACAATACTTAGAGAGTTGGTTTCTTCCCGAAAGTTATAAAGACTGGTGAGGAAACTTTTTTGGGATAAAAAAATGTCAAAGTAACGCAATCTTTGATTTTTTGCTATCTTCTGAATTAGAATAGCTAGACAGTTGGTTTCATCGGGAAAGTTATAGAGATTGGTGAAAGGAATTTTTAGCCTGAAGCATGAACATTTTTTTCGTCTGAAATTTTTTCGCCGGAAATTTTTTACGCCGAAAATTTTTTTTCTACGGGAATTTTTCTTGCCGGAAAATTTTTATTGTTGGGAATTTTTTTTCGCCGAAAATGTTTTTCTCCAAATTTGGTTTCCTTTTTCTTCCAAAATGGATTGACATTAATTGAATTTATTTTATCAAGAAAGTTGGCGTCGCCGCCGCTAGCTATGCAGCTTGCAGCGCAAAAACTGAAAGTACAGAAAAATTATTTCGTCGTTGGGTCCGGCATTTGTGACGTAATTTTGTTTTAAAGAAAGCGCAATAGTTTTTCCAGAAAATAAAACTTTGAACACAAAATTCCATTCAAACAAAATTTTGCGTATTATCAGCGATAGCGTCACCTCAAGCGATATCATTTATTTTGGAAGCGGACTTACGGACTGCGTCACGCTTCACGTTTGTTGCGATTTGTTTAATGTACAACTTCAACAATATTTGATGATTTGCAAATCACAACAAAAACCCTTTTAAAAGGGAAATGTGACGCAAGTCGTTGTCCCTTCTTCCAAACCAACTGATATCAATTTGGGTGACGCTGAACGCTTCGAAACGCAAAAAAACTTTCAAAATATTTTCACATTTGATTAAAAAAATGCGTCACAAATGCCGGACAGTACTATAATATATAATGAGGAAAATTTATGAAATTATTGACATTTTATAGGAACGAGCAGGAGCCGACAATCCACAGCTGTAGTATACTTATTACTACATTTGATCAAAAAATAATTTAAAACGACAGATAAATCTATTTATTTATTTAAATATTTGACGTTTCAAACGTCATTTTGACAGTTGGAATAGAACGACTTTCGATCCCAACATACTAAATTTATTCCGTGATACGTGTATCACTTCTATACTGATGTGCGCCTGACTACGCGTTAAATTTTACATAATTCGTCAATAATGACTTTTAAATCTTAAAGGAATATTTAAGTTCTCCTTGGAAGGATGTCTTATGCTTCTCGATCAATAAATCAATTCTGTCAGAAACATCGACTATACTTCACACTTGCATGTCACTTGTAAAAAAATATGTAAAATACAAAAGAAGAAAACAGCTAAACTGACGTAGCGAAACGGACATCCGCCGGCTTAACACTTAGTTCTTTTATTTTTCAGACACAAAACCGATAAATACTAATAACAATATTTGACTCGCCATCGTGACTATTAGCCGAAAGAATGCATGTAAAATGTTATACGATTATGTAAAACCTGTGGCTACAACAATAAAACGGATGTGAAATTCTATGGAAATGTTATCAGAGAATATTATTATTATTAGATTCAGTTTATCATCGACTAGACATTAATGCCGAGAATTATGCACATCTGCGCTAATTTCGGTGATAATCTAATCTAAGCGCACGTTCAGCATTATAATGACTATCCACTTGGCCATTGAGTGGAGAAAATGAATTGTGTACTCAAGGAAAATGCAAATTTATTCGGAAATTGAAAGCCAACACAATTTCTTCAAAAAATTGTTCATAGCAGACGGCAAAGCCACAAAATCGTTTCGAAGAAAATTGATTCAACAATAATAATCCTCTTGGAAGTCATGAGACTTTTATACTACAGGGTAATTTAGTGGTTTCAGTGAAGACGATAATGGAATTATAGATGGAAATGTGATGTTAAATAGCATTAAATGTCATTGCACTGCTAATCGTTGTATGTGTAGACTTATGAAACGAAGATAGTGTTGTGGATGCGAGCCATGTGCGGTGACTTATTCTAATAGGCTTTGCGGTTAAGTTAATTTTCTTGGTAATTATTGAGTTCAATATTGAAGGAAATGTCTTCATTACAAACGAATATTCAGCACTGTCAGATATGCAACACCGTCAGATATAGCAAGTAATTACTACAGATTCCTTGAAGGTACACAACCTCACCGTCGCACAAATTAAGTTAATTTTACAGACTTATCTTTAAAATCTTGAACTTTTCGAATGCATTTATTTTCAATTCGGCTCTTTTAGTCACGTACAAATCGATGGGGCTTCTGTCTTTGCGTTTAACTGTCTTGCTTTTTTATGTAAGTGTCTTGCCATTTGTCAATTACATCAAAACTTCGTGCACCTTTTAACACCAGAAAGGGGTGGAAATAAAGTTTTCTTCCCAGTAGATTTTCCGGCATGCAAAAAATCTTCGCTCAAGTTGGATTTTCATATTTTTCACAGCACTGAAGATAACGTCTTTCATATTTGCGCTTGAAAAAATGAGCGTGACTAGCATGACTATAGAAATGAATACACCGAATTTTCATATTAAAGTGGACAGCCTACCCTTTCATTCTTCGATGGCACGTATGAAAGAGATAATAGGATGAACATGAACATTTTCACAAGAAAAGCCCGGTGAGGCCGGCAGAGTACAACGTACCGAGATTTACACAATTAAAACAATTTTTGATGAGATATGAGCCGCAATTTATTCCAAAAAAGGAACAAGTTTGGTAAGAGTTTTCACATAAACTTGAATAACCGAGAAACGGTTCATTGTTCTCGACTCATATCTCAAAATAATATAGTCAGTGGCTTCGTATAAAAAGTACTTTCTTTGACATGATCATGCTAAAAGTGCTATGATTTCACCAATCAAGTAGTTGTAGCAATGTCGTTCTGAAAATTGGCTGATATACTAGGGGGAACATTAATCAATCAATCCAAATGTTTCAAATGAATGAATGAATTTGAACAATTTCGTCATGAAATATGGTATACTTTGACGTAAACCGCCGTTGTCTACGTTAAATGCAACATCGGCTTATAACGTATTTCATGATGAAATACGTATAGTCGATGACACAAACCCACACCCCAACAAAGAAGTCCACAAACTCAAACAACGTCATACAAAAACCTTTGGGATAAGCTACTTTATGTTTTCACCCTTTCTGTCCGTCCATCCGTCTGTGCACCATCACAATTATGACGTCACAAAAATGACGTTACAAAAATGACGCAACGAAAATGACGTCACCAACATAACCAAAAGTTATGCCGTTATAGAAATTGTTTCGTTTAATTCTTCAACAATACACTATCACTACTTTTCTATACGCATGTCAATGGTTTATTTAAAATTTTGTATTGGAATTGACTAGAGGGAATTTTTTTCTACTTTTTTGGGAAATTTTGGAAAATTTTGATTTCAGTCCCTCACAACGCCCCATAACCGGTTGAAAACAATGCCATTGTGTTACATTATCCGATACGAGAAACATTTGTTCTATCCCTTTCTTGTTGAGCGCTAGGAGGACCTTTACGAGGGTAGCCCTAGTGCACATCTCAGCCATCACACTATGTAGAAAATAGAAAATAGTGCCAAAATAAAGGTACTGGAGCCTAATGAAGATTGAAATTTCAAAATAAAAATTTCGCTGAGCAGACAATCCAAAATTTCTAATTTTCAACTAGTCTGGAAAGAGATGCCCTTCATCATAAAGTTTACTATTAAATTATTATTTGGAAATTTTTTATATTTTTTTAGGCAATTTTGGGAATATTTGGGAAATTCTGGGAATTTTTGGGAAATTTTGGGAATTTTTGAGAAATTTTGGGAATTTGTTCCCAAATGATAGGTTCTGGTATGGACTCATGTTCATCGTTAGAACTTATAATACCCCAAAATGCCTCCCGGGGCACAGTAAAATCTTCTATGGTCTCCGGTTTTGCTTGATAACAATAAACATTTAGTCTTGAACTTGAGTCCATACAAAATTGTGTTCGTATTTTCATAAAAATGTGTCTAAAGTGAATTTTCTATTCAGTTTTCATAGCTAAAGTCCTAATTTCAAGAGATATTAGCGTTTTTTCAATGACAGGCAAATTCTCGTATTGAGTGGAAAGCACTTTAGGTATGCTTGGAAACTCGTCAAAAATACAATTTTTACCCAAAACCGTGTTGTGGAAAAGACGTCAGCTATTCGAAAAAAATTGTTCGAGATTTGTTAGGCATTGCGCGTAGTCCACCGAACCCCAAAACACTTCCGTCAGTGTAACACTTCAACTTTTCGCTCACTTTAGCTTACTCCAGTCCTAGTCCTAAGTGATAGCACCGTTTTAGATACTAGTGACCATGGGATAAACAATCATCATACTTATTAGCCTAGGGATTGGCGTTGGAATTTTGTATAAATCGCTTTTGAAAATTTCCATTTTTTCGACTTTCGTGGGGCAATTCAATTGGTAGGTTATGTGCAAGCGTTGTTTTCTTGCTAAGCCATGCACATACGAGGCTTCTGTTGTATGAAAGAAGTTTCTACAAATGTTCAATCTACAACTTCTCCATACAAAGGTATTCTAATATCTAAACACTTTACCCGCTAGAGCGTATGGAATTGGTCCGAGACACTTTCACCATCCAACCAAATAGGTATCTACACTTATTGTATAAATTAATGAGGTCTACATAATATGTAAGTTTTACATCAAAGCGATTCACCTTTGCGAAAATATAAAACAAAATTTTTTTCTCCACCCCTTGGTAGACGGTTTTTCTTATAGCTCATAATTCCAAACAGAAAAGTGTTATTCTACCAGAGAAATGATAACGGCTGCTCACGCGCCGACTCTGCATTTCACTGTATTCTACGAATTCGTCCAGGGAATAAATGGGCCAATAATCACAAAAATCGATGAGGTGTTTGAGTTTCATACAAACTGTGCGAAGAATTTGCAGATTGACTCCTAATCTCTGAGGATTTTCTTGGACTTCTGAAGGGCTCGTTTAGTTTTTTGAGGATTTTCTGCTGAAAGGATTTTCCAGCTATCACAAATTTTTAAGAAAGAGACTACTTGCACAATGTGTAAATAGTCTCTTCTATGTTGCACACTTAGACGAATGTTCCCTCCATTCGTACTAATTCTAGTTTCGTTACCCAAAAACTTTTTGTGACGTTTTGTAAAAAGAAAACTTCCTTAGCTTAGTTACCTACCTAGTTTTTATAGCACATTTTAAAAGAAAAAACCTTCCTAGTTTTATTCGCCATCTCGTTCTTGTGACATTTTCTAAAAGGAAATTTTCTCTATATTGAAGAGTCGTTTGTTAATGTTTCTCTATAAGGATTTGTTAAGTGTTCTTAAAAGGAAAAGTTTTCCAGCTTCGTTAGCCACTTAGCTTTCGTGACATTTCGTAAAAGTGAAGATTTTCCAGCTTCGCTAGCCACATAGTTTTTGTGACATTTCGTAAAAGGAAAAGTTCCCTAGCTTCGTTAGCCACCTACTTTTTGTGACATTTCGTAAAAGGAAAAGTTCCCTACTTTCGTTAATAACCTTCTTTTTGTGACATTTCGTAAAAGGACAAGTTCCTTTGCTTCGTAGCTTTTATGACATTTCGTAAAAGGAAAAGTTTTCCATCTTCGTTAGCCACCTAGTTTTTGTGACATTTCGTAAAAAGAAAAGTTTCCTACTTTCGTTAGCCACCATACATACATATACATTGTACAAATACATATACATATCATGTACAGATTATAAAATTGATGAAAAATTACATTGAAAACTTTCTTCTTTGTGTAAGAGTTTTGGTTGAATGTTACGTCTTTCCATGTGCAAATAGTTGTTGGCTATTTGCACATTGTGCAAATAGTCTCTTCTATATGTTGTTGGCTATTTGAACATTGTGCAAATAGTCTCTTCTATATGTTGTTGGCTATTTGCACATTGTGCAAATAGTCTCTTCTATATACCTTCGTACCACTGTGTGCAAATAGCCAACAATATATAGAAGAGGCTATTTGCACAATGTGCAATTAGCGAACAATATTTAGAAGACTATTTGCACAATGTATAAGGAGTCTTTTCGGATTTTTAAAGAATAGGTCGTGATGTCAGCCATATTTGTTTACGTTTTTATCATATAGTTACTACTAGCGACTTCATGCACATTCGTGGTCTTATTGCAAAGTTTGTCATATAGTTACTACTAACGCCCTCAGCACTGAAAAGAATTTTGCGGTAGGGGTTGAACTACACATCACAATCAATTTTTTGACGGGAAAAGGATTTTATACGATTATTTGCCCCTTGATGGTGCGGGTGAGCTCAGCCTTATGTTTATTGCATACTTATTACTGAGTTCATTACCAAGCAACTTACAGTAAATATGAATTTATTATCGGGATTCGATCACTAATTACCAAAGAAAACATTTTCTCATTATTATCAAATTATAAAATTGTGTTTAAACCACAAAATTCGTAATAATTATGTAAATGATTTGCGGTCAATGACCGGCAATGATATTATGCTGATAAACTATTTATACTTACCGAAATAAATAAAATGGAAATGACATTGTATTGTGCATGCGTGTGGATTTTAAGCCGGACGATCATTTTAATTTGTAACCAGAAAATAGAGTAAAATATTGTACGATCGTTGTATTGGGTACATACATAATGCATAAAGCGTTCACTTAGTTTCATTCGGAATAAAAAAAAATAGAAACAAAACGAAACTGAAATTGTTGTGCAATAAATGCGGTTTTTATGTACAATCATAGAAATTTTGTTCTTTTTATTTTTAAATGAAAGTTCGTTTGCGTCAACATCGTTATTGTTTAGATTTTGATATGTGACACATTTTTTCATGTTCACACTTTTTATTATAATGTTTTTTTATTACAGCAAAAAAAGAAACAATGTTACGGGTACGCCGAAGGTTATGCTAATCAGCTGTTTGTCTGCAGATCAAGCTACAGCATTACATTCACAGTAAAGTGTAACAATTTTCTCAATTCTTTTTACATGTGACAATATTTTCTTGTTGAATCGACAATTGATTTAAAAATTCAATAGTGGAAAGTTTATCTAACCAAGAATCGCATGAAGTTGCAACGTTTACGTAGAAAGGATAGGATGTTCCAAAAATAAATAAAAGGAAAGCCACAGGTTGAGTCCACAACACCCATTTTTGTTTTCGATTTTTTGAGTGAAAACTGGCCGAATTAAAATTCAAAAATGTGATTTTTCCGCCATTTTTTATGTAAAAAATATATTTTTATATGCGGCCTGTTTTATTACCTATCAGACGCATGTCCTTATGAGTTCCTTTGAAGTAGTTAATTTTTTAAAATTTCAAAAAAAAAATTTACTGAGGAAACTGATAAGGACATGCGTCCACAAAAATTCTTCTAAAAAGTTCTGTTGTTGATTCAATTTAACGGGAGATGTGCCGTTTGATTTGAAAGCAGGGCCGTACGTAGAAGATATCTATCAGAAGGAAGTAGTTCTTAAGCTTTTGAAAGTTTAGAAAGGTATCAGATAAAAACACATCTTCAACTGTTATAAAATCCTATGAAAATTTAGTTATAACAGTTGAAAATCATTTTTATAACAGTTGTTTTCAGATGTTTTTACCTCGTAACTTTCTAAACTTCCAAAAGACACCCCGCTTAAGAACTACTACTGAATTTCAAGACACCACAGATACCCCCAAAAATATGTAAAAAATCGTTGAGAGTGCACACTGCTTACAAAAAAGCCATCTGTCGGAATCTTTTCAACTAATGAAAATTTGTATGGAAAAAGTCGCTATTTTCTGTAACATTTTTCTCTATTTTATTGCAAAAGTCAGTCTTTAAGCTTTTTCACTTAATAAACACTTGAAAACGCATCATTTTTTGGACCAATGTGTTTGCGCACTTAGTCTTTAACTGAATAATCAATTTAAATGACAGAAAGCATTTTCTACGAGTCAGAAATGGATAAAAACTTTTTGAGTTGATACATTTCCAAATATTTGTAAACGTCAAAAGCCAACAAATATGGCGGCCATTTTCATTTCCAATCATCAACTCAAAATTTTTTGTATCAATTTCTGACTTTTAGAAAATGTTTTCGGTCATTTAAATATACTATTCAGTTAAAGACTAAGTGAGCAAACACATTGATCGAAAAAATTTTGCGTTTTAAAGTGTTTATTAAATGGAAAAGCTAAAAGACTGACTTTTGCAATGATTTATTGGAATTCACATGTAAATGTAAATATTTTCTCCAAAAGTGTTCGCAATTTTATTTGGGAATAGGTTAAGTATGTTATGACGATATAAGCATTCGTTTTCATATAAGGCTTTAAGAAAATTTCGACTTTTACCATACAAATTTCCATTAGTTGAAAAGACTCCTACAGCAATCTGCAGTGAGCACTTTTAAATTTTTTCTCTGAAAAGGTTTTCTACATACGTACATTTAGGCGAAAGTCAATTGCTTAAATATCAACATTTATTTTCGAAATCAACGCTAACTTCACTCGCAAACAATTCCATTGTTTTCGATTTGCATAATCTGACAAACACTGCAAGCCTCTTGACAGATTATGAAATTCGCTATGAAATTTTGAGTACTTTGACATAAGCCGACGCCGTGCTAATAACGTGGATTACCAAATATAAATTTTAGCTTACCCAGTAACGTAACAGTCTTTCGTTTTGGTCTTTGAAAGCAGGGCGTGACAGTCTTTTGCTTTAATAATTGCAAGTAATACTTAACGTGAAGTTGGCTGCAGTTGCGACCAAAGCTAACTTAATTGCAAAAAAAATCAGCTGATTTTTGAAACTTTCAATGAAATCAGCTGATTTTGGAAAATTTATGAATGAAATCAGCTGATTTTGTTTGCAATGAAATTAGTTGCGGTCGCAACTGTGGCTAACTTCACGTCGAGTATTACTTGCAAAGAACATAACAATAGACTGTCATACCGGTCATACCCCTGCTAAAGACTGTCACATCCCTGGGTATGATCCACTAAGGTCATTAGATCATACCCCGTGCGTACAGCAATTGCTGGTGAAGTTCACTTGTGAAGGTTTTGACAGATTTTATATGAAAGAAGTGTCAAAGTTCTCACCGAAGAATAGCTGAACGTGTTCAAGTTGGATAATTATGAAATGTCAGTTAAGGCGGCAACAGTTTCAGCACTCTGCGCTAGAGCTCGGACTGTTCCAGATTTCGTGTCAAAAATCGTTTTCACCACACACACACTTGTTGCTTTCGTTTCAAAAATCGTTTTCACCACGTATACAATACAGCTGTGGTGAAAGCGATGTGAAAACGGTTTTTGAAACGAAAGTAACAAGTGTGTATGTGGTGAAAACGATTTTTGACACGAAATCTGGAACAGTCCGAGCTCTACATGCCTCTACCTTACCGGTACTTTCAAATCTTCCGCAGATCATACCCCGTGAGCTTCAGTCGCAACTGCAGCTAACTTCACGTCGGCTATTACTTGCAAATATCAAAACAAAAGACTGTAACGCCCCTGGATCGCCCACCCGGGTGACAATTCTTTTCTTTTAACTATTCAATACTTGTTATTCAACATGAAGTTGGTTGCAATTGATAAATTTGCTTACGTTTGATGTGAAGTAAATTGCAAAAGTTAACAAATTCATGAATGAAATTTCAAAATTGCAACCAACTTCATGTTGAGCTAACCTCATCGTGATTGTTTACGAGCAGGGCGTGATAGTTTTTTGTTTCGATCTTTGCAAGTAATACTCAACATGAAGTTAGCTGCAGTTGCGACCGGAGCTAACTTCATGACAAAGAAAATCAGTTGATTTTTGAACTTTTCAATGAAATCAATCATCTGATTGATCTGATTTCATTCATGAATTCGCCAAAATCAGCTGATTTCATTGAAAAGTTCAAAAATCAGCTGATTTTCTTTGCCATGAAGTAAGCTCCGGTCGCAACTGCAGCTAACTTCATGTTGAGTATTACTTGCAAAGACCAGAACAAAAGACTGTCACGTTCCTGTTTACGAGTGAAGTTAACTACCAAAACTGAAATTTGATATTTAAACAATGGGTTGTCACTCTGGAGGCATGATGAACCCCCTCAATCCTACAAGTCGCTAAAAAATAAATCGTAATCGTAAAAGTCAAAAAGTAGAATTATTCTTTCACTTTGATTACGTTGCTAATTCCAAACATAAACAAATACATGCAAAATCAATGTGGTGACATTTTCTAATTTCATTGTTGCGATGGAAACGATCTAACCCGCTGTTACTAACGAATGAACCAAACCAGACTTATATAAGTAGGTCATGTTAGCTCCATAAAAAAGGTTACAATAAATCGCAAAAGAAAACGCAATAAAGTCACAAACCACATGTTCATTTAATAAGCTCGTTTCAACACACACGACATACAACATATGTGACCGAGAGCGAAAGTGCATCGGGGTATTCTGAAGTATTTGTTCCTATAATTGTAAATAAATAGTAGGTTACTATACGACGACCTAAGAAAATACAAGAAAATGACGAAATAAATATTTTTTTTTACAAATAGAAGAACATTTCGGTTGGCTTACGTTGCGTATATGTCCGGAAATTATTAAATTTCGATAGCCAAAAAATCAGACAAATGCACCCATAAAGTCTTGCTTCACGTATAGAGTTATATATTATTGATGCTTCCTGTGAGTATTATGTACACAGTGAACGCATTAAGTGAACAATATATTTACCTTCAAAATTATCTTGTGTGACGATCAGTAAATTAGAGTTTTAACTGCAATTTGTGGTCGTTGTAAGGGTTTGTTTCGTACACTGTGTACAAATGTTTACGACTCTCATAATCGTAATGAGACCTTTCTACTTTGTGCCACAAACTTTACTCGTATTGCAATTTTCGTCCCTAGCTTTAGAAATATTGCCTTCTTTAAACAGTGACGCAAAAACTGGATTTTTCTTCTCAAAAGAATTTCAAGTTTTTGAACTAAAAGGTAGATTATGAGAAGTGATGGAAACGAGTAAAACTTTCGATTCCAATTTGCACAACTGCTTACACGATGCAACAACGAAGATTATTATCTTAACACTTCAACTATCATTCATCAACAATGATACGTGTATAGTTGATTGAATGAGTTCTTATAAGAAAAGAAGATATTGTTTTAGACGAGGTAAAATAAAACATTTATCTGTTTCCAAGTTTTCCTCCTTTTTTTTCAATTGCTAAACGTTTCTTTAATCACCGCTTTTATGTCAGCGAAATTACTTTTCATGTTGCGTTGAAAAACCAATCGACGTTTGGAATTCTCTTTATTCTGCTCTTTTTTTTCGTTGTTGCTATGAAATTTGAGGTGTGCAAATTCTTACATCACAAAAATAAAAAGGAAGTCGTTGAGAATTACTTGAGCGATTTTTGTTTGTTTTTCTGTACAGCAAAAAACTACGTCTTCATTGTTGTAGGGCAGCAGTGGATGTGTGTTATTGTTATTTTCGCATTAACAAACATGAAAAAGTCCCAGAAATGTTTTATAACAGTTTTTTTTGGTACAGACTATTCACCGCCGTGGCTGGTATACCCGGGGCAATTGTCATATCATATAGCGTGCTCTAAAAAATTTGTCGGTCTATTTTTGTAAGGCAAAATATTTTTTGTAAGTCATTGTGATGAACTGAGTGCTTTAAAGCATTTTTATACATAGATTTATGCTCTTGTGTTTAACGTCAGGTCCCACCGGCAAATTTCAGAAGGCAGTCTGGTGCCGAAAAAGTTCCTATAACAATGTTGGATGGGGGTCCGAGTACATTTCTATGTACTCGGCTCTGATTCGGCACCAGGCTGCGTACTTGAGACATATGAATAGCCTGAGAGAAGGCAGCCTGGTGCCGAAAATCTGTAAATTTCATAGAAACGGCCGATACGAATACTACACGTCGCATAAAATTCAACTTGACACCAAGCTGCTGCTGCCCTCTATATAAGCATTAAAAAATCTTGAGTACGCAGCCTGGTGCCGAGTTGAAATTCATATGACGTACAGTATTTGTTACTGCCGTAACGATGACATTAACATATTTTCGGCACCAGGCTGCCATCTATAAGGCTACTCGTACAAATCAAGTACGCAGCCTGGTGCCGAGTTGGAACCGAATGCATGGCTACGTACTAGTTCACCCATCCAACATTGTTATGGGAAGTGTTATGGCACCAGGCTGCCCAGCTTGAAATGCAGACTTCCACTTGCTACAATTTTATGATGGCTGCGTACTTCAGATACAAGATCCAATAAGTTCAGCCACTAGAAGAAAGACCAATCTAGTTCCTGAACTAACTATAATTTCGGGATCTTTTACTCAGTTCTAGAAAAATGGTTACAAAGTAGGGCTTCATTTTAAAACCATGACGTATGGAATATTTGGTAAAAAGGTAAGTGAATTAGATTTTGTATAAAACTTGTTAAAAAATGAGGTGCACGAACAAAAGACAAAGGGAGGAGGGGCCGCTTCGTAACAAGGGGCTATCCATAAATGACGTCCTATAGTTTTGGTGATTTCTAGACCCCACGTCCAATAGCGTCCAATTTTACTAACCCCCCAAAAAATGACGTCTAAATCAAAGACCCCCCAAACAAAAACAAAATATAGAAATTTTGAGTTTCACTTTGCACATATGTTTTTCCTTTTATTGTCGGACAGATAAAACTGGATTTGACATTTTGACATTTGACGTGTAATCGATGAAATAAAAACTCAAATCAATAATTTGATCTTCATGACAGAGACATGGTAAAAATTTGAATAAATGATTTTTCGGCATTTTCTTAGCATTTTTTTTTTATTGGACGTTCATAAGGTCATGACCCCCCCCCCTCCCCCCGTCCCGTTGCGTCCGGTTTTTCATACCCCCTCTCCCCCCCCCCTCCCCTAGTATAAGACGTCATTTATGGATGGCCCCCAATAGGAGTAGATAGCAGATTGATCTCCGATAAAAATTTAGTAGGAACTCAAAAATATAACTAAGTTTTCAGCTTACGGGAATTTTGGTTCTGAGATGGCTGCGGGGAAGTTTCATAAAAGTTAGTTGTTTGCTGCGCTGTGAGGGAATGATATGACGTTCGATAATACAGCTTAGGAGAGCGATTTTCGTAGGAGTTTTGTTCATCTGTTAAGATGAAACTTGCAAGACCCAGTGGAGAAGAAGTTGGAACTCGTGCGACGTGGGTGGATCTTTCTATCTGAGCTTCTTCCTAAGATCAAATTCATATTTGCTCAACTATGCAATGTGGATATTTACTGTCAAAGGCAAAGTTGTAGAGAATAAAATTTTAGAGAACACGTGTTTCAGGGTTTTGGGAAAAATGCCCCAATCCTGGGATATGACCACTTCTAGAATTGTGTGGGATGACTCCTATCTCTAGACCTATGGCAGTTAGAAAGCTGCTTCCAAAGACAAAGTTGTAGAGAATAAAATTTTAGAGAACACGTATTTCAGGGTTTTGGAAAAAATGCCCCAATCCTGGGATATGACCACTTCTAGAATTGGGTGGGATGACTCATATCTCTAGACCTATGGCAGTTAGAAAGTTGCTTCCAAAGACAAAGTTGTAGAGAACAAAATTTTTAGAGAGCACGTGTTACAGAGTTTTGGGTAAAAATCTTCCAATCTTGGGATTTGACCACTTCTAGAATTGGGTGGGATGACTCATATCTCTAGACCTATGGCAGTTAGAAAGCTGCTTCCAAAGACAAAGTTGTAGAGAATAAAATTTTAGAGAACACATATTTCAGGGTTTTAGAAAAAATGTCCCAAACCTGGGATATGACCACTTCTAGAATTGGGTGGGATGACTCATATCTCTAGACCTATGGAAGTTAGAAAGTTGCTTCCAAAGACAAAGTTGAAGAGAATAAAATTTTAGAGACTACGTGTTTCAGGGTTTTGGGGAAAAAGGCACCAATCCTCGGACACGACTACTTCTAGAATTGGGTGTGATGATCTATAGAACTATGACAGTTAGAAAGTTGCTTCCAAAGGGAAACTTGAAGAGAATAAAATTTTAGAGAATATGTGTTTCTTTGAAAAGGAAATCAAATCACAGAATTCCTAGAAAACCCTTCAAATTCTCATAAAATCCAATCCAAAATCCAGTTCCTTCCAATTCCAGTCAAAAAAAATCCTTCAAAAGGGTAAAGAAATTTCTCAGAGAGGACTTTTTTGTGAAATCCTTTGGCACAAAAGGTATACGATTGCACACCACTCGGTTAGAAGTGATCATCAGGCGAAAACGGTATGCCTCTCGAGAACAAGAAAAGAAATTCAAAGTCTACGATGGTACCGCACATGATATTTTGCTCAAACCCTGAGGTTCAAAATGAGAAAAATCAAGGTGTTTGACGTCAACGAAGCTTCCGAGAAGTTACCGCACAATGGAACAATACGAACTACTATCAGTATACATGACTTGACGATATTTTTAGACATCTTGAGATAACATGGAGTTAGAACAGTACCCATCTGAATGAAACTATTTTTATCTCGATTTTTATCGTAAAAGCATTTAATCAAAGGCAGGCAGGAAAGAAACGTCTAGTTTAAACCCTTTGTAAATATGTGTCACTATGTGATCCAACTAACCAACTTTTAAATCCACAATTTACTTTAAGCCGTTGAGGTGGCAAAAAAAAATTACATTAAAAATGATAAGA
Source organism: Pseudolycoriella hygida (assembly GCA_029228625.1). NCBI lineage: Eukaryota > Metazoa > Arthropoda > Insecta > Diptera > Sciaridae > Pseudolycoriella > Pseudolycoriella hygida. The sequence goes on along the minus strand of CM055405.1, from coordinate 22,192,971 downwards.
AAGAATGAAAAGATGGTGAATGGTGTGAGAGTTATCAACATGTATGAGTAAGTGGTGAGGTGTACGTGTGTATAAAATACTCCAAATAATCAATCGAGATTAAAGTGAATCGGTTAACATTCATTTGAATAAAAATTTAACGTCGTAAATTCACCGATAAAAAATATGGAAGATGAAATGATTATACCTCTGCACGAATTTCGGAATAAAATTAAAAGGAAGAAATTCTTAGCGAATTATATTTGTATATCGTTGATGGTGGTGAATTTAGATTTTATTCGTTTGGTGAGTTTGTTATTCCCATCTCGATGAAGTTATCCTTTTTGTTACGTGAATTTTCATTGAAATGTCTTCAAAGAAAACTGCCTTTGATGTTGTTGCATCTTATGATTCATCTTCGTTGGACTTAGCAGTTGAATCAATCAATGCTACGAGTTCAGACCTAACTTCTCAAACGTCATTTATGTCAATAATTCAGTAAACCACAATGAAAATCTGTGAAGAATTCTTCTCCTCAGGTCAGTGAAATGATTTCCAAGTAATACACACACATGCCATCATATTTTACTCTGAACTCACTGATTCGAAATAAATAAAAAAAATTCGTCGGAACATTCAACTAATAACTTTAACTTTTTCTCGCGAAATACAGAAAAGGTGTCATCACTCGAATTCTTATAAATTTTGTATTTTTAATTTTATTTTTAAACATTCCCATTTAGAGAGCTACATTTACAGACAGGAGGCAACTAATGTTACCAGAGAAGAAAAAAAAAATTATTTTGATTCTTCATTTGATTCGCACATTCATTAATTTCAATTGTTTACGAGAGTCCCCAGGCAGGAAGTCGTCATTTATTATTATTTCGACAAATTCCTTGTTACAATCAAAATGCAATTGACCTCCACGGATGCAATGTTTTAAGCAGAAAAACAACCATTTCGTAAAACAAAAACATTCTCTGATTGAATGGGGTGGTGGAACGAGAGAAAAAATACAAATTGTACACACAAATTCCATCGACTCGACATAAAGAAAATAGAACTTTTCAATAAGCACCCGAAGTCTCAAACTTAAGCTTATAAATGTGTTTGTTTCCTTACAGTTGTTGTATCCATATCCGTTCATTTCCTTTCAGATAAACACGAATTTAACAAGATTTAGCACATTTTTATTGGAATCTTCTTACTAACTTTCAAACACGATTCAAACACACTACCACTTATTCGACACAACTAAGCAAAAGTTGACAATAAAGTTTTAATGACGAAAAAACGAATCAACGAAAAAAATGAAAATCTTTACTGGGAATACTCGCGTTAATTTTAACGATTCTTGCAACAGTTTCTACCTATCGTCAGATGGCGTTTATTTTCATAAGTTTTCGATTTCAAAAAACTTTCGCATTTTATACGGCACGATGCTCATTTCTGGTTCTAACGCTTTGATGAGAGTGTTGGATAAGTTCGGCTTCGATTCAACGGCGGTGAGTCTAATCGGAGAGGTTTCAGTGTGTTAGCATTGTCGATCAGGTATACCTCAAGGATCAACTTTAGGGCCACTACTTTTTTCGCTTTATATCAATGACCGAGTAATCTACAGACCGCACTACACCACATGTGATGATGTTGAGCTCTTGCATTCGTTTGAGAGAGGCGGTTTTCAGAATAAACCAAGACTTAGTCGCTGGGCACATGATAATTTTCTACCGCTAAATGCGAAGAAATCACAGGCGATAGTGTTTTCTGAACTCAGCGGTTCTTTGCTCAAGCCACAATTGTTCCCATCTGTGCTGTTGAACGGAGTGGTAATCCCATATCTGCCGTTATAAAGAAAAAAAAACTTAGAGAAAATCGGCGAATATTTTCAACGAAGTTCACCGAAAAAAAATCAAATGAGACAAAACAATCGCCGAGAATCTTTTTTGTCGCTAATCTTATTTTTTTCGGCGAATTTCGTTCTCTAAGTTTTTTCCCTAATGACGACGACACATATGCGGACAAAGTGCTAAAATTTGGTATGTTGATGGACAAGAGGATGAACTTCAAAAATCAGGTTGGGGATGTGTTTAGGAAGGTGTTTGTCAGGCTTCGTAGTTTGTGGCCGAACAGTCATATGCTCTCGACGAAGATGCGGCTGATGCTTGCAGATTCTGGTCTTGTACTCTGTTTACTCTTTAAATTTGAACCCGTCTGACATCCGATTGTTTTTCTTTGGCTGCTCACTTGAGACGTACATAAAGCACAGGCATTGTGCTGCTGTGCATGATACAGTCAAGTTGAGAGCTCCATCCTACTTGATAAATGCCCACCGGTACGTTCGTCGTTCCTATGCATAGATCGAGGCAGCACAATTGCCCATTTTTCTTTCGGGCGGTTTCTGATTACAATTCGCCACCCATTCAGGTGAGAAAACGCTGCAGCTTGCTTTCACGACTAAAATTAGGAACATCGTGTGGAGCCAATCGTCTGTCCATCGTAGCTTGAAAAAAAAAATTACAAAAATCATTTTGGGACCGAACATGTCAATTTTCAATGCACTTACTACGATCCAAAAATCCTTATTTTAGTCCCTGCATGTTTTCAATATCTTTCACGTGGGTTTTAAAGGGGTACAATTTCGTAAGTTTTTGTGTATTTGTGTAGTGTAGTGTAGTATGTGTAGTTGGAAGGAAATGATCGGTGTGCGTGTCATGTGAATAGGGGATGTTTCTGTATTGATATAAATTTTATAACGAAGCTTTGCATCCGTTAAAATGATAGCTATCGTTAGGCGTGGTTCGGAATTCACCTTAAGCATGTGGTCCAAAAAATGCCTGCCGGTAAAACACATTGATGGGGCGAGCCTGCATTCTAAGCCCTACTGGTTTCCGCACCTAGACGGCACTAGGTTTGTGTGCAATTTACCACTGACACGTATCGAGACGTACCGACACGTATCCAGACGTATCGAAACATATAGAAATGTATTGAGACGTATCAAGACGTACCGACACATATCGAAAAGAACCGAAACGTATCAAGACGTACCTATACGTACCGATACGTATCGAGACGTACCGATACGTATCGAGACGTACCGATACGTATCGAGACGTACCGATATGTATCGAGACGTACCGATACGTATCAAAACGTACCGATACGTATCGAGACGTATCGAGGCGTACCGATTCGTATCGAGACGTACCGCTACGTATCAAGACGTACCGATACGTACCGATTCGTATCGAGACGTACCGCTACGTATCGAGACGTACCGATACGTATCCAGACGTACCGATACGTATCTAGACGTACCGATACGTATCAAGACGTACCGATACGTATCGAGACGTACCGCTACGTATCAAGACGTACCGATACGTATCGATTCGTATCGAGACGTACCGCTACGTATCGAGACGTACCGATACGTATCCAGACGTACCGATACGTATCGAGACGTACCGATACGTATCGAGACGTACCGACAGGTATCGAGACGTACTGACACATATCGAGACGTACCGACGCGTATCGTGACGTACCGACACGTATCGAGACGTACTGACACGTATCGGGGGTACAGACACGTATCGACACATATCGATTCGTATCGACACGTATTAAGACGTTCCGACACGTATTGAGGCGAACTGAGACGTATCGAGATGCACCGACATATATGGAGACGTACCGATACCTATGGAGACGTACCGATACCTAATGAGACGTACCGACACGTTATGAGACGTTGACATACAATAAACGCACCGACAAAGTTCAAGGGAAACTCAAGACTAGGAACAACTTATTCATAAACTTGGCTGGAACGTCCTGGGGAGCAACAGCTTCTTGTTTAAGAACCACTGCGTTAGGAATTTTGTACCCTTGCGCCGAATACTGTTGCTCTACTTGGCTCAACAGTGTTCATACAACAACATGCTTTAAGAAACATCTTCTCCAAAGTAATCGACAACACCGAAATTCCATTACCCATGACCTGCAATTAGAGATAAATCAACGGCTAAAATCCAGGAAACCCTCAACGAGCATGGCGAAGGGGTTTTATGAGAATTACTTTGACCCCGGAATAGAATGGAAACATCTTTGCGAAGAATCGAATAGGTCAAGCATAATTTTTAATCTTGACAGTCACAAAACCAACGACAAAGAGTTTCTACTTCCAAGAAGAATATGGAGCAACCTTAACAGGCTAAGAAAACAGGACACGGAAACTGTAATGAAAAGCTATTCAAGTGGAAATTTACTACTGACTCCAGCTGCCCATGCGGATAACCAAGCCAAACTATGTTGCATCTGCTCTCAGATTGTTCGATTTATAAGTACAGCGGACAGATTGAAGATTTTACTAATCTGACAAATAGTGCCATTAACTGGCTAACGTCAGTGATAACACGATTTATAATTCTATTTTTTTGTGGTTCTATGTATTCCATTTTCCTCACTTTAATTCTTAAATTTTATAGTTAGTAACAATCCTTTTATGTTTTTGACGAATTTTGTGATATTTTGTACGATTATGAGCATCAATAAAACCATACACTAATAGTAATAATAATGAGACGTTCAACCACGTATCGAGACGTACCGACACGTATCGAGACGATCGAGACGTGCCGACACGTATCCAGACGTATCGTCACGTATCGAAACATATAGAAATACATTAAGACGTATCAAGACGTACCGACACGTATCGAGAAGAACCGACACGTATCGAGACGTACCGATACGTTTCGAGACGTACCGATACGTATCGAGACGGACCGATACGTATCGAGACGTACCGATACGTATCGAGACGTACCGATACGTATCGAGACGTACCGATACGTAGCTAGACGTACCAATACGTATCGAGACGTACCAATACGTATCGAGACGTACCGATACGTATCGAGACATACCGATACGTATCGAGACGTACCGATACGCATCGAGACGTACCGATACGCATCGAGACGTACCGATACGCATCGAGACGTACCGATACGCATCGAGACGTACCGATACGCATCGAGACGTACCGACACGTATCGAGACGTACCGATATGTATCGAGACGTACCGACACGTATCGGGGGTACAGACACGTATCGATTCGTACCGACACGTATTGAGACGTTCCGACACGTATTGAGACGTATCGGTACGTCTCGATGCGTACCGACCAACCGTACAAATGCGATCCAAAGCTGTAGTTGCATTGCGAGAAAATCAGCTGATTTTTGAACTTTTCAGTGAATTGGTATGAATGAAATCATCTAATTTTGTTTGCAATGAACTTAGCTTCAGTCGCAACTGCAGTTATCTTTACGTGGAGTCTTTTTTGGAAGATCAAAACAAAAGACTGTCACACCCCTCTTTCAATCTTTCAATACAAAAGACTGTTACACGTGTGGATCAACACAACAGACTGACACGTCCCTGGTCCCGGAGTTCATGTTAACAGTGTCAGTCTTTAAGTTTCAACTTTTACAAAAAGAATAATTATTCTAAGATTGGGCAATGACGTTCCTTATTAAAAGTTTAGTTTTGGATTAAAACCTGATATTTTGTATTGTCATCAGCATCACCTCCAGTAAGATCGTCCCTCATCGACGCTTTTACTTATTCACATTTGTGCACAGTCACCTTCATGTCTGCTCAAGATGCGCAGGTGAGTGAGGGTAGTTTGTACACAAAAATACAAGCGCTTGCAGCGTCATCTCTTCACATATTTCGTAACCAACACTTTGTATTCTAATAAGTTTTTCAACACATTATGTCATCGGCGCAGCATGTTACTTTGACATTTGTGCAAAAAATATAAAAGTTAAAATCGTAACATGAAATAAAAGAATTTTATTAAAAATAACTGTAAAATATGAGCGTGACTAGTGCGTTATTCCTCTCGAAAAGATTTCGAATCAAAAATATAATTTCCTCCGCCTATCAATTAAACTATGCGACGGCAAGGTATGACAATTTTTCAAGATCAAAGTTTCTTTCACAGTACCGTCTGTGTTCGACTGGGAAAGGTGAGGTTATGAAAGCAGATCGGCATTTGTTTTGGTTTATGAATTTTTTTGTTAAACGAATAGACAAACCAGCATCCTACCAGCCGATTGTAGAGCAGGGCCCACAGATCTTATCGAAATTGTTTCCACAAACTGCTGACGTTCAAAAAAGTGTAGAAGAAATTCAAAAAGAACAACAAAAGAAAGAGGAGGAAGACCGGAAAGAGAAAGAAAGTTCATGGAAGCGAATGAAATTAGGGTATGGAGCCGCTAACGCCTTCCATTCAAATACATTTTTCTTATTCGATTCCTTAACAGATTTGTGGTTTTCGGTGTATCAGCGTCGATGTTATGCGGTTGGATTATTTATGACCTTGGGTCTCCCGAAAAAGATGAAAATGGTATGGAAATCGAAGATGAATTTAGTAAAATGTCCATCATTCCTCAGTACTTTAAAAGAATGTGGCGCTCAATGACGTACTACCAAAAAATGATTCAGGAACCATCACGCGAAAAGCTGCTGCCTGACCCGTTGAAATATCCGTACATTCAACCGCCATACACATTGGTTCTTGAAATGAAAGACGTGCTGGTGCATCCTGATTGGACATACCAAACGGGATGGCGATTTAAGAAACGTCCAGGCGTTGATCACTTCTTGGAACAATTGGCAAGGCATTTCGAGATTGTCGTCTTTACGGCAGATCAAGGCATGACGGTTTTCCCCATTTTGGATGCGTTGGATCCCAACGGCTACATTATGTACAGATTGGTCAGAGATGCGACACACTTTGTTGACGGACATCATGTCAAAAATTTGGATAATTTGAACAGAGATTTGAATAAAGTAAGTGAATGAATGATGTTTAAGGAAAGTACGAACCAATGACTTCTAACGAACTATCGTCTAAATGGTTCCAAAGAGGTTCCGTTGAAAAGAGAGTGATGATAACTCGTTATCTATCGAACGGTTAAAGGAAATGTGTTCGTAGAAAAGCGCCATCTTGTGACCTTTTAAGGAAAAATTTATTTTCTCGTCTAATCGATTTGTCTTCCTTCTATTTTCAGGTAATTGTGATCGATTGGAATCCAAATTCGACGAAACTTCATCCAGAAAATACATTCAACATTGCCCGGTGGTCTGGAAACGATGACGATGCAACTTTATTCGATTTAGTAGCATTTTTGAAAAGTATGTGTATTGTGGAATGTGGAATGAATGATGGAATCCATTGATATCAAAACAACTATTTTTCCCATTTTCAGCAATTGCCACCGCCGAAGTTCAAGATGTACGAGAGGTCATCACCTACTATAGGCAATTCGAAAATCCTCTTGCTACTTTTAGAGAGAACCAACAAAAGGCTTTGCAAATGGAGGAGGAACGGTTGCGTGATGAGAAAAATGTTAAATCGCCTGCAGTCAAACGATGGACACCGAACTTTCTAGGAAAATAGTTTATTTTATATTGACAGGAAAAACAATTTTTTTGTCTTATGGAACGATTTTTTGATCGTAAGGATGAAATTTCGTACGGCAGCCAGGATTTATGAGCAAAATATCGCCACAATTCAATAAAATTTTGTTTTTTTATCAAATTTGTTGGTTGTTTCAATCTTTAGATCTAGTAAATGAATTTCCTGACCTCTACGACCATTTTGATAACAAAAATGATAATTGGAAAAAATCCCAACGGTTTGTACAATCAATTGGTTTTTTTAGGCTTGTACACAGCTGGGACTAAGACCATCTGATGGAATGGAGTGTCGTAAGAGTCACACAAAAATAAAATTCTAGTGACAAAAAACTTTTCACCACTGAAGTGTTGTGTGCAACTCGATGCAAAATGCTTTATGATACGCACGATGTGTATTATGAGCTATAGCCTGCGGCCTCTTACAATGTCAAAATAATAAGGGCCATTCCACGAAAACTCCGTTCCCACGCTCGAAATGCTCAGTTGTTACGAAAAAATATTAATAGAAAATGGTGCATCAGACGTATTGATCCCTTAACTAGAGGATAGTAACTTTTCTATTGCTTTCATTTTGCAATTACTGAGAATTTCACGCGTGGGAACGAAGCGGACCGTGGAATTGCCCATAACCAACAACCATAAAGTACGTTAAGGGAGGAGGGTTATGACGAAAGCAGATTTCATCATTTTTCCCCATACATTTTTGCGTACGATGCGGAGTGTGAATCTAAAAATACATTTTATGGATGGCCCCTCCCCTAAGTCATAGGCAAGTTCAGGTCGATTATTGTTGCTCTGCCTTGTAACGTTTAGTTCTTCCTGAAACCATACAGGGTGCGTTCTGGGCGGGTGGTTCAGTGGTGAACGCACTGGACTTCCACCGAGAAGAGCCGGAACCGATCCCCGGAACGAGGAATTTTTCTCTAAGAAATTACAGATTGTATGACATCCCTAAGTTGACCCAAGCTTCATAAATTGGGTAGTTACGGCATTCGATGCCTGTAACGAAAAAAAATCGTACTCACAAACATATGAAGTCACTCATATGTCGCTAGCGCTGGTACACGCAAAGAACAATTAGGAGTGAAACACGTGGTTGGCATTTCTGCACTTCTGCTGCTGCTGCATTATAGATGGAGCCAATGACAGAGCAAGAAATTGTGAATGATGACACACAGAAAAAAGCGACATCTGTGGTTCACATGCCTATGTCATCGTCCTGGAAAAATCATAGCCGTCATAGCCTGGTGGCCGAACTGTTGGTATTATAACCTTCCTCCCGGCCAATTAAGCATCGAACTGTACGATAATACAACACCTTCTTAACATGCTACTTTACTTTGAACATAATTACTAGATTTAATACATGAAGTTAGTATGAGATATAAATGTGAAAAAGGACATGTCATACCTAAGATGTAAATACCATACGAAATAACAATAACAGGGTGCGTTTTCACGACTCGGTGAGTGCTTTTCGTAGGAACATGCAGAGTGTGAAAGAAGCGACAATGAGGATATCAAAGATTGTGGGGTCTAAGAGGCAGAGCTCTTATCTACTGTTAGAGACCGCATTACGTTAAAAAAGTCGAACATTAGATTGAGTTGAAATTACGAAAGGAATAATTGTGACATTAAGTCTGAAAGGAAAAATTTGGCTCGACGGGGACCCGATCAAAGAACGTTCACCTTGCCGGGGCGGTGCCATTACCAATTGAGTAATTAGTAATTGTAACATCGGCTCAAAAGTAGATCTGTAATGTTCACGGTAGCTCAATTGGTAAGAGCACCATACGACAAGGTGAAGGTGCTGGGTTCGGGTCCCAGTCGTGCCAAATTTTTTCTTTCAGATTTAATTTCCGAGTAATTTCAACTCAATTCAATGTTCAAAAGTCACTTCAGTCAGTGGTAACTTAAAAAAAAGTTTAAAATTGATCATTAGAGTGTGATGGTTAAGGATGAAATTCCCTCCTATTAGCTATCGACAGGACTGCATCTAGATACCTTTTCTAGGAGGGCGTGCTCCCTAGAATTCGGCATAACGATGGGGATAAGGGTTTTGAGCACTAAGGGGCAGATCATAAAGTACGTCACGTTTCGCTGGGGTAAGGGTTCAGGCCTAGTATGACATAGTTTGAATGGGGGAAGGAGGATGGCTGGTCCAACGTCATGTGAAACGTTTCACTGAAAATTTCATTTTCATCGAATCAATTGCTCTATACTTTGAGTACTCACATAGGAATGGAATTCTGTAATTCTTAGAAATACTCTAAAGCTGTTAGAACATTGAATTCGCCGAGGTTATATTTTCCACTGATTTTCGAGCACGATACATTTTTTAAGATCGCAAATAAATACAGATACAGTTTAGACAACAGGCTTAAGCTCTAAAACCAACGGTGCGGCAGAACATATCAATTATTTCGACATCATAGGAATTTGTATTTGTATTTTAAAGATTCTATTAACAGCTTTTTATAGCCAATAACTGGCTTTTAATTAGTATAAAAAAAGATCGAAGTGAATGTTCATGCCACAATGACGAAAAATGAATGAAGTTTGGACTCGTACAATAACCCATTGGCATAGGAAAGTAGAGCGATATAGAGTGCAGTCAAAGAAGTTAACAGTGGACCTAAATCGTCAGTGTCTCATTTGTGGAATATCCGATGACTCATCGGGGAATCACTGATGATTCACCGAGGAATCAACGATGATTCACCGAGGAATCAACTATAATTCATCGAGGAATCACCGATAATTTATCGTGGAATCAACGATGATTCACCGAGGAATCATTGATGATTCACCGAGGAATCAACGATGATTCACCGAGAAATCAACGATAATTCACCGAGGAATCAACGATGATTCACCGAGGAATCAACGATGATTCACCGAGGAATCAACGATGATTTATCGGGGAATCACCTATGATTCAACAGGGAATCAACGATGATTCACCAGGGAATCAACGATGATTCACCAGGGAATCAACGATGATTCACCGAGGAATCAACGATGATTCACTGAAAGAATCAACGACGATTCACCGAGGAATCAACGATGATTCACCGAGGAATCAACGATGATTTACCGAGGAATCACCTATGATTCACCGAGGAATCAACGATGATTCACCGAGAAATCAGCGAGAATTCAACGAGGAATCAACGATGATTCACCGAGGAATCAACGATGATTCACCGAGGAATCAACGATGATTCACCGAGGAATCAACGATGATTCACCGAGGAATCAACGATGATTCACCGAGGAATCAACGATGATTCACCGAGGAATCAACGATGATTCACCGAGGAATCGACGATGATTCAACGAGGAATCAACGGCAATTCACCGGGGAGTCAATGTCGATTCACCGGCGAATCAACGGCGATTCACCGGCGAATCAACGGCGATTCACCGAGGAATCAATGGCGATTCACCGAGGAATCAACGGCGAGGAATCACTGGGGAAGCGTGCACAGACGAACAGTAAGAATGAAAACGAAAGGTAGCTACCGCTACTTAATAAGGCAATGGTTTGTGTGCATAGGAGCATCAGGTGGATAAACAGCTGTTTAACTAAAAATTTCGGTGACTGTAAATAGGTTTGAGGAATATTCTTAGTGATGGCGGAAACAAATTCAGGTGGCCGCCCCCTTGTTTCTTTCTAGATACGGACCTGCCTATCGATAAGGGATGAAGTTCTTGTTTCTAAACGGTTACTTTAGTTGAAGCACTAGACTTCATTTTGGATAATTTTGTATGTTAGATTCGTTACTTCTAGCAATAATTTTGCAATACCGGATTTGTTACTTCCGGCAATGTATTAGGGATGAAGTTGAGATTTGGAGACCCAATAATCGAAGACTTTGCTTCACGAGTACCCGCACGGTCAACTGTTTCTTTTTTGGAAATCACCTCGAGTCCTAACTCCTCTCCCGGCAGTCGAAGAAAACTTTAACATCCAATCATTTTGCAACAAATCGTACGGGTCCTACATCAACTTTCAGAAACATTTTTTAAAACTCGTGTTGATTATGCATCGTCATGAAGATTTATTTAAATCAACTGACCTTTTGACATTAAGTTTAGGTGAAATTTCAGGAAAAACCACATATCGTAAAGGCTTGTAGACATTGCGAACAAAAAAACTTTGCAAATGAGAGCGAGAACGTTTGATGGGAAAATTTAGTCAAATGGAGAAAAAGACTTTGAAATGTATGGAGAAAAGACCAAATGGTACAGCGGTATGGGAATTTATCAAAGGATGCTGATGGTGAAAAAACTAAGGTTCTATTGAATGTGACATTCCCATTTAGGTATAGGTTTAAATTGACCTTAGGGTACCAATCGATTGCAGGCATGGAGAGCGACGTTAATAATACTCTCAGTTTATTACAAGAGAGAGCGAAAGAGTTTTAATTAAAAATCTCAGCAAAAAAACTTGTTCGCGAGATGAGTACGTACCCTAGGCAATTATATTAGTGACCATTTTGATGAAGGCACGATCAGTTTGTTCAGAGAAGCTGTTAGATGGAGACGTTCAACGTAATATTCTTAATTTGTTGTGCTCTGTATGTTCAAATAAATTTTGTATTTACTGAACATATCAGCGGTTTTGGTGAGTCATAGATGGTCAAAGAATTCTGTTGCATTCTGATAACAACATTATTCGCAATTTCTCTTTTGTTGTAAATAGAAATAAATCAAACATTTAACATTTGTGGACTCTTACGAAGTCCAAAACTGTAATATAAGCTACAAATCAGTTTAGTGATTCATATCAGAAAAAGTAAACACTGTAAAAGGTTTTATTATATGTGATTTCGATTTTTCAATTCTTTGACAACGCCGTCAGCTCATTTCTTAATATTTTGTTAGAACTTTTAAAATTTTCCTTGACAAATATTAATGTTGACTATGGTGTCGTCATTTGTGATTTGTCATGAATGTTTCGTTGCGAAATGTAGACTTTCTCAAAGATTTCGTATTTTGCAAGCGACACAACATAAAATAACGATATGATTGCAACGTCACTTTGAGAAAGAAATTTTTTTAAACTTGCAGAGAGTAACGCTATCGATTAAAACGTTAACGTTTCAACTAAATCAAGGGAAATCGTGATTTGTGCGGCTTATGCCAAAGCTTACGAAATTTCATTACGAAGTGCGTGACACAATTTTTCATCACTTCACATATAATAAAATTTGTCATGAAATATTGTATACTTTGACATAAGCCGACGCCGCACTATAAGCCTTTTCCACACTATTAGTACGGCGTCGGTTTATGTCAAAGTATACAAAATTATGTATGTCGACGCCGTACTAATAGCTTATAGTGCGGCGTCGGCTTATGTCAAATTATACAATATTTCACGACGAATTTCACAATATGTCAAGTGACAATAAATGATAACGTATTACCGATAATGAGGCCTTTTAGACACTACCCCAAATATTCGCGCTTTAAATATTTATGTGTTTAAAAATTTATCGGTCAATTCTTATTTTTTGTCGGAAAATTTGAATTATTTTATCGGTAAAGTTGAATTCTTGAAAGTCGTTTGTTACCATCCCATGTTTTTGTCGCTATTTTCACATTTCAGTAGAATTTTAGGAGGATGTAGGGAGAGCAGCAATTATGGATCAAGGATGCTGAATCCTTAAAAAAAAGTTTGGCAGCGTATCTGTCTGTCAACACTATAATTCGCCTTCGGGGAAAGGGCTGCTTCTTAGTACACAACTAGAGTTTTCGTCCGATGTTCTAGTCTTTTTTTATCGGCTAGGTCAATGAAACCTTAATAAAATTATGAGTGTCGTTTAGGCAGGGAGTTGCGGGAAAAGTGAAAAAGTAATAGACATAAGCAAATTCGAATATTTAGTAGCAAAATCAACATAAGCTCTTAAAATGTGTGCAGTTCCAAGTTTTTTGTCATCATAAATCCATCTTCTCATTTAGAATGAGATTTGCAATATTGTCTAATTCGGATGACATGCAACTTACCACAACACTTTCTTTATGGTTTCGCTCGCATACATCTTTTCAAGAATTACCGTTTTTGTTTAAATGTTTTTCATAGTAGTCATATTGGTCGCGTCTAACACAGTAAAATGTACGGGCATATAATATTGTCTAATGTCAAACTCATTGTAAACAATAATGTTTGCTTACTTTCAGTTTCGTTTCATTAGAAGGTAACTCAGTTGTTGCTTAGAAATGATTAAAGTTAGGGATTTTGAAGAATTCGTTGTTTTTTACCCTTTTTTGGGCTCTGTATATGACTAGCTGCTGAGATGTGACCTGATTTTTTGCTTGTTTCACTTTTTATATCTATAAAAACATTTTAAACACAAAAAATCCGAGATGTGAAATTCGATTTTCACATTTCACATTTCACATATGTGAAAAAAATGTGAAAAATATATGTGAAGTCACATAACTTTCAAATGGCACATTTGTCGTCGGCATTGAGCTTTTCGTCTATATTATTGCACATCTCAAATCTTTATGGTAGAATATGCCGAGATGTGACCTAAAGTAACACAGTAAAGTAGTTTGCATATGAAAATGTGAGTGGTGAAAGTCGCTAAATTTGCCTTTTTTCGTCACATTTGCCAGATGTGAACGTCACATTTCCATATATAAAGTACTTCATTGTGGGACTTTAGGTCACATCTCGGCACATTCTACCATAAACTTATCAGATGTGCAAAATATCCATAAAAAATCTTAAGCTGACGTCAAATTTGCCGTTTGAAAATTATGCGTTTCACATTTTACTCACATATTTTCACATAAATGTGACCACATCTGTGAAAAAAATGTGAAATGTGAAATTCACATTTTTGATTTTTTGTGTTTGAAATGTTTTTACACATACAAAAACTAATACAAACCAAAATTAGGTCACATCTCAGCAACTGAAAGCATCCACGGCTCGAAAACCGACACAAAAATGGATAAATATGAAAATTGTATTCTTCCCTTAAAACGATGCAGATCTATGATTTTCTTTATTCTGACTGTTCTATGTAACATATGAAAATTATTTTTTGAAAAATATAACAATTTTAAAGAGTCACTTCGCATCGCACGCATGTCAGCTCCAGGCAATGCACCAGAAAATAAAATTATTTAATATTGCGGTGAGTTTTTTTTACTGTAAAAATTACAAGGAAGAAACTTAAGAAGTGAAAAAGAAACAAGTTCAAACCTCGGTATTTTACTTCAAAACGCTTTCAAGATGACAAATGTTTCTTAGCTACTTCATATTTCTGTAATAAACGAATGTGTCAAACAATTTTACAGATGTCAGTGCTGACTATTCGAATCGACTGATGTCCATCAATTGTTCGCGTTTCCCGCAACTCCC
>CM055405.1:22148615-22171566 GCA_029228625.1 Pseudolycoriella hygida | reverse complement strand
TTTCGGAAAAATTTTTTTTCTAAGAAAATTTTCTTTTTTGAGAAAATTTTTTTCAAAAAATAGAAATTTCTTTAACAACTGAAAACTTCCAAAACGACTGATATCACAACAAAAACCTTTTAAAAGGTAAAGGTGTGACGCAGTCTCTAATGTCTACTTCCAAAATTAATGATATCAGTGGAGGTGACGCTTGCGCTGAAAATACGCATACATTTCCTTGACGACAACGTTACCCTGTGTTCAAAAAATCGCGTCACAAATGCCAGACCCAACGACGAAATAATTTTTCTGTAATTTCAGTTTTTACGCTGCAAAAATTTAACATTCGTGTCTTTTTGCGAAGATTGTTTTGAGTTTTAAATTTTTGCGTGTGAAAACTGAAAGTGTTGAAAAATTATTACGCTGGTGGGTCTGGCATTTGTGACGCGATTTTTTGAACACAGTGTAACGTTGTCGTCAAGGAAATGTATGCGTATTTTCAGCGCATGCGTCACCTCCACTGATATCATTAATTTTGGAAGTAGACATTAGGGACGGCATCACACTTTACCTTTTAAAAGGTTTTTGTTGTGATTAAATTTTAGCGAACACGTGTTTTAGGGTTTTCTCGAAAAATGTCCCAATCCTGGGATTTAACCATATGTAGAATTCAGAGGGATGACTCATATGTCTAGAACTATGGCAGTTAGAAAGTTGCTTCCAAAGACAAAGTTGTGGAGAATTAAATTTTAGTGAACACGTGTTTCAGGATTTCCCCGAGAAATGTCCCAATCCTGGGATTCAGCCACTTCTAGAGTTCAGAGGGATGACTCCTATCTGTAGAACTATGGCAGTTAGAAAGTTGCTTCCAAAGACAAAGTTGTAGAAAATTAAGATTTAGCAAACACTTGTTTCAGGGTTTCCCTCAGAAACGTCCCAATCCCGAGATTCAGCCACTTCTAGAATTTGGAACTATGAGTCATATCTCAAGAACTATGACAGATGGAAAGTTGCTTCCAAAGGCAAAGTTGTAGAGAATTAAATTTTAGCGAACACTTGTTTCAGGGTTTTGCAGAAAAATGTCCCAATCCCGAGATTCAGTCACTTCTAGAATTGGGAGGGATGACTCATATCTCAAGAACTATGAGAGATAGAAATTTGCTTCCAAAGGCAAAGGCGTAGAGAAATAATTTTTTTTTTCGGGAGGGCTTTCAACATTACCTTGGGTAATTTTTATGAGTCATTCAAACGTTTATAGTTTAAAAGGAATTTGAATCTGACAAACATTATTATATCAAGAGAACTTGACTATGCATTCTGATGCGAATTATATTTATGATACATAGTAAGACTTTAGTACGTCGAGGCTTTTCGCACGTGAAGGCTTTACGTACGGGTCGGCTTTGATTATGTTTTTCTCTAAGTTCAATGATTGTCTCATTAAATCCCCGCCAGATCTTTAGTCTAATTTAAGAAGAAGTCAGAAACCTAAGCCTTTCTATCGGTTTTTGCCTGAGATAGACCTAGTATTTTGAAGCGGCATATTAGCTGACGGTGTTTTGATGAACCAGACGGAGGGGTGTACGTCAAATGTCTTCTGCTGGGGAGAAATTTTTTTCCGTTAGAAACATACTAACTGCCACATTACGAGACCGAAAAAAGCATCGTCATGTACACTATGCATAGCACGAGTATAAAAAACTGAACCTTGAGGTACCCTTAAGTAGCTACTCACCTCAATCTAATTTTGCGTAGAAATGCGTTTGATTCGTTTTTAAATTCATTTATTCAGGACGGTAACGTTTAACAATTTCAACACAATTCGCTATTTTACAATTTTATTCAATTAATGAATTGGATACGGAGGTTACCTTTGTGTTGTCACTGATGATGATGATGATATGTGATGTAGGTATGATGTTGAATATTTTCTTTTGGTCTATTGTTTGTTGTGTATTTTGTGTATGTGGTGTGAATGATGGTTGCTGAATCATTATGATGGCGATTCTAAGTCATCGATGTTACTCACGTGGAGTGTAGTCCAATATTCTGAAATGATTGAATTAAAATTAGCCGTCAGTATCTTCTGGTTTTCCTAAAGCGACAGTTGAAAGTCACCCCCGACAGCGCAGCAGGAAGTGCTTAGATGTTTCTAGTACGTCTCCGCACCATTTACAGTTCGGGTCTCTGCTCAGTCCCATTGTTTGTAGATGGTATCCAAGAGAGTCGTGACCCGTTAGCATTCCTACTGTCCATCACATTATCCTAATATTCAAGTCAAAAGCATTTAGTAAATTGCATCCTACTACTGATTTCTCAGCTTGCCCACCGGATCCCATTCTATACCAAAACCCCTACATTTCATCACGAGATGCATTTCTTCCTGAATGTACTGGTTCCAGTCAAAAAAAAACGCAGTAAATCTCTCAAGACATCCGCACGTCCATCCAGAACTGACTGTGATGTGAACTTGCGAGTAACACTCTACTGACAATGCGATGTTATGGAAACAACTCGAAGCATACGATTCGTTTCGATCACACAATTTATTTCGTAAAAAAAATATGAAAATTGAACGTAATAAATATAAATTTCTGCTTTGAACTTAAGAAACAAAAAACAAAACAAAAAAAAACCTGAGTGTCAAATAATTGAAAGAAAACAAGGATTGGTCTTCCGTTCTGGGAAGAAAGTATTTTCTCACGAAATACCACGGAGGATAATGTAAATTTCCTTAAAATTTCTTTGATTTCTTGCGTTTTTCATATTTTCCGCGAATCTTTTCGCGTCCATTAGCGCGTGTAATATACCAGTTTACCTTGCGCTTTGGCCTGTATTTGTTACGCAGTTCAGCACGGTTTTTCATCATTTCGGGATACCAATCTGAATCAATTTCTTTCGATAGTTTAACATTTTTGGATTCTTGCACAATTTCGTGATACTTACTGCCGTTCAATTTAGACTCGTACACCTTTGTCCATTTCAAATCGAGTTTCCCAAAGTCTTCGACGACTTTCTCATCACTCCACTCCTTTTTTGCATTGAAGGTTCTACATATGATGGAATGTAAATCGCTATCCAAAATGCATTGCGGATTATTAGCCATCGCATCGTTGACATCGTTTGTTTTGCCACTTTCCGCATGTGCTTCATATGGATGATTGTGGTGGTCATTGAAATTACGTAGTAATTCGTCCATTTGAGAAACTTGCATTCTCAAGCGAGAAATATCGTTCTTCAAATGTGAAACTTGTTCTTTCAATTGTCCCTGTACCTCCGAAAAAAAGAAGGCAATTGTAAGCGTATACATAATCGCCGAAAACGACAGAAGTAAAATAAACAGTTGGTTGTCGTTCGTATCTGTGCCAAGTGTTTCATTCGGTGCTTGGGGGTCTGTTTCAAATGAGTTTTCACGTGAATTTTCACATGAGTTTTGACATGTATTTTGACATGAGTTTTCACATGCATTTTCATATGAATTTTCACTACATGTATTTTTATATAAGTTTTCACATGATTTTTCACATGCACTTCCTAATGGACTGTCACATGAACTTTCACATGGGCTCAAACAAAAGCTCAGAATTGACACATCTGACATATCGCTGCCGTTTCCATAACGAGGATCAATGTCCAAATCACCTAACAAATCCTTACCAACGCTGAAAAGAAAGTTAAGAGATGAGGTTAGCTCACTGAGGCTTAATCTTAAAGGAGTATGGAATGATAAAATTGTTTAGTAAATGCACAATAAAAATTTAACGAACTTCGCTCTGTCTCTCTCTTTCTCTCTCATAGAAATATCCCATCTGAATTATAAGTTTGTCAACAAATGAAATTCTACTGACTGGCTCCGTGGAATAGATAAGTTATCTATCAAGTGATTAGACGTGGGTACGAGGCTGCCTTTCATGGGATTCAGACCAATCTTGAGTCAAAAAGTAATGGAACCATAAACTTGTGTAACTTTCTTATTTCTTGTCACATGAAGAGAGAGCATCGATCATGGTCTTTAGATGACGAATCAGCAATAAAACAATTTTGTTTTTAATTATTACTGCCGTAGTTTCATATATATGCGTCATCGTCATCCCTCTCAATTTTAGAAGTTGCTCTACAGTCACGGAAATATATTTTTGCATTAATAGAATTTTGTACTTTTGCGCAGCTTTTTAGCACTGCAAAAACCTGCGCAGAAGTACGAAATTTTATTTGATGCAAAAATATATTTCCGTAAGTGTATCCCGGGATTTGGTAATTCTTCAATAAAAATTTTAGTAGAAATGTTGTTCTGTATCCATTCCTAATTCTAAAATCACGGGGGTCATCGACGGCGGTTCAACTATTCACCTGTGAGCGGCCATTATATAATTTTTTTTCTATGCATTTTCAGAACCCAACGGAAAGAGATATATCAACTTGGTTCCAAAGACAAAGTTTAAGAGAAATGTTCAAAAATTTTTTTAGTGATGTTTTGTGTTTTGATATCGCAATCCAAGATGGCGGAAATTACGTTCAAAGTAAAAAAAAAATTGTTAAAGTACAAAAACCCTTAATACCGATCGAAATATCAAAAATTCGATAAAATCCTCTTCGGAGAAGTTATAGAGAATTTCAAGGGCTACATTTTCCTTGTTTTAATGAAACAATTCGGACAACGCGCTTAGGAGATAGGTCACTTGGAGTGAGGTCACGTCGAAGATCTAAAATTTCATATTGGCAGGGGGTACTTTCAAACAAGAAAGGTAAAATAATTCACTTTTTAGTAGAAACGATCTTTTCGGACCAGTTATTAATGATAATGTCCTCATTCCAAAACGATTAACAGACCTTAAAAAATCCGTTTTTTTTAGGTCACGCCCCTTTTAAAGTTCGTAATGTAGAAGTAAGTTCAATGAATTATTACTGTCTCTGTTGAAGGTAGGGCTCAAAAGATAGAGAAAAGTTCAAAGTTTTTTTGTGCGAAAATGTTTCTTCGGAATTTTTCGTTTTCATACGGAATTTTCCGAGTTTTCCTTCGAATTCGGTGAAAAGGTAAATTTGAAACAAACATTTTTTCGCAAAAACTTTCTTCTATTTTCCCCTACCGCGTGAAAAAATCAATTGGGTTGTTTTGCTAGTTACTTCGGTATTGTAAGTGCAAGAAGTGTAATGAAATTTTCGACATTAGAGGGAAATTTTTCGTCGTGTTCGAAAAGAAAAATTATGTTAAAATGTAATGTTTAGAATACTCCAAAGATGTTTTTGAGACTTTTGGATTACAAATTCGGAGCAAGGTTTCTTCGATATACCGGTATAAAGTCGAAAAAAGTTTTCGCGGAGGCCTTTTTTTCGATGAAATTTTGAATTTGAAAAATCGTATCTCAGCCAAAAAATTACCAAAATTGGTGAGGTAAAGTGTTTTGAACTTTGAACTATTTAAAATTTGAGAAAAATAGTCATCGGAAAATTTTTTGGAAAATTTAGATTTTCCTTCAACAGTAACAGAAAGCTTGCAAAAAACTTCAATTTTTTGGGTTTTTCGCGATTTTCTCAAAACCCTACAGTGGGATTTTTTGGGAGTTTCATGCTATGGTAGACGCCCCTCAGCCCTATCGAATCCCTTTTTATTTCCTTTTGTCCTAATATTTGCAAGGTTGAAAGCAAATTTGACCAGCCTATAATATGAAATTTTGGTCATGGTATAGTTCTCATGTTCACCGCTTTCGTCAGCAATTTTTTCATAGCTGAATATGGCGCTGCGATCTGTAGTACTATACTTCACAAACTGTCCGTATATTCAGCTATGAAAATTTCAGATGGCGCTGCGGACGTTCGGCTATTTTTCGTCATATTTTTTTAGGTTAACCACGGCCTATAAAAGGAAAACGTAGCCCTTGAAATTCTCTATAATTTCTCCGAATAGCGTTTTATTGAATTTTTTATATTTCTATCGGTATCAAATGTTTTTCTAACTTTGAAAATTTTTTTTTTTTGACTTTGACCGTAATTTCCGTAATATTGGATTGGGATATCAACACACGAAACATCACTAAAAAAAACTTTGAACATTTCTCTCAAACTTTGCCTTTGCAACCAAGTTGATATCTCATTCCGTTGGGTCCTGAAAATTCATAGAAAAAAAATTACATCATGGCCGCTCACAGGCGAATTGTTGAACCGCCCGCCGTCGATGACCCCGATGATTTTAGAATTAGGAATGGATACAGAAGAACATATTATCATACCAACGTTTTTACGAAAATTCGCACGATCGAGCCTTTTTTTCAGCCTTATCAGCCTAGTGAATCTCGATGCAAATATAGAAGAAAAACCGTTTGCCCAGACCACTGACCCGATTTAAATAAATTTTTTTCACAGTTTTTTGACATCAAATGTTTTCTGTTGATACCAAAATGAACAATTTCCGTGTATTTGCTGAGATACAATGATCATCTTATATTTTTACCAGTTAATTTTCTAACCAGCTGTTGGCCCAGCTGGGTTCAATGTATACACAACAAGTTGTGTATGTATTCTGTATAGATATGGTAGATATTCGAATTATTCGAAGTAGAGTGAAACTCCCAACCGATCTACTTTTTTGGTTGAAAAATGTTTTCGGAGGGGATAGATCAGTAAATATTTTTAATTATTTAATACAATCAGGTGCTAATAAAATTAATTCATTTTTATTAATTGATTCATTAAATTATTAATTTCATTTCGAGTACTAAACACATCAAACACCGAGGGGTAGTCACGTCGATTTAACATCATATAAATGGATGCACTTGGCTTGTAGTAATTACCCCTTCACATCTAGCTATATGTGTGTCTGTAAATCAAAAACATTCAACTACACGGCATGAGTTTTTAGGCTTGTACGAAGTAAACAGAGCACACGTATTTGTCACGACATTTGTACCCAGTCAAATTTCGACCTTATAAATATTCTTCCTCCCTGAAATGTGATCGGTGAAGTTTGAAGATGAGTGAAATCGGTCACAAGCTTTCTAAGACACGGTCGAAAAATTGGTCAACAGCATTGCTTGTCCGTTTATACCTTTGCAAAAAATCATGGAAATTGTTGAAGGTCGTGTGAGTGGGCTGAGTAATTGGATAAAAGCTACAAAATGGCACTTTAATAAATAACTTTATTCATAGAGCATGTAACTAGAAAAAGTTGACTAGAGGAATATTTTAAAATCCAGTAATAGTAGATTACAGTGGGGGATGCGGAAATAAGTCATTACATGAGGGATTAATTTTGTGAAATGAGCCAAACTCAAGAGGGTGTTTTTAAGCAAAAAGCTTTGAAAACTGTTTTTTGACGAGTGTAGAGTTTGTATCCCGAGCCGAAGGCGAGGTATACTACTACAAGAGTCAAAAAACAGTTTTTAAAGCGAGTTGCTTAAAAATACACGAATGAGTTTGCGAGTGTCACGAAATTATCCAGAATGGATAACTTATTAAGCATTCCCCACTGTATGCTGTTTTACTCGGTATCCCAACCAAAAACGCGTCATTACATGCAGTAGCCCTTTTCATTTCAGATTGATTTCTTTTTTTTTGGCTTGTGGAGGTGTTTTTCTGGTAGATAATCGAGCCTAGATCAACGTTTACGAAGATCATTTTTCGAAAAAATGGGATCTAGGCAGCCGCGGATGACTTTTGTTCTTCTATGTCAAAGCGTTGGTTAGAAAGAGACCAACTATATCTATAACTATAACAGAAAAGATGTTACAAAGGGAGTCTAACGTACCTAAGTAAACATAGAAAAGTTTAGCGCCATATATTCATAGTAACTATGGACACTACATGGGACACTTAAAAAAACTGCAAAGTTCGCTAGAATGGCGGCACCGGGAATTTACGAACGAAGATTTTGTAATTCTGGCGAGAAATGAGCCATTTTAAGAGCGATTTTGCGAAAACTTCGAACGATTTCGTACACTTTTGGGACAACATGTCCTACTTTTTCCCGATAAATGTGCCATTCGATTCCTTGTTAAGTGCATGTCAGGGGGTGGTAAAAATGGTTTTTTGGCTATAACTCGTGTAAAACAAAATGAAATCAAATGAACTTTTATGGAATGGTAAGCCCCAATGATACAAAGGTTTTTCATCATTGGATTCCTTGGAGCCTTCCCCCACTCCTGAGTTATTAATCATTTTAGGTGAAAAATTCGGGAACGCTTTACTGCTTGAAGCAGCGATGAACCGAAAAACTGAGTACGGGGCGTTCTAGTATACTATCCCTACTATAAGACCATGTAAAGACTTCCCCGGTTTAAGGCTGTTGCACCGTTCTGGAACAACTTTTGTAAGAAAGGTCAATTTTTGACACTTTTTCTTGACTATTTTTAGCTGAAGAAGTCTGTATAACTGCCCCGAAACATGATCTGCAGCTGGATATGCGAAAAGGAGCTGTTCACAAGTGACGGTGTACTCTACAAGGAGGGGGGGGGGTGGTCGTTACCAAAGAAAACGTGAAGATGTTGAGTCCAATTCAAAATTGTGCGTAGAAAAAAGAAACTTTAGTTGACATTGATTCAACTGACTGATTCAATTTAACATTTGGGTATCAAATTTATTGTATTTTTTTCGATTTTTAGACCCGTACGAAGGGGTAATCACTACAGGCGATGTGCGACTTTTCATAAGAAAATAAATCAACGTGACTACCCCCTCGTTTGATGTTTAAAGTAATTTTATAAGGACCAAACCTAAAACATTTTTTTATTGCCTTGGAATTCGAATTCGAATATCCAACACATAAACAACGTCATTAGTGTAACGCTCAAACCAGCTGGTCCGAGTCACATGGTAAAAATAAAAGATAATAAGTGTATTTACAAGATATTAAATCCATCCCCCTCACTCCCGCCAGATTACAATAAAATTGTTTGCATTAAACCTATAGGACCTTTGCACTTCATACGGGTCCAAAAAACGACACCTCTAAGGTATGCCGTAGAAAATTGTTTTCCATATCATCTATTTTATCAAAATAAAATGTAAGTCAATTGGGCCCATTTCATTTCATTTATTCAATACATAAAGTTCGAACAATATCTTCTGCACAGCTCTCTCAAAATGAAGTGAAAACATTTCGAAATTAACCGGTTTTCTAAAGGAAATGTTTTTACTTTTGACTGTTCTTTGTAAAACAGACGGCATAATGACCGAACAGCTGGGCTACGATATTTTATGACGACCGACATACATTTTAAAATATTTTTACTAAATTTCAAGGATTAATGCTATGGGACTAGACGTATTTATGAAAAAAGATAAGAAATAACGGGTTTCAGGTAAGTCCACGTTTTGTGAAGGTATTTACTGTGTAAATAATAGTGATAAATTTGACATACTTGCCCATTGCCCATTTTCGTCACACTTTTTGTAATAAAATCTTGAAATCAAATTTTAAAGAGGTCCGGAAATAGACGAAATTAGATGCGTTTTGAAAAGTGCATCGTAAATGGAGTAAAAAAACTCATAGTGTCAACCCAACTGGCAAAAAATGCATTGAAAAAGGAGTTATGTTGATTATTGTGAATGTCCCCACTCGACTATTATGGATTTATTAGTCGAGGTTATTGTAAATAACGAAAGTAAATGTTCTGTCCTGTGTCACCGTGAATGAAATCACCATGAAAACATGAATGAAAGTCAGCCAAATGTTTTATGATCACTCATGGTCTCACATTTAATTGCTCATAGGAAAATTTAAAAGTTCAGTGCACGACACTCGTGAAACTATTTTTTTCTTATTTTAAAGCAGGCCTCAGTCATTTGCTTTATGGACACTATTGTTAATTTTAAAATGAAATTTTGAATTGAAAAATGGAAGTCGTTAGGGTTGTCATTCACTGAATTAAAAACGATATATTGAAACGACATTTGGCAATTTGCGATGGAACAGTTAGTGAAAATGAATTTCCCTCGGAAAGAAATTGAATGAGAATCGTAATTCCCGGCTAATCCTAATTAAACTGTAATAGCAACTCAAAAGGAATCCATAATTTTAAAAGAATCTTTTCCTTAAAAGAAGGTAATTACAGTGGAATCGTAATTTCATTGGAATCGTGATTCACGGGTCATCATTATTTACGGAAAGTTTTGTTTTTAGGGAAAAATAAAGCATACAAAAACCTTCTGAAAGGTAAAGTGCTACGCAGTCTATAAGTCCGCTTGAGGTGACGCTATCGCTGATAATACGTAAAAATTTGTTTGAATGGAATATTGTGTTCAAAGTTTTAATTTTCTGAAAAAATTACAACACTTTTTTAAAAACAAAATTACGTTGTGTAAAAAAAAATTTTCTCCGAAAAAAATTTCTCTCATAAAACAACATTTCTCTCATAAAACAAAATTTCTCTCATAAAACAAAATTTCTCTGAAAAAAATGTTTCATCGAAAAGAATTTTCCCGAAAAAAAATTTTCGGACAAAAATATTTTCAATAATTTGGATTTTTTATAGAAAGGAATTAAATGTGAGAAGAAAAATTTGTACAGGCGGGGAGTCGAACCAGCGCACCAGCGTACAAATTTTCCTTCTCACATTTAATTCCTTTCTATAAAAAATCCAAATTGTTGAAACAAATTTAACGGAAAAAATTTGTCCTTGCAAAAGCAAGAGAAATACGCCCGAAAAAGATTTAAAAATATTTTCTCCAAAATTTTTCCAAAAAAAATGTTTCTCCAAAAAACGTTTTTCCTACAAAAAAAACCTCTGAAAAATTTTTTTCTCCGAACAAAATTTTTCTCCTAAAAATTTCTTCCGAAAAAAATTTTCTACAAAAAAAGTTTTTTCAGGAAAAAATTTTTTTCATAAAAAAATTTTCTACAAAAAAAGTTTTTCGGATAAATCTTTATAACTTTCTCCAAAGAACCAACTGTCAAGCTATTCTAATTCAAAAGATAGCAAAAAATCCAAGATGGCGTCACTTTGACAGCTCGCCGCCATTTTCTTATGATCCCAAAAAATTCTTCTGATGAAACTCTATAACTTTCTAGAAGAAACCATCTCTCTAAGTAGGTGTCATTCCGGCGCTAAAATTCGAAAACCGAAAAAGCATAAACGAAAATCCAAGATGGCGCCGCTATGACAGCTGGCAGCCATTTTATGGTCCCAAAAATAAACCAACTCTTTAGCTATTGTGACTTCGGAGCTAGAATTCCAAAAACCCTCAACTTTTCCAGATGCCACGACTTTTCAAGAGTTTTCCCGGAAAAGCGACATATGAAATTTTTCATTTGGGACCGAGACTGACGTTCCCTGAAAATTTCATCAAATTTGGCTGTCTAGTTCTCGAGATCGAAAATTATTAATAGATAGAACATAGATAGATAGATAGAACATAGAAACCGACAGACCAGAAAAAAAGTTTTCGTAATAATGAGAACAACAGAAAAATCGAGTCCCATAGAAAAATGTCATTTTCGATATCTCAGCCAATTTCCAACCGATTTTGATGAGTCTGGGCTCGTTGGAAAACTGCTGCGACGTAGTGGGAGGCAACGGCGAAGGGAAAAAACTGAAAAGTTCGTGTATATATGGCTGCTTGTCTGCTTTTTGAGTTTGTGGACTTCTTTTTTGGGGTGTGGGGACTGCGTCATGCCCTTCGCTACCGCTGCGGGCATGATTGATGTAAATCATAATTTCAAAAATAATTATAATTCTTAGATGATCTCAAAACCTTGTCACTTATTTACACTGTAAATTTGACAGGAACCCTCAAAGAAAAATTCCGATTTCGTACTCAACTTAGGCTAAGGTAAATAATGTAAAAAATAAATGATGAAAAATAATGAAAAATTTCATATGCCGCTTTTCCGGGAAAATTCTGGAAAAGCCGTGGCATGTGGAAAAGTGGTCAATTTGGAGGGTTTTTTAGGTAATGCTTGGAGTTTTCGAATTTTAGCTTCGGAGCGACAATAGCTCGGGAGTTGGTTTCTTCGGGAAAGTTATAGAGTTTCATCAGGAAAATTTTTTGGGATCATAAGAAAATGGCTGCCAACTGTAAAAGTGACGCCATCTTGGATTTTTTGCTAAATTCTGTATAAGAATACCTAGACAGTTGGTTTCTTCAGGAAAGTTATATGAATCAGTGGGAAGAATCGTTGACACGAAGTGTTCCGAAGGTAGCCGAAGGTGATAGGAAGTGTTCCGAAGGTAGCCGAAGGTGACACGGAGTGTTTCGAAGGAAGGCGAAGGTGAGACAAAGTATTCCGAAGGTAGCCGAAGGTGATACGGAGCGTTTTGATGGCAGCCGAATGTGTTGGAGAAAAAAATTATTCGGAGAAGAAAAATTTTTTTTGAGGAAATTTTTTTTTGGAGACAAATTTTTTTCGTAGAAAAGTTTTTTCGGAGAAAAATTTTTTGAAAAAAAATCTTTCGGAGAAAAATTTTTTTTTTGAGAAAATTTTTTTCGGAAAAAATTTTCCGAAGATGTTTTTTTTTTTCGGAGAAATTTTTTTCTAAAAAAGTTTTCTTTTATCAGAAATTTTTTTTCAAAAAATAGAAATTTTTTCAACAACTGAAAACTTCCAAAACGACTGATATCACAACAAAAACCTCTTAAAAGGTAAAGTGTGACGCAGTCCGAAAGTTCGCTTCCAAAATTAATGAAATCGCTTGAGGTGACGCTGTCGCTGGTAATAGGCAGAAGTTTGTTTGAATGGAATCTTGTATTCATTCAGGGAAAAAAATTTTAGGCTGATCGGTTGAGCCGTTTGGAAAAAAAAGTGGAGACGGACAGACAGACGGACAGACGGACATTTTTTTTATTGCTGATTCGTCATCTCTAGACGATAATAGATGCATCCCCCCCCCCTCCCACCTCGATCTGCCCCATGTTACAATAAAATTGTTTGTAGTAAACGTATAGGACTTTTGTACTTCGTACGGGTCCAAAAAATGTTCGATATCAGGGAAAAAAGACTAGCAAAATCGGTCAAGTTTTACTTGCGTTATTGTGTTTACGGATATACGAACGGACACATTTTTGCAGATTTGCCTTATTCAGATCTCAAAACAAAAAACTAACCAACGCCAGTGTCGAAATCCGACTGGTTACAAACGTCGGGGTAAACGAAACACAATAGACGGGGTGCGGGTCTAAAAAGTACGTAACGGAAGTGCAACGACCCTTGGTTGCTTTTTGCTTTTATTTCTTTATGGAACTATGTCCTCATGTCGCCGCCGATAAATTGCAGTCTCAAACCGACATGTCTAAAAATAGACTCCTTTTTGAAGAACGATAAATAATGGAAAATCGGATAATTCCAAAGAAACTGAAATTATTCTTCTAATCTCGTTTGCATAGGTTGTAGAAATTAATCTAAAAATTTATTTGTGTTTATTGAAAACAAACATTCCACACAGTCACAAATAGATAGTTCCTACAAACATTACATGTTAATCGCAAACCAAATTACGAAATTGTTGTGATTAAATCCGGAAAGTTATTTGATTTTGCAACAAACACGAAACTTTCGTTCAGTGTCATTGCCACAAACATGTTGAATCGTTTCTTTTAAAACAATTTTATATTTGCATTTCTCAAATATTGTAACATTTAAATCGGCGCATTCTTTAAGTTCATTCACCATATTATCCTAAAAATAACAATTGTCCATAAGGCTGGACAAAACTCGTAGGGCAATAAAAACCCTTCCAAGAAATTGGATATGCTCTTCTATACATTTTATGGTTTAACGAAAGTAGACCTTTTTTAATGTATTCCTATTGCATTAAGGTCTACTAAAATTCTTTATTGCTTTATTGCCGCTTTTTGCAAAGAAACTTAGGGGCTGTATTCGCAAAAAAATATCCGTCAGTAAATGCATAAAGAAACGACAATGAAAATAAGATGACAGACCGAACTAATGTCCAAATAACAAAATATTTATGGCAGACTTACAGTTGTTTGTCAAGAAACATTAAACATTCGGCTATATCCACATCATCTACTCCACCACTGTCATTGTCACTATGACTGGTACTTCCTGGGTACAAGATGTCGCTCTCTATTTTAACCCACGATTCAAGGAAGCTGCTGTCGCTAGAGGATGAGGCACGCTCATCGATATCGTTGTCAAATGTACTCATGATTTCGGTTTAAATTTGTACTGAATAGGTTCTCTGAAAAAAATCAAACGATTTTGTTAGTGAGGACTGGAAATTATGAATCAACAACGTCAATCAAATATTTTGTTTTAACTATATGTGCTATATATTCGAAAGGAGAGTGTATTGGTGTCAAGTAATGAACAATAGATAATTGAGAATAAAAGGAAAATTCGAATTTGCACCAAAACACTCTCGCTACTATGGTACTATGAAGTATTATAACGATGTGTACTGACATTATAGTATTGTAATGTACTAATAACTGACGTGGAGGGCGAGAGAAGGGTACGCGTAATTGGACTTTATCGATCGTTTAATACGACGAAACAATTTGGATAGAAATAAATATTAGGATTTGTGTGAAAATTCCTAACGAGAGTAAAGTCTTTGTGGTGAAAATAGCACTAAATACATTTAATTAGAGTTGTTGAACCCAAGACTAAAATAGGATTTATTGAAGAACATTTACAATGTTTTTTTTTACCATTTTTTAAGTGTACAGTCGAATGTATAGGATTTGGTTGGTTTGGTTTTCGAACACTTTTTTTGTCTTCTTCCTTTTGCACAATAGTTTTTGTTCATACTAGTGAGTGGTAAGAAAACTGTGTTTTGTTGCCGCAAATGCGGTGACAAACATGGAAACACTTAACTAACATTTTCTGAATCGCAAGCATGAAAAACGTTGCTAGAATTTCCTCGTTTTTTTCATCTTGGTGAACAAAATAACATAAATTTTGTAATTTTTATCAATTTTTGTTGGTAAACATTTCGTTAGCTCACACACAGGCGTATTTGTTATTGAAAAGTAAAAATTCGAAAACTCGGCGAAAAATATAAATTTTATGAATAATATTTAAAAGATTTGTTATTTGTAGTAAAAAATGTTAAAAGTTCAATTAAATATAGATATGTAATTAATGAATATACAAACCTACTTTAACTTTATCTTCCAAAATGTTGATAAATTGAAACGTTTGTGTTCACTCAACTATCACTGTGACTTTATTTGCACTTCACAACAAGACCTCTTTGCTCGAATAGACGAAAATGCTCTGAAATTGTATTTGACAATTTCTTTCGATGTCCCTCTTTTTTTCTTGGTATTTACCGTCCCTCATTTATATACATTAGTGCGAAAAATGGTATATACTCTCAATGGAGATACACGCATTTCTACTACGTAGTTTTTGATGTTATTATTTACATTTTTGCGAAAACTGATGTGCAATGAAGTACAGCGATATGTACATACATACACATGCATAAGCACAGATATATATCATTTCAATGTTGACAGCTTTAGGTATACGAGAAATGGAATGGTATAATTTTTGGAAACAAGATTTCAAAAGCAGATGCAAGAAACCCGTACGCAGCAGAATATATGTGGTAAAAAAAAACCATCAGAAAAGACCCTTACGTACATTTTATAAGGATTTTGGACTGGAGTGGATCTTCAGTTTAGGGGCCCAATAATTTCAAGTAAGGGACCCAAATTTCTGTAAAGATTCTCAGATTTTAATGCGGTTTTCTCTCGGTTTTTCTAAAGGAAGCAACCTGTTGGTCAATAAGATCGTTTAATTACAATAAGATCTTTTTTCTTGCAGGACTATGTGTATATCAGCGCAGACACAGAACAAATACCATTTTTGAACTTTCAGCGCTAGCCTTTATACATTGAAACACTTCCGCAATCTATCAACAAAAACTCTTCATTTTTGTTAATATTTTTGGAAGTCTAGATTCGGCAGATTGCGTGCATGTCCAGTAACTATTTTCATTTTTTAATGTAAATCGTCAAGAAATGAACCATCTCACAATCCACCGCATCTAGACTTCCAAAAATATTAACAAAAATGAAGAGTTCTTAGACCCGTACGAAGAACGAAGTTCTTCGAAAAGGGGTCTTATGCGTTTACCACGATGATTGTAACCACCCCAATTTCGATCTGGGAGTAGGTGGGGAGCATCGATCCTGGTGATTAGATGACGAATCAACAATAAAAACGTTGTCCGTCCGTCCGTCTGTCGCCGCGATAACTTGAGTAAAACTCAACCGATTTTCAAAAACTTGTTTTCCCCTGAAAGGTAATTGAAATATCTTTTACAAGAATGAATCTAGGCACTGTCGGCCCAAGAGCCGCCGAGCTAGGGGCTTTTGGCCTTTTGTACATAACTCGAGTAAACCTTTTCCGATTTTCATAAATTTTTTTATGTTTGAAAGATCTGGGCATGGCCGACATCTTATGGAAGACACTTTTTCAATTTTGAGTCCTTGGACTTAGCAAGGGCACTAAAACCGAGTCTATGCTAGGGCCATACGTGTTTTTTGTACATAACTCGAGTAAATCTATTCCGATGTTTTTTTTAATCGACAGCGCCCTACATGTTTTTTGTACTTAACTCGAGTAAAGCTCTTCCGATTTTCAAATTTTGTTTGATCGAAAGGTCTAGGACTGTCTCCCGTTTTATGGCAGAAAATTTTTCGATTAGAAATTCTTGAACTCAGTCAGGATCCTAAAACTGAGCTTCTACTAGGATCCAGCGTGTTTGCTTACATAAATTGGATAAATCCTAACTGAATTTGTTGATTCTTTTTCTATTTGAGAGGTAATCGAGTACCGAATTATATTCAAAAACAAATTTGGACCCGGTGCCGGTGCTTAGGGCTGAAGTAGGCCTCAGGTCTCTCCTAAGGTCGACCCTAACCAAAAAAATTTTTTTTGCTATGTTGCAGAGAAATTGGGGGAAATATTTTTGTCTAAAGAAGTATGTGTCCGAGGTATTTCCTTTTGGCCCTAGGTCGGTCCTAAGGTCTACCCTAAGGTCTGCCCTAGACAAAAAAATGGTTTTTCACTATGATGTAGAGAAAATGGAGGGAAATTTTTTTGTCTATGTAAGTATTTGTCCGAGGCCTCTCCTGAACACCCTAGGTCGGTTCTAAGGTCGGCCCTAGACAGAAAAATGGTTTTTCCTATGTTGTAGAAAAAAATTGAGATGAACATTTTTGTCTATTTGTGGGTCAATTTTGTACTTTCGGAAGGCTTTTTTTACATCGTTTCTTCGGACGGGTTTTCCAATATTGCCCTCTCGGCAATTTCCAATACAATTTAATGTGGACGTAATTTCATACACTTAAGAGTTAAGGCAATATTTACTTAAATACGTTCGAGTCTTTTCGTAACATCGACTCTGTTTGCCACATCTATTCTGATACTTTCAGGTCCCTTCATATGTTTGTTAATAGATTGTGGAAGTTTTTCAATGTATAAAAGCTAGCGCTTAAAGTTCAAAAATTGTATTTGTTCTGTGTCTGCGCTGATATACACAAAGTGCTGCAAGACATAGGTGTACTGATGAAATCACATACTTTGTTTGGTATATGAGGGCGTGATACGCCGAAATCACCATGTTTTGTTTTATTTCGTTAGATTGTCTTTCCTTAAACGATTGAAATAAGGTAGCGGCCTTTAATCCGTTGTAGAAATCAAGGTCGAGGATTTTTCTCGTAGCGCAATGGTTTCAAAAAACGTGAAAGACTGTACTCCAAGGCATGTGTTGACTACTTTGTGATCTATTACCATGGGAGTTTATAAAAGTCTATCAGCTTTTTCATTCTTTTCACTCTATGAGCATCATAAGTAGGTATTTCACTGATCAAATTTTCGAGGAGAAAGTGCCACATGCAAAT
Organism: Pseudolycoriella hygida; assembly: GCA_029228625.1. Taxonomy (NCBI): domain Eukaryota; kingdom Metazoa; phylum Arthropoda; class Insecta; order Diptera; family Sciaridae; genus Pseudolycoriella; species Pseudolycoriella hygida. The sequence continues at coordinate 22,153,773 of CM055405.1, read as the reverse complement.
ATTTTTGGAATTTGCGAATTCTTTTTTTATGTAAAAATTTTCATTAAATAGGTGACAATTCTGAAAATCTGAGCATTCCAGTTTTCTGTTTTTAATTTTCGGCCACGGAGCGGGCTCTGAAAACTGACCGTGCCCTATTGAAAATCCGAGATTCGGGAAAAAGAAATCCCTACCTCACTCTGATAGGACCTGTGCACTGTACCTCGTAAGGTTGTAGAAAACTTTATACCTTTTCGCCAAACGAAAATGAAAATTCGAGTTAAAAATTTCTTTCGAAATTTCTAGGAGGGCACAAGACATTCGGGTGGGGCCGGCCCGAGGGGTTATCCACTGGTCAAAAATTTGTACCAAAAAATCCAATTCCATAAAAAAATTCCAAAAATTCCAAGAAGTTCCTAAAATTCCATCGAAATTCTAAAAATTCCACAAAATTTCCGAACTTCAGAATTTACGAAAATTCCAGAAATTCCAAAAATTCCAAAAATTCAAGAAATTCCAAAAGTTTCACAAAAATTCCACAGAAATTCCAAAAATTCCACAGAAATTCCATCGAAATTCCAAAAATTTCATCGAAATTCCGGAAATTCCAAAAATTCCACTAAAATTCCAATAGTTCCAGAAATTACATTTTATTTCTAAAAATTCCAATTTAATTCCACAAATTTTATCAGCGTGTACCAAAAAAAAAAAAATGAAGTGGGTAACCCCTCGGGCCGGCCACCGATATCTTAAGTATCTACTTACCTGAAGTTAAGATATTTTGAGGCGATCATTTTTGTCCGTGGAACTTGGGGCCAACAATGAAGTTCCAGATTAACGTACGTACCTTGCTATGCTTTAACCGCACGGCCCCCATGGACGAGGAATTGGGTCCGCCCAATTAGCACGACTCACCTCTGCGAGTCTCTCTAAAACGGATGAACGGTTCAGAACCTCCGTGGCCTCGGAAAGGCCCGAGATACTATCATCTCTCTGCAATATTTTCGCCAACCTGGGTCCCAGGAAGGACTAGGGGTGCAGTCACCCAAATTCAAAACGTGAACTGCTTTGACTCAGTTCACTATGTACCACAGTCCCGCGTTGCAGCGTCGCTAGGCACCTCAACCAAACGCTGCGCTTGTTGTTCGAAAACACTCGTGAGTTCCGCTCATATCATACAATTGATCACTCATGTAATGAATTATTTTCCCTGCATAGAACGTAATCCACTATTGCCGAAAAATATTCAAACAAAATTTCCATAAAAAAAATTAAGAAACATTTTTTTGTAAAATTTCAAAAAAATAAAAAACGTCAAAATATTTCTTGAGAGTGAGCCACAACATAGCAGGATAAATTGTTTTGGGCTGGGGCGACCTAAGAACCAACCTAAGGCCCTAAGGAGAGGCCTCGGACCCATACTTTCATAGACAACAAGAGAAATATTCATGAAAAGCCTCCACGTAGTGTGAGTTGGATCTACACTAAGGACCCTACAGTACGAATCACTCAAAACCTTGAAACCTTCAAAAAACCACGTTTTGATTACTTTTTCAACCGTAACCTCGAAAGTTTTCGACCGATTATGTTGAAATTCAATTACGTTACCATTTTTTCAATAATAATTCAGAAAAAGATAAGATTTTGAAAAGTCTTAGAGCTCTGAGCTGATTCCAAAGCTTCCAAAGGCTCAAGATCAAAAAATTATCGGGCATGCCTAACCTTTTCAACAAAATTCATGAAAAACGGAAAAGATTTACTCTAGTTATGTACAAAAGACCAAAAACCTTTCCCTCGCCCTCGGGTCAAAAGTGCCCAGATAAAAGATTTTTCGATTACATTTCAGGGAATAGAAAGTTTTTGAAAATTTTGCCAGGTTTTACTAGAGTTATGGTGTTGACAGACAAATAGTCTTTTATCGAAGAAACATTGACCTCTTATCTGGTTTTGTTTCATTTGAAATTTCAAAGCTTTTAAGCGTGTCACTAGCATCTTGCAACTGTTAGGAATTTCAACAATAGAATGGGGAAAAATGTTTGTTATGTGGCAGTGGCATTTAAGACGGAAAAAAACCTAAGGAAAGACTCGAAGTCGTTTATAATTTCAAAAAATACCGCGTTTGTATTCGACGATTCATTTTTATACAACGACAGCAACACAACAAAAATTTATTGTTATGACTGTGGTGGTGTTTTTGTGATGCATAATGTGAAGAATTTACTAATAACAAAAAGTGAAAAAGCTTTTGAGCTGCTTAAAGCACACTGCATTATGTTATCGCATAATGTACACAGATGTCGTTGTCAGAATAAGTTCAAATTATTTGGAGGAAAACAATTTTGTCATGCTTCGGGTCCAAAACCGTGAATATTTTGTAAGTTTTCTATCAATTTTGGACCTTTGCATGTAACATTCTTTGAGTATCGATTTTGAACGACTGATTTCAAGCATTTTCTCATGTAAATCTCGCTCTGCTCCGGTCTCAATACGCGAAATTGTCTAAAATGAGTCTATGACTATTGCATTTCAAATAAATAAAAAGACGATCTCATGCAATTTTCGATTCGTAGATATATTTAAAATTAATTGGGATTTTCTTAAACAAACTACAAGCTGTCAGTGGCACTTATGTACTTAATAACGAAACGCATCGTATGCACCAAAACGATTCATATTCCTCTTACATCAATCGTGTTTTGTTATAAAAGCAATATCATAATTTCCAGCATAACGAACTACTCATAATTTTCCGTATGCAAGTGGCTTTTGTGAATCGAATTAGCGTAACAGCAACTATTCGCGTACCAATATCATCTCCATCGACCCAATACTTAAGTTCCATCTTACACATCGGCATTCTCCTTGCACCATCAACTCATCTCAACCATGATATATATTTATGAAGTGACCTTGCGACCTTGATCTTGAGAGAGTGGTAGAGACTCTATATGGATTCTGCATATTATCGTTGTTACGGACCACAACGAACGTAAAATCGAGTACGGCTTGTGTGAAAATTGCTTTCTGTGTTATGGTCGCTACAATCATATCGGAGAGTGGATGGAATTACTTTTTTTTTGCAAAAAATATATTTCATGGTGTAATATTTATGCTGCATCTGCACGCGGAATATGCAGCATTGTTCGACTGGATGTCATGGTCCGACTTAAAGTCATGATTGATATTTTTTTTCTGCTTGGAGATGTGATGAGTTTTTTTTGTTATTATCTTTAGTGATCATGTAATATTATACGTGCTCAATTTGGACTTTATGACACAATAGAAATTGTAATTCATCAAAACTGGGATGTGTTTTGTTTTTGTTGAAAATTTTTCGCAAACGTTTTTAGTTAAAGGTTGGCTTTGGGCTTTTGCTAATGAAGTAAGCAGGAAATTGACTAACGTTCTGTTAGATAATTGTAGAAATATCATACCAATAGCCGCTGCATAATTAAATAGTTAATTGAGTGCTAAAATGTACAACACAGTATATTGTACACCGTGTTGCACAAAGTGAATTGTTTTAGCATCAGTTCTAAGTCTTTCTTACGAGCGTAGTGAGTAAGGAAAATTAGGACGTTTGCTACAAAAATCCACTTGTGGAACGAGGTGTACACTATAAGATATAACGAAATAGACAAACATCAAGATAAGTAGAAGAATCGAGGGGTGACGCACCTCATTTATTCCATTTATTTCCAAATTGTTTTGTTGTTTTTGCGAAATATCTGAACCAAACACATCACAAGTTAGACAAATAAATTTAAAAAAAGGTTTGCACAAATTATCAAGCATTTTAAACATCTTGAGATTAAATTTTATTTTTTTTGGAATAAATTTATTTATTCCATTTTTCAACAAAAATTCTTATAAGTTTTCAAAAGTGGGTTTCTTCACGTTTTGACAAATTAGTATGGTTTGTTGTGTGCGTTGCCATCAAAATCAAGTCTATTTGAGGTTTTGACGTATTTGAAAAAATTATCATTTATTCCAATATTTATTCCATTTATTCCCATTTATTCCATAAACCGCAGAAGTCAGGCGCGCCGAATTCCACGGTTAGCTGGGGCCAATGCCCCCCACGGACGATTTCCTGTGAAATCATAGCAAATTTCTTGAAAAAACACTGAAAATTTCGCTTGCGACACATGTTAGAATACAATAGAATAAGTGGCTGCAAAATATGATTTTCTCAGATTGGCTCAGATTAGCCTGTTGTGCTTACCCACAATGATTGAGACTCTTTTTGTTCACTTAATAAATTTCAAAATACTCGTATCTATAGGAGCTATGCTCCAGATCGATGAGTAATTCAATGTTAAGGAGTCTAAATGCTGCATTCTCACTTTAACATAAGCCGGGCAGTGGCATAAGAAGTGTTCACTACTCTCTATATCCTCACTCCCCACACTCGTCGCAGTCTGGGTCATCAGAAATACTTATCATACGGAGGTGCTTGTTAAGACAATTGTGTCTGTTTAGAACACTCGCCATTCTTTTAAGGTTTGACCGGTTTAACGAGATGAAGTTACTTAGAATTCCGGCTGCTTATGCGAATATAGTTTTTGTGTTGTCTCGCAAAGCTTACCGAGTTCCAGTGGTCTTTGAAACGCTTATCCTTCCAGCACTTTATCATTCGCTGAAGTATGGTATTGGATACAGCTAGGGCAGGTTCGGGGCCATTGAAGCGGTGTAATGAAGGTAATCTGGCTAGTTCGTCTGCTTTCTCATTCCCGTGGATGTCTGAGTGCCCGGAAACCCAGACTAAAGATGTCCCCCGACTTTCGGATAACTTTTGTAATGTATCTCGGCATTCTAAGACTATCGAAGAGAAGAATTTGTATCCCTCTATATTTCTAATCTTGCTCCGACTGTCTGAACAAATGTAAATGGGTGACGAGTCTTCGTAAGGCTCAGATAACATTCCTCTACAACATTCAACATGCATGTTACTTAGGATACATTTTGATTGTCCCACACTAGATTTTTCTTAAAATTTTGTTCGCCCCCCACGAGTCAAATCAAAGTCGGCGCCCCTGGCAGAAGTGCGTCACCCCTCGAGAAGAATCGTCTTTATAGCCTTTTCCAAAATTTTTTTTCTTCAATAAAAAGTCATCTACGAAAAAAAAATTTCTCCGAAAAAAAAATCTCTCAGAAAAAATTTTTTCTCGAAATGAAA
>CM055405.1:22110216-22139017 GCA_029228625.1 Pseudolycoriella hygida | reverse complement strand
TTTTTCCCAGTTTTGTGACATCAAATGCTTTCATTTGACACCAAAATGAGGAATTTCCATGCTATACTTGCTGAGATATTTGCAAAAAAGCTTCACCGACCCTCCAAAAACCATGTTTTTGGTCATTTCCTCGACCATATCTCCGGAACCACTCGGTCGATTTTGCTCGTCTTCAAACTTGAATCATGGTAGGCATGTACCTTTCAGCTGGTCAGCATGCTGATCGGTTGAGCCGTTTGGAAAAAAAAGTGGAGACGGACAGACAGACGGACATTTTTTTTATTGCTGATTCGTCATCTCTAGACGATAGTAGATGCATCCCCCCACCTCCCACCTCGATCTACCCCTTGTTACAATAAAATTGTTTGTAGTAAACGTATAGGAGCTTTGTACTTCGTACGGGTCCAAAAATACACGTAAGGCCGCCTATATGACTCGCCGTAGACGCGAAGACAATGTCCACTTACTTCAAAATAATATTTTCTCTCAAGCACCAAAATATTAGGTCACCTTTTGACTTGAAAAAATTTTCGTTTTAAAAAACCCTTACCTTTGACATAAAATTTAATTAATTTACCTTCAAAAAGTGTGCCGGGCGATAAATGTGTGTAATTTGTTTCGAGGAACATATTGCCCGCCGGGGGAAAAGAACACTCTCCGGAGGATATTTTCCCCCGGCGTGCGTTTTTCGTCAGCGAATGAGGATATTATTGCTCGCTTAGAGAAAATAGGGCCCGGCGAAGGATATTCTTCCCCGTCGGGCGCGGATTTTTTCCCCTGAAAAATTTCTGATCTATAACAAATAAGACTCGGGACGTTATTTTCCTCCGGCGGGGGATATTTTCCCACGGATAGAACAATTATTCCAGGTGGGCGATATTACCATCTGGCCGGGTGATATTCTCATTCATGTAAGATGATTACGCCCGCAGTGAGAAAATATCCCTCGGCGGATAATCGTCGTAAAGAAATGTGACGCCATCTTACGAAAAAAGTAAGCACAAAATCAACGTCATGACAACATTTTGGCACCCTAACTCAGGTGTTATCCTCATCTCAAAACTCACAAGCCAAACACCATCTATATATCAACAGTCAACGATGTTCCGAAGATAAATCAGTCAAAGTTGCTCTGAGCTGTGTTTATATGAGTGATACAGCGAAATATTTTTGCTATTCGTAAAGACAGTCGCACGACTGAAGTAATGTTTCGCTTATAGCTGTTTCCACGCTCAGTGTGGCTATGTCATAGCTCTGATATTTAAACCTTCGTGCAAAAGCATTTCAGAGATGGCATTAACACACTTTATTGATGTCGACTCTTAGCTCTGCTCTACAACGCACAGAAAACCTAGCGACGAGATTTTGTGAGAGAAAATGAATGAAAATCTCTCATCTGATAACGTCGCTAGGGTTTTTATGCGTTGTAGGGCAGAACTCTCTCTGAAGACTCATGTGTGCATATTTTCTTACAGCGTTTAGCTGGACGATTGGTCTCTGCAGAGCACAATTACAGTTTCAATGAAAAGCCGCGTTGTTCAAATGGCCACGTCTAACCCTTAATTTAAAAAGAAAATAAAATCTGACTTAAATAAATTACATCCATTTTCTTATTACAACCCTCCTCTTTCGCATTTGCAATTTATTTTAAGTTTCCGTAATGTGACATATTTGCCCTTGTTTACAACTACCTGACGTGTGTGCATATACTTTCAAGTTTGCAAAGTTTAAATAAAAAAAATTGAAAATCAATACCGTGGCGTGTGCATATGCAATTTCTAGCTGCAACGCTTTTACACTTCCTGAGGATACTAAGTACTTAATACAACTTTTGTTATACAACGGAGATTGTAATAAAGCTGGATAAAATGGTAAAGTAGTTTAAATAAAATAAGGATTGCATCGGTGGGTTGTACATAAAGTAAGTTATTGAATTTGTTACCTGTCCGATTAATTTACATTAGCAGCGCTCGCTATTTACTTATTTCAACTTTTCATTTAGAAATATCGTGCCATGTTTCGAGGCTACAGAAGTTAAACTACAACTTTATTTTAACTCGCTACGTAGAATTCTTATCTTCTCTTTTGTACTACTTTCTTTGTTAAAGATGTACGCTGAGACAACAAAACGTTTCTGTTAATATTTTTCATTATTGCCTTTTTAGAGCCGTGCGTTTCAAGTTAACCGCAAAGTACGCCACCTAAAATAACGGTAGGTTTACATAGCAGTGCGAAAAATTTTACGAATAAGGCAACTCCGAATTTTACTCATAATCGGTAGTTATCAATGATATTTTGTGTTGCCATATTCGAGAAATTTCGCATCTGTCACTTGCGCGTTGCTATGGTAGGCAAAATAAGTTTAACGAGTGCCGAATAACGAAAACGTATTTCAATTGACGTCAGAGAATTCATAAGTTGGCACCACTGTGCCCAATCAATTCACATAAGGGGCGTGACCAGGAATGTAACAGTCATTTGATCTTTATAAGTAATATTGAACATGAATTTAGATCAGTTAGATGCAGTTGCGAACGAGGCTAACTTCATTGCGAGAAAATCTTGGTAAATCTTTTCTACCGTACTGCCCTACAACGCATAAAAAACTTAGCGACGTTATCAGATGAGAGATTTTCATATATTTTGTCTCACAAATTCTCATCGCTAAGATTTTTATGCGTTGTAGGGCAGCGTTCAACGCATAAAAAACTTAGCGACAAGAATTTGTGAGAGAAAATATATGAAAATCTCTCATCTGATAACGTCGCATAGACATTTTCTAGCTTGGATTGGCGTTAGCTGATAGTCAATTTTGGAGAGAAAGTATCTGTAGAAGAAGTGTCCAAAAATGAACCACAAAAGATCTAGAACATTATCCATTTTTGTATGGAGAAATTAATTTTTGGATGAATTTTTTGCGGTCATTTCTGATATTACCTTTACATCAATCATCTACATTCATTAACATCTCCATCTCCACACACCACTATAATCCAGTACATTTTTTTTTGTTTAGAGACCAATTAACAGGCCTAAGCCCAATAACAAATCAGTCTATCATACAGATCATAAATTACAAAAATATAAAAATTATTAGTTATTAAAATTATTTTTTTAAATAATATTGCAAAGAGTAAAAAGTCCTTAGTTATTGCTTATCTTCCTCATAATCACCAGCTGAACAAATTTCTTGCTAGTTTATTGAACAGTTTAACATTTGGGTTAAATAAATTTAAATCTCGAAAGTACAGGTCATGATGCCGTTGGATTCTATAAATTGGTGCATTTTTCTGGTAGTTCGTAGTTGTTTTAGGCAGGTAAAAAATCTCATTGTCTAGTGGTCCTCGTTGGCTGTTTGAAAGGGTATGGGACGGGAGGCTCGAAGGTTCACCCAAGCTTTATAAATTGTATTCAATGCCCGTAACGTAGGCTGATGCTATTCGCAGTCGACTGCCGTTAGTCACCATAGATGCTATTCGCAGTCGACATAGGCACTATTCGCAGTCGACTGCCGGTAGTCAATATAGATGATATTCGCAGTCGACTGCCGTTAGTCAACATAGATGCTATTCGCAGTCGACTGCCATTAGTCAATATAGGCACTATTCACAGTCGACTGCCGGTAGTCAATATAGATGCTATTCGCAGTCGACTGCCTTAGTCAATATAGATGCTATTCGCAGTCGACTGCCGTTAGTCAATATAGATGCTATTCGCAGTCGACTGCCGTTAGTCAATATAAGTGCTATTCGCAGCTTAATGATGCCATCATCGGTTTGATGAGAAATGATTTTCGCGCAGCGCGATGGCATCATTAATCTGCGAATAGCAGTTATATTGAATATTTTCGTTTTTATCTATTCACAGCTGAATTTCTTCTTGAAATTGACTTTTACTTTCATCAACTCCATAAAATAGCAATGTGCGCGTTTGGTGCAAATTTCTATTGTCACTATAGAAGCTAATATCATAGAGGTATTTCCAAAATATGAGAAAACACAAAAAGATTTGAATGTTTCTTCGATTCTTCATATTTTGTCGATCTTCGGGAATTACCTCATAGCTTTTGCTTGGCATTTTGAACAATGAACGACCACTAAGATTGAAGAAAAAACTCCTTCTGGTGACATTTTGTAAAAGGAACAATCGCTAAGATTGAAGAAGGTAACGCTTTCCGTGACATTTTGTAAAAGGCAAAATCCATACGGTCTGTCGAAACGCTTTTTCTTAGCATTTTGAACAATGAACAACCACTTAAATTGAAGAAAACGCCTTTCGGTGGAATTTTGTAAAAGGAACAATCGCTAAGATTCAAGGCAATGCCTTCTGTGACATTTTGTAAAAGCAAAAATCCCTAGGGCTTATCAAAACGCTTTTCCTTGGCATTTTGAACAATTAACAGAAACTTAGATTGAAGTGAACGCTTTGCGGTGGTATTTTGTAAAAGGAACAATCGCTAGAATTGAAGGTAGCGCCTTTCGTGACATTATGTAAAAGGAAAAATCCCTAGGGTTTAACAAAACGCCGTATAAGCTTCGAGCTTTGGCGCATCGGCAGATCGGCATATTTTGTTGATAATTTTTTGAAGTCTTGTCACATTTTGATGTTTTTCTTGGGAATTCAACATGTTCAGCCAAATTTACAGTGCCGTATCTGCCATTCCCTCAGATTTAAGTACTGCGAGTAGCATCCATACTAACGGCAGTTGACTGCGAATAGCACCTATATTGACTAACGGCAGTTGACTGTGAATAGCACCTATATTGATTATTCGCAGTTGACTGCCGTTAGTCACTTCGCAACAAAAAATATATTCCGTCATTCATATGACTCCAGCGCTTGTATACTCGCAATGAAATTTGTCAAATACGCGGTTCGCAGTTTTGTACTTCTATCACATCATAGATGGAGCCAATGAAGAACGAGAATTTGTGAATAATGTCATCCAGCAAAAAGCGACATCTGGGGTTCACAGAACTATCTGTTCCATCGTCCCGAAAAAGGTCATCGCCTATGCCCTACAATGCAAAAAAAAACTTAGCGACGTTATCAGACGATAGATTTTCATATATTTCCTCTCAGAAATTCTACTCGCTGAGTTTTTTATGCTTTGTATGGCAGTGCAGGTTTCACAACCTTTCTCACGGCCGATTATTCATCGAACTTTATGATAATACTGCCCCAGAATGCATAAAAAACTTAGCGACGTTGTCAGATTACTGTTAAAAAACTTAGCGAGCAGAATTTGTGAGAGGAAATATTGGAAAGTCTCTCATCTGATAACTTCGTTAAATGCATTATGCATTGTATTGCAGACAGGAGATTCTCAACATGAACAAATTATAAATTGTGCACTATGACAATGTTGGTGTGTAGGGACAGAAGCTAAGACGGAAACCCGCATGAGGTATTAAGGGGGGCTAACTGAAATAACTTGATGTTAATGGACAAGGGGAAATTTCTGGACTGGATACTAATCTTCGGTAGGGGTATATTGAACTAACTATTTATGCCACCAAACTTACCTGTGGTGGGTAATTTTGTCTCCAGTTACGTATAATAATTCTCTTTACCTGGAGAAAAGTTACCTGTTTCAGGTAAAATGTTTTAAGTCACCTGGGCGGTCTTTTCTTCGACAATAAAAGTTGAAAATAAATTTTTTATGCAATTGAATGGTAAGCAACGACCCACACACGTGAAAGAAATTTTTTCAAAAGAATTCAAATTCCGTCGCAAATCCATCTAACGAAACTTTTCACATAAATTATTCAAGATACATCCTTGTCAATGTGTTCAATTGTTTCACATATATCTTTATTTGATAGCACAACCAGTCCTTCTCCAGCAAAATCGAATTAGACAAGTACGAAAAAAAAAAATAATTAAATTAAACCCGGTTGCCAGAAACCCTAATCAGACATCGACTGTACAACATTGGTTAAAATTGCCAAGCCAATGGGGGTACGAAAATTGTTTATAAGGATTATGTTACGCTATTCGTAAACAGAAAATAACAAATTCTATCTGTGAAATTGGGGATAGAACATCGAACTATAATGTTTGATTTCTCAAAGATATCGAATACAATTGTGGCTGTCGTTTTTCTCCTTGCATTAATCAAGGTGTATCGGCGGATACTGCTTAAGTTTTTGTAATTGAATCAATTGGATATGGATTGTTTACTGCGGAAACCACAAAACGAGAGAAAACATTTCGATGTGTTCAATATTTTTTGAATATAAACAAAGGTGACGGACGCAGCTTTAGCTACAAAAATATACAATTATTCCGTCATTGAGTTTCATCAATTTAAGTTGTTTTTTTTAACCTAAAACTTTTATATTATTACCAAATTATCTAACTGACTATTATATTAACATGTTGATCGTTTTTTAATATTTCTTACATTTTTCACATTTTCGAATTACATCTCAAAAAGCTGTTGGTTCTAAGATTTTTAAATGATTTTGTTGGATCATGGAAGTGGTTTAAGTTTAAATGGTAAATTTGAATTTAATAACACAAAACTACTAAATTATATACGATTTAAAATTTTAACTGTAATCGTTTCACAATTATCATATTACGATCAAGGTAAGTGGATTGGTTTTTCATTGAGTGGTCTACCAAATCAACGCTATAGGCGGCTTCTGCTCAGTGTCCTAAATACTGATTTGGTAACACTCAGCACAACTAAGAGAGACACAAGTTCAGCGCTTACAAAATTTTTTCGCCGCGGAAAATGTATGATACTTTCCAACAAAATTTATGAGCCGTCACGCAAGAAAAAGACGCATTTAGTGCGTCGTCGGCTTATGTCAAAATATATGAAATTTTACTGTGTCTACACATAGCAAGGCGAAATTGGCAGATGCGAAAGTTTTCCAATACGGCAACACCTAATGTCATTCACAACTTTCGGCTTATGAATGAAATTCGGGGTTGCCACAATTCGACGCATCAATAAAAGCGTGGACCAAAAAATTTCGGTGTCAGCGCAAAGTTCGATGACTAAGACTATTAGGTTTGAAAATTGTATGAAACAAGAAATCAATAACATTGCGTCTCCCTAATATTTCACTCGCATTTCGGCAGCTTATAATCAACTGAAATAGCATTTCGGCAGCTTATAATCAGCTGAAATGCAGATGGTATATTTACTCCCACTGCAATGATGGATGAATGGTCTCATTGCGCTGCAACACCTCCTGTGAATAAGAAATTGACGAAAGTGCAAAGACTGGCGTGTCTTAGCATAACGGGAGTCATGACGTCAACACCAAGGGCAGCATTGGAAGTATTGCTGTCGCTGAGTCCGATAAGCTTGTTTATAAAAGAACAAGCTGCCTTGACAGTAGTGAGGCTATACAGAAACGGACACTGGGAAGCAGCTGATAGAAGTATGGGACACGCAGGAATCTTAGCCGACTTGATTAAAGAGTTCAAGGAAACTAAGATGCCTAGTGACCATATGGAAACAGTTTTCCGGTTCGAAAGGAAAGACGAGACGGCTGTTCCAAGGTGTCCAAAGGTTGGAAGTGTAACCGTGTTTACTGACGGATCTAAAACCGAAGAAGGAACTGGATCAGGGATATACTGCGAAGATCAAGACATTTAAGTCTGTGTTCCTCTGGGAATCGCTGCTACAGTTTTCCAATCTGAGGTAGTAGGTGTCAGCGAATGTTGTCGCATTTTGTCGGAAAAAGGGCTGACAAATGAGAAAACAGTTATATGCACAGATAGTGAATCAGCAATTGAAGCCTTATCCTCGTGTAAATTGTCTGCTAAATCAGTGCTCAGATGTAGCGATGACCTGGAGACTCTTTCAGAAGACAACGAAGTTTTTCTGGTCTGGGTACCAGGTCATTCGAACATCGAAGGCAACAAAAAGGCTGACGAATTAGCAAGGAAAGGAAGCCTGGCGGGAATGAAAGGGCCAGAACCGACGATCGGTGTACAGGCCAAATATACTTATAGCGAATCTTCTTAGAAGAAAAACTGAGAAGGAACACCAGATATTGTGGGAAAACCTTCAAACATGCCGGCAATCTAAGGAATTTTTGGTAGGATTCAGGTGGAGCACTACTAAATATCTCCTTGGATTAGTCAGAAAGAGGCTCAGGATGATGATAGGAATGCTTACGGGTCATAATAGTCTAAGATACCACTTAAATAAGATGGGACTAACATTGACGGGGAAGAAATAACATCCACTCGCCAATTAAAATACCTTGGAGTTGTGCTGGACGACCGCAGAAATTTTAATAGCCGTCCACACGTGCGAAAAGGCAATGAAAGCCACCGCAGCATTGACCAGAATAATGCCAAACGGCTTTGGACCGCGCAGCAGCAAAAGGAGGCTCCTTGCAAGTGTCACCCTATCGATATTGCGCTACGGAGCACCAGCGTGGATACAGGCGCTAGATACGAAGAAGAATCGGAGAAGGCTTAATAGAGCCCAGAGGCTGACAAGCATAAGAGTAGCAAGCGCATATCGACCAATATCCTTAGAAGCGGTATGTGTTATAGCCGGGACGATGCCCATATGCATAACGCTGACAGAAGACAGTGAATGTCATAGAAAGAAGAGAATGGAGGGTCAAACTACCAAAACAGTTAGGACGAAATTAAGAGCAGAATCACTGAGACAGTGGCAGCAAGAGTGGGACTCCTCGGACAAGGGAAGGTGGACCCATAGACTCATACCAAAAATAACGACATGGGTACAGAGAAAACATGGAGAGGTTAATTTCCACCTGACACAGTTTCTGTCTGGTCACGGATGCTTCAGGAAGTACCTGCACAGGTTTGGATTCACGGAGTCACCTTTCTGCACGACATGCGATAGGCAGGAAGAGACTGCGGAGCACGTGTTATTCGTCTGCCCCCGCTTCGAACAAGAACGAGGAGAGCTGTTGACTGTGAGTAGGCCAGATGTAAGTGCCGAAAACATAATATCGGCGATGTGCCGCGATGAGGAGGTGTGGATAGTGGCGGATAATGTAGTTGCGAAAATAATGACGAAGCTGCAAATTGCATGGAGAGACGATCAAAGAAGACTGGCAGTTGATCTAAGAGAGTAGGTGCGAAAGCACAGCTCCTCCCCGAAGTAATGCTGTGAGGCGGTTCCGGGGAGAAGAGAGCACGAAGACTAAGGAAGGAGGTTTTAGTTGGTAGGTCATTAAAGTTAATGGAATCCAACACTACCTTGGTTCAGAAAGACCGGGTGTCTATGAAGATTTCCTCACCCTTATAAAAAAAAAAAAATAAGATGGGACTTAGCGAAGACCCCAACTGTAGAATGTGCGGAGACGTACCGGAAACGGCGAAGCATTTCCTATGTCACTGTCCAGCGCTTTATAGACTTAGGGCGAAGCTTCTAGGAGATTTTTACATCACTCTTGAGGAATTTGCAAAATTACAACTACACGACGTGGTATCTTTCATAATAGATAGCAAGCTACGATAACTGGAGCGACATCAGCATCATACAGATTACAACCCACAAAACACCACCAACTGAACAATAGAAGTCACCATCATTTTTAAATATCATCACCACCTCACCAGCAACAACGACAATATCCCAAAAAAATCGAAGAGCGCGACACAATGGGCCCAAAAAGGAAGGCCTCAGTGTCATTTTTCACTTTACCTTTCTATGTTTTTTAAATTTCGCAAATAGACTTAAACGGCCCTAGCTTTGCGATCTTGCAACCCTTGGACCGACAGAGCCCTGATTCAATCCTAAAAAAGATTTTTCAAATACCTTTTGTCAAGTTTTACATAGGTGACAGATGGACGTACGGACTTTTTTTATTGCTGATTCGTCCATGATTGGAGCTCTCCCCCTACTCCCGGGTCGAAATTGGGGTGGTTACAAACGTCGTGGCCACTTTTCGAAGAACTTCGTTCTTCGTACGGATCTAATAGTACATTACATCACAAGGAGCTAGAACGGTGCATTTAGACCCAGGTGGTAAAAAGGTCAAATCCGAGGGTGAAGCGAAGCGAAAATGACAGCTGGGTCAAAAAGTAATTGTTCAAAAGTGGGCAGAACAAGTCTACTTTACGCTCTCAATCTTGTAAGGAAATGTGACGTTTTTTGTCCGTCTGCGCATAAACATTATTACGTAACTCAATAGTTTTTTTCATGCTTCATAACAGGGAAGCACTTTCGGCCTACTACCTTGTTACTAAATAACTATTCCAGGGGTGAAAACAGAAAGTTCCTTAACAAGTTTGTAGTCTGTAGCCAAAGCAGAGAAAATGCAACTTGACTGAATTGCGGGACTGATTACAATACAAACCTCATTCACGTTGCAATTCCCTCTTCTTTGACCAAGTTGCAAATTTCTCTGCGAGGGCCACAGACTTCACTTGAGTTAAGAATTTTCTATTTTTCGTCGAGTTATGAATTAAATTTTACCCGATTTTTCACCGAAAAGAAGACGCAACACGAAAACTACTTTTACAAGTTTCTGTTCGGTAAATGCGTCATTACCTCGTCGCAAACGACTCGAAAAACGCATTTACCGAGCATCGACATGTAAAATATTGTACGTAAGTGCTTCCAAATACTTGTTTTGACTCGTAGGATTACAGCATTCGCCTTCGGCTCATGCAGCAACCTTCCTACGAGTCAAAACAACCAATTTGGAAGCACATACGTAATGTACTATTCATCTCTAGAAAATATTTTCGCACTTTTCAGTGAGCTGAAAATTTCGATTTATAATTTTTTTTTTGCGTGGGATCAGCATGTTAATTACCTCAATAACTACCGTCGTCATCTGAGAAGTAGTAGAACGTACTCTTTTCTTCAGAAAAACTGTTTTATGAGTAAATGAGTATGAAATTGTCTGCATCCAAATGTTTCGGTAGAGGGACATAATCTACTGATATTCGAGCAGCACCGACTGCAATGTAATTAGCATTCTTCGCGACGATAGCAATTTATCAATGACAAACGGTCAATGGATGTATTAATTTTCAAAAGATATAAATCACAAAACCTTCTTCATCAATTGAATGTATTTCAGAGAATAAGGTAGCTAAGTGTAAGCAGAAGAAAAACATTTCTTTAACGACATTTTTTATTTAACGGGAAAAAAATCCAGTCACAGTACCATTGTTCGCATTTTGTATAATCAAAGAAAAAAAAACTTACTCGAATCAACACCAGTGAGTTGTAATAGACACAAAATATGATTTGATGAGTTAAAATTACCTTCGTGTCATAACAAAAATAAAGTCGCACCGATTTGAACGACAAACAATTTTGATTAATTGTTATTTTACTTTCATTTTATTACTTCATACTAAGTCTACCGAATGTAATTTCAATGGTGATGAGGATTAAATATCGACGAGAATTCTTTAAAAAATTGCTGACAATAGATGGCCGTTTTTTATACAAATAAAGACCCGCCACAAAGTCAAATACAGTAACAAGTAACCAAATGTATTGTATTAGCCTACCAAGTACGGATCGCATTATTTACTTATCCATTGCAAATTTTTTCTTAATTTTTATTCATTGCTGTATGAGTCATCATTGCCTCTAAAAGAATTGGCCACTCTATAGCAGACAAAAGAGATTCAATTGACTTGCTTAGTACGATATCGGCTATAGATTGCGTCATTAGTTTTATGTTTGTCCGCATTCAGCTATGAAATAGATGACGCCACTTAAGAAAAGGGAGTAATTCTATGTTGAGACGTTAAATCAGCCATGAAAAAACATAGATGTCACCACTTGAGGTTCGGGGAAAAGACACAGGCTATTATTGCAGTCTCTTTAGTTTTTGAGTCGTCGGTCCCCGAGTGAAAATGGCAGTCTCAGTGAGTACTAAAATTGGGTATACTCACAGCCTCAAATCAGTCTCAATTTCGTTTTTCTTAAGTAACATTAAAGAGACCAATGAGCCAAGGAAATTGAAAAAAACTTAATGCGAAAAAGGCAATCAATATATCAAGATATCAAGATAGCAAGATATCAATTAAAATCTGCATTTTCTTTTCAAGCAACGTAGTGCTCACATAACCTCAAAGTTACAGCGTTTTTCGGGTGTTTGTTTTGTTTTCTTCATGCAAAACAATCGGCGTTTTGTGTTTGTGATTTTGGTATAGAATTTCAAGTAGGTGTTTGTCTACGGTTACGGTTAACTTCTTCGCTATTCATATAGCAATTCTTTTTTGGCAAAAATAAATGAGCTTGCGCTTAGCATCTCAGGCACGTGTGTGATGTCCCCATTGAGGCTTGAACTTCCAGTGCGGTTCGGCTTACCAGGCCGTCCCACTGTACTCATTATTGGTAAAAACGGTCATAGGCAGCCTCGGACGAGTGTTGGTCACGGGGTACGACCAATGCGGGACTCGAACGGTACCCCATCGTTGACGGATCAGGCAATGTAAAAAGGTTGATGGTTTGTTTATTGGAAGTCTAAACGTTAATGGGGGTTTTAGGGGTCGCAAGGGTGAGTTGGTGGACTTGGCAATGGATTAGGGTGTAGATATATTAGCGTTGAGCGACATTAGGACGAAAGGGCAGCGCGAAGAACTGGTGGGCGGTTATAAAGTGTTTTCGTCTGGTGTTCAGTCTGGTAGGGCGAACTGGGGAGTTGGAATGGCTGTCAAAAGGGAATTAGAAAAGTTTGTTTTGGGCGTGCGGTATGTAAGTGAAAGGATCATGTGGGTCTCCATTAAGCTGACAGGAGGTATTTGTCGGCTGGTTAGTGTTTATAGCCCGTGCGAGGGTAGCAGTGCTGGCGATCTTGACACCTTTTACGAGCAGTTAGGGGATGTTGTCAGCAAAAAAGGTAGTGAGTGTGTGATTCTGTTGGGGGATTTCAACGCGAGAATAGGAAACAGTAAGACCAGTGGCGGCTATGAAAGGGTAGTGGGCAAATTCGGGGAGGATGTTTTAAACTCAAACGGAAAGCGGTTGTTGGATTTTTGCGATTTCAATGGACTGGCAGTAACCAACTCTTTCTTTAGGCATAGGTGGATCCATCGGTACACTTACGTTAATAATAGTTTGGGGCACAAGTCAATAATTGATTACATGGTTATAGAGCAGGACCGGAGGCAGGAAGTCAGGAACACTCGTGTTTTCAGGGGTTTCACATTTGGCTCAGACCACTACCTTTTGGGTACCCATCTCTCTGTTAGTAAACTCTGTCAGGCTAAAAGGAAAAAAGTGGTGGTTCGGAAATTTCGTGTGGGAAAATTCAGGGACGAGGAAGTTAAGTCTCGCTTTATGTCAAAATTCAGCGAAGCTTTCGAAAGGCTTCCTCCGGACTGCGTAGACATTGAGGTTGAGTGGGCAAACTTTAAGGAATTTGGCTTGGGCGTAGCTGAGGAATGTCTAGGTAGTGTCTCTAGTGGGGGTAGAAACAAAAAGACAGGCTGGTGGAACGCAGATATCAAAAAGGCGGTATTAGAGAAAAGGAAGCTGTATTTGATTTGGTTACAGGATAAGACGGACGAAAAGCATGAGGCTTACAGGGCTTGCAGGCAGACGGTTAAGACTCTAGTCAAGGAAGCGAAGGATCGGTCGTGGAAAAAGGTTGGGGAGGAATTGGAAGAGGCTGGTCAAGGGAGGGGTAAAAAATTTTGGTCGGCAATCAAGGATATTAGGCGTGGTGGTGAAAAGGAGGGCTGCGGTAGCATTTTGGGTAAAGATGGCGAATTAGTTACAGATAAGGGTGAGGTCCTGAAAACCTGGCAGGATTACTTTCAGGATCTATTCGCCTCTGTCAATCCCGTAACAAGCCTTGACAGGGAAGAGGGCCGTAGCTTGGAGGGTGAGGAGGAAATTACATTAGAGGAAGTGTCACGAAAGGTCAGCAGGCTGAAGGCAGGAAAATCCGCAGGTATAGACGAAATTAGGACAGAATTTATTAAGAATAGCGGGCCGGGTGGGGTTCAATGGCTTTGTAGGATTTTCAATTTAGCATTGAAGTCCTCAGTAGTACCCGCTGACTGGAGCTTCGGTGTTATTGCTCCGATCTTCAAGAAGGGTAACCGCAAAGTCCTTACCAACTACAGGGGGATTTCACTCTTGAGCGTGGTCGGAAAGGTTTATACAAGTGTGCTAGTAGACAGGGTTAGGGTTATAGTGGAAGATGTTCTTGACGAGGTTCAGAGTGGTTTCAGACCTCTGAGAGGTTGTCAGGAGCAGATCTTTTGTCTCAGGCAGGCTATAGAAAAGCTCTCTGAGAGAAATATTGATTTATACTTGTGCATCATCGACCTAGTAAAGGCATTCGATCGGGTACCGAGGCAAAAGCTGTTCGAGGTACTTGGCGAATACGGGGTTAATGGAAGTTTATTGGGCGCTATCAAAAGCATCTACTCAGGGAGCAAGGCTGCGGTAAGGATAGATGGTGAAATTAGTGAGGCTTTCGAAGTTAATGAGGGAGTTCGTCAGGGTTGTTGTCTCTCCCCTCTTCTGTTCATAATTTTTATGGACAAGATTATCAGGCAAGCGAATTTGCAAGGGAATGTGAAGGTGGGGGAAGTAATCATGAAAATCCTGGCCTATGCGGATGACTTAACTCTATTAGCAGATAATGCCAAGGATTTGCAGGAGAATTTAGACTGCCTGAATGCTGCATGTGAGGAATACGGCATGAAAATAAGTGTCAGTAAAACTAAAGTTATGCATATTGGCAAATCCCGGAAGGATGTAGTTTGCAGTTTAAATGGGGAGCAGTTGGAACAGGTCTCTGAGTTTAAATATTTAGGAGCCATTTTTTCGGAGAATGGCAAGTTAGTTAGGGAATTTGAAGAAAGGAGAAGAATGGGGAATGCAGTGGCCAGTCAGTTGAGGTCGTATGTGTTCAACAAAAAGGAGTTAAGTAGTGGCACAAAGCTAGCTATTCACAGGTCAATCTTCAGACCAACGATTTTATACGGTAGTGAAAGTTGGGTGGACTGCGGATACCTTGTGCATGACCTGGAGGTTTCTGATATGAGGGTTCTTAGGAGCATAGCAAAAGTAAATCGGAGGGAACAGTGGGACAATCATATTAGGAACGACGACATCAGGGAAAACTTAGGGGTTACATCAGTGGAAGAGGCGGCAAGGATTAGTCGTCTGCGGTGGTACGGGCACGTTCAGAGGATGGGTAATAGCAGGCTACCAAAGAGGATATTGGATGCTCAAGTCCCGGGTGTGCGTCCCAGGGGTAGGCCAAGGAGAAGGTTTATAGACTCAATTAAATCCGATTTAGAAGTTAGGGGACTTTCTCTAGGCGAACAAACCATCTCCTTGGCACAGGATAGGGGAGTATGGAGAAGGGTGGTCCATGATCAGTAGTAAAGACCTCACACCGAAAGGTACAAACGGTCTATAAAGTGTGATGATGATGATGATGATGATGCGAAAAAGGCGCCAGGAATCGATTAAATCGTACCTGGAGTCCTTAAAGAACTGCCAAAAAAAGCAATCTACATGCTCACATATTTATTCAATGCCTGCCTGAAACTACAGTACGTCCCAAAGTGCTTTAAACTTGCGCAGGTAATCATGATAAATAAGCCCGATAAGCCTCCCGAAAAAGTAGATTCATACAGGCCAGTCTCACTTTTACCAACGATCTCAAAAATATTTGAGAGACTACTAATAAAACGCTTGGAAAAAATGGTAGTAATTCCAGACTTCCAATTTGGATTTAGAAATAAACACTCAACAATACACAATACAAATACACAGAGTTACAACGATAATAGAACGCGCTTTTGAAAAACAGGAGTTCTGCGAAGCGGTTTTCCTTGATGTATCACAAGCATTTGATAAAGTGTGGGGCTCATATTTAAACTGAGTAAAATCTTCCCAGCTAACTACTGTCATCTGCTAGAATCCTACCTAACTGACCGTAAATTCAGAGTCAAAGATCAAGAAACGTGTTCAGGGTTTTACCCAATTCAAGCAGGAGTCCCCCAAGGCAGTGTATTAGCTCCTCTGCTGTACATAATCTATACAGCTGACATACCAGTATCAAATAATGCTTTCATCGGCACCTTCGCAGACGACACAGTGATTATGGTGACAGATAAATCGCAGCCCGAAGCAGTTCAAAAATTACAGTCTTCTCTGGACAAAATAAAACAGTGGAACAGGGACTGGACAATAAAGCTCAACGAGGATAAATAAAACCACATCACTTTTACGTTGCGTCATACTAGCAACCTCCACATCTTCTTGAATGGGACTCGCGTACCGCAAGTAGAGTCAGTCAAATATCTAGGACTACATTTGGACAACAAATTAAACTGGAAACATCATGTGAGACAAAAAGCCCAACAAGTGAAGCACAAAACAAGACAAATGTACTGGCTCGTTGGAGTTCACTCCAAATTGAACCTTTACAGTAAAAGATTGATCTACAAATCTATCTTCAAACCTATCTGGATGTATGGCTCCGAGCTTTGGGGCTGTGCAAAAAAAACAAACACAGATAAAATACAAACAAGACAAAATATTTTCCTTCGCATGATCACTAATGCTTATCGCTACGTAACCAATAAAGAAATACATGAAGATCTGAAAATTGAATGGGTAGAAGAAGTAATTCGTGAAAATGCCAATAAACACGAAAGAAAGCTACTCAACCATAGCAACGTGGAAGCAATCCAGCTGCTGGATATAACAGATGAAGTCAGGAGGCTGAAACGAGTCAAACCACACGAACTAACTTATTGAAGAACTACGAAAACCTATAAATGGCATTTTGGGACACGGCTACTGAGTCCTCCTTCCCACACGCGTCTTACTAAATTTACTTCCTTCTGAAGTTCATTTAGTACAACTCAACTCTAGTAATAAATTAACAAATTGTTAAGATTGTACTATTCAATACCAATAAAATGGTGTTTTCGAAAAAAAAAATTAATGAGACCAGTGAGTACACTCATTTCAATTTTTTTTTAGATTTAGAGTGACTGAGCGTGCTCAACAGTCTCAAAAGCCTCAATAATATTGTGAAAAATATTTTTGTCGAAAATTGTACTCATTGGCTAAAAAATATTTTTCACATTTGAGGATGCTCAACAGTCCCAAAAGCCTCAACAAGATTGTGAAAAATTTTCTTGTCGAAAATGAGTACACTCAATAGTCTCATATTTTTTTGTAACAACGCACAGTGTGACATTTCTTTCAAAATGGCGGCGTGTGTCAAAATCGGGCACTACGCCAAATTTACCAAATAAGGCAAAAGCGGATAAAGATGTTGAATCTATTATGAGCAACAAGCAACGCTACATTAATTTTTTTTAATTTGTGCCGATTTTACTTTATTTGGTATCTACGAACAAAGTAAAAAAGTTTCAGTATTAGTGGCGACAAAAAAAGTCTCAAACTGCAATTCAAGAATCTCAAATAGCATCAAAATAAGATGCTCAAGAGTCTCAAATAGCCTAAAGATGAGCATAATCATCAGTCTCAAACAGTCTCAAAATGAGTGTACTTAACAGTCTCCAATAGTCTAAAAATAAGTATACTCAACAGTCTCAAATAGTCTCAAAATGAGTATACTCAACAGTCTTAAATAGTCTAAAAATGAGCATACTCAACAGTCTCAAATAGTCTCAACAGTCTTTTTTTGTATATTTAGTACACCAAATAGTCGTAGAAGCTTCAAAAAATATCACTTAATTTGAGCATACTCAACAGTCTCAAGTAGTCTCAAAATGAGTATAATCAACAGTCTCAAATAGTCTGAAAATGAGTATGTATACTCAATAGTCTCAAAATGAGTTTACTCAACATTCTCAAAATGAGCATACTCAACAGTCTCAAATAGTCTCAAAATGAGTATACTCAACTGTCTCAATTAATCTTAAAATGAGTATACTCAACAGTCGATTTACGACGAATGAAAATGAAGTTTTTAAAACGTCATTTTGACAGTTGGTCGACAGACTTTTGATCCAAATAGACTGTAGATTTACATAGTCCAACGAACAATGAGGTGTATATAATAAAAGTGGCGCTGTAAACTACATGTATTTTTGATCCCCCTGAGAGTTATGAATTGATTCGCAATTAAAATTCAATGCACCGGGAGCAGTTCGAAAATGACAGATGCGAAATTTTCCGAATTAGCAACCCAGAATTTCATTCATTCAAAATAGCGGACTTACCTCTGATTCACATAGGTTGTTGTGAATGAAATTTGGTGTTGCCGTATTAGAAAAATTTCGCATCTGTCACTTTCACATTGCTATGTGTAGACACAGTAAAGAAAGAAAACTTCCTAAAAAACTTTTATGAAGTGCTTTGAAACAATAGGAAGGTTTGTAGTGGTTCGTTTGCAATGTATAAGGAGCACGTTGCGTTATTAACACAATTATAGAACTTGAATTAGGGTTACAATAATTTATCGTACTCAAGCTTTAAGATCATTAAACTATTATCCCATATAATTACATCAAACATTTTTATATCCACTTTTTAGTTTTTTGATGGCTTTTTAATTTTGAAATACACGCCACTTATTTGTTATTATTACGCTTCTAAAATCTGTTTCTTTAACTTTGATGACGACAGACATTTATATATACAACACAAAGACTTTGAAAATACGATAACATGCCAGACAAGTGAAATGAAAAGAACTTGGCGATAATTTTCTTTTCCTCGAATTCAGGACACTTTCATGCGTCACGCGACTTTAGGAAATGGCGCCTCCTTATTTCACCTATAAATTTACATTCAATATTATTTTTGTAGATAGATTTCCCTATGAGCATAGAAAATCTAATTTATAACCTTTGTGCAAAGGTAAATGTGTAATCTATGACCTATCAAACGATAAGTTTACTGGTGCAAATGGGAAACATACAAGAAAAATAACTGCATTAAAGTTTCGCTCTGAAAGTAAATGTTTGGAAAGTGGCATGGAAAAAATGGGTACGGTATGGTAATTTCCGGTAGACTATTTATATCGTATCAGTGGGATTTTATCAACTGTTTGTGTGTGTGAGGCTAAAAAACTAATGAAATAAAGGAAACAATTTATAAGAAGCGACAAAAAGGACTATACTAACAAAGAGACAAACTTTTTTCTTGGCTGGGCATTGTGTTACTAGGTGTAATTGTTACGTTATCCACGAGTTTAGTGGTTTAGACGTCGACTATGCCAAAGCATACGAATTTTCATGATGAAAAGCACACTATTTCTCACAGATTGACATATTAAGAATTTCGTCATAAAATTTTCATACTTTGACATAAGTCGACGCCGCACTGAATGAGTGGATAAGTCCCACTCCCTTACACATTTTATTCCAGTCTTTCCCTAAAAATATGAATTTCTAGAACAGTTTTTGTTACAAAAATCTTCAATCTGAATTAGATGTCATTAAGCCTATTGATTGTTACACATCGCATGTTGAAAACCCGATTGGACTAAAAATTGCATAGCATCAACTTTGAATGGAAGGTTCTGTGATAAAAAAAATAATTCCGTAATTACATCAAATGCTTTTCATGCCTTTAGGGTCCGATGATCGGACCATCGAATAGCAACATTTTTTTTTTTGTAAATGTTGAAGAACCAATAAAATTTTGAAGTACAAAATTGTTCGTGACCTATTACATTTTTGAGACCAGAAGCGCGCACAAGACTACTGAATATCAAACAAATGTTACCAAATTGTTATTAATTATCTAAAAAAAATGTTTTAGCATGTGGTGAATTGATACACTAGCAAAAAAATGTATTTTTAATCGTTCCTAGAAGGCATTTTGAATTGAGCAGACAGCGCAATTATTAACGTTCATTCAAAGCCGGTGTGTACACCTTCGTGATCTATTATTTTATTGTAGATCAAAGTGAAAAGTCTTTCTACTTTAGAATTATATATGTACCGTGTAACTGGGGGCTTTGTTAAGGATTTGGAATCTGTGGCTAACGGCCACTGTGTGTCTCCTAATGTTAATCATCGGATATTTCTAATTTTGTCAAAATGACCACAAGACTCACGTAGTAACGGTAAGGTTAATTTACAACGGATAACAGATTCTTTCATGTTCGTTAAACATTCAAATAAAATTTATTAGCACTTTGTTGCATGCTTGTGGTCAAAACTCGTTAATGTGTTAAGAAAATTCAGTAAATTAGAATGCGGTTTTCGATAAGAATTTCCACAACGATAAACGAGCTGCTGTCGATATATGAGCTGAATCTTATTTTCGTTCCAAAAGAAAGATCAATTGGTAGATAAAAGACAATTCTTTTGTGACGCAAGTTCGATTACCTTTAGCGTAGACTTTTAGAGAACTTGAGATTCCACAAGAGCGATATCGGACCACTTTAAATAAATTTGTTTGAGGGACTGCTGTCAAAATGAGAATAATGAAAACGACATTCCAAAATGAGAGAACCGAAATTCAAAATATTCGTCCTCTCTCAATTATTTTCATTCATAAATGTTTGATAGCGGAACCCGAGACAAGTTATAATAAAACTGATATGCTCTCTGAAACTTCATTATACAACAACCGTTAAGTTCACAAGGCTTGCTACTTTAACTGGCCATTTGTAAGAAAAACAAAAGAGTACAAATATTACATTTTTAGCCTGCAAATGACCAGTTAAAGTAACTGGTCCACTGAACAGTAATTATTTTGACATTGATGGTAATGATTGTGATTGTTATGGGGAAGGCGATGAATTGACCAATTTCATATTGAATAAACCCTTTAGTACGTCGTCGACTTATGTCAAAATATACAGAATTTCATGACGAAAATCATAATATGCCAACTGACAAAAAATGGTGTGAATGTGCTTGAATGCGCGAGAAAATCGAAAAAAGAGAATAATCCTTCAGTTGAAGACGTGGTTCGGAATAAACGTTAAGCATGTGGTCCCTGTTAATCTGCTGGGTATCTGCAGAAAAGGATTCGTTGATCGAGGGTGTCCGCAGGGAGGGGTGCTACCTCCGGTCCTGTGGAACATACCAATACATAATCTCCTGACATTGCATTTCTTATCTCAGTAGCTTTTGAGGGAGTTCTTGGTCAGCTGATGCAGAGAGCTTTTCACTTGGTGGAAGACTGGTGCGAGGAAACGGGACTATCGCTAAGCCCTGATAAAACCGGACTCGTGATATTCACGAAGAGAAAAATAGGTGCCTTCGAGCTGCCGAAACTCCCTGGGAAGCAACTAGTACTCGCCGAGAAAGTGAAATATCTAGGGGTGATTCTAGAAAAAAAAACTAACCTGGAAGGAGCACCGAGCAGAAAGGGTTAGTAAAGCGTTGAGGATTTTCTGGCGATGTCGCAGTGCATTCGGGAAAAATTGGGGGCTCCGACCTTCAGTTTTACACTGGTTGTACAAAGCGATAGTGAGGCCAATCCTCTGCTATGGCAACATGGTTTGGTCCCACACAACAGATGTGGCGTATGTAGCCAAAGAACTAACCAAAGTACAGAGACTTGCTTCCTCCCCCTTCATGGGGGGATATTACAACAACACCACCACACAACATACCATCGCACAGCAAACACACCAACACCACCACTACACAAAAAACAACACTACACAGCAACAATAGTATCAATCAACGATTTAAACACACATACACACACATACACACACATAACCCAGCATCACAACAGGGTTTGGCACAATGGGCCCAATGAAGCTGGCCTAAGTGCTTCAATGTTTTTAATTATTTCAAATGTTATTATTAATTCATTGTACCCTAAATAAAATCAATTAATCAATCCCTAGTATGGTTTTTCTTCACTAGCTGGTAGTAGTCTTTCGAACCAGTCGCTTTACAAGTGCTGCTATCGATGCCATTGGAATTATTGTAGCGCGTAACTTAAGAAAAAAATGTTTTGGTATATCGATGATTGGCTGTTTTGCAAGAAGACCATGGATATGCGTCACATTTCTCCTTTAATAGGGGGTTTCGACTGATTCGAAAATTCCTTATGATATTTCAATTCCAAATAAATTCGATAGGCCATTAAAACTATCGACAATTTATTGTTCCATGCATTTTTAATTTCGACTATGGAGCCGCAAATCATAAACTCATTTCGAGAAAAAAAAATCAATTTAAAATCTCATCCGAATGAAGAAAAATATACGGTGATATAGAGGGAGGATACTTCACATTGCTTGAAAGAGATTAATCGATCTCCGACTAAGTGGTTCCTGCCGTCTATTAAATTTATTTTTCTTTTGCCTTCGGTTTCATTTATTTGTAAACTTTTACATTTTGATAGTCATCCTGTTACTGGGGAATATTCGGATCATGTTATCCTCTTCGAACAATTTCTATCTTTTCTTCGGCTTAATGTATGGAAAATTATTCATGCAGAATTATTTAACGTGAATGTGAGACATTTGCATTTTAAAAAGAACAAAGTGATCGGAGACAGCTGTAAAGCAGTCAATCTTTTCAGTTTTTAAATTCATCAGCGGCTTAATTAGAGTGTAGGACTCGGACCTATTTGTTTTGTTTGACTATCTGGTTCAAAAAAAATTTTAATGGATTTGTATTTAATCAGCCATCATACTTTCACAGTACTTTCGATTTACCGCCTGAATGTAGACTACTAAACCAAGCACCTGACAGTCTTTTGTTTTGATCTTCACAAGTGATTTTATTGCAACGAAGTTGGCTTCCGTCGTGTTAAAACTGCAGTTAACTTCACGTTGTTAAGATCAGACCAAAAGACTGTGACGCTTCTTGTTTTGAAGTTCATTTTCACCAATTACCGCTGTGGATGGCTGAATTCATAGCAGTTGTTAAGCAGTAGCTGGTGGCAACGAGCCATTCTTAATCTGCCAACTAAGTAATAAAATTAGTTTGACAGCTTGTGCAACTTATTATTAAAATCGATGTACTTTGACTTAAGCCGTTGACGCACTAAATGCGTAAACTTGTTTTATCAGATTTATAGTCTATGTGGGGTACCCGGCCGCCATATCATGTTTCTGAGTTTATAGTATACCGTAAAATTGGGTGAATAGGCACACTTTCAATCTTCACAAATCAGAATAACAATTATATTTTTCACTTTTTTGCTAATTGGCTTCTTTAAAATTAGAATTTAGAATTAGAATTCGTGGGTGCATTTGTGATTAGTAAAATTTCGTACTAAATTTATAGAAACACGAAATTTGCACAATGATTAAACATTAGTTTTTTTAATAATAACCCCATTCACTACACTGAAGAAGCCGCAGCAAGATTTCCGGCTCCTCAACTTCACTAAAAACGGTCTGACCTTTTTTTTTGTTCCGAAAAAATATGGAAATGCTGATGTTGTGTTTTCGTGCTGCTTTTTTATATGTCATTCCTCTCTCATCGTCAGCTATGGCTGCCTGAAGTATAGCTGGCCCTTTTTTTCCTTTCTTTTATAGACTCGTGGCATTATTTCTTTTGTTTCTAATCACCCCGAAAAAGAAATATTTGTGACAGCGGATCTATTTTTGGACCCGTACGAAGTACAAAGGTCCTATACGTTTACTACAAACAATTTGATTGTAACATAGGGTAGGTCGAGGTGGGAGTTGGGGGGATGCATCTATTATCGTCTAAATATGACGAATCAGCAATAAAAAAAATGTCCGTCTGTCCGTCTCCACTTTTTTTCCAAACGGCTCAACCGATCAGCCTCAACTTTTTTTCCCCTGAAAGGTACATGTCTCCCATGATTCAAGTTCGAAGATGAGCAAAATCGATCAAGTGTTTCCGGAGATATGGTCGAGGAAGTGACCAAAAACATGGTTTTTCGAGGGTCGGTGAAGCTTTTTCGCAGCAAGTAAAGCACGGAAATTGCTCAATTTGGTGTCAAATGAAAGCATTTGATGTCACGAAACTGGGAAACATTTTTGTGGGAATCGGGTCAGGGGTATGGGCACTGGGACCAATGGAATGGACGAAATGGAGATTCTTGGCCATATACGAAAACAGTTTTTCGTCTATATTTCCTTAAGGCTGTGGTGGTTAAAAAAGGCTTCTGTTTGTTGCAAATTTACTCCATGAAAATGTTCTACGAGACTATGAAATAAGGAGTTCACGCAGTAGACTGGTCCTTTGTCTAGTGCATGAACTTCTTATGTCACCGTCGTGTAGAGCATTTTCATGGAGAAAAATTGCAACAAGTAGAGGTCTGTATATCAAGGTGGGCAGCCTGGTGCCAAAAAGTTTTCTATGGCAATGTTGGAGTGGGGAACGAGGACATTACTATGCACAATGTTCCAACTTGGCACCAGGCTGCCTACTTGGGACGTTTGAGTAGCCATAAAGAACGCAGCTTCGTGCCGAAAATCTGTTAATGTCATCGTAACGGCAGTAACAAATACTATACGTGATATAAATTTCAACACGGCACCAGGCTGCCTACTTAAGATATTCTACTGTGAATGTAGAGGGCAGCAGCAGTCTGGTGCCGAGTTGAAATTTATGTGACCCATAGTATTCGTTACTGCCGTTACAATGAGTTTAACTGCTTTTCGGCACCAGGCTGCCTTCTTAAAGGCTACTCATACTTTTCAAGTGGCCTGGTGCCGAGTCGGGACCTAGTGCATATTAATGTACTCGTTTCGCCATCCAACATTACCATAGGAACTTTTTTGGCACCAAGCTGCCTTCTGAAATCGAACAGTGCAACCCCACCTTAACTTTAAGATTTGAATTCTTAGCGTAATCGACATGTAGGTAACGCTTGCATGAACGATATCTCATACTTGGCCGAAGAGGCAGGAAGTTCTGGAAAATGAACGAAAGTTATCAAAAGTTCTTAAAGGTTTACGAAAATACTGAAAAGCTAGAAAGTTTTGGAAAGCTCTCAAAGTTCTGATTTCTGATAATTGTGTAATGTTATCGAAAATTTGCAAATTTCCTGAAAGTTCCGGATAGTTGTGGAAAGTTCTCGAAACTCTTGATTATTAACACACACTACTATGTATGCTACGCTGCAATTACCGACGTATGGGGTGCTATGTGAATTGAAAGCTCATTGACATCAGCATAATTAATGGCACCAAGAATGAAGCCAAGTTAGACTAAGCAATGGTGCTACTTTTGTGTCTGATTAACAAACAGCTCGGTGAAGTTCCCAACAGCTTCAGAGTATTTATAAGTTCATTCAAAAAATTCGCGTGACGTAACACGCGTACAGACCCCCTCCCCCTTCTCACACTCTGCCAACCTAGTCACAAACCCATACACACTCGTCCATACAATTTTCCTGAGACAAACGGCTGTTCAGACGCCGAAACGAAAACTAACTCTCGGGTCGAAATTCGACTGGTTACAACTTCGTATCTTCGCACGGGTCCAAAAAGTTATCGAAAATTGATTTTCAGTTTTATAATCGCCAAGGAAAGGAGGTCTCTGCAAAATTCAAAGACTTACGACGGACGCGTCGGTATTTGCAAAAACGCCAAGTGTTCTGATTTTCCATAAAAACAGCAGCTGCTCACCTGGAACGTAAGTTGTTTCCATGAATCTGTAGTTTTCGAAAATTCAAATATTTTGTTAAAAGAAAGGTGGGAAAACAAAAATGTTCCTCAGTACCACTACGTTGCAAACACCTGAAGAAACTGTGGCGTCCGTCTGTACAAGACTCCCTCTCTGAATATTTTTGATTTGTATTCAATAAATAATTTTAGTGCACTTGAAGCATGGACATTGATTTCTATACGAAGTGCAGAAAGACATTTTTTGTAGAATCTTTTGTTGGATAGGGACCGTTGCACATGAAACTTCTCAATCTTTTTCATCTGTCGCGTCAAAGGACCTTTATTGACTAGATGAAAAATCAAAAACGAATTCTTAACTTCCACTATCGGTTATATTTTAGATAAAAATTTCATTGTACATTTGAATACATCAACACAATGATTTGTTTATGCGACCAAAGCTGAAGCGGTACTGGATTCGTATTTCTTAGTGGAAGTACAGACTTCTATAATATAAAATCCAAAATGTCACTGCCCC
Organism: Pseudolycoriella hygida; assembly: GCA_029228625.1. NCBI lineage: Eukaryota > Metazoa > Arthropoda > Insecta > Diptera > Sciaridae > Pseudolycoriella > Pseudolycoriella hygida. The sequence goes on along the minus strand of CM055405.1, from coordinate 22,113,037 downwards.
TCACTGCACCTCACTAAACTACACCTCACTGCACTTCGCTACACCTCACTGCACTTCGCTACACCTCACTGCACCTTGGTGCACCTTACTGCACTTCACTACACCTTACTGCACCTCAATGCATTTCACTGTACCTCACTGCACCTTGGTACACATTACTGCTCCTTACTGCACCTCACTGCATTTCACTGTACCTCACTGCACCTTGGTGCACCAAGGTGCAATAAGGTGCACCAAGGTGCAGTAAGGTGTACCAGGGTGCAATAAGGTGCACCAAGGTGCAGTGAGGTGTACCAAGGTGCAGTAAAGTGTACCAAGGTGCAGTGAGGTACAGTGAAATGCAATGAAATGCACCTTGATGCACCTTACTGCCTCTTACTGCAGTAAGATGCATCAAGGTGGAGCATACCCTATTTTTTGAAAACTGCATTTCTCAAATTTCTAAAGTTTCTCAAATATTTCTAAAATTTCCCAAATATTTCTTAAATTTCTCAAATATTTCTTAAATTTCTCAAATATTTCTATAGTTTCTCAAAATTAAAGGAAATGAATTAAAGTTGATTTTTTTGTTGTAAATTCATTTGCCCATGAAATTTTATTTGATTTTTCAAAATCTCACAATTTGCATGTTTTCGTGGCTTTCTATTCTTCTGAGCCATCCAATGATGCAATGCAGGACTTGGGTCTAATTTTTCCACTGTAGGCATGTTCACCTTCACGTGCAAGATGTTAAATAAACTTGATGTTGTATAACAAAAATCGCGTTTCAAAACAAGAATTAATGCGATGTGCCAGATTATTACTGATGAATCGTTCAACATCTGCCGAAAGTGGTTTTGCTGCTAATCTTCCTAAAGCAGTTTTGATAGCCCTGAAAGATTCAGCTGAAAGTTGCTGTAATGGTTTAATTGTGTCGGGTGGGCCTTTACATTCATAGTTATGTAGTAAATCGGCTGCAGCCCGGTACTCTTCTATGAATGTATTTGAAATCCGTATCAATGAATTTGTGACACAATTGAAGAGACTCTTCGGATACCGAGATATTGATCGGATGAAGGGGTTGCAAATATTCCTGCATGAAATCGTCGAAGCCAAGGCGCTGATCTAAATGCTGCAACAATGATCGTACGATAGCTTCTCGTTCCACAGATCTCAATACGAGAGAACTATTGTTGCTTCGTGTCCTGCCTTCAGTAATAAATCTGTGGCTGAGGAAATATGTATCGTCGTTCTCACAAATAATCTCATTCAAAAAGAGCTGCTTCCATCCATTTTCCAGACTGTTATCGATGCAATTAACCAGACACTCAAAAAGCTTTTGCTTTTTATCCGATGATTCCAAAATCGTATTTGAGTCAGATTCAAATAACTTTTGAAATAGCGGTCTCATGAAGGGAACATTGGAATTGACTGATGATGATCAGACCACGCTGATCTAGGACCGCCAATGTCTTGTGGTAAGGGAAGAGCACATGCTCTGTTTGTTTTTATTTTCAAATTTCTTTTTTAAGCAATTTTATAGAATTTAGTCTCTTGGGTTTTAGAGATTTTAAAGGTTTTTAATATTAAGTAGTCACTAACAGGCATGAACTTGCTTGTGCGCTTTGCCTTTGGCATGATCAGTGTGCATTATCGGTGGGCGGTACATAGTACATACATGGTAGGAACAAGTAAATTTTATCCGTTTTCAGCTTTTCGCGCTTTACCGTTTTCAGGTTTCCGGCTTTCTTTCGTTTGCAGGCATTACGTTTTCAGGTGGTTCGGTTCGCATCTTTTCGGTATTTTCGGTTTAAAATCGTTTTCAGGCTTTCGGGTTTTCAGGTGTACAATTATACCCCAAGGAAATTTTAATTTTTAATTTAAGTATTCTCTAACCTATACTAAGTAGTCACTAACCGATATTAAATAGTCACTAACCTATATTAAGTAGTCACTAACCGGCATGAACTCGCTTGTACGCTTTACTCGTTACGCTTTGCCGTCGTAACGTTAAGAACGTCAGCATGATCAGTGCTTATGCCCTAGGCATGATCAGTGCTTATACTCGTTTTCTGACTTGAAATAAAACATTGAACATCTCCAATTTCTCAAAACGACGTAAGGTAACTTATATGTATATTGCACCCAACGAGTTGATTTATGGTGTACGTTTGCCAAAAGTGCGAAAAAATGTACACAATTGAGATGTCGATGCTATGATGGTGGCGACAATGGAATTATCGGTGCACTCAGATTTCCATCTTAAAGTGATTCGATGCGCTATGCACCAGATTTTGAAAAGAGGTATATCCTCACTGTTTGACAATTGATGTTCTCTTGTCATACTTGATACCACTTTGTGAACCAGTTCGCCGTCAGTCACCCAGGAAAAGGAACTGCACAATTTCAAAAAATCCTTCCTTTGTAAAATTTTTTTTATAATTGTTTTCATTCCCATTGTGGTCTTGGGTTCTATCAACAGCGCCATCAACTCTTACCGACAGTGCGAGCAACTCTTTTATACGACATTACAGCTTTTCCACATCGCTTTGGACAGTTGCGTCAAGAAATTGTGGATGTTGAGCGGGATTGACCTCACTAGTCGTCATTCATCACTAACACAGGTGGAATTGTGCGAAGAGCCGCATGAAGACAATTTTCCACCAATAAATGAAGTCGACTCAATTGAAATTGCATCTGAAAATTCATTCGGTAGGGAAGCAATCATTCTGAAATGTCTGAAGGAATTCAAACTACTCATACATGCTCCGTAAATAACTAACCACAAGTTGTGAACAAAACCAACTAATTCGACATCGGTTCATCATCAAATATTAATATC
>CM055405.1:22067461-22103270 GCA_029228625.1 Pseudolycoriella hygida | reverse complement strand
AAATATATTCTTTTAATGACGGGGGGCGGGGTATGGAAAATCGTACGTACACGACAGGGGGGGTCTAAAAATTAGTACGAAAGCGTACGATGGGGGGGAGGGGGAGGGAGGGGGTCAAAAACATCAAAAAAACTGCGTACGTAATTTGTACATGACCCCCAACAGACTCAAATATATACTGACAGTCTTTGAAATGCGAAATGTTTAGTAGTGTTGGTAAAGTAGAAAAATGTACGTGGATTACGCAAAATTTATGTGGATTACGTTAAAATTTATGTGAATTACTTAAAGTTTACGTAAATTATGATTTTCAGCAGAACAAATCAGAGAGAATTTTGTATGTGTTGGTTAGTGATGTGCATATAAATTACATTAAATTTTCATTTTTGCTTCAGCTGATGGTTACGTAAACCAGTGCCTATTATTAGTGAAACCCGATTTCACGAAGTTTCACTTAGTGAAACTCGGTTAAACTTAGTGAAACTTAGCATAAGTTGGCGAATCTTAGTGAAACTTAATGAAACTTGGTTAAACTTAGTAAAACTTGGTGAAACTTAGCGAAACTTAGTGAAACTTAATGAAACTTGATGAAACTTGGTTAAACTTAGTAAAACTTGGTGAAACTTAGTGAAATTTAGCGAAACTTAGTGAAACTTAGTAAAACTTCGTGAAACCGCTTTTCAGGCCCTGACGTAAACGTATGCATTATTATTTCGTTGGCTGAAGCAAAACTGTTAATGCATTATTTGTACATATTTGACACCAAAATATACAAAGTTCAAGTTTATTAGCACTAGTGAAAAAACGTAACGTACATAAATTAGGTGGACTAACACTACTTGAGCATGTTGCATAAAAGCGAACTGTCAAATTTGCGATGTTTTTTTTAGATTCCTTCCCAAATAAAAAACTGTTCAAAATTATAGCTGATGACACTTACAAAAATAACAGATGAATCGGAATTCAAAAAGTTTAGGTATTAAGGTACATACAAATTTTCTCCGAAATAACATGGTAAACGAACATGGAATGCGATTTTTTTCAGAGCAACTTTCGACTTTCACACTCAAACTTTTCGAATTCTGATTCATCTATTATTCGTGTAACAGTCTCACTGTACATGAGCTATAATTTTCAAAAACTTGTTATTTACGTAAGATTCTATTTTAAAAAAACATCGCAAATTTGACAGCTCATATTTTTGCAATGTACCCTTGAAAATTTGCATCTCATGTTTGCTTCAATTTGTGTAAATTTTTTTCGAAGCTGCCACTACCATACAACGCCTAAAAAACGTAGCAGAATTTGTGAGAGAAAATATATGAAAACATAACCAAAGACCCGTTCGTATCAGACAGGGCCGTAGCCAGACCGCTTCGTCAGGGTGGGGGCTGAAGCCCCTACCGTTCGATTTTTTTCGAATCATTAAAAAGTGTAAGCGAGCAAAGTTTTTCGAATATTGTTGCTAAGAGTGAATAGTTAGAAACTTAAATAGAAATTGTGAGCGAGCCAACGGAATTTCGTCAATTGTGCGATTTCGAAGGAATTTCTTTTTGAGCTAGGATTACCACAAATTCGGGTGATTTTTAAATCAATAGAGAAAGTGATATGTTTTCTTTCTTGAATCAGATCAGTGAAGGAGTCTAGCCGCGCAGGCAACATTTTTGGAGTTCCTTCCTTTGTTCTTTAAGTAAATTTAAGAACAACAGGCGTAGACTTTTGGGTTTTATAAGCAGGTAAATAAGTGCCGGAACCGACTTTTTAAGAAAATATAAGCACGTCGCATGTTAATATATGAAAATTCTGATTTGTTTGTATTATTATCGGGCAAGGTACGGGACATTAAAACGGAATTGACCCTCCAGCACTGATATGGCCATTTTACAAATAATGAGCCCGAAGAGTCCTACTACAATTGGGCTTCCTTAAGAACTAAAGTTTTTCGTTTTTTTTAACATTTTTTTGACCCACTCCGTCATCGTTTTTAAAATCGAGACGCTGAAAAAGTGTGCTTGAAGAAGGAAGCAAATTTAAGATTTTTCGAAATATTGGTCCTTAAGAGCACATAAATATTCAATTCTAATAATTGTTGATACAGTGGACTCAATTTCTAAATGTTACGGTTTCCTGTTTTCTTTATGTAAATTTACAGTGACATAAATCAAAGCGTAACATTTAGAAATTAAGTCCCCTGTATCAAATCCTTAATGAGGTTTGGTGATCCTTGTACAATATACAAGTATTTTCTTCGACGCTTTCACGAAAGTAAAAAAATATTTGAAGTTTTAAAAGACGGGCCCGTCGGAAATCTTCCGAATTAACAGTATGGACAGTCCGAGCCTAATGATTCCACAGTATTTTTTAGACAGCTATAGATTTTGTATTTTTTTACAGATTTTTTGAGGATTTTCTTCGAATTTGAAGATATTCTGATGAAATTCGAATTTCAAGTTTCTCTGCTGCGCGACATTTTGCAGTATTTTGCATAAAGATTTCCACAAAACTGGATTTTGACTCATTGGTTACTTACAGAGCAGAACCCATTTCAACAAATTTAGGGAAATTCGAGAAAACGAAGAAATTGTACATTGCGCTTTTTCTATAAAGAGAGGGTGTTCAAATTCTAAGTGATGTTAATGACTAATGTACTAGCTTGTTCAAGTTTAGATTATTATTTTCTTCAAAGTCTCTGGGGGGGGGGGGGGCGGAAAAAATTCTTGAGGGGGCTCCGCCCCCAATAGCCCTACCGTAGCTACGGCCCTGGTATCAGAATAGATGTGGCAAACAGAATAGATGTGGCAAGGTGACTGAAACGTATCTAAATATACAAATAAGCAAACAATCCAACGTTTTCTGTTCTTTTCATCCATAGAAATTACTCAAGGTAATGTCAAAGGCCCTACCGAAGTACGTCTCAGACCATTCAAATTTAGAAAAGCTTATATCCAAGGACTGGGCCATTTCCCGATAAAACCCTGAAACACGTGTTCTTTAAAATTTTATTCTCTACAACTTTGCCTTTGGAAGCAACTTTCTACCTCTTATAGTTCTACAGATATGGTCATCCCTCCTAATGGGATTATGGGATTTTTACCCAAAACCCTGAGAAACGTGTTCGCTAAAATGTTATGCTCTACAGCTTTGTCTTTGGAAGCAACTTTCTAACTCTCATAGTTCTGGCGATTCGGGTCATCCTGCCCTATTATGGAAGTGCCCATATACCAGGATTGGGCCATATTTCCCCAAAACCCTGAGACACTTGTTCGCTTAGATTTATTTCTGTACAACTTTGCCTATGACAGTAAATCTCCATATTGCATAGTTAACGAAATATAGACGAAAAACTGTTTTCGCATATGGCCAAGAAACTAAATTTCGTCCACTCCATTGGTCCCAGTGCCCAGACCCCAGACCCCAGATCCGATTCTCACAAAGTTTATTTCGCAGTTTTGTGACATCAAATGCTTTCATTTAACACCAAAATTAGGAATTTCGGTGCTATACTTGCTGAGATATTTACGAAAAAGTTTCATCGACCTTCGAAAATTTCATGACCGACCTCCACTTCTTCGACCATATCTCCGGAACTACTTGGCCGATTTTGCTCATCTTCAAACGTGAATCATGGGAGGCATGTACCTTTCACGGAAAGGAAAGTTTAGGCTGATCGGTTCAGCCGTTAAAAAAAAAAATTGGAGACAGACGGACAGACGGACATTTTTTTATTGCTGATTCGTCGTCTCGAGACGATAATAGATGCATCCCCCCAACTCCCGCCTCGATCTACTCCATGTTACAATAAAATTGAAGTAAACGTATAGGACTTTGTACTTCGTGCGAGTCCAAATATCGCATCTAATTACGTAGCTAAATTTTTAATAATTTTGTTGTGGGGCAGGCGAGGGGTCAACGATTTCCTCCGAATTTCCTTCGTATTTACCCGAAATTACTATCTTTTGTATGAGATTTTGCTAGCCATTTACCCGATCTTGTGACAACATTTATCCCAGTTTTTGACCCCTCGGAGGCTGGCCAGTCTATGGGTAGTTTCACGGTGTAGTTGGGTAAAAGGTAACGTATGATCGCTCATATCACTGTTTCCTGAATGAGATACAGCCTAACAAACTCCTAAAAAGTTGGCCATGTGCGATTTAGTGGGAAAAAATGGTAACGTGACAAAATTCTCGGGTGAAAAACCCGTGCGAAGAAACGGTGTACCAAAATTCTCCGAACGCACAAAATTGACCTCCAAATAGAGAAAAATGTTCTCCTCAATTTTGTCTACAACATAGCAAAAAACTATTTTTTTGGGCTAGGGCCGACCTAAGTACCCTAAGTAGAGGCCTCGGACAAATACTTCCATAGACAAAAATGTTTCCCTCAATTTGCTCTGCAACATAGCAAAAAACAATTTTTTTTGGTTAGGGCCAACTTTAGGACCGAGACATGAGGCCCACTTGGGCCTTAAGCACAGGCAAAAGTTCTTCCATAAATTGTCGGCTGTGCCGAGATCTTTCAAACAAAGACAAGTTTTTGAAAATCGGAAGAGATTTACTCGAGTTATGTAAAAAAAAAACACGTAGGGCCCTGACAAAGACTCGTTTGTAGTGCCCTAGCTAAGTCCAAGGACTCAAATCCAAAAAAGTTTCTTTCACAAACTGTCGGTCATGCCCAGAACTTTTAAACAAAAAAAAATTATGAAAATCGGAAAAGATTTACGCGAGCTATGTACAAAAAACACATAGAGCCCTAGCAGAAACTAGTTTTTAATGCCCTAGCTAAGTCCAAGGACTCAAATTCAAAAATGTTTCCTCCATAAATTGTCGGCCATGCCCAGGTCTTTCAAACAAAACTTTTTTTTTAAAGTCGGAAAAGATTTACTCGAGTTATGTACAAAAGACCAAAAACCACTTAAGCGGCCCTAGCTCAGCGGCCCTTTTTTTTAGATTTATCAGGTTGGGGCGGTCCATTTCTGGTCCATGAAACACAGATCTAGTGATCCTTTGTTTCGTCACCCGTTCGTCATGTAAATCTCCTAAAACCTCCCAGTCCCAACCAAGAACCTATCTAGAGCGGCAGGCCCTATGCTGGGTACTGTTGCGGGTTGGACCACATAACTACCTAGAGTCCTAAGCCTCAGTAAGGAAAATTTCGGACATTCACATATCACGTGCCCAGTGCCCAGATTCAATCCCATGAAAGATTTTTTGAATACCTTTTAGGGAAAAGAAAGTTTATGAAAATCGGTTGAGTTTTACTCGAGTTATCTTGTTGACGGATTGTTGTTGATTCGTCATCTAAAGACCATGATCGATGCCCCCCCCCCCTACTCCCGGGTTGAAATTCGACTGGTTACAAACGTCGTGGTAAACGCAGCACTGCGTTCTTCGTACAGGTCTAATGAATTTCAAAGTTGTAGTTATGAGCTTTCTTATACATTCAGTTTTCGGGAAAGCGTGCTTGATTTTCAGAAATCCATTATAGGTTAAAAGTCTCGAATCTTGTATAATGTCTTAAAAATAACGTACTTAACGCATAAAACCGCATGACCAACTTGAAATACAATTTGAAATATTAATTGACCAGCAAGGGTTTTACTGACGAATGCATTTTATGCTCTTCTGTACGCCGATTTTAATCTAATTTCGTGAAAAAAAAGTGGAACAAAATGAGCCTAATTACAGGCTAAATGTCAGAACATAATATCACAATTTATGCCGTATTTTCAAACACTTTTATGTTCATTAAAATGCAGATGTACACTCCAAATGCAATGATTTTACCCAATCATGAAATTGATCTGGATTTTCATATATGAACCAAATAACAAAAACAATCAGCACTCATCAACAAAAAAAAAAAATGAAAAAATGAAACGAATGATGTGAAGCTATGATTTTCCGCTGCAAACATTTAATAAGCACCATGTATAATGTGCGTGCTGTTATCCAAACCGTTCCCATGCAAATGAACGTAACGTGCTATAAAAAAATTGGCCACAAATCGCGTCCATATTATTCCGTTGTTAATTTGAAAAAAAAATGAATTAAAAATTGACTTGTACAAACTGATATTGCTTCTACTCGCTACAAAAACTTACAGGTGGTTTAGATATTTATTAAATTGTTTTTGTGTAGAGGTAGAAAATGATTACTGATCACCAATCGGAAGCATTATTTTATGCCAGATCGTGCACTGACATGCCCCAATCTGAGTATAATATGCGAGCGATCTACATCATATATAAGGCCGATAATCGTTAAAACCGCATATACCGTGTGGTATAATTGCTTATTAGAAAATTTTATGTGGTGAATTTGAAAATGTATATTTTCTATATGGGTTCGTATACAACGCATAGCCTTAATTGTCTCTTGAACTGTATGATTTACTTAGAAAATAAGTCATTTATGGATTTCAAACGTTACGATAGAAAATTAAATTTGAACATCGATCGATGTGATAGTTTTTTCCAACTCACGAATTATCGTAAATGCTGGAAGAATCGTTGATAATAGACCTTCAATGATGGGATAAGCTGAAGTAGTCGTACTAAGGAATAAACTCGTAAAAAGTTTTTAACTTGTATCCCAAGCCGAGAGCGGGGGAAGCAATTAGGTGAGTCTAAAACACAATTTTCCGAGTTAGAGGATTTGGTTTTGCACGCTAAGGTTGTCGCTTGTAGCAGATTTTCAATGTCAAATGCAACATCCATCCCAAGTCGATCAAGGAAAACATTTACACAAGGAGAACGTTCAAAGAGAATTTCGTTATGTAAATGAGATAGCGATTTAAGTGAAATGAAATATTAGTCGCATTTCTAACCCTTTGTCGATGCATAATAATGCCACAGAATGAATTCGTGGCATATAACAGTAAGGTTCACTTAAATTATGTGTATGGACACGCATTTCCGTGAAACATTTTTCACCAATTTGTAGTTTCATGTTATGATTTATCGTCGCATCAATTACATTTTGTTATATTACCGAGAATAAATTGTTTGCATAATCGTTGGCGTATCATTTTCAACTGGACCAGGACTGCTGCTGCCATCTAATTTTACAGTCATAGCTTAGAGGTCCCGCCTTATAGATGTCAACTGCTTAATTTTTTCTATATACTAAAGACTTTGGTTGAAAAGAGCCGATCACAACAAAAACCTCTTAGAAGGTAGAGTGTGATGCAGTCCGTGAGTCTGCTTCCAAAATTAATGATCGCTGACAATACGCAGAAGTTTGTTTGAATAGAACCTTGTGTTCGAAGTTTTAATTTCCTGAAAAATCACAGCGCTTTTTTTAAAACAAAATTACATTGTGTTAAAAAAAATTCGTCACAAATGTCGGACCCACCAGTGGAACAATTTTTGAACGCTTTCAGTTTTTACACGTAAAAATTTAAATTTACCTTAAACAATCTATACAATAAGAAACAAAAGTCAAATTTTTGCACCGCAAAAACTGAAAGTACAGAAAAATTATTTCGTCGTTGGGTGCGACATTTGGAAAAATTTCTAATTTTCTCCGAAAAAAACTTTTCTCAAAAAAAAAATTTCCTCCAGAAAAGTTTTTCTCCAAAAAAACGTTTTCTCCAAAAAAATTTTTCCTTCAAAAACATTTTTCTCCAAAAAAATTTTTCCTTAACGTCAGGTCCCACCGGAAAATTTCAGAAGGCAGTCTGGTGCCGAAAAAGTTCCTATAACAATCTTGTATGGGGGTCCGAGTACATTTCTATGTACTCGGTTCTGATTCGGCACCAGGCTGCGTACTTGAGACATATGAATAGCCTGATAGAAGGCAGCCTGGTGCCGAAAATCTGTAAATTTCATAGAAACGGCCGATACGAATACTATACGTCGCATAAAATTCAACTTGGCACCAAGCTGCTGCTGCCCTCTATATAAACATTAAAAAATCTTGAGTACGCAGCCTGGTGCCGAGTTGAAATTCATATGACGTACAGTATTTGTTACTGCAGTAACGATGACATTAACATATTTTCGGCACCAGGCTGCCATATATAAGGCTACTCGTACAAATCAAGTACGCAGCCTGGTGCCGAGTTGGAACCGAATGCATGGCTACGTACTAGTTCACCCATCCAACATTGTTATGGGAAGTGTTTTGGCACCAGGCTGCCCAGCTTGAAATGCAAACTTCCACTTGCTACAATTTTATGAAGGCTGCGTACTTCATATCCAAGATCCAATAAGTTCAGCCACTAGAAGAAAGACCAATCTAGTTCCTGAACTAACTAAATGGTTACAAACCATGACGTTAAAAAAATTTTCTACAAAAAAAAATTTTCTCAAAAAAAAATTGTTCTCCAACACCTTCGGCTACCTTGGGAACACTTCGTGTCACCTTCGGCTACCTTCGGAACACTTCGTGTCACCTTCGGCTGCCTTTGGAACACTTTGTGTCACCTTTGGCTGCCTTCGGAACACTTCGTGTCACCTTCGGCTACATTCGCAACACTTCGTGTCACCTTCGGCTACCTTCGGAACACTTCGTGTCACCAATTCTTCTCAGTGATTCATATAACTTTCCTGAAGAAACCAACTGTATAGGTATTCTTATTAAGAATTTAGCAAAAAACCCAAGAGGGTGTCATTTTGACAGTTGGCAGCCATTTTCATAAAATGCTTAAAAAAATTCTACTGATCAAACTCTATAACTGTCTAGAAGAAACCATCTTTCTAAGTAGTGTCATTCCGGAATCCGGAGCTAAAATTCGAAAAGCGAAAAAGCATAAACGAAAATCCAAGATGGCGCGCTATGACAGCTGGCAGCCATTTTCTTATGGTCCCAAAAAATTCTCCAGATCAGACTCTATAATTTTCCCGAAGAAACCAACTCTATAGCTATTGTCAGTCCGGAGCTAAAATTCGAAAACTCCGAGCATTACCTAAAAAACTCTCAAAATTAACCACTTTTCCACATGCCACGGCTTTTCCGGAATTTTCCCGGAAAAGCGACATATAAAATTTTTCATTGATGATCGAGACCAGGGGCGTGACAGTCTTTTATTCCGATCTTTGCAAGTAGTATTCAACGTGAAGTTAGCTGCAGTTGTGACCGAACTAACTTCATTGCAAACGAAGTCAGCTGATTTCATTCATAGGTTTACCAAAATCAGCTGACTTCATTGAAAAGTTCAAAAATCAGCTGATTTTTTTGCGATGAAGTTAGCTTCGGTCGCAACTGCAGCTAACTTCATGTTGAATATTACTTGCAAAGATCGAAACAAAAGACTGTCACGCCCCTGATCGACACTGACGTTCGCTGAAAATTTCAGGAAGATCCGTCTAGTTCTCGAGGCCGAAAATTATTAATAGATAGATAGATAGAACATAGATAGAAACCGACGGATCAAAAAAAAAAAAGTTTTGATAATGATGAGAATACGCTTAAACGTTTTTATTTTGTTACACAATTTTTTCTGTCTGACAAACCTATATTTTAGGTCCCACAAGTTGTATTTTGTATAGTAAAATTTCGAATTTTAACGCGCGGTTCAGAACTTTTATATGCAGAATATAACTTGTGGGACCTGAAAATTGGATTTGTCTGAAGGAATGAAATTGTGTAACAAAATAAAAACGTTTAAGTGTAATAGAAAAATCGAAATCCCATAGAAAATTTTTTAAAAATAATTTGGAGTGCGAGGGAGGCGAGAGGAAAAAACTCAAAAGTTTGCCTATGGCTCCTTGTCCCAAAGGTTTTTGTATGGAGTTTTTTGCATTTAAGGACGTTTTTTTGGGTGTGGGGACTGCGTCACGCCCTCCGCTACCGCTCCAGGCATGATAAATGAAAACTAACACGTGAGTCAACGACTTCATCTGTCCTATACTTTGACAATATTTTAAATTTAATGATGAATTGAAATTTACAACATTCTGACATAAGCCGGTGTCGAACAAAGCGCATCATTGGAGTCTAACGATCGGTGTCAGCTTCCAGCGATTTGTGCGACATCGGCTTATGCCAAAGTATAGGAAATTTCATTACGAAGTGCATCATCTGACAAGCTGACAATTTTTCATCGCTTGACAAATTATAAAATTCTTCATAAAATTTTGTATAATTTGACATAAGCCGACGCCGTACTGTTAGCGTGGATTTTGTTTTAGTTGGCTAAAGAAATTCGACGAGTAACTACCGGAAAATTGTTGGATAGAATAAGTGATTAGTTTTAATTTGTTTCTTTAAATTAAAAAGAGCGACATCTTCAGCGAATAAATTGATTTCCATTATTGAGTGTTCGATAACGTGTGTGGTATTTCACATTGATTTATACAAAAATCATCAAACTCGTTTTAAAGGCCTACAAAAGTTAAAAAAAGGCAGCATTTCACCTTGATTTCGGTTGTAATATGAATTATGTTTACCGTCGTCCATCGTGAACGAACATGACCAAAACCCCAAAATTAATGAAAAGCAAAACAAAACGTAAAAAAAACTTGCAAAATATATTGCGAACACGCAAAATCAAAATAAAATCATCACGTGTCAATTTCAAACCGCCTATGGCTTTCGGTACATTGGGCTTAATGTAAATTTTAAATTTATATTATTTTTTGAGTCTCTCAGACACAACAAAGTCGGCAGAAAATAATTTAGATAAATGGAAAGAATCAAAAACAAGAGGAATAAATAAATAGAAGAATATTTCGCGGAGGTGAATGTGTTAGACGCGTGGGCGTGTCACTTGGTATAAAAATTTCCAATACTGTCCGCGTCGTTTTTTTGAGGCTTTAAAATTTGTGCATATTTTATAATTTAAAAAAACTTTACGCAACTTTGGATGCCTCTGTTGCATGAAACGTTGTATGCAGAAGTTTCACTTTATGACGGCATTTACTACTTTACACTCAGTTACGTAAAGAGCTATTATATGTTTCGCGCATATAAAGCGGACATTACTTGGCCGAAAAAGTCGACAAAAAGAAGTGGTGACATCTATGTTTTTTCATAACTGAATTAACATCTCGAGTTTCATTCATACATGGAATATTTGAGTGTGTTGGAATCAAAAGTCAGTCAATTCTAACTGCCAAAATGACATTTTAAACGTCAAATATTTAGATAAATAAATATATTTTTATTTCGTCGTTCGATGATTTTTTGATCAAATAAATTAAGAGCACGTCGCAAAAACGTGAACTGTCAATTTTGCGATGTTTCTTAAGAAGAGAATCTTGCGTAAATCACATATTATTCAAAATTGGAGCTCAAAAATTGTGAGAAAATGACTCTTACACATAAAATAGATGAACCAAAATTCAAAAAGTTTAAGTATGAAGGTACAAATTTGCATTCAAAAAACATCGCAAATGAACTTGGAATGCGATTATTTTTTAAAGGAACTTTCAACCTTCATACTCAAACTTTTTGAATTTTGATTCATGTATTATTCGTGTAAGAGTCATCCTCTTACAGTGCATGAGATATAATTTTGAATAATTTGTTACTCACGCAAAATTCTATTCTAAAAAAACATCGCAAATTTGACAGTTAACATTTTTGCAACGTACTCTTAAGAGCGTGTCAGATATTTTGACAGTTTTATGTTTTGCGATGTTTTTTCATTGCATATTTCTAAGGCAGTGATCATCAATTTTAAATTCCGAAACATCTTTTGTTTGCATAACAGATCCCTTTATAGATTCTCTGAATCAGAATATATAATTATTGAGTCTTAGTGTCAAAATTTGATCTGAAAAAACATCGCAAAGTACTCGGCTGCATAATACAATGCGATGTTTTTTCAGATCAAATTTTGACACTAAGACTCAATAATTATATATCGAAAATGCTTTTGCCACCGGGTGCCAATAGTCTCTACATATATACTGCGGCTAATGGCACCGGGTGCCAATAGTCTCTACATATATACTGCGGCTAATGGCACCGGGTGCCAATAGTCTTTACATATATACTGCGGCTAATGGCACCGGGTGCCCATAGCCTCTACATATATACTACGGCTAATGGCACCGGGTGCCAATAGTCTCTACATATATACTGCGGCTAATGGCACCGGGTGCCAATAGTCTCTACATATATAGTGTGGCTAATAGCACCGAAGAATTTAGCGCTTTAACGAAATGTCACAAAAACTATGTGGCTAACAAAACCAAAGACCTTTTGCTTTTACAAAATTTCAGAAAACTTGGTGGTTAACGAAACTACGGAACTTTTCTTTTTACGAAATGTCGCAAAAACTAGTTGGCCACCAAACCTAGGAAATTTGCGCTTTAACAAACTGTCACAGACTAGGCGGCTAACAAACCTAGGTAGCTTTTCCTTTTACGAAACGTAACAAAAACTAGGTGGCTGACAAAACTAGTAAGATTTTCCTTTTACAAAATGTCATAAAAAACTTGGTGGCTAAAAAAGCTAGGAAGATTTTCCTTTTACAAAATGTCACAAAAAACTTGGTGGCTAACAAAATTAAGAAGATTTTCCTTTTACGAAATGTCGCAAAAAACTAGGTGGCTAACAAAACTAGGGAGCTTTTCCTTTTACCAAATGTCACAAAAGACTAGGTGGCTAACAAAACTAGGTAGATTTTCCTTTTACAAAATTTCACAAAAAACTTTGTGGCTAACAAAATTAAGAAGATTTTCGTTTTACGAAATGTTACAAAAAATTGGCACTGGGTGCCAATAGTCACTTTTTTATATTAAAGCCATTGGCCACAGTATAGTAAGGAGACTATTGACACCCGGTGCCTTTAGTAACTGTATGTGGAAAACACTATCGGCACTCAATATAAAAAAGTAGCAATTATAGGAAAAATAAAAATTTATTTCACATAATTCTTTTTGTTTTCAATAAGATTTTTCTGGAAATTTACTCTACTTCCACTAGACATGGATTTATAAAAAAAATCAGCATTCAATTTACAGGTTTGGAATAATACAATATCTGCAACACTAATAAGTTCAAACTGATCAAATTAGTATGAGAGTAACGCCGTCAGTAACGAAAAAAATTACAGATCTACAGATCTACAGATCGACAGATCTATTTTAAGTGTTTCATCTTTTCCTTTTCGATATTCTTGATGTCATTCCACTTGCATAGTTGCATTAGCTGATCCATACTGATCACATTGAGGTAACGAAAAGTTGTTGCTGTCAATCTATTTTTGTACGTGCAAGACCCAAAGAAAGCATCAACGTCTCAAAACGTTTAACATCATCGCGATTTAATAATATTTTGCTAGTGGCGACGCGTTACTTTTGAAATCGGAACATCGCTTTGATACAGCGCAGAAACTTGATTAATACGCTCAGAACTACGTAGAAAACTTTCTGTAACACTGATGGCTTCGCATGAGAGTGATTGATACAGTGTTGCAGTGAGTAAAAAGAAATTAGTGTATCTATGATGAACAACAATTGTTGTTAGCATATTTATCATAATATTAATTAATTACACTAGGCAACAAATATATTAAATTTTGTGTAGCAGATGTAAAATCGAAAAGCTTAGTACAGTTTTTCTCCCTGAATCGGAATCAGGACTCCATTTTCTTCTAGGACGTCTAGATAGAGATATATTCCAATTTGAAGTCTTACGGGAAATGAATTGGTGCGAGCGAGAAGAGTATAGTGTATCTCTATTGGTCTCGTTTGCACCAAAACGTTTTCCGTAAGACTTCAAATTGGAATATATCTGAATCTAGACGTCCTAGAAGAAAATGGAGTCCTGATTCCGATTCAGGGAGAAAAACTGTACTAAGCTTTTCGATTTTACATCTGCTACACAAAATTTAATATATTTGTTGCCTAGTGTTATTTTTCCCTTATGTTACGTACTTACGATTCCTTCCAATAGTCACCCGGTGCCATTAGCCGCATTATATATGTAGAGGCTATTGGCACCCGGTGCCATTAGCCGCAGTATATATGTAGAGGCTATTGGCACCCGGTGCCATTAGCCGCAGTATATATGTAGAGGCTATTGGCACCCGGTGCCATTAGGCGCAGTATATATGTAAAGGCTATTGGCACCCGGTGCCAATAGTCTCTTTCATTATATATTCTGATTCATAGAATCTATAAAGGGATGTGTTATGCAAGCAGTAGATGTTTTGGAATTTAAAATTGATGATCACTGCCTTAGAAATATGCAATGAAAAAACATCGCAAAACATAGAACTGTCAAAATATTTGACACGCTCTTAAGAAATAAAAATAAGTGGTGTATTTACAAAAGCTTTTCAAGATCACGTCGCAAAAATGTGAACTGTCAAATTTGCGATGTTTTCTAGAAGAGAATCCTGCGTAAATAAAAAACTATTCAAAATTATAGCTCATGTACTGATGACATTTACACAAATAATAGATGAATGAGAATTCAAATAGTTTAGGTATGAAGGTCTGAAATAACATCGCAAACAAACTTGGAATGCGAAGATCTTCCAGAGCAACTTTCGACCTTCATACTCAAACCTTTTGAATTCTGATTCATCTATTATTATCCATCTATATAACACATGAGCTATAATTTTAAAAATTTTGTTACTTACGTTACGTTATTTATTTATTTAAAAAAACATCGCAAAAACAATTCATTACTTTCATAGATAGTATCCTCAAACATCCTGCTCCAAAAAACATCGCAAGTTAAAAAGTCCAAAATTGTTCTGCAATAATGAACTTTAGAATGAATTTCGTTCATTCAATTGCTATAACATACCCTCGGCTAAATGGGAGATATTTGTCATTGTGTAGAAAATTAACTATTAGTAGTTAGCGCTGTGATGATATTTTCTGCACTGAAAAGAAGAAAAAAATTTCAAAAAAAAAAATGTAACTCAAAGAGAAAAATGAAAATTCGCGTGCAATGAATGGATACGAATATTCGATATTGTTCCAGAGGTTAAGTGATTTCTATCAAGATACGGTTTTTCATAACAAAAGCAAAAGGGCGTTTTTCTCATTTATAAATATTTTCATGAGATATCTGAAACGGAAATTATGTGTAAGACACTGCAGATGCTTTCGTATAAAATAATCCCATCCGAACAACAACACCATAGCTAAATAAAACATCAGTCAAAATATAAAAATAATTATTATTCGTTTATGGCCATTTCAGTTTACTAAACCAAAAACAAAACCAAAAAAATGAGCTGCAGAAGTTGCAGAGATAAATCATTATTTTTAAATTACCACTGCGTATATGAATGCTTCGACTACAAATTCTATGTGATATGGGGACGGGGCTGAAAACATTTTAGAAAAATATGTGAAACGTTTAAAACGAAATTATACTAATATCACTTAATAGCACACCAAGCTCAACCATTCATTTGTTTTAATTAAAATAATATTTGTGTTTAGCAGCCGTTTTGATGGTTAGTTATTTCGAAGGCTTTTTTATTCGAACTGGGTGCATGGGCCTAATTTCAGTCACTTTTCGTTTTTTCAAGCAGACAGGTAGGTTATTATACTGTTCGTTCATCAGTGTTTCTTTTTTACATTCGTGGAATTATGAACCATTTATATGCAGTAGGCTCGACAGTGAAAACAATGAAAAAAGTAATGCTTGTCATTCACTGGGGCCGCAACTGTAAAAAATCCATTGAACTATTCTGTAATTTTCATAGAAAATTTTAGTACAATTTCAGTTCAGTTAAAATTTTGCATTGAAATGCAGTTTGAGTTACCGATTCAGCCATGTTCTTTGCGTTGCGGCCCCAGTGAAAACATTCCGGCTGTCGTAACTTCCTCCCGTTGAATTTATTGTGATGTGTAAAAAAGTGGCGCTGTGTTCTATGTCAAACAATGTCAAATTCCATACATTTTTGATCCCCATCACGAATGATGTCTTTAAAGCCATCATTGAGGGATCTTATTAAAGCTTTGAAAGCTTGAAAATCGGTGCGACAGTCTTATGTTCTTTGCAAGTAATACTCAACTTGAAGTTAGCTGCAGTTACGATCGTTTTGGTTTTTGTTTCTTTGCAAGTAACACTCGACGTGAAGTTAGCTGCAGTTGCAAAAAAATGAATGAAGTCAGCTGATTTTGGTAAATTTATGAATAAAATCAGCTGATTTTTTTGCAATGAAGTTAGATTCGGTCGCAACTGCAGCTAACTTCACGTCGAATATTACTTGCAAATATCAAAACAAAAGACTATCACGCCCCTGTAGTTAAATTAATTGCAAACAAAATCAGCTGATTTCATTCATAAATTTGCCAAAATCAGTTGACGTCGTTGAAAAGTTCAAAAATCAGCTGATTTTTTTGCAGTGAAGTTAGCTTTGGTCGCAACTACCGCCAACTTCACGTTGAGTATTACTTGCAAAGATCAAAACAAAAGACTGTCACGCCCCTGACGGGTATATTGATATGCACTCGGTTCCCACTGCTGCCCCCTATATTTACAATAGAAAATCTCAAGTACGCAGCCTGTTGCTGAGTTGAAATTAATATGACATATAGTATTGGTTATACTGTCGTTAGGATGACATTAACAGATTCTCGGCACCAGGCTGCCTTCTATAAGGCTACTTATACTTCTCAAGTAGGCAGCCTGGTGCCGAGTCGGAACCGAGTGCGTAGTAATGTTCTTGTTTACCATTCCAACATTGTCATAGAAACTTTTTTGGCACATGGCTGCCCAGCTTGAAGTGCAGACCTCTGTTTGTTGTAATTGTTGTTTCCTGAACTCCTTATTTCATCGTCGCTTAAAACATTTTCATGGAGAAAAATTGTTGCAAACAGAGGCCTCGTCTAGATATCACCACGTTAAGTCGATGGAAGAATTTGAATGAAAAATTCGCGCATTAAAGTACACAGCCGTATACACTGCCACCGCTAAATTTCTGGTGCCCTAGGCTTCCTCAAATTTGGAACCCATCTAAGAGAATATTCTGGTTATGGCTGACTATGTATATGTGAATATGAACGTTCCAGCCAGAATATATATTTCCACACATAGTTAGAGAATTGATAAGTTGGCGCTGCGGAGGCCACCATAGAATAATAAGTTGGCATCACTGCACCAGATAACAATTACGTGTTGAATGGCAGTTGTGTTATAGGTATACGAGAGAATTGCATGTATTTGCTGCCATAAGCATGGCAGAAAAAAAATGTTTTCTTCAAAGAGATTTCTTCACTACCCTCGATATTGATAGACCTCAAAAACGCCAAGAAAATTTTTTCAGACTTTTCGAAAGAAAATTCCGGGTGAGAAAAATCAAAAACTTCATTTTCTCAAATTTTGTACTTTGAGGCGTTGCGCCACTTACTTTCTCCACAGATTTCAGGGCATTTTTTTCGTAAAGGCTCTTTTATTACCTTTCCAACGATACCCAACATTATGCAATGTGATGGAGTAACTATTTTATACAATCGTTTTTGTGCAAGGATGTAATGTGAAATTTTCCATTTCAAATAGTCCCAGAAGAAAATTCATGCCTGCAGCCTTGCGGAAAGTTTTTAGTATAAAACTCGTTTTTAAATCGAATTCATTGTAGCGGGTATCGTTGAAAAGTAAAAAAACAGCCTTTGCGAAAAAAAATAAATCTGAAAGCTATGGACAAAGAAGGTGGCGCTAGCAACGACACAGAGTACAAAATTTGAGAAAATGAAGTTTTTGATTTTTCTTTCGAAAAATCTGAAAAAAATTTTTGGCGTTTTTGAGGTCTAACAATATTTTGAGGGTATTGAAGAATTCTATTTGAAAAAAAAAATTGTTTTTTTCTGCCATGCCTACTCTTCCATCTGGTGCCATAATTATCACTTCTCTGAGTGTGCATCTAAGTAGAAATGTATGCACAAATGAGAGAATTTTCACTTTTTTCAAAACTCTACTTTCACACACGCAATCTATCTGGGACTAAATTTCTCTGATACAATTTACAAATCTACGCGTGGACTTGGCCAATAATGTAATAGATTTTGTAAGGATTTTTTAAAACAACATGTTCCTCTCAACATAAAAGATTAAATTGATGTGCGATTTCGATCAGACAAGAATTCCATGAAGTTATTTATCATGGAATTCTTGTCTGATATGAAAAATTAAGTCGAAATGATCAATTGCACATACATGTTGTGGTCGACACTCGAGAAGTTCTATATTTTTCACTCAAAAACCATACGTCAGGTATCGTTCCACAGCTGAAGGATCAAGCTTTTAGATAATATAAAAAAAAGTTTAAAATTTCAATGAGATAGGGTGCTGGATATCAAGAGACTGACGTTGAAAAGAAGAGCTACAGTGCAAGGAAAAAATCTTTTTGATCAAAACGAAAAAAACGCGTATTTTAAAATAAAAAATCGATTCTGCAAATCAAATTAAAAACTAGTCTACAAATTTCCACTTTTACAGAAATAATTTGGGTTCGTCCAAGTGATGAAAATATCTACTGTGTGTTGGTGTAAGTGAAGGTTTGAATCTTTGAATTGAAAATGATTTTTGTACAAAGCATCACGAAATATCAATGTGCAGCTTTTAAAGGCTGAGAAAAATTAAACTTTTGAAATCATAATTCTTTGATCTAAGACTAAAAGACCATAAAAAAGCCACAGAAAAACAAATGATAAATTCTCCCATCTAATTGAAAATATTTTATCACGTAACATTGCTTACTCTCTGACTTATTTTCGTATACTAAATTATTTTAATTGCTTTTACGAAAACAGTCGCGGCAAATTAATAAACTAAATGTTATCGATTTTAAAGCCATCATTAAATTTATTTTACGAGTAACGATTTTATGCAAAAAAACGTCGACTTCTATTTTCATTTCCATTGCAACACAATGCATTTATAAAGCATTTTATTAATGCATGAATATTATAAGATAAATAAAATATGGATCATTCGCAGAATGTAGCGGTGCAATAATTGATTTCATAATGACGTTAGAACGCATTTGAAATTCTTTTGGTTAACATTTTATTACATCATTATCTCAAATTAGGCCAAGTGGGCAATTCCACGAACTAATTTATATTCCCACGCATGAAATGCTCAGTAGGTTAACAAATAGAAGAGGTAGGATAGGATAGGATAGGATAATGTGGGTAAGGAAAGCGAACCTTCCTAAGCACCTAAGCCTCCAATGGGCCTGTTGTGCATACCCACTGTTGTAGAGAGAATTTCTTTTCGTTGTTGTGAGACTATTCGAATGTAGATGTCGCACTTTGTGAGTGCAATTGTTTGATTATGTCAAATGAGATTCAAATTTCATTTAGTTTGTGCAACTGTTACAGAGTCAATAGAGCTAACTAGATGTTACTAATAGCAGAGACTAATCATCCATGATTAGGAAAAACCATATGAGCTTGTTCCCCCAGGGGATCGAACCCGGGACCCATAGACAGTGAGTCCAACGCTCTACCATCTGAGCTACCTGGAGAGGTAGGAACATCTTACTAATAACATTGTACTTGATGGGGCACCATTTTCTAGCGCTCACAGTGGAACAAATGGTAATAGTAGCGGTCTTAATTATGTAACTGCTCAGGAATTTGGCATAGAAATTTTTTGTCTTCAGCAAAGTTACTCAGCATGAAATAAGGCACAACTCGGCTGAAGAAACTTTTTTTCTATCAGTTAGATTTCAGAAGTTAGTGAATGTTGAAGTTGAACTTTCTGAAAAGTTCAGTGTTCTGGAGTTCCGGAGTTCCGGAGTTAGATAGAAATTTTTTGTCTTCAGCAAAATTGTTCAGCACGAAATGAAAAACAAGTTTACCAAAAGAGGAATTTTTCCATCATTTTTATTTCGGAATTTATGACCTGTTATTCCCGGACAAATTTTCGAATTTCAAATTAACAGAGTTCAACAGGTCATAACTTCCAAAATAAAATTGATGGAAAAATTGCTTTTTCAGCAAACTTGTTGCTCATTTTGTGCTGAACAACTTTGCTGAAAACAAAAAATTTCTATCTCAAACTCCGGAAAAGTTCTGCAATTTTGACCAGAACACTGCATTTTTCAGAAAGTTCGACTTCAACATTCACTAACTTCTGAAATGTAGCTGATAGAAAAAAAGTTTCTCCAGCCGTGTTGTTCCCTATTTTATGCTGAACAACTTTGCTGAAGACAACAAATTTCTATGTCAAATTCCTGAGCAGTTGCATAATTAAGACCGCTACTATTACCATCTATACCACTGCGCGCTGTCACATTTTCCGGAATTATTAGTCCGCGTTCGGGTAAAAGTGGCTGTAAGATAGCTCAGAACCGTGGCTAAAAAATATACCAAAGGTACCAATTGCCATGTAGAGCTAAAATGCGCCTAAAAACACGTATTTTGAATAAACAGTGATTGGGTACTTCAAAGTTAAGAAAATTGTAAGGTAAAAACTCAATTTTAGCGTCTTTACTGTTATAAACCTTTATGTTAATTTCGTTGTTGATTTTTTTAGAACAGTCTATAACAGTTGAGATGGTGTTTTTATCTCAAAACTTTTTTAACTCACAAATGTTCAAATTTTTATTTCAAAATTTGTGTTTCAATAGATTGTGTCATCAGTTTTACGTTTTTCGGTATTCAACGTGATGACACCACTTGAGAAAAGGGAGTAGTTCTATGTTGAGAAGTTAAACTTTTTTTATTTTATACTCAAAGAATGGAAAGCTTTTATAGCTGAACGCTTACCACTAGATTTATACTTTCTTTATAAAATACTTGTAAATCCTACTAGTCTAATAAAAGTTTGAAATTAAAAAAAGTTATTTCAGCTATGAAAAAAACATAGGGCAATAGTAGCCGCCTGTCTGTGGCGTCATCCGTTTATTTTCATAGCTGAATAAGGATCAATATAAAACTAAATTACCCCTGTCGGTGGCGTCATCCATTTTTTTCGAAGCTGAATAGGATTCTATAGAGTGGATGCCGCAACCGATAGGTGCATTTTAGTTTTATACTGATCCGTATTCAGCTATGAAAATAAGTGGATGACGCCATCGGCAGGCTGTTGCTATTGCCTGATGGAAAGTGATGCAAACCACGCTCTATTAGTAAGTAAAGCTCAATATTTTCTGGTTGCCTAACTGTGAGAGTTGCCGCTGCCAACACAAGTAGAGCTGGTCGAAATTTGACTTGAGACGGAAAAAATGGATTGATTGATAATTTTAATGTAAAAACTTAATTGGTTGTGTTTTGCTTCGATTTGCTTCAGTTAATACTCCCATATGATGTTGGTGGCGCCATCCATTCATTTTCAATAGATGAATACGGCAAAATATAAAACTAGAGTACTTTTATCGCCATCCTTTGGTTTCAAAGCTTAATACTGTTCAATACTCAACAAATAACATGACCAAATTTAACAAATCAATAGACGATGGAATCAGTTACGTGTTGAACTACATCTAACAATGAAATGAATTGATGGCGCTACTGTCAGTTGGTGACGCTCTTTATACCGAACCGTAATCAGCTATAGAAATAGAGATGGCGACATCGTTTGTCGGTGACTATTTTTTTGATTATTGCCCGATGCGAGCCGTTTCATTATATAGATCGAGTTTGTAACTTTATGTTGAGAGCGACGCCACCCGAGCTTCGGTGACAAATTGATGTCATGGCAGAGTGATGTACCCAATATAACAAGGAAAGTACGCACTAAATCACAGCCATGACACCGTTTTGTCACCGAAACTCAGGTGGCGCCGTGATTTTTCCATCTAAAAACGAATTAGCCGAACACGATTTCAGGAAAAAAACGGAAGGATGATCACATAGGTGGATGAGACGTCCCGAGGGTGAATGATATAGCCGTTACTTACTATTTGAATCCCGCAATATGTTCAATTTTTGACGTTTTTCTGACTGATAGTTCGCAAGGCTGGCAGCGCTCGTGAAAAATTAGAGCGGCGCTCGCACTCTCACTAATATCTCAAAAATCGAGCGGCGCTCGCGCTCGGAGCGGTGCTCTTAGCGCTCGAAATTTGCGCTCACTTCTCAATTCAAGAAAATAATGTAAGCTTTTCATTAATCTAAAGAATTTACAAGTATTCAGTTCATAGAATATGGTAGAAATAGTACAAGTCCGCACATCAGACATATGTTCTATACTGAATGGCAGAAAGTATCAATATATCATGTAGGGATGGGAACTTCTCAAAATTATCGGTATCGATAATTAGAGTAAATTATCGATAGTTGATTATCAAAATGATTATCGATAATTTGATAATTATCAAATTATCGACAGTCAAAAAGTTATCGATAATTATCAAATTATCGATAATTATCGATAATCGATTGAAATTTTACATTTTTTTTTCGATGGAAAACCTAATTTTAAGCAAATAGATTACAGGAAGTTGCGGGAAACGCGAAAAATTGATGGACATCAGTCGATTCGAATAGTCAGCACGGACATCTGTAAAATTGTTTGACACATTCGTTTATTACAGAAATATGAAGTAGCTACGAAACATTTGTCATCTTGAAACCTTTTTGAAGTAAAATACCAAGGTTTGAACTTGTTTCTTTTTAATTTCTTAAGTTTCTTCCTTGTAATTTTTACAGTAAACAAAACAGACAATATTGCAAATCTCATTCTAAATGAGAAGATGGATTTATGATGACAAGAAACTTGCAACTGCACACATTTTAAGAGCTTATGTTAATTTTGCTTCTAAATATTCGAATTTGCTTATGTCTATTACTTTCTCACTTTTCCCGCAACTCCCAGCCCCTAAATTTTTTTTCAATTGATAATTATTAATATTTTTAGTAACGATTTCTGATGTATTATGTTGATTATTAACATAACTCTTAATAGTCCATTCTGTGCAAACCGTGACAATTATCGATAAATTGATAATTATCGATAATTTAATAAATATCGATAATTTGATAATAATTGATATTTTGATAATTATCGATAACTATAAATTATCGATAATTATCAATTATCGATAATAACTTTGATAAAAAAATATAAAAAACATTATCGATAATCGATAATTATCGGTAAATGATTATCAATTTTATTATCGCCCATCCCTAATATCATGGCCAGACGTTAGAAGCGGGCCGTGAATTAAGTCGCAAGTTTAATATAGTTTTTGGTTGTGTTTAACCACATAAACACTAATGGTATGATAGATTTTTAGAACAAAAGAAGAATAATTGAATTCCTAGAACTTTATAAATTCGGGTTGATTTGGTTAAAGAAACTGTTTGCTCAACAAAGTTTGGTCTTTTCCAATCAATATAAGAGGACTGACTTTAATAGATTAAACAAGCTAGAGTTAATGTTTTCGTGCTACTGATATCACTTTTTACTGATTTTTAGATCCCTCCTCCCGTTCCAATTTCTTTCCTTTTTGGCGTGGTACTTAGTATACTTTTTTCGCAAATGATTTCACCACGAAACGAATAGGATAGCTCTGAGATCAAATCCGGTTGGAAAACTTTATAATGCATCAGAAAATTCAACGTTCTTGTTCATAAGTTGAGTTATTTCGTTAAAATTTTTTGGAAATTTCGTTCAAGCCCTCTCTTATGCCTCAATGCCTCTTCGTCGTAATATTAAACCTTTGTTTCATCAAAGTTAAGTTGTTTGAAATTTAAGATCATCAAAATTAAGAAATTTTGAAATTTTAACGACATAACTCGAATCGACCAGCGGAACTCCATAAAAAGGATTTATTCTTCGTTACAATATCATAGAGAATGAAATAAAATGTCATGGACGGACCTCCGGTCCAAAGAGTCCAGCTTAAGTTCAAAGCTTAGTTCAAAAGAGCTGAAGGAGCACGAGCGCTAAAAATGAACGGCGCTCGGACTTCCGCTCGTCAGTTTGAAAAATGAGCGGCGCTTATGCCAGCCTTGATAGTTCTAAACCAGAGAAATGGTACACCTGTGGCTGGGTAGAACGCTTATGTGAATGACAGCTGGGTTTCATGGGAGAGAATTACGTACAAAATTGGGCTGGTTCTCTCCCATACAGTCAAGCTGTCTTTCACATAAGCGTTCAACCTCGCCACAGGTGTACCACCTTATCATTTCTCTGATCGAGTTTGAAACGTATTTGTAAGTTACCTGTGCGTGTCGCAGCGGAGCATAAACCACACATTCTGCGATAAAAAGCAAATGAATGTAAATCAAACGAATGCCAAGCAATTAGTTAATAAGTTAATATCTTACAATCAAATGCATTGGCCTAATTCTCCGTTCTAGTATTCAATTGATAGATGGTTGGAAATATCTAAAATCTGCCTCAAACAAAAACTTTCTGCGAAAAACCCTTTAATATGTTTCACCACCAATTATTCATCCTACCAGCGTCGATAAACATTCTGTAAAAGTAATTTTGTGTACGTAACTATTTTACATTGTTTTCTATGCAAATTTTATATCAAACAAGCTTTAAAATACCCCATTTCGATGTAATCACTATGTTGGTATAATTGGTAACATTGTACGTGTACCTCGACGTGTGCATATAATTTATTTCGTTTACAAACTTTAACTGCTGTTCTAATTGACTTTATGAACAATTGTATATCCGAAACTTTTGCAAAACCTTACTATCATTGCTATCATTGGATATTGACGAGTTTTGTTGCTAGTCCATTTGGCGCCATGTTTTCCGAAATTAATGTTATATTTCTTGTGTTAGCTTTGATGTTATGGTGAACCGTTCAGCGACAAAATCTTTCGGTACATATCGAAAATTCACATAAACTTTAATGTATGTAAACATTTTCTTTTCGTCTTTTTGCAAAACTTTCATGCAACTCCATGTACTTAAGAGGGCATCATCAAATGTATGGAAAAATTAGATTGTCGAAACGTTTGGTCTTCATAGACCAAATGAGTCTCCCTGATAAACTAACGCGATCCGAAGTGACGTTGTGTTCGCTCACTGACGATAAAGGTAAAAGATGACATACTCAAGCATAAATATCCCCATCAGAAATTGTCAAAAATATTTGATAAAAGACGAATTTTGTGGGTTTTTCTCCCTAAAAAAACGATTCTAAGACTTGGAAAGCCTTTATTGTCATTAAGTGCCCTCTAAGCTGCTTCGGATCCCGCCCGCGCTCACCATATTCGGGATTTTGGGCCTAAAATTTTCGGAAACAGCAAAAATGCAAGCAGCAAAAATGTTAGCTGAATCAATTTTCGACAGTCCCGCACGACTTTGATACAAAATCCGAAGTTTAAAATGTTCTTAATTTCACAATCATGGTGAACATATTTCGTAATGTAATTGCAGAAATATATGCGGAAAGTTTCATGCAGTCATTGCTCGTTTTACACGATCTAACTAACTTGTGTTGTGAACAGGAAATCAATTTACTAATGATTTACGGCTCTATGCACTGCCGCTGTATGTTCTCTTCATTATCCAAATTATGGTCTAACCTTTCAATATACTGAACGTTTAGTTCAGATCTCCAGACTCAACCATTTTTATTCTCACTACCTATAAGAGCTCATTTTTTTCGAGAACTTTAAGATCGACTGATTGAAAGGCGTTTCTTTAGACTTTTTGATGAAATCTTACTCTCACTCCCTGTCAAGAAATCGAGAGAACCTCAGAATAACATACTTCAAAACGAATCCTTTTCTTTTTCCACATCACAGGCACAACACAGCATGGACTATTTTCGCGAAAAATTTTTACGAATTTACGAATTCGAAAGACGTAAAAGATCTACGCGTTCAAGCACCGACATTTCCCTTAGGATTTCAGAAGTAGGGAATGCAAAGCCGGTCCGGTTTTCGGTTTTTAAATCGAGAAACCGGTTTTGACTGAACTCCATTTTATTCTTAGTAAATTTATAGAGATTTTCCATTTTTCGTACCAGAAAACTCAAGTTTCGGCTCTTGCAGTCTAAGAAATCTTCAGGCCAAAGTTGTATAGAAGTTAATTTTGAACGTTAATCATCGGTGATTCGTCGGTGAATCAACGATGATTCACCGGGCAATCATCGTTGATTTACCTGGCAATTATCGATGATTCACCGGGCAATCGTCGACGATTCACCGTGTAATCATCGATGATTCACCGGCGAATCGCCGATGATTTGCAGAGGAATAAGCGACAATTCACCCTGGAATGACCTGTGATTCACAGTGGAATCACCTGTGATTCACAGTGGAATCACCTATGATTCATAGTGGAATCACCTATGATTCACAGTTAAATCATTTATGATTCCCCGGTAATTCATCAATCAATGACTTCACTGTAAGTCATCTGTGGCTCCACTGTGAATCATAGGTGACTCCACGGTGAATCATCTGTGATATCACTGTAAATAGCCGGCGATTCCACTATGAATCATCGAAGATTCCATGATGAATCATCGGTGATTTCAGGGCGAATCATTAGTGATTCCCCGGTGAATCATTAGTGATTCCCCGGTGAATCATTAGTGATTCCCCGGTGAATCATTAGTGATTCCCCGGTGAATCATTAGTGATTCCCCGGTGAATCATTAGTGATTCCCCGGTGAATCATTAGTGATTCCCAGGTGAATCATTAGTGACTCCCAGGTGAATCATTAGTGATTCCCAGGTGAATTATTAGTGATTCCCCGCTGAATCGTTGGTTATTCCCCGGTGAATCATTAGTGATTCCCCGGTGAATCATTAGTGATTCCCCGGTGAATCATTAGTGATTCCCCGATGAATCATTGGTGATTCTCCGGTGAATCATTAGTGATTCTCCGGTGAATCATTAGTTATTCTCCGGTGAATCATTAGTAATTCTCCGGTGAATCATTAGTGATTCTCCTGTGAATCATTAGTGACTCTCCTGTGAATCATTAATGATTCCCCGGTGAATCATTGGTGATTTTCCGGTGAAATATTGGTGATTTTCCGGTGAATCATTAGTGATTCTCCGGTGAATCATTAGTGACTCCCCGGTGAATCATTAGTGATTCCCCGGTGAATCATTAGTGATTCCCCGGTAAATCATTAGTGATTCCCCGGTGAATCATTAGTGATTCCCCGGTGAATCACCGATGATTTAGGTCAAAAATTAACTTCTTTGATTATACTCTTTCGCTACTTTCCTATACCCATGACGATGGTTTATTAAAAAAGCTACTTAATTAATAGATAGCGCCATCGACGTGGGGAAGTATTGCCTGATGAAAAGCGATGCTAAAATCAATCTATTGAGAGAAGACGGAATAGTTTGAATTTCTAATCTCTCATTATAGAAAACGCTCTCCGAAAATCCCTCAATTTTAGAAAATAAATCAAAGGCTTTGATACCAAGAACCTTACTTTGAAAAGTGTCGAATTTTCCTAGAGATGTCAAGGGGCTACAATCGGCCGATTATTTAACTATATAAATGGAACATTTTCTCTTTTCGTGCTTCGAGTTGTATGTTTCGAAGCACTCACTAAACAATTTTAAAATTTTCATACTCAAGGAGATTGAATATTTCAATTATGTTGAGAATTAATTATCGCTTTCATTCGGTATGCCCCAGCAAAACTAACAATAAATTGATGAACAAAATAAATATAAATAAATTAATTATATAATTATGTGTATACGCAATGTTTTTTTTTTCTTCTTCTTAGTAGTATAACCATAGCAAAATCCGACAGCCACCTTGATAAATGACCATATCTCATTATATGGTGCCTTCTATACTCATATACCTCTCTCTCTATAAAATATATTATTCCTAAGAAAAACCAATTGTCGGTTTAACTATATGACAACTAATTGTTGAATATGGAAAAAAAATAGTTTTAATAATATATTGGTCTAGAAATATTTGTGTGGAACACATCGAATGCTTACCAACTGAGCCATGAGAGTTACAGAAAAACATCGTGTACACAAGAGGCAAAAGGTAAGACAAATAATCACCTAACATTAAAAATTCTTGAAGATAAATCTTCACAATAATAATGGCATTAATCAATCAAATCAATCAAACATATGTCAGCAAAATTGGTAAAAAATTACTATGGAATAAAAAAAGATTTTTGTATATTCAACAATATAAATTATAGACCTTTGTAATTGTTATTATTTATTTATTTATAAAGCGTGTTTTTTTTTTGGTCGGAATATTTCAATTATCGATCGAAATAGTGACTTTCTAAAAATTTTAAGTGTTAAAGGTTATGTCGTATATTGAGAAGTAGTTTACCAATCATAAATCATAACAAACATTATGCTGCAGACAAAGTGTATCGCAGGAACGAAGTTATCACAGGGGATATGAATATGATCCACATCCTGAAGACAAACATTACAAAAAATTTACGCAGACCCGTGCGATTTCATCTTTACGTCTGTAGCTCGTTTCCTCAAATTTAATGGGCGATATGAATTTTTCCCTCAATATGGGAATTGTCACCCAGGGAATTATCGCCCAGACAAATTAGAATTATCACCCAGACAAATTAGAATTATCACCCAGACAAATAGGAATGATCACCCTATCATTCAGGAATAATCACCAAGTAATTTATACAATGAAAATACCTCTTGAATTGAATGTAAAACACCCAATTTGTATAAGGAAAATGCCCTGCTGGGTGATATCTTCAGGGTGATACATCTAAGGTGATACATGTAGGCGTAGGGTGATATTCATGGGCGATGATTTCCCGGGTGATAATTCCCATTTGTGTGGGTGATAATTTACTGGGTTATAGTTTCCATTTTTTTCGGTCTGGGGGATAATTCCCTGGGGGACAATAGCCGTTATAAATTTAATGAATCTAAAATTCAACATTGACATCCAATCCTCATTGCAGCGTCCAATCCACATCCACAATGCGGCGTCCAATTCATTATTGCGGCGTCGGCTTATGTCAAAGTATACAATATTTCATGGCAAAACGCATATAATTTCATGCGACGATATGATTGTGATCATGAAATTTCGTGTGCTTTGAAATAAGCCGACGTGTGTATTTTGCCCAAAATCGTCCACCCCTTATGTGGATCAGAGCTCGGACTGTTCCAGATTTCGTTTCAAAAATCGTTTTCACCACGTGTGCATAGCTGTGGTGAAAGCGAGGTGAAAACGATTTTTGGACCGAAAGCAACGAGTTGTGTGGTGAAAACGACTTTTGACACGAAATCTGGAACAGTCCGAGCTTCAAATTATCGAAGCCGCTTTGAAGAAACTCACTATCTGAAAGGAAACACGTTCCAGCTCTGCTGCTAAGCTAAAAATTGGGGGTGTAAAATGTGCACTACGTTCTTTGGAAGAGCTAGAACTGAGTATGGAGCTGTTCTTTGAGTGAGTTAGGTGAAGTTCACTTTATTTACTAAGAAAGGTTTGCCGACAAAAACTCAAAAATAAGCGGTAGCAAGAGCTTGATTTTTCCATTTTTTTGAGTATAAGGTGTCTGCAAACTCTAACAGTTGTTCTAGAAAGAAACTTTTTAAATGAGAAATTACGGCTTTGAAGGGACATTTTTGTCGTAGTAGAGGGTGAAAACACCGGTTACGATCCTGTTTAGAAATTGCTTTAGTTACGAGCCTCTATTGTCTTTTCCTTTGTTCTCAAAAAAGAACAAAAGAAAGGCTTGTAACTAGCACAGGGCTCGTAATCGGTGCACTTACCCGATATTCCGGAATTTCCGAGCTGCAAAACGTATACTCCATCATGATGAACAAGAAAGAAAGAACAAAAAAAATTATGGAACAAAAACTAAAAAAATCAAAAGAAACTAAAAAAATACAACGAATAAATTCAAAAAACCAGGTTCGAACGGAATCCACGCTGTTAGTACTGCGTCGGCTAATGTCAAACTATATGAAATTTCATGACGATAATTTCATAATCTGTCAAGCGATGAAAAATGGTGTGATTGTCAGATCATGCACTTCGTCATGAAATTTCGTATACTTTGACATAAGCCGACGTCGTACAAATCTCGTGGATTCATGTTTATCCACATGAACGTTAACTTCCAGAAAGAAAAGTTGACACAATCATTATCAATGAATTAATTTAAATGATTCACTGAGAAGAATAGGAATTGCAGGTTCTTCACTTATGCCCTCGTACTGTAAAAATTCTGATGGTTGTGAAACTCTTAACCCCTTAATACTTCGTACGCGTCTAAAAATCCCGAAATACCACGATTACAAACATTTATCAAGCTGAACTGGCCATAAGCAAAATAAAATGATTTATCGATTCCATTCGAACATTTACATCTATAATATTTTGTCGCGGACTTTTAATTTATTTCGCTTCGATTAGTTTTTACTCCAACTTCAGTCCGAAAAAAGCTGATACCTTTTTCATTATTTTATTTGTTTTAACGAACACGACGATCAAAAACAAAAACAAAAAGTTTATTCCCGCAGTGCCTTAAAAGGCGCCAATGTCTCGCACTCCATGGGGTTCTTCCTTTGCGTTTTTCAGTGCATTTTGTTTGGCGTGTAAAAGGTTCGGAACCTCAGATGTTTCATTAATATTTAAAATAGTGATTATGTGTTACAACTTTGTCAAATATTTCAAATACTTTCGGGTGGGTGTAATTAGTTATGTATGAAGTCTTTGCCTTTCCCACCGTTGTGTTGTTGTAGAATTTATGTTTTCAATGAACCTCAACTACTGAAACGCATAGCTAGGAAATAGTAGATTAATGTTTCATTGGAGTATAATAGCAGGCGTGTATCTACACTGTAAACGAGTGCTATTAACTCCAGAGCAGTATTAATGCATTCGCTGTCGGTGTGTTAGTAGAGCGTTTAAGTTGGTTAAGACCGTATATAAGTCAGTTAAACCAACGCACCTAAAAACGTGAACGGTTAAACTAACACACCTCCAGTGCTTCGCTCCTATGCAGTAATATACTAGTATCGCAATAGTCGGTACACGGGTACACGAATTTGTGACAGATTGTTACGGGCTTTAGGGAGGGGGGGGGGGGGGGTTGTAGAAAGGTGGGGGGTTTGTAGAAATGTTACGTTACAAACACTTTTACAACCAAAAACTTATATTTTTAATTAAATTTGGTCAAAGTCGCATACCAGAAACTTTTTTGTGATAATCTGTTTCACTTGGTGATGTGGTGACCAGTTATCTTTCTCTAGTTTTGACAAATCATAAGATACCACGTTGAGCGTCATAACATTGGCTTGTTTTTGTTAAAAAATAAATTCCTCAGTTTTGTTACCTAACAGGGGGGCGGGGGTTCGAGTGATTGTGACAGTGTGTGACAACGATGGGGGGGGGGGGGGTAACAAGCCAAAAATGTGTTACGTAATTTAGGGACAGCCCCCAACGATTTCCCGGTGTCGTTGTTAGGATTTCCCGTAGACCGGGAGGGGGGGGGCGTCTACAATAGATTTTTTTTGGAATTGTGTTCCTTAATTAGCAGTTAGGGTTTTCAGTATCGATCCAACGAGTAAAGCGTCGCAGGCGAAAATATTTGCTTGTAATTGTAGGGTTCATTGTAAATTAGAATTTTATTAATTGGCTAATTCCGTGTAGCGCCGCAGGCGAACATTTTGAAAATATGAACATTCAAGTTCGTTTTTTCTTTTAAGTTTAAGAAGCTCGGGCTCCTCTTGCTCTAATCGCACTTCCCGGTGGCTTTGACTTGTAGGTAGCTTTGACTTCCCAGTGCTTTTCACTTCCCGGTGGCTTTCACTTCCCGGTGCTTTTGACTTCCCCGTGGCTTCGACTTCCCGGCGGCTTTAACTTCCCTCTTCTTGTTGCTTTTTACTTCCTGGCGGCTTTCACTTCCCGGTGGCTTTCACTTCCCGGTGGCTTTCACTTCCCGCTTCCCGATGCTCTTGACTTACCGGTGGCTTCGATCCACCCACTCTAATCTAATCTACCGGTTGCTTTTGACCTCCCGCTTCCCGGTGTTTTTGACTTCCCGGTGGCTTTCTTTTCCCGGTGGTAATTGCTGTGTAGTAACAAAATTTCCTATGGTCCAATTTCCCGGTCGAAATGCATAAATTCCCGGGGTCCAGGATCCCGCCATCCATGCACGCCGGAACTACTTGACCGGACATATGTACCTTTCAGGGAAAAACAATGGAGACTCGATTTTAAGGCCCTGGCTGAGTCTAAAGACCAAAATAAAAAAATGTTCTTCCATAAATTGTGAGGCATGCTCACACCTTTATTGCCCAAAATGACGATCGGAAAAGACTTACTCGAGTTACGTACAAAAGATCTAAAACCACTTAAAAGGTGAAGTTGCACATATTGATGGCGCATTTTGTTACAGTTTTACTGAGAATCTCCAATACATTCAGCAATTATAGTTCTTTCATGCACTAGAATGATCCTTCCTCTAGTGCAGGAAACTGCTAGATCTTGAATCCGAAGTACGCAGCCTTCAAAAAGTTGCAACAAGTGGAAGACTGCATTTTCGGCTAGGAAGCCTGGGATCAAAAAATGATGTAAGGCAATGTTAAAGCCAATAGCAGGTACTTCTTAGAAAAATAATTTTCAATTTTCAATCTGTGCCGTCGAACCATGATAAAGTACGCAGCCTGGTGCCAAAAATTTAAGCATATCACTATGACGGCATTGACGAATGATTCACTACGCATCAATTTTTATACGCAATGATAAATACTAAAAGTATTTATGTAATTTTTCCTTGATCGTGAATTCAAACTAGGTGAGGGCTTTTCTCTGCTTGTCGATGCAATTTTGATCTTGACACCAGGCTGCCTTCTTGAGCTATGCTCGTCTAAATGTAGAAGGCAGTGGCAGCCCGGTGCCAAGATGAAAATTGGTGCGCTGCTACGCATTCGGCAATGCCGTTACAGTTATATTCTTCAATTTTTGGCACCAGGCTGCCTTCTTTTTCATTGTTCAAGGTCACATAGAGGGCAGCCTGGTGCCAAATCTAATAGTTTTGCGCCATAATGTACTAGATACAAGATTCAAACTTCCCCAATATAATTTTTTGGCACCAGCCTGCCTTCCCCAACTTGGCTACTGCAACACCACCAACGTCCCTAACTAAGCAACCATTAACCCTGTTATTTGGTCACATGTATCTTGTTGACCATTTACAGTTTGTTGGCATCCGGTTATGGATTGAGTAGTTTTTGTTAAAAGAAAACAAAGGCCAAATATTTTTCAATTTAAATTTCAATTGCGAATCTCAATTTGTCTTTACATGACAATTATTGCATCATTGTTCGCGGGAAATTGTTTTTTCTTTATGTTGCAAAGCTTCAAATCATTTCCAATTTAATTTAATTAACTTGCAAACTTGGGCCAATTATTTGGCGCCCTTCAATCTAGCTACGAAAAAAACGATTTCACTTTAACAACACGTAAAGACATAAATTAAAGTCAAGAAAATCAGCTCAGCAAACACTCTGTTGTTAGCCCTACTATATTTAAGAATAATAAATGCAAAACTTTTTTTTAAAGCCACTCGCTTCTATTAACGATAACTTTTAATTTTCAGTTTCTTTTTGTTAACCTCCAATTTTCTGTCTATACAGTTTTTTTGAAGACTATGCAAATTATATTCACAAATTAGTCCAATTTAAATTTAAAAGAAACAAGTTGTCTAATAATAGGTAAGAGCATTTAAGTAGCTAGCTTCAAACCAATCAAAAAATAAAACAAAATCAATAATACGTCTGTCGTAGACTTATATTTTTTGTTGCCTGTCACTTTTCATTAGAATGGAATCATTGGAAATGCCGAAAATAGCTATCTGGTGAGTGCAACCCCTTTTTATACTTTTTTTTCACAAATTCATGAATAAATCCCCAATGAATTTTCCACTCGGTCAATGGGTTCTTGTCTTCCTATCAGGTATTTGGTGAGAGTAAATAAATTTTATCGACACAAAAGATATATTGCGGTTGTTAGCATTCACAATTCACCTATAACATTTTACCCTTCTATTGATGCTCTTTCGATTCACGCAAATATTTATGTACAAATGAATGGAAAATAAGAATTTTCATAGTGGGAGATCTAAAGAAAATTCCTTGGCGAAAAAGGACTTACTTCTTTGCAAGACGGCTTTGATATTTGAAAACGATAATTCCAAACTTTACAGAAGCAGTTAAAGAGAGCTTCGAGCTTACGCCGCGCCGCCACTATCCGTTTGAACGAATGAAGATCCACAGCGAATCAAACTCGAAAATCAGTAATAGGACGTAAGTATATACTTTGTACATCTCTGTCGTCTTAAAGGAAAAAAACTTAAAGAAAATCAGCGAAGATTTTCATCGAATTTCGCCAAAAAAATCAAATTACATAGCGAAGAAATTTAACAAAACAGTCCTGCTTTCATAGGGAGAGAAAACCTAGAGAAAATCAGCGAAGATATCAACGAAATTCGCCAAAAAAATCGAAATTAAACAAAAGATTCTTGGAGTTTGTTTGTTAATTTTGTCGTTGATTTGATTTTTTTCGGCGAAATTTGTCGAAAATTTTCGCTGGTTTTCTCTAAGTTTTTTTCATTATGACAGCATGATTGGCCAAGAATTGTTTAATTTTGTCGCTAATTTGACTTTTTTGGCGAATTTCGTTGAAAATCTTCGCAGATTTTCTTTAGGTTTTTTTTTCTTATGCTAAAATATTAAAGAAAACCCTTTGAACTCTAGAAATGTTGATTTGGTATATGCTGCAGGATAGAAGGAACATTTGAATGACAGTTGGCTTCTTTCAAAAATGCTAGCAAATTTGTTCTCACCGTTCTGTAATTCACATATTCCTACAAAGAAATGCTAAGTTGGCTGTGCCTGGTTGGAATGCGCATGTCGACAGGCGTATTTTTCACAGGATAATTTGACATGATGGTTTCATGCAAAACAAAATGAAATTCAACATGCCCATTCTATCTAGGCACAGTGGTGCCAACTTATAATTTCTCTATATCCACGGCTTTAGTGCGTCAACGGCTTATGTCAAAGTATGACGTCACTATAATGCGACATAAGCCGTTGACGCAGTAAAGGCGTGGATTCCTCTCATTTACATGTACCTTCTGTCTTGCCGTAGGCGTACCAGCTTACATTTCTTTGTTTGCCACTTACATAGTTTCTGTATGTAATTCGGATGTTTTTTTAATTTTTGTTTATTTGCACATTATTTTCTCTTATATTGAACCTGTTTTTGCGCCCCTGGGTTTGAGGAAACGTCTCCTTCATTTTTCGTTATTTACCCAAAAAAAATTTTCTCAACTTTTCCCAAAGATCATGCCCGCAGCGGTAGCGGAGGGCGTGACGCAGTCCGCACACCCCAAAAAAACGTCCACAAACCCAAAAAACTCCATACAAAAACCTTTGGGACAAGGAGCCATATATATGCGAACTTATGAGTTTCAGGAAACGTCAGTCTCGGCCCCAAATGCAAAATTTCATATGCCGCTTTGCCAGGAAAATTCTGGAAAAGCCGTGGCATGTGGAAAGTGGTCAATTTTGAGGGTTTTTTTAGGTAATGCTCGGAGTTTTCGAATTTTAGCTCCGGAGTGACAATAGCTAGAGAGTTGGTTTCTTCTAGAAACTTATAGAGTTTGGTCAGGAGAATTTTTTAGCATTTTATGAAAATGGCTGCCAACTGTCAAAGTGACATCATCTTGGTCTTGGATTTTTTGCTAAATTCTGAATTGGAATACCTAGACAGTTGGTTTCTTCAGGAAAGTTATATGAATCACTGAGAAGAATTGGTGATACGAAGTGTTCCGAAGGCAGGCGAAGGTGACACAAAGTATTCCGAAGGTAGCCGAAGTTTATACGAAGTGTTCCGATGGTAGCCGAAGGTGTCGAAGAACAATTTTTTTCGGAAAGAAAATTTTTTTCGGGGAAAAATTTTTTTTGGAGAACAATTTTTTTGGAGAAATTTTTTTTTAGAGAAAATT
>CM055405.1:22019877-22066961 GCA_029228625.1 Pseudolycoriella hygida | reverse complement strand
TTCAAAGACAATTTTTTTCGGAGAAATTTTTTTTCTAAGAAAATTTTCTTTTTTTCGGAGAAATTTTTTTTCAAAAAATAGTAATTTTTTCAACAACTGAACACTTACAAAACGACTGATATCACAACAAAAACCTCTTTAAAGGTAGAGTGTGACGCAGTGTGTTTTGCAGCGCAAAAACTGAAAGTACAGAATAATTGTTTCGTCATCGAGTCCGGCATTTGTGACGCAATTTTTTCAACACAACGTAATTTTGTATTAAAAAAAGCGCAGTAATTTCTTCAGGAAATCAAAACTTTGAACACAAGGTTCCATTCAAACAAACTTCTGCGTATTATCGGCGATAGCGTCACCTCAAGCGATATCATTCATTTTGGAAGCAGACTTACGGACTGCGTCACACTCTACCTTTAAAGCGGTTTTTGTTGTGATTTTATCTATTTTCCCAATTTTTATTTCCTGAAAAATGTGAGAAAAATGGCAAAATTTCGCTTGAATTACCCTTAACTCTTGACTGCAGGCATAGCTCCAGACGTCTGTTTATTTAGAGCTCACAATC
Source organism: Pseudolycoriella hygida (assembly GCA_029228625.1). Taxonomy (NCBI): domain Eukaryota; kingdom Metazoa; phylum Arthropoda; class Insecta; order Diptera; family Sciaridae; genus Pseudolycoriella; species Pseudolycoriella hygida. Next base: position 22,066,402 of record CM055405.1, on the reverse strand, counting down.
TACCGACCACGGGATTCTTTGGAATGTTATGAATGTAGACAAAAGATTTGCTTATGTCAGTGTACAACTTTGTGCAAGAAAATATTTTGAAATTTTAAAGAAATTTAATTACATAATTCAGAGCTTTTATGCTGTCTCTTGAAGAACGAAACAAATGAACTTTAAAGATTGTCTAAGTTTAACAGTTTAAGATTAAGAACTCTAACTACGGCCGTACACTTACGGATTGGTCATATCTATTCAAAATAGCAGAACATAATTTAAAACTTGTACAGAACTTATACACACACGATAAGATAAAGCAAATCCTTTACTAGAATGGTTGAAATCCGGGGAATGTCATGCCGGCAAAATGTTATGCTTAATATGTGTAAAACAAGGGATGCAAATCTTTCAAAAACTTTTCGCTTACTTAAACTTTTGTGTGATGTGCTTGACGGGAAACTTTTCCACTTACGTAATCTATGACGAAACCCTTTCGAAGATTTTCCAATCAAATGTGAATTGTGGGATTTATTTACTGTCACTGAAAGATTTAAGTACGGGTTTTCAACTTGAATAGTAGGTAAAAGATAAAAGGGCATTTTTTTGCATGCAAATCTTATTACCGTAACAGGAAGATATAAAGGCATTTATTTAAGTTCTACACATTTTCATGATTGAAATGGTTCGTCTGAGAGATGTGAATTTACAATCAAATTTAATTATTCTCGGTGCCAGAGGTGAACCAATTGCTTTTCTGTTCACATGTTTTGCGATGCACTTTCCACATGTGTATACCATTTCGTTTGGTAATGAGTATGTGATGGAAACGACACTCCACGGGCATATCTTTTTAAGAAACTAATTTACTTGAAATTAATCCTTTTCTTTATTCGTTTCCACATTCGTTTGAACAGTTTGGAAATGTATGAGTTTTGTATTTTAAAAAGCAAACAATACATCGTTGTGTGTGGAATAGTTGGTCGTCAAATTAAGTGAATCACTCAGGAAATTGAACATGCTCGTGCGATTACTTTTGATACATCTTTCAGAGATACTTATGTGTGCTTCCGTTTACCCACCTCCCTATCTTCGTCTATTTTAACCAGAGACTTGATCGAATCATTTGACATTTTCTCACATTAAAATTAAAATGCAACGAAAATTATCTCCCAAGAAAATTAGTTTCATCAGATGTGTAGATTGATAGTCTATGTGCGAAACCCAGCCGCCTTGACATGTCTTTACTTGATGCACTGCAGTGGCTTGTAGTAAACTACAGTGGTCTGTAGTGAACTAAAATGTTCTGTAATGAACTTCTATGGTTTGTAGTGAATTTCAATGATAAACACAGCATCATCAGCACAACCAATTCTATTCACACTATATTGAACGCTTATATACATACATTTTGCTAGGTAGACAAATTCGTTTTTCAGAACGATATATGCACGGCATCTTCATCGTTCGTCATTAAAAAAAAGCCAACCACCAATTTAGTTTTTGGATTTATTCTCACGACTCTAACTCCTGTGTGTTGTACTGTATTTACAGCTGAAAGTATCATCAAATGTGATCATGCACGGTGTATCTTTTAGTTGAGGTAGTAAAGATGCACACAACTCTGTTTTGTTTTATTCGTTGCTAACATATTTCGCTTTTACGAGCATATACACTGATTCTTAGTAAATTGCTTGGCAGCATCGTATAATGATAATAATGATTCGGAACGCCTACTTTGAACTCTAGCTTTTAACCGTGTGCATACCATTGTATGAAAGTCCCTTGCCATATTTTAGAGCTGTATACCTACGCTGATTTGTTGTGATTGGCAAAGAGCAAAAAGTGGCATATGAGTTATATATCTCTATTCTCTAAGCACTAACTGTCACATAAAGTTGCAACAAATTCGACAATGAGTAGATAAACATGTACCGTACGCTTGCCTGATATTTTTAGTGCGGAAGAAACACTGGATGTTAATTCATATGAATTCTCACTAAAATGATGTAAATGTAAACCGTCACTGTGAATCTATTTAGTAGACTGATATCTGAAATCTACACTTTCATGTGAAGCTTACTATTAACTAGTGATAGCTACTTTATATTTTAATTCTTGCTGTTCGTCCGTCCTTCCGTCTATTTACTGCACCTCACTACACCTCACTGCACCCAGCTTTTTTTTAAGGGTGAGGAAATTTTCATAGACAACCGGTCTAAGGTAGTGTTGGAATCCATTCTTCAATGACCTGTCAACTGAAACCCCCTTATTTACTCTCCCTGCTCTTTTCTCCCCGGAACTTCGTCCTAACTGTTTTGGTAGTTTGACCCTCCCTTTTCTTCTTTCTATGACATTCGCTATCTATCTTCCGTCAGCGTTTTGCATATGGGCATCGCTTCTAGGGATATCGTTCGGTATGCGCTTAGACTCTTATGCTTGTCAGCCTTTGGGCTCTATTAAGCCTCCTCCGCTTCGTATCTAGCGCCTGTATCCACGCTGGTTTACCGTAGCGCAATATCGATAGGGTGACGCTTACTAAGAGCCATTGGCATTATTGTGGCCAGTGCTGCGGTGGCTTTCATTACCTTTTCGCACGTGTAGTCCACACGACTATTGAAATTTCTGTGGTTGTCCAGCATAACTCCAAGGTACTTTAATAGACGAGTGGATGTGATTTCTTATCCTTCAATGTTCATAACGATCCGCTCAGTTTTTTTGCAGTTATGGGCCATCCATAAATGACGTCCAGTTTTTTCAGTGCTGCCAGCACATATAAATCGTTAATAACTCGATAAATATCCATTCTGGCGAGTCAAATGTGTGTTCTACCCCCTAAATACCTCCTCTAATTGGGGGGTAGGACACATGTTTGACTCGCCAGAATGGATATTTATCGAGTTATTAACGATTTAAATGTGCTAGCAGCACTGAAATAACTGGACGTCATTTATGGATGGCCCATTACTGACTAGCATGATCTCGGTTTTTTGGTTCTTGTTTTCTCTTCAGTTTTGCCGTTGTTACAACCAGCTGCATCTAGGAATTCAACTTCTTTGAATTCATTCTATCGCTACGTTTTCACCCTTCGTGTCCTCCGTGCGTCTGTCTGTGCACTGCACCTAGCTGCAACCACCGGCACCTAGGGAATCAACGCCTTTCACTTCACTCTATCGCTACTTTACTCTATCCATGTCAATGGATTATTTGAACAATGAACCTCTGTCACGCTCTGACGACAATCCTTATAGCATTATAACTTGCGTGATTGTAAATCGTAGGAGAAGTCGCTTCGGCTATAGTAAAAAACGCTTTCGGCAGCGATTTTTCGTTAATACGTCATCTATACGAAGAATCAACGTTAAATTGTTTTTTCTTAATTAGAATAATTCCATCTTGTAAGGATGGAATCATGGATGGATGGATCATTAATAAAAAAAGTCACCCGAATGAAAGTTTTTTGAGCTGTCGCATATTCTTTGTTATTTTTATTTTGAAAAACAAGGCGAAAAAACGTCGTTTCTGCAATAGAAACGATTAAATAATAAAGTATGTATCACTCAAAGGGGGAGGGGAGTGTGGACCCGTGTTACTTCACACGAAATTTTTGAAAGCGTTTGATATTTACATTCTTCTTTAATTTCTATCGATTTTTAAATAGCTCGGTGCTACAATCTTTTTCACAAAGTTTTTACAAAGGAATGGGTATTCTTACAAATACTCGAAAGTCGTTGGGCCCCTCCTTCACCGCTCGTATTTGACTGTTTGACAAAATGAATGAACGAATATAAAATCTCGGCGATTCTTTTGTTAAATTTTGTCGCTAATTTGATTTTTTCGGCGATATTCGTTGAAAATCTTTGCTGATTTTCTCTAAGTTTCTTATGACGATAGGCACAAAAAAATAGCTCAGTCCCAAAGTATATAAACGGAGAAGGTAATGCAGATCCTGAGGGAATCACAAGAAATAAGGAGTCCAAGTTTGAGGTGCATATTGTTTTTGTCATGTTGCACTCATATGAAATTGGCTTCGTCAAGTTGCTGTAATTGCTTCGTTTCATATATAATATTTTTCACTTCATCACTAGCTGCAACGTGACGCAACGTGACGCAACCGAATTCTATATGTGTACAACATGACAAAAGCAATATTCACCGCAAACTTGGACTCCGCAGCTAAAGGGATCATTATATTGAGCGCGATGCGAATCGCATCGAGTAAGGTTTGTATGAAAATTGAACTTGACAAAAAAATTTTTTGATTTGTGAAGTTGAGATTTCACACAAACCTGACGCGATGCGATTCGCATCGCGCCTTATATAATGACCACTTAATTGTGGATCTGCGCTACCTCCAGTGTTTATACTTTGGCTCAGTCCAGCTTCACATTATGTCAATGTCAAATTTTACGCTGATCCGTATTCCTTGCATTGCATTGGCAGCGTTGCCGTCGCAGTGGTAACTGCTAGAAAATCTTAAAATTTCTGCGGCAGATGCGCTTTCTTACCAATCCAATGTTTTATAGCGACAACGACCCCGCTTGCGGATCCATCACTCGTTCATTACCTAGTACTTAAAAAATATATGTCTTACTAATTTCTGAAGCAAATATTTTATACAAGGGGGGGGGGTCGAGGTATAACATCTATATATATTCTTCAATGTAAGGGGTGAGAAAAAATTATAGGGGGTCCCACCCCTCCAGGGGGGGGGGGGAATTTTCAAAAAAAAAAAAATTCAACTAATGATTGGGAAATGTTTGTAGAGATGAGAAAACATGTTTACATTGGTCGGGGAGTGGATATTTTACGTTTTGAAAATTTTCGTAGAACAAAAACTTTATTTTTTTCAAACTTCTCATAAATTTTGTATGAAAAAGTTGTGGTAAAGCATCATTTATCAATGGGTTTTGAATTGTAAAGTTGTATTACAATGGAAACTATTAAATAAATTTTATTTTTCGAAAATACATAATGTTTCAATATTGTGGTGAGAGATAAAGTGATGAAAAATCACGTCGCTGAGACCTTTTCGATTACTGTTTCAATTCAGCGCCGCAGAAACATCAACTATCTCATGAGGCTTGAAGCGCCTTTCCAACGACACCTCATTTGTTGAGTTGCGATGTATACTTCCGATGTGGCGAGTGTTCAAAGTTGGTTTTTTGGGCTACGACGACATGTGAACTTTCGTAAGTTAAGAAATACAGCCATTTTTTGCGCGAATTGGTGAATTATTTTTTCTTTGTATTTTATTTTTGTTAGCAATTGGAATTAGAAAGTAATTATGAAATAAAGCTGTCTTTTTCTCAAATTTCCATGAAACGAGTTATACGAACTTTTTTAAATGATGTGTCTTTTTACAAAATACAACGCAATGGGTTAAAGGACTTTTTGTTGGTAATAGGTGGGCTTTACAAAATGTGACAAAACGGGTTGAAGGAAATGTTTTCAATGATACGAAATTTCAAGAGATACCCCAAAAAGGATTAAAGCAAATGATGCGGCGTTTTACAAAATGTTACGAAACGAGTTATAGTGAATGAATGATGCGTCCTTTCAAAAATACCCCGAAATGAGTTATAGGAAATGCAATCATTGATGCGTCCCTTTAAACAACGCCATGGAACGGGTTGAAGCAATGTTTTGAATGATGCGTCCTTTTACAAAATGACATTGAACGGGCTAAAAAGATTTTTTTTCAATTAAGTAATTTTACAAAATGTCACGAAACGAGTCACAAGAATTGTTTATGGTGTTGAATTCTTTTACAAAATGTTACAAAACGAGTTATAGGAAATGCAATAACTGATGCGTCCTTTTACAAAATGTCACGAAATGGGTTAAAGGAAAGTTTTTAGATGATTAGTTCTTTTACAAAGTGGAACGCAACGAGTTATAGGAAATGTTTTCTGTAGTCAGTCCTTTTACAAAATGTCACAAAACGAGTTATAGGAAATAAAATACACATGCATAAATCACATACACTTACTCAAAAAGCCCCCCCCCCACACACACACACACACAAACAAACACACAGTAATAGGCTTGTAAGCGGGGAATATCCGTATGGGGCGGCACGCTGCAGGCGGGGGTTGTCCGTATGAGGCGGCACGCTGCAGGCGGGAAAAAAGCGGGGGTCCAGGGGGCGGCAGCCCCCTGGTATATAAAAAATACCCTTCTAACCCACACAATTCTGATAAGCTAACGATTTTCTGCGTTACCACCCAAATTTTGGTAAGGAAACTAGGATAACCGATGCAGCCTTGGCTGCTTAATCGTCTGATAGCGGGGAAAAAATTCTGACCTCGCGGGTAAAAGTACTAGTTTTCGTGATTAATCAACAAATTTTAGCAGGAGAATTACTTCAAAACATACAAATGACAAAATTCATAATATGTCAAGCGACGAATCGTAAATGAAAATAAAATCGTGATGAGATTTTCTTACATTTTCATTTTAAGAACATTTGAAAAAAATCTTCACAAAGGGAGTCAGTAACCCTTCGTTCATTGAAATGTCTACAACACTTGAGTCTTTCATTGCAATTTCTTGGCTCCATTTGTTCCATACAGGTATTGATGTGTGGATTAATTGTGGGTCTCAATGTTAATAGACCAATAGAATTTTGAACACTGCACCCACTAAAATTTGTTTCAGGCTATTGGATTTCATTAAAATTCTATTGTAATGCAGCACACACGCATATGACATTTACGAAATAAATTTCTCATACAAGAACTCGCCATACGATTAATGGCCACAAATTTTTAACATTTAACAAGAAATAATTTTTTTTTGACAAGTTGAGTGATTGATTTCCTTAAATTGAAAAGCACAAAGTTGAATCAATTAATGAGGTCATTGCTGTCCGTCCACTATACTTCGTCCACATGATGCATAAAGCATAGAACAGTAATGAATAGAGATGAGCATCATTCACAAACGATAGAGATTTGTTCGATATTTGGCTATTTGAAATAACAGAAAAAAAAACATTGTCTTAATCATTGTTTATGATGATGCCCAGTGGGAGACATTTTATATCTCGAATCCATCATATGCTGCCGGTAATTTCGTTCTTATTTTTCTCTCTTTAAATCGCCTTCATTCGTTATTGTACAATTTTTATATTAAAGTTTCTCTGTTATTATGGATGTTGATAAATGTTATGCATGGCTATAAAGACACCGCCATCATATTGACAAAATGGTCAACTGATCGATTCCGATTGTTATATATTGTGGATTCGATTTTTTTTCTGCTCTTCGTTTCAAATCAGTTCTGTTCATCATAAAGCATTGCTGAATGTTGACTGGTTGGATACATGCAACAACAAAACAGTCTCAAATTAGAAATAAAAAAAAAACTATCCTGCAGTTTGGTTCATAAGATTTTCTTAAATTATATTCTCATAGCAGGAGATTGGCCAACAGATTGTCTATACCTTACAGATGACTGTTATTAATTAATAATTGAAGATTATATACACATGATAATGTAATTAAATTTTTTTTACAGTATTTACATATGCTACGCGAACAATTTTGTGCGTATAATTGCCTTTGAATTAGAAGCATAGCTGTGAACTTACGGGCTTTTGTGATCCATAATGATGATAACAGTGACACAATAGACCATAGAGCCGCACAAAAATGGCAGTGGCGATCAGCGAATAAAAAGTTATAGTTAAATGATATTTTTTTTAACATTTTTTTTATCGTTCAAATCATGAATAGCGTGTGTCATCGGCTTATGTCAAAGTATAGAAAATTATCGTGATTTTCATACTACTTTGACAGACGCCGATGTCGTCAAGCCAAGCTTTAAGAAGGGTGTACGGTACGGAAGACTGCTATCTTTGTGTTCATCAACCTAGTACACTAAAATTACTTTATATTTTGAGTGAGTATAGTAATGTAACTGTACCCTACACATAGCACCACGGGGTATCATGTTGAATTAATTCACAACAATTCACAAAATTCACAAAAAATTCACAAAAATTTACACTGCTTTGCGGTATACCTCGTTTCTTCTAAATGTTTTTTAAATATATTTTCCAATGTTTTTGATGTTTAATTTGTGTGCTCGGCCTTTAATGAATAGTTCCAAACTGATTTAGGCAAGGCATTTCATTCATAAAAAATTTCAGGATGTCACGTGAAAATCGTCCTCTTGAAACTCTCCCCACCTTGAGCTTGGATCCCCTTCTCGCTATGATTCGTCACATAATGATGAAACAACGATTGTAAATCACTTCAAGGGGGGTGTCTCCCGAATGATCTTGTGATGATCGAAAGTTTGCTCTATTCCCTCGTTCAGGGGGTATTTAGTGGGGTAGGTCATACATTCGACCGAGAAAACTGCTTACTTGTTGAGATATAATGACTTTAAATTTATGGCAACACTGAAAAAAGCGTTACGTAATTTAGGGACGATCCCGAAGAAGTTTGCTCCATCATCTTTCTTGACATATCACAAGCATTCGATAAAGTTTCTGCATGAAGGATTACTCTACAAGCTCAACCAATTCTTACCAGTTCAATACGTTAACCTGCTTAAATCGTATATAACCGACAGAATGTTTCGTGTAAACCATGGAGCCGATTACTCAAACTTCAAAGATATAAAGGGCGGAGTCCCTCAAGGCAGTGTTTTGGGACCAATTTTGTATCTGCTATTCACCAGCGACCTACCTCAAACACCAAACGTCATAACAGCAACTTTTGCCCACGATACAGCGAACTCAGCCACAGCCAAAACTGATGCTCACGCAATAACTCTATTGCTCTAATGACAAAATTGAAAATTGGACTAAAAAATGGCGAATTAAACTTAACGACCAAAAAGCAGTTCATGTCAACTTCACCAATAAACAGATCCCGCACCCTAAGCGACTGACGATGAATGGGAATCTCATCCCTCACAAAAACTCGACGAAATACCTCGAAATGAACCTCGATGCCAAAGCTAAATGGATCGAGCACACCAAAACCAAAATAACAGAGTTGAACATCCGATTTCGAGAAGTCTATTAGATATTGAACCGCAAATTGAGAACATCAATTTACAACAAATTGCTGATATACAATCAAATCCTGAAACCAATCTGGATGTATGGTATCCAATTGTGGGGATGTGCGAGCAAATGCCATATAAACTCAATCCAAACATTTCAAAACAAAGTGCTAAGAACTATCATTAACGCATCCTTGTATATCAGAAACAGCGACATTCATCGTGACCTCAAAGTACCTATGGTAGCTGATGTCATCGAAATGATTGCAACAAAACATGAAAAAAGACTCATCCATCATGAAAATCCTGAGACCATTCGCTTATTGGAATACGCACAGAACACAAGACGACTCAACCGCACCAAGCCACATGAACTCGTCAATTAAACCGTCAGGAGTAGTTACATCAACAACTCTACAACAAAATCACTCTCTGACAAAGAGCAAAGACTATCAATGGATACTTTGTGAAATCTTAAACTAAAACTAAACTCAGATGTAAATTAATGGTTGGCCATTTTATGACCAGTTTTAATAAAAAACTTTACAAAAAAAAATGTTGTAACAAAATATGGCTTTCGAACCTCACCCCCTTCATCCCCACGAAAAAATCCGGATGATACAAAATCCGAATGACTCAAGGCTCGGATACCTTAAAATACAGATGATTGAAAGTTATATTTAAATAAAATTTTGTTAGTGTAGTTGTACCTGACTTATGACAAACAAAATGTTGTTCGTTGGAAAAGCAGCACCTAAGCAGAACCTAAAAGAAAAATAAAAAAGCAGGGTCAAGGGGCGACAGCTCCTAGTCTATTTTCGACCGAATGCCAGTTTTTCAAAAATGTTTGGTGTTTTTTCTATTCCAGATTTTGGATTATTAGCGAAAAATTAGCGACCGCTAGTAGCGGTCGCTACTAGCGCACTAGTTTTTTTTTACTAGCGAATCAGTTAGCGACGCTAGTATTTTTTGAAACTAGCGTTAGCGTTGCTAAAAAATGACTAGCGAGCACAACCTTGTACATGACATATACAGTTCATATGAAAGGCCCCGTTTTTTAATGAAAAATAAATTACAAAAAATAACAACTCGATAGCGTAGTGGTTAACACGTCTGCTTGCTACTATGAGATCGAGTTGCCAGTGCGTTGGTTCGAAACTCAGCCGCAGACAGATTTGTTCCGATTGTTAGATTTGTAAACAAAACAAAGCTAATTGAATCGGTTCAAGTCATGTGAAGTTGAGTGTAGCGCCATCGTACGGCTTACCGGTGAAAGGCATTGTTGGGAGGTGCCGGTATTCTACTCCTACTAGTTTCGTTCCTAGTACATCTCATAGATGGCACTGGGTTTGTCGCACAGCTTACCACTGGCACCGTAAAAATTTTCCGGTAATGAAAGGATCTCAAATAGCAGAACCACAAAAAGTAGCGAAACTAGTAAGAAATGATCTAGCCTCTAACCCTTCATGGGTTGTTAAGGCAGATTATTATTATTATTATTATTAAATTGCTACAAAATCCAGATGCTCCAAAATCTGGATGCCTCAAAATCTGGACGATGCTTATAATGCGAAATCATCCGGATTTCGTACCTTCCGGATTTTTTGTCCGGATTTTGAGTGTTCGGATTTTGTGCTTCCGGATTTTGAGGGTGAGCCCTTCACTCTTATGTATGGGCGTGTGCTTATTCATTACTACCACGAGCTCTGTATTCAGATCACTTTTCAGAACAAACATAACCAAAGACCCGGCGTTTCCGAACAAAGAAAGCTTATTTAAAGAATGTTAACAAAATTTTGTGAATCTCTGATCTGACTTCGTTGGCCTTTGATGAGAAAACACTGTGAAGAAAGTTTCACAGACCCTCGAAAAACCACGTTTTTAGACACTTTTTCGATGTTATCTTCAGAACTTTTTAACCCATTTTGTTCATCTTTGAACTTGAGTCATGAAGGGATGCACGTAGCTTTCAGGGAAAAGATGTATAGGATGATTGGTGCAATTAGTTGCTCGATTAAACATGTAAAAAATCTGCAAAAATTCACAAAGGTTCACAAAAATTCGTCAAAATTCACGAAATTCGCAAAAATTCACAAAATTTGCAAAAATTCACAAAATTCAACATAATAGACCCTGCCACTGCGAAAATGACAGATGCGAAACTTTTCTCTTACTGCAACACCAAATTTCATTGATAATTTTCGATTTATGAATGAACTTCGGTGTTGCCTAATTCAAAAAATTTCGCATTGCTATGAAAATCTTCAGTAATTATATGGATAGACCTGTCAAATTTAACTTAACGAATAATTGGAGCAGGTTAAATGCACCAGTTATCGGCCATGTAGTAGTCTCCGGCCAAACCATAGCTTCACTAGTCGCCCTCCTCATTTCGCATTGAAATATGTCTGATTACTGGTGCTTAGCGGAGACTTCTACATGGCCGATAACTGGTGCATTTACCCTACGCACTCTTTCTAAAAATTATAGGAAAAAATTAAAAAAAATTGACTTTTTTGACAGTCAGTTTTGACGAATTTCCATATTTACATCAGACGTCAAAAATGACCATAAAGTTGTGCTAAATCACCTTTTTACTTACGTCTTTTTGGAGTTATTTTCGCCTTGTTCGCTTTGATAAAGATGTTACTTCGTGTTTTAAATAGCAGGAAGAACGTATGAAAAGTTAATGTTATGAACGGGTGTAAAACTTCTTCATAAAATTTTTGACAGAAGTAGTTATAGCTGTCTCGTTCTCTTTTTAACAATTTTAGATGTCCCTCCCTACATATTAGCATCAGGTGACAATAAAAAATTCCTGAAAATTTTCTTTTGTAGGTTTCTGTGACAGATTTTATGAGGAAGTTTTTGATTTACAGTGTAAGAAAAATGAAAACATACATTTAGTAACAATCCAACTTATCCCAAAACCTGAACACCTGTGGGATGAATTGGATTGTTACTAAATGTATGTTTTTACTTTTCTTAGACTGTAGCACATTTTTGAATCCTAACATTTTTGAATACTAACATTTTGAAGTGAAGAATGAAAGAATTACTCAAAATCAGGGGCTATTCTTTGCGAAATTTTTCACAAATGTTCGTAAATTTTACAAATCTTGCAAAATCTAAGAAATTTTGCAAAATTCCTAAAATATTTTGAAATTTCACAAGTTTTTCAGGATTTGGAAAATTTGCAACATTTTGCAAAAATCTGCGAAAAATTTCGCAAACAAAATATGCCCTGCTAAAAACAGAAGTGGTATTCTTGACTTTTCTATGAGTAAAATTTATTTAACATTTCTTATTATCTTTGGTTAGGGGCCAGTCAAATAGTGGGTACGCTTTTTTGGGGGTGAGGTGTTTGAGAGAAGCGTGCGCTTCAAGTTATTTATCATGTACAAAACTAAAAAAACACTACTACTACACCGACATCAATTATTTCAAGAGAGGGAAGCACTGTCTTTACTGAAATTGCAATTTACTAGTTAATATTTTCGCCATGATCTCGTTCATGACTCCACTTTCTACGTCAAACCAACTCTTGCCTTAAGCAATTGTCGAATTAAGTGCGTGGATTGCCGGATCAAATGTCGGCGACGGCATCTGAAACGTCGGCTCACATATCTTGTACATATACAGTTGGCAGTTGTTGATCAGCGTGAATAAATTTATTTAAAATTTTACGAACTGAACGAGTGATTTTGATCGATCAGTTGTGGTTCGATGTATGTGAATCGTTACAATGAGTATCTCATTTACCATTGTCGGTAACAATGTGCTATCCTTGGCAAATTGTATTAAAACCGTAATTCAATTCACTCATGCATTCGACGCTTTCTGTGAAATGTAATGGCGTGCTTGCCATATAATGTGAAATGGTTGAAACATCACCATGTGAATTTCAATTTCTTTTCATCTATTAAGCTAATAATCCAAAGAGCAATTGCTATTTTCAATGAATTTTTCTTTGCAGTGCTTTGAGCACAAACAAAACCATTCACATCCTTTGAAACGGATTCTTTTCACCAGAAATAAAAATGAAAATAGAAAAAAACCAATGCAAGCAAAAGTAATAAAAGGACATGCGAGATCATTGAATTCTGAGTGCAATAGCCACTGAACAAGAGAGAAGCATGTGCGGAGTTTTTAATTTATTTTAAATATAAAAACAGACAGAGCAATAGAAATTATTTTACTTATTTGAAAGGGATAGTACATTAAGCTCGATTGGAAAATGTATGATAATCAAAGAGAAACATGCTAAAGGGATGATGATATTATGTTAATGTTAATGGCATAAAAAAAGTGTAAGGGATATTCACTTGACCGTTTTGACTTTTATGGGTTGCGTAATGAATGATTTTATTCAAATGTTATTCATTGTTCGCTTAGGTGGACTAGCTTTTTGAGTAATTGATTTCTTCCTTAGACCCGTCCGAATCGTTCAGGAATTGTTTGCACATCGATCAGCCATTTCGTTGTTGTTGAAAATTTGTGAATGGGAAGTGAAAAATTACGATCTCCGTTGTTGTCATGATGAAAAATTACCTGAATCACAACGGCAGCGCTACGATCGACTTTTAGTACAGCGTAAAACTTGCACCTATTTCGTGTATAATGTCGTTGGCAAACTTATCTTATCTGCCTAGAACGATAATCTCGCATTTTTCTCCCTAGGGCAAAATTGTTTTTCTCAATATATCTTTTCTCGGCAGATAAAATAGCATATGCACCGCTGTCCAGAATGGTTTATTTTGACGATTTGGATTATTTCCCACGCCTTCGGCTCGGGAAATAACCTCCAAATCGTCAAAATAGAGCATCTTGGACAGCGGTGCATCATCTACTATTAAAGATTAGTTCATCTGGAACCTTTAGAACAGCTTCGTTACTTCTATTTGCATACGAGTGAACTTCATTGTTTTAGACATAATTTGATAAAATAATAGTGAAGTTTATTCCACGCGAAATAGTGCACATTTTACAGTGTACTAAAAATCGATCGTAGCGCTGTGGTGGCTAACTCTGGTCACGAATTACAGCCCTTGCCTTCTGTGCGGGCTGCAATTATCATACAGGGTCGGATTTATAACTTCGTCCCTTGTGATCCAATTTAAACGTAGCAAGGAGGCAATGAAGGAATTATTTTCGGTCATTAAGCCTCGCATGTAGATATGAGTCTCATGGGTCTACCAACTCGAAGCTTATTTAAGAGTTCTAAGTCTCTCCAAAAATATGCAGAGAGAGGTCTACATGTGTAATTGACCTAAACCAAACGTCCAGAACGGATACTGCCTGCCTTAAATCAACTGTCCCAAACAGTTACATATGGAACTTTACATGCAGAGCGCCAAAAATGAGGGCATTTTTTGTAGTTTTTTTAGAATTTCGTTCCTTTTCAAGTAAGATTCTGTTTGTACCTTTTTCAGATGATTGATTGATTTAAGGCAAATTTGTAAGAAGTGAGCACTTTACATACATCAAGTAACAGTTCTCTTTCTCTTTGACTTGCATCTTTTAATTATTCTCGTCTAATTTGGAATTCGAAAATTACAAGATTCGTACTTGCTGTAAAGAAAAGTTGTATGAATCGAATGTGACAACGCGACGTGAAAAAAATTCAACCTGTACGAACTTACCTTGTATCTTCGTCGCTTGTGATCCAAATTTGCATGGAGCCAAAATGTCGAATTACATGAATTATTGAGAATTCTCTCCCATGAAAATTATGTCTGTCGACTCGACATGCACATTATATCCAAACACAGCAGTGCCAACATAGCATTTATCTGTTAGGAACGCTTTACGTGATATTTGCGCTAAATAGACAAAAAAGCTTCAAAGTTCTTTTCATTCGCTTTTTAATAGAGATCTAGTAATATAGTGAAAGACAGGCGCGCCGACTTCACGGGGTCATTGGGTGCAAAAGCACTATACCTAAAGAACGCGCCCTGGAACGTCTGGACACCGCCCTGAGAAAATCATTTTTATATAAAAGTTGTATATGTTCATCTGTGTTCGTAAAAAGCTACAAAATTTTCGCCTGCGGCGCTTACTTGCTCCATGGTTAGACCATCTTAATTTCTTTTTCTCGCGCTAGTGCATATGTGCAATATATTGGATACTTTACTTATATCGCATTAAATGCAAGGTTTTATACTGATTATGTAATGGGCTGTGTCCACCCTTATATTGTCTTTATACCCCGCTCGTTACGTCAAAATGTTTGCTGCGGCGCTTATATAGTAATTCATCAACTACGTCACAAGAACAGTGATTAATAACTAAAAAATTTTTCAGTAATGAGGAAGAAAAATGAGTCAATTTTACTTGATTTCATAGTATAACGAAAATGTTTCGTAAATAATCTCATTTTCAATCAAATTTCTTGCGTTGAGCATTTTTTACGGATTTATGTTCGTTTTTTGACTACCAGATTTGCACTGTACTGTACTGTACGGCGCTGTACAAAATTAGATCTTAAAAAAAGCTACATCAAAACATTTGATTTCACGAGACACGAGAAAGATATGCTATAATAATGATAACCTCGAAAAATTTTCGCTCGCTCCGCTCGCGATATTTTCAGTTGGTGCGAGCACCCCTGTAAAAGCTTCCTAGCTAAGGCCCTGCCCCACCAGTTAATACATGATATACCAGTAAGTGTACAATTTTTGGTTGAGTCTTGCACCCAATGACCAAAATCAAAGTCGGCGCCTCTGGGGAAAGATGTCGACCATTTTTAATTACAGTTGATACCAAGAGAAATGATACGTTGGTAATTCCATCGGTACCGTCACCTGGGTAAAGAATTTCATCTCTTTCACTCTTTCAATTTGATTAACATTAACATGAGACAAAACACATTCGTTCCCCAAGATACATAGTAGCGACAATGTATGGGTTTCCGATGAAATTAGCCTAAGAGAAGTGATACGTTGGTACGCCTGTAGCCATTTAGAAGGAGCATGTGAATGGCAGTTGGTTTTTATGGGAAAGGATTCTCTCATAGATGCGAACAAATTGGTTGGATTCTCTCAATATAGCTGTCATTCTTCATGTTCCTTCTGTATGGCCGCAGGTGTACCAACTTATCATTTCTCTCATCATGAGATTCTTTTTTGAGTGCATTCATTTTGAAAAAATACAATCAAATACAATGTTGGTAATTGTGAGAATTTCTGTACAGAGAGATGATATGGAGGCTGAGAAACCCATCCGCCATATCATCTCTCTGTTTCTGTATGCATTGAATTTTGATGCATTGAAAGATTTTAGCCAAATGAAAGATCTGATAATGATGTTCTGTTCTAAGTCTTGTTAGAAACTCTGACGAAAGGGATATTCCTCTTTACCTGCGTGTGTAGTTGTCTTAAAAACAAAGCTCTCCACTGCATCCATAAAAATTCTCTTATTGTAATAATAGGGAACCAAAACTGGTCGCTTGCAACTTTTATAAAAGATGCTCGGTGATTCATTTTGAATATGAAATGATGTAGGACTCGTGTAGGAAAGTATGTGACAACAAAAGATAGTTGGAATACTTTTGGTTGAGTTCTGTTGCCATTTCCCAATTTCTTCCTATCGAACATACGACACGAAGCTGATCTGCATGCATTGAAGAAATTTTCTTCTATTTTTGGACCCATACGAAGTCCAAAGCTCCTATACGTCTACTATAAACAGCTTTATTGTAACAAGGGGCAGATCGAGGTGGGAGTGGAGGGAATACATTTATTATCGTCATAGATATGACGAATCAGCGAAAAAAAATATCGAAACTTTTTTTCCTCTAAAAGGTACATATGTCCCTGATTTAAGTTCGAAGATGAGCAAAATCAGTCAAGTGGTTCCGGAGATATGGTCGAAGAAGTGACCAAAAACATGGTTTTTCGAGAGTCGAGGAAACTTTTTCGTAAATATTTCAGCAAGTATAGCACGGAAATAGTTCATTTTGGATTCAAATGAAAGGATTCCATCTCGCAAAGCTGGGAAATAATTTTGGTTAAAATCGGTTGAGTGGTGTGGGCAGTGGAAACAATAAAGTGGACGAAATTCAGCTTCTCGGCCTAATACGATAGGAGATGGGTTTTCGTCAACATTTGATTAAGTATGAGAGAAAGAGTCTTACTTCCAAAGACAAAGTTGGTGAGAATTAAATTTTAGGGAACACATGTGTCAGGATTTTTCGGAAACATGACCCTATCCGGGGAAATAGCTACTTCTAGAATTGAAAAGGAAGACCCATATTTCTAGAACTGTCAGAGTTAGAAAGTTGCTTCCAGAGACAAAAATGTAGAGAATAAATTTTTAGCAAACACGTGTCTCAGGGTTTTGGGGAAATATTGCGTAATCCTCGGGATATGTCCACCTCTAGAATTGTTATGGATGACCCATTTTTCTAGAACTGAGGGAGTTGCTTCTAAAGATAAAATTGTAGAGAATAAAATATTAGAGAATACGTGTTTGAGGGCTTCAGGGAACCTAATCTCGTGATTTAGACACTTCTAGAATTGGAAGGGATGTCTCATACCTCCAAAACTATGACAGTTAGAAAGTTGCTTCCAAAAGCAAAATTGTAGAGAATAATCCCGAGATAAAACGACTTTTAAAATTGGGAGTGATGATACATATATATTATAAAATTACGGCAGTTTGAAATTTGCTTCTTAAGTTTGTGAGAATTAAATTTTAGAGAAAACAGTTTCAGGATTCCTTGAAGAAACTACGTTGGTCCTCTTTTTGATATGTTGCAGGGGAGAACATTCCAAATGAACAATGAATGGTCTCAGACGTACTTCGGTAGAGCCTTTAACATTACCTTGGGTAATTTTTATGGTTCTTTGAAATTCTTATAAAGAGGGGAGAGAAACATTTATTCACATAAAAGGTGCTGCTTACATAACATAAGTTGCTTTACATACACAGCATATCAATCAATCCAAAGGACATCGTTAATACAAATACGTTGATTGCTTTAATTTTGTTAAGACTATAAAATGTGGGTCATGAGTTATATATGTGAGAATTCGTTCTCATTCATTCTCTTCGTCAGCACTTCTTCAGGTAGCTGTTTTAGGACTGCGAGGTCCAATTTTATTTCGCAGAAAAATTCTAATGCGCTATTGCCACGAACACACCAATCTCTTTCACCGAATTTGTCCATGTATTTTTCGCTGTAGAACGGAATGCATCTGGCGTAGATTTTCTCCTTTTCATCTTTCACCTTTTGATCCTGATCCTGGTTTCATTTGTCTCATACCGTATCGTAGGATCTATGATGTAAGCGTTCGATGAGTTTGGTTGGAATGCGATGATATCGCTAAATCGAATGCTTCCGTCTGAGTCTATAGCATACACTTCTTCGAAGCATGCAAAGCCTTTGGCGCGTAAGAGAAAGAGAACTCCGTTCAGGTTGGCATAATTCGTTCTAAGTTTGATTGCCGACACCCATTCAGACGACGACAGCGTGTTTTTGTTGTATACAAAGTCATTGCTGGGAGGGAGTGTGATTCTTAAGAGCACAAAACATTGGATTGCTTCCTCATTTCTATATTTAGATACGTTCGAGTCTTTTTGCAACATCTATTCTGTTTGGCACATCTAATCTACTACGTACGGGTCTTTGGTTATGTTCTTGAATTGGATTTAAAATAAAACCTAAACGGAGACCAGCGTTACTATGATACCGGCTGTTCGAGTTTAAATAGCGACTTGTAAGATGCATATCAATGTTGTATACACATCGAAAAGGTAGACAAGGGGACATATTAAAACTGAGTGCAACGTAGAGAGCGCATTTTATGCTCAGTGTTACCCAATGGTTAAGTTCAAAACACACAGTCGGTGGACATTTGTTTAATACAAAATTTATGTTTTGTCCTCATATATACTTACACTTTATGTATAAACTGAGAGAAGTGAGAGATATTTATCGCGCACTTATATGCTTTGGTGCAATATCCATGCATTTTCGTATGATACACAACAAGCTGTTTCGGTATTTCAGACAAAAAAAGAAAACAAATTGTTTAGGTTCTCATTTCATGAGAACAGGAAAAGAGGTTCTCGTAGAACATATGGGGCGTCGCTGCTATAGAACTCCTCCCACTCTTGTTAAAAACAAAAGAATGAAGCTCGATGCTTATAATGTTATTAAAAAGCAAAGCACGAAACAAATGTGAAAAATGAATTTAGAAAAACTGCACAAGGCAACAACAACAAAAATCCGCAACGATGAAATAAAAGTTTAATAATGTCTTGTGTTCTCAGAGTGTTCTTTAATATAACAATATTTTTTTTTCATCATTTTTAAATGCCTTTTGCTCCAGCAAAATTAAAGTGTCTTCGGATCTGACATGGGACTCTTAATTATATGTATGCAACCTTAAGGTACATTTTTAATATTGACTGTCGGCCATACAATATGGCAGCTTAAACGTTTTATGTCGTTATTTTTGTACGCTTTATGTGGTTTTTATATCTTTGTTGCCGTTTTGTTGAATGTTGACGGTCGTTGGTCAGTGCTGGTCTGGTAAAAGCGTCTTTAATCCATTTGGCCATTTAACGTTCAGAATAAAAAATGGTAAGTGGTCGAATGTTAATATCTTTCAAGACATTTACTTCTTCCATCCACAAGACGACGTCGTGACATGTTTTTCTTATGTCAAATCATCATACACCTGAAAATCAATTAAAAATCCAAAGAGTGAACAATTTTTTTTGTTTCATTTATTCTTTTTTATTTAATTTATTATTTCTCAAGAGCCAATAGTTATTACAGAGCGTACATTTTCATTAATTGATTTTTTATAGACTTTCTGATGTACAGGTTTTCATGTTTAGAGGAGTATGTAGTCGAAAACTGGTTTCTTTGAAAATTTACTTTATGAATTTGATTTAACTTACGAACAATATTGTTTAGCAATAATAGTGAAATGTAAGATTGTTTTGTTTCTTTGTTTATTTATTGATACTGTGGTGATTTATACATAAGGTTTGTTTCAACGTTTTTTCTTTAAACATATCAAGCGGTTTTTTTGTAATTTTTAAAGAATTTTTTGTTGATATTTCAATAAGATCAGTCTGTCGAAATTTCTTTTTTTTTTTTTTTTTGCCGCATTTCTTGATTTTCTTTTCTGTAAGTTGGTTTCTTTTAAAATTTCGCTAAATATTTAATAAACTTTGTTTCTGTTCGTATACATAGAATTTAAAATAATTTGCAATTAAATTTAATAAATTCTTTCTGCTTTTTCCTCTTTGTCTCTAAAAACATCATTTACAATTTTTTATCGATTTTTTTTAAATTAAAACGAAAAAATCAAACAATTCAATCAAATACTTTTCAATTCATCAAATTGTAGCCTCATCACATTGAAATAGTTGTATTCATTATTTCTACATTGTAAAAGCATTCACATCGCTAGATAACGGTCACTCCGAACTGAGGAACTGTAGTAGGGTGTAGTAGGGGGGGGGGAGGAAACAATCTCGTTTGCTTTCCCATTCCCAGTGTAATGTCCATACTTTAGAATCAAATATCAATGATGTGGTAGTAGCTATTCAGAAGGACATTCCTTCCAAACCGATAAATGGATAATTGTTATAATGTTGATGGATTTAAATGTGAATCAAAAATGAGCTATAAGTGAGCTAAATAAATCAGAGAGGCAAAATGACCAACGAACGAAATAATCTTGAACAAAATAATCAACGCACCGTTCTGAACGAAAAGTGCGACATCTATCATCGTTATAACGTCGATATGATGAACTTAAGATAATTTGATCAAATGTCACAATTCTCAATTTTCGTGATATTCTTGAATTATTCGCGATTTTTTTTGAAAGATTAGCGAGAGTTTGTTGGACCCGTACGAAGTACAAGAGGTCCTATACGTTTACTACAAACAATTTTATTGTAACATGGGGTAGATCGAGGTGGGAGTGGGGGGGATGCATCTATTATCGTCTAGAGATGACGAATCAGCAATAAAAAAAATGTCCGTCCGTCCGTCTCCACTTTTTTTTTCAAACGACTCAACCGATCAGCCTAATCTTTTTTTTCCCTGAAAGGTACATGCCTCCCATGATTCAAGTTCGAAGATGAGCAAAATCGATCAAGTGGTTCCGGAGATATGGTCGAGGAAGTGACCAAAAACATGGTTTTTCGAGGGTAGGTGAAACTTTTTCGCAAATATCTCAGCAAGTAAAGCACGGAAATTGCTCAATTTGGTGTCAAATGAAAGCATTTGATGCCAAAAAACTGGGGAATTTTTTTTTGTTGGAATCGGGTCAGGGGTCTGGGCACTGGGAGCCATGGAATGGGCGAAAATAAATTTCTCTGCCCAAAATGATAAGAGATAGTTTTTTTTTCAGTATTTGCGTAAATACGCAATACAGAGATTTACCAGAATTGGGCAGGATGACTCATGATATCTAGAACTATGAGAGTTAGAAAGTTGGTTTCAAAGTCGAAGTTATAGAGAATTAAATTTAAGCGAACACGTGTTTCAGGGTTTTGGGGAAATATGGCCCAATCCTGGTATATGGCCACTTCCAGAATTGGGCAGGATGACCCATTATATCTAGAACTATGAGAGTTAGAAAGTTGCTTCCAAAGGCGAAGTTGTAGAGAATTAAATTTAAGTGAACACATCTTTCAGGGTTTTGGGGAGATATGGTCCAATCCTGGTATATGGCCACACTTCCATAATTGGGCAGGATGACCCAGATCTCCAGAACTATGAGAGGTAGACAAAGTTGTAGACAATAAAATTTTAGATAACACGTGTTTCTGGGTTTTAGGGAAAAACGAGTTACTCCTTGGATATAAGCTTTTCTAGATTTGAATGGTCTGAGACGTACTTCGGTAGGGCCTTTGACATTATGGATCTTTGAAACTCTGATAGTATAAAAGAACATAAAACGTTGGATTGTTTGCATATTTGTATCTTTGGATACGTTCGAGTCTTTTTGTAACATCTATTCTCTTTGCCATATCTATTCTGTTTGCCACATCTATTCTGATACGTACGGGTCTTTGGTTATGTTTATAAAATTTGATTGATGAATGATGACTTTATTGAAATTAAATGGAATTTCATTGAATTTCCAGCAAAAGAAATTTTTCAAGAAAATTCGAGAAAAATTATAAATTATTTAAAGAGATGGAAGCACTTTCTTTGCTGGAAATTGCAAAATTATAGTTAATATTTTCGTCATTATTTCGTCATGACTCCACTTTCTACGTCAAAAAGACATTTGAATATTTTTCCGGTAGTTACCAATTCTGTAATGTGGTGAGGTGTCGGATAGGCAGTGCCTCCTTTACCATATGGGCAAGGTGGGCAATTGCCCACTGGCTCCCGAAAAAGTTGGCGCCCACATCGCACTCAAAACAGGAATATGCTCGAAATTTGTTAGGTAAAACTTATTTTGCGAGAAAAAATTTCACTGCGCGGCTATCTTGAGTGTTCTGATATTTTTTAGACTGTTCGAAGGAAGCCTACCTCAACCAACGATGCGCAGATATTGATGTTTTTAAGGTAAGTTCTCGTCGCGGTACTCATATTGATTGCATGCCGAAAAAATATTGCTCGCTTCGCTCGCACTATATTTAATTTCAAGCTAATTTTGCTAATGAATAGAAAAAGTGCTTTAGTCGTTGAAATTCTTTATAGTAACTTGTAGCTATAAACATTTTGGCGCTCATTTGTAATGTGCCCACTGGCGCCCAAATACTATAGACGGCACTGCGGATAGGCAGTGAATAACTTAGTCTGCTTCAAATGTCAAATGTAAAGAATGTGCTGCCATCTATTTTCATTAAGAACTGGATAGGTGGACAAAATACATTTGAAATTCAAACTGTTGAGAAATACGAGGTGCCTTTTTTTACGAAGAAGTGGAATCGAAAGGCAGCAGCCCCCACATAGTGGGGTTAATTCGGAAATATCGCCCTTGAAGGGTCTGAAAGACAGAAAACGATTAGTATACTGCTTTCTGCAGTTCACACCAGGTGCGGGGGTGAGGGTGCGGAGCTGACTATTGAATATTTTACTGACTACAGTTTGACCCCTTTTTTTAAATCTTCCCTAGTAAAACTTAATTTGTCCGGATTTTATGTTTAAGAAAATATTTTATTCGGGTAAATTTTGGGGCTACATTGCCCCCGGAGATATTTTGTTTAAATTATTAGGTCCGGAGTTATTCCGTTCAAGAGTCACGTGTTTGTATTCTACGTAACAAAACATTGTTACATTGGTGATGTGTAAGTGATGTACAAGTTACATCAAGAAAACAAAAAGCTGATTACATCCCCTTTTTAAATAGAAAATATCAGTCGTTACAAGCCTTCAGATCGTAAGGAAAAAGTAATGAACAACTACGCAGACGTTTTTCCACGTGAACAGAGGTTCATCTCAATCCCCACTGCTTCGGTAAAAACGTAGCAAAAAATATTCAATTTTTCAATAGACTGTCTTATATTCCTGAAAATAGGGATATAATTGACACATTATAATCGACTTATGCATAGTGAAAAACAGCAAAATTTTTAGGGCAATATTTTGGGGATTCACGCGTTTAAGTGCGTCAGCGGCTTATGTCAAATTGTACTGATTTTCATGACTCGGTGCATAAGCTAACTAATGACATACTATACTAAATCACTATACTTTGACATTAGTTATACTTTGACTATAGGTGTGTATGGTGGGAAAAAGTAAGCTGTCCGATAAACTGGACGAAAATGTGCTGTGCTGTCATACTATTCGAGCGCGAAATATTTGACATATTTTCGTGTTTATCATTCCTTGACAGGTGATGATAAATTGGAGAAAGAACTAAGCTATAATTTTTAGAGCAATTTTATTGCAGCAATAAATTCAGTAAATTGATAGAAAAATGAAAATTTGGACGTAAGTCACATACAGTTAGTTTTCTCTCATTGTCATTTCTTTTGTTGTGTCATTTACCATTCCAAACAAAAGCTTGACTTACGTCCAATTGTCATTTTTCCATTAATTCTGAATCAAAAACAAATCTATTCGTCGCAAAAGGTGCATTCGGTCAATGAGCGGTAAAGAGCGCCAATGTTGAAATGTTAGGACTCGAAACAGAATGCCATTTTACCCTCAGATGTACAGCAGTTCCGAAAAAAAAAGGTTTTGTCAAGTCGATTCTGAAACTACACATAAATTTTTGTTTGGCCTCGAAAAAGCCAAAAATATATTTTTTTTAATTTTTCGAAAGAAAATTGTCGATGAGAAAAATCGAAAATTTCATTTTTTTCAATTTTTGTACTTTAAAGCACCCACCTATACTTCGTCCACTGCTTCTAAATTTATTTTTCCCGTAGTGTAGAGGCCGAGAGAGGACACGATGAATTTGATGGAGAAATGAGTTTCATACAATTTTCTTATGCAAGCATGTCATGTGAATTTTCTTCAGAATTTTCCCAAAAGAAAATTCATTCTTACATCCATTCTAACTAGTTTTTCCATCAAATAGCGGTTCAATTTTGGATTTTTCCCTGCGTTACAATCGAATTTCGTACGATATGCGTAAAATCTGCACACTGATTTTTATAGTGCCATCTTGTGTCAAATTATTCAAGTTTCAAAAGGTAATAAATCAGCCTTTACGTCAAAAAACATAACCAAAGGCCCGTACGTATCAGAATAGATGTGGCAAAGAGACTTGAGCGTATCTAAATATAGAAATGACCAAACTATCCAATCTTTTGCGCTCTTTTATAACTAAGAATTTCACAGATTCATAGAAATTACCCGAGGTAATGTCAAAGGCCCTACCGAAGTACGTCTGAGACCATTGAACCAATCACGAAGATGATCAACGTAGTTTCTTCAAGAAATCCTGAAACCATTTTCTCTAAAATGTTTTTCTCATCAACTTTGCCTTAAGCGACAAACTTCAAACTGCCGTCATCGCTCCCAGTTCTAGAAGTTGCTTTATCCCGGGATTTGATCATTTTTCCCTGAAACACTGAAACACGTGTTGTCTAAAACTTGATTCTCTACAACTTTGCCTTTGACATTAAATCTCCTTATTGCATAGGTGAGCAAATATAGACGAAAAGCTATTTGCTTTCATATATGGCCAAGAAACTTAATTTCGTCCATTCCATTGGTCCCAGTGCCCAGACCACTGACCCAATTTCCACGAAAAAAAGGTGACGGGAATTAACGTCCGGAGAATTAATGCCCGGGGAATTGTCGCCCGGGAATTATAACCAGGAAAAAAATTTTCCTTGTACAAATTGTGTATTTTCCTTGTACAAATTTACCTGTTGTCACATTTGTACGGGCGATAATTCCCCGGGCGTTAATACATGTCGCTGAAAAGCCATCTGCTTTCGTATATGGCCAAGAAAATTATTTTGGTCCATTCCATTGGTCCAGGTGCCCAGACCACTGACCCGATTTCCACAATAAAATTTCCCAGTTTTGTGAGATCAGATGCCTTCATTTGACACCAATATGAATAATTTCCGTGCTATACTTGCCGAGATATTTACGAAAAAGTTTCATCGACCTTCGAAAAACCATGTTTTTGGTCACTTTTTCGACCATATCTTCGGAACCACTGGATCACTAGACATCTTTGAACTTGAATCATGGGACATATGTACCTTTTAAGGAAAAAAATTTTTAGGATGATCGGTGCAGGCTGCACCGTTTAGAAAAAAATGAGGGGACGGATTTTTTTGCTGATTCGTCGTCTCCAGACGATATTAAATGTATCCCCCTCGCTCCCACCTCGATCTACACCATGTTACAATAAAATTGTTTGTAGTAAACGTTTAGGACCTTTGTACTTCGTACGGGTCCAATACATTTGGAAACATTGGGCAAAATAGGTGGCGCTTTAAAGTACAAAAAGGCGACATGAATTATCGCCCGGGAATTATAGTCCAGATCAAAATAATTCGGCATTTTTACCCAGGGAATTATCACCCAGACAAACGGGAATTATCACCCAGGGAATTATCGCAAAGGACTTATCGTCCAGGAATTATCGCCCAGCAAGTTTAAAGCGGTAAATTTGTACAAGTAAAATGGCGCTGGTATATGTTCTAAAGCGCCCGATTTGTATAAGGAAAATGCCATTTTTTATAAGGAAATTGCCATTTTTTATAAGGAAAATGCCATTTTTTATAAGGAAAATGCCATTTTTTATAAGGAAAATGCCATTTTTTATAAGGAAAATGCCATTTTTGATAAGGAAAATGCTATACCGGGTAATAATTCCTAAGGCCCCGTGTGATAATTCACATTAGTGTGGGCGATAATTCCTACATGATAATTCCCTGGGTGATAATTCCCATTTGTCTGGGTGATAATTCCCATTTGCCTGGGTGATAATTTCTGGGCGATAATTCCCTGGGTGAAAATGACATTTTATTTTGGTCTGGGCGATATTTCCCTGGGTGATAATTCCCGTCCCCGTAGTAAACGTATAGGACCTTTGTACTTCGTACGGGTCCAATACATTTGGAAACATTGGGCAAAATAGGTGGCGCTGACGACGCTTTAAAGTACAAAAATTAAAAATAATGAAGTTTTTAGTTTTTCCCACCGAAAATTTTCTTTCAAAAAATTAAAAAAAATATATTTTTGGCTTTTTCGAGGTCAAATAATATTTTTTTGTGATGTTGCGAAAGCGATTTGACAAATTTTTAGACCCGTACGAAGTACGAAGGTCTGATGCGTTTACTACCACGTTTGTTACATTGCGAATTCTAACCCGGGAGTGAGGGGTAAACTTTTTTTGTTGCCTCCAGATGACAAATCAGCGAAAAAAAAACAATGTCCGTCTGTCGGTCTGTCTGTCTGTCTGTCTGTCTGTCCGTCAACACGATAACTTGAGTAAATCCTTACCGATTTTCAAAAACTTTTCTTTTCCTGAAAGGTAGTCGAAATATATTTTATGGGATTGAATCTGAGCTTTGTCGGCCCAAGGGCCGCCGAGCTAGGGCCGTTTAAGTGGTTTTTGGTCTTTTGCACATAACTCGAGTAAATCTTTTCTGATTTTCATAAATTTTTTTTTGTTTGAAAGATGTGGGCATGGCCGACAATTTATGGAAGAAAAATTTTTTAATTTGAGTCCTTGGACTTAGCTAGGGCACTAAAAACGAGTCTCTGCTAGGGCTCTATGTGTTTTTTGTACATAACTCGAGTAAGTCTTTACCGATTTTCAAAATTTTTTTTTTGTTTGAAAGATCTGGGCATGGCCGACAATTTGTGGAAGAAACATTTTTCGATTTGAGTCTTTGGACTTAGCTAGGGCACTAAAAAAGAGTCTTTGTTAGGGCCCTACGTGTTTTTTGTACATAACTCGAGTAAATCTCTTCCGATTTTCAAAAACTTTTTTTTGTTTGAAAGATCTCGGGACGGCCGACAATTTATAAAAGAATTTTCGCCTGTGCTTAGGGCTCAAGTGAGCCTCATGTCGGTCCTAAGGTCGGCCCTAACATAAAAAAATGTTTTTTGCTATGTTGCAGAGCAAATTGAGGGAAACATTTTTGTCTATGGAAGTATGTATCCGAGGCCTCTACTTAAGACCCTAGGTCAGTACTAAGGTCGGCCCTAGCCCAAAAAATAGTTTTTTGCTATGTTGTAGACAAAATTGAGAAGAACATTTTTCTCTATTTGGAGGTCAATTTTGTGCGTTCGGAGAATTTTTTTACACCGTTACTTCGGACGAGTTTTTCGAAATTTCCCTACGGGCAATTTCCAATACAGTCGAATGTGAACGCAATATTTACTTGAATACGTTCCAGTCTTTTCGTGACATCAACTCTGTTTGCCGCATCTATTCTGATACGTACGGGTCCCTTCTATGTTTTTTTTCGGAACTGCTTCATAAATCCTAATTTTTAAATTTCTTAGAATCTTTTCCGAATTTCGAGCTCAAAACTTATACTTTCATTGCTGCTGCACATTGAAATATTGACGGTTATTTTGGGACATCAATTCATTTTCTCTGTCAGTCTTAGGTCACCGAAAATGAACTGATAGATGTTTAACGAAAAAACAGTTCGACACATCGATTGTTCGTTATTAGCGATTGAATAGGCTCCGAAAGATCTTCATTGTGTTCTTATTTTTAAATGTTTACTGTTTTTAAACCTACGAGTTTGAGAGAGCCATTTTTGATTTACCTAAGTTCATATAAATTATTTTACACTTTTTTTTGTTAAATTATTTTTCCCCCTTCATGTATACAAGCTTATAATTTACGTATAATAAATTAAACCTAAGAGTAGAGAGAATAGAACGAGACGATAGATTGTGAATTATATTGCACTTTATTTTTTTTAATTAACTTGCGTTGTAATTATTTTTAATTTTCAATCATTCATTGATAAGATAATTGCTAATCACTAAATATTACTTAAGAAGGAGACTGAATATTTATTGTTTATTTATAATTTTTTTATCACTGGGCACCGTTTGTCGCAACAGTGTTTACACATTAGCAATTGTTTCTTCTGCCACTGAGATCACACCTTAGCAAACACACAAATAGAAATCACACTATTGCCAGCATTCACCACGCGGGCGAATAACTCAAAAATGGATTGTACGGTCACGACAGTCCATCTGGTGTACGTGGTACGCACATTTTATCATCGATAGGTGTCGTCCGTTCATCGTCTTGATGATGCGATATTGGCGATGATACGTTAGTGCTGGTTGGTGGAGAACATGCAGACGTTGGCGAATGTGATTCAGACGAATGACGTCGATGATTCATCGCCGAGAAGCCATTCAAAGGATGAGGTAGTAGATGCGGTGCAAATGTACTGAAATTCGGGAATCCCGGTAAGCCGCCAAGTGGTGGAAATAAAAATGGATTCGGTGGATGATGTCCGCCGGTTGGGAAGCGACTATCCGCTCCGTTCAGCAGGCCGGCGGAAAATGGATTCATTTCGGGGAAATTGTTTTTGAACGCTTCCAAACTGAATGGAAGTCTCTGGGTGTCGGCATAGAGTCGAGCCAAAAATTCCGTTTGAAGTGTATTTGGTAGAGACGTAAACGATTTGTCCGGAGATGGTTCGTCCGATCGATCAGATGATGTTGATAGCAATTTTCGATGCAAATTTAGATTAGCACTATGTCGATCACGACTGCGTTTGCTCGGGAAAGCGGCATTGCATCCATCGATGTTGCAATTATGCAAAAGTTTTAAGTGCACATTTTGATAATGAGTTTTAACACCAAAATGGTTCTGGAAGACTTTACCGCATGCCGCACACTTTCTTGGATTATCCTTGTCAATGGGGACATCCATTCCGTCTATGTACATCCCGTTCTCATAATCCTCATCATCACACTCCGAATCGTTATTCGTATTCGTGTCATTGTTAGCCGGTGATAGTGTGTGCGACCTGGCAGGACTCGGCGGAGTTGCATTCATCATAAATCCTAAATTAGAAAATTGACTTCCGAGTAGATTTCCTCTTGTCATTATTAGGTCGTTAATGTGATTTTGTGACAGATTTTCTAATCTACGCAATGCTCCCACCGACATGTCCGTCTCGTCAAACTTTTTCTGCGATTCGAAATCCACAACTTCACGTTTTATGTCCGCTGTTGGACAAAACGTTTTTTCAGACTTTGCAAGAATTTCATTGTTGTTCTCATTTGCCGAGAATTCCATTCCAGTGCTTGTGGCTTTTTTACATGATAAATCCAACGTTAGGTTTTGTGGTTGATCGTCGCACGTGTCACTTCTTTCTTGTTTGATGGAAATTGGTTCAGATTTGATATTCGATTTGTCTTCGTTCTTGTTGTCGTGCACCGATAAATTCACTGCTGATAGAAGTGGCGGCGAGCTGGTGCTACGTCCGTTCGGCAGATCAACGGATCGCGGTCGCTTGACAAGTGGTTCCGGTTGCTCCTGAATCGGTTGAGGATTGTAACTCATGTCCGTCGAATCATTATCCTCTGACATACTGTCCATTGTGCTCATTAACGGCACAGCAAATCGGATGGGATTTAAACTTTTCCTCTTCCGCTTATTGGTCGTTAGTGACGAATTGTTCAAATCGTCCTTAAGACTTTGCGAATCGGTGACACTGAGCGAATCCTCGTTGGTATCCGACCCACTATTCAAATCGTCCGCATCCGAAGAAGATTTCTTGGGAAATTCTCTACTTCTACTGAGGCTAAAGTCTGTTGGTTGATTATCGACATTGGAACGAATGTGTGCCGTGTACGAGTCAAAATCGGATTTCTCCTTGCTGTCATCCAAGTCGTCGTGATCGTCTTCGTCGCCAACTACAACAATTCCTTCCTCGTCGTCATCGTCATCTTCGTGAATGCTACTTCCTTCCGACATTGACGCTTTCATGTGATCGTCGTGACTGTATTTACCGTGTGACATTAGATCTCCTGCATGTTTGTAGTCCATTCCAGGTAAGCCAGAGTGTCGTGAATCAGGCGGAGGAGTTAGTAGAGGGAACGGATTGAATGGATGCAGTGAATTCATTCCGGCGGGCATCATACCGGGAGGCGGTTGTAACAGCAACGGATGTGGTTGTGCACTGCGACCATCATGTGGTGATATCTTACGTCGTAGATGAGGCGAATGAAGTTTTGGATTCGGATTGGCACTGTGTCGATTGCGCGATCGTCTTGAGCTAAACATCATGCTGCAACCATCGACCGTACATTTATGCATTTCGCGCAAATGAACCGCTGAGAAATGGATCTTCAGCGCCCCTTTATCACAAAACGTTTTCAGGCAAACGTTGCATTGAACTCGTTTCTTACCAGTTGCTGGATTTATGAATTGAGTCTGAAAATACAAAGAAAAAGGATTCTCGTCATGGTGCTTTGTTGTTGCGAGTCAGTTTGAGAAGCTGTCAGTTCATCATTTATTAAGGAGCGATAACGGTTTTCACCCTGTCTGTCCGTTCGTCTGTCTGAGCACCCCTCCTCGATCGCTCCCTGGGGAAGTCTTCCCACCAAGACCTCTTGAAGGTTTCCCCAGCGAAACGTCTGGGAGATCTCTCCGGCGAAATCTCTGCGTGATTTTCTTAGCGAGATTCTTGGGAGGTTTGCCCAGCGAAACGTTCATATAGTTATGACTTGATGTTTTGTCAACAACTTATCGCTACTTTCCTGTACCCATTTCATTGGGTTATTAAGTAGCGATAGCTATTTTATGTTTTCACCCTTCCTGTCCGTCCGTCTATCTATGCACTACAACTCACTGCACCTCACTTCACTCTATCGCTACTTTCCTATATCCATGTCAATGGTTTATTTTGTAAAGATTCCCACATTTCCCAACAGTACTACCTTCTTAGATCTCAAATAGACAGCCCCTCTAGTCGATTTTAATTTTTACTTACACCAAGATTCAGTGGAACTGCCCCCCATTGTCTCTTCGCTGGTGAATGAGATTTTCGAAGTGACGACGGCGGTGATTGCATTGTTGGAGTCGATGGTAGTCTGTTCATATGTCCATGCAACGCTTTTGGGCTACGGCTTCTAGAATCTCTACTCAGATTCAATGCATTTTGAATGGTTGGATCTTCACGATTACGACTATTTGGTTCTTTCTTCGGCTCAACTGGCGACTTATTTTTCGATGCATTCGAATTGCTCATTAGATTGGAAAACGATGAAGCCATGAGACTTGCTGCCAATGGATTGAACGAGGGTGACATGGTAGTGGGTTGTGGAGGTAAATGAAATGGTAAATGATGGCCTGCCATGGCCATATTCATGAGACCAGCAGCTTGATTGGGCAAAGACGAACCAATGTTTTGTTTATCATTTGATGTACCAGATTCGGAAATTCGTCGTCTAGCTTGAGCGGCCGCAATTTGTTGTTGTATATGGTGACGTTCCAATTCAGGACTTAGACGAGGATGCTGGTGACTTGATGGAAATGAAGCGAAACCAGCGGCAGCAGCGCCAAGTCGACGGAAATCGAATGGTTGCATGTTCTGCAAATGGTTCAGTGGACTAGATGAATTTGCCAATGCTGACACCATGCTGGACGTTGAACTTGTATTTGTTATGTTGTTGCTGCTGCTACTTGGCGACGATGATGGACTTTTGAAGAAATTATTTAAATGATTTGGCGGTAGTCCAGCTGCAAGCTTTTGGTGCATTTGAGATGTTAGTTGCATTTGGGTGTGAGCTAACGAACCCAAATGCATGTTCATCGGATGTGCAGCCAGTCTTGGTGGTGACGAACGTCGGCTGGGTGACATCACCATCTGTTTTTGTAATGTTAAAAAATTGCTGAGCGAACGATTCGTATTGTGTAATTCCAATAGTTGTTGATAGCTTTGCTGCTGTTCCGCTGATAGTGGTTCCAAGTGTTTATTCATTTATTTGTTGCGTTGTATGCTTTTTGGTTGGTTGAATTATTTGCTGTGAAGTGGCGTTCATGTTGCTTTGTTGAATTTCTGTAAATAGACAAGAGAAAACAATTTCAAAAATTTGTTCCCAAGTTCGTTGAGTCTCCAACTGCATACACTATGTCTCCCCTAACAAAAGGGATAGATGTAAAGGTTAGTACTTTTACTATCATTGTTTGTCGACTCTTAATAGCTGATTCAATTACAACAGAAGCATCTCGTGGGATGTAGTTGAGAATATATCAACATAAAATTGACTAGTGCTCCATTAATATAAAACCCCTTCATTTAATGTAACCATAGCTGCAGAAAATATGATCGAATTTCATCAACTAACCACAGTCGTTCAACAACTTTACCCATTTCATGTTGTTCACATGTTAAAATCGGATATACATATATTCTTTCATACATTTATAGTTTCCATATAATAAAATTTATGCTACGAATGTATATTTAGCTAAACCATCCAACTTCCACATTACCAACGAAAACGACAATACAAAAATTATTATAAATTTAACTTCCAATTTCACAGTACATCATATTTATACACCGCATTTTATGGCATTTATACCATTATTATAGTTTTAAAAGTGTTCTCCGGTTAAAAAACATGCAACTTGTCATTACATTTTTATGGTCATTTATACATTTAAAATATGAACGAAAAAAATGTCTAAAAACAAAACAGCAAATAAAAATTAAATGCAGACAGCTACCCGTACGCAATTGAACTTTGAATTATTATTGAATTTTTTAAAAAAAAACATCAATTTTCTAAGAAATTGGTGATAAGAATTTAAATTTTGTGAAAAAGTGTTGAACTGTGCGCCAGTGCCAGTCGATTAAAACTTTTGTAATTTTTAAAACTTTTTGAGACGCCGCCGCGCCGCCATAAAAACGACTAATTTTCATACAAATTTTCGTTTGAGTGCCGAAACGCACGGTTTTTTTTACATTTTTGATAAGATTTAAATTTAAATAGTTCATTATGCAATGCAACTAGTTGTGAAATGGAGTTGTTTTTGTCACTAGATGTGAAGTTATCAAACGAGCGAAGCGAGTTGGATAACCACATCGTGTGACAAAAACAACCAATTTCGCAACGTGTTTCATACAAGACTTTATGCAACAACTTGTGAAACGTGAACTTTTGAATGAACTTTGAATGAACACCCAAATGGGTGATAAAAAGTTACTTTTCTCACTAGTGACAAAATGTAACTTTTTATCACCCAAATGAGTGATAAAAAGTTACTTTTTATCACTAGTGATAAAAAGTAAAACCAGTTATAAAGAGAGGTCTAACGTCACCGAAACGATGCATGAAAAAGTTCACTTTTCACAACGGCGTTGCATAAAAGAAATATTGTCACACTAAAGACCATTGCGACTCCTATTTGGTTATTAAAAGTTTTTATCTACCGTGAACAGTAATGTCGTATTTATCCGCCTAGACCATTTTCATTTATCTCGATTTATCTGTTCTCGGTAGATAAAATATTGTATGCACCTCTTGTTAAAATTGTTATCTTGACTTGTGGTGTAACTTGGTTTTTGCTTAGCGGTAAGAAAATTTGCTAACTATGTAACACTAGAAACTAAGCACGAGATTTTGAATAACCCGGTGAAAAATTTGGAGACATGTGGTGGTGATAGTGCTGAGCCACAGATGTCGTATGGGAAACATGTGATGAGCCATTCTGTCATACGATTTGACATCTGATTTGCTAGATTTCACACAAGTTCTTTTCGTATTTGGACGCAGAACAGTAAAGTTGTTTCTGAAGAGTTAACTTGTTGCTCGTGATTGCTTTTCACTTTTGTTACAAGGCATGGCCAGTTGGGTCATTGTGTGATTTGAATTGCCATTAGAAGCTCGTTGTTTCGGGGTAAGTTTTTTTTTTAGATTTATCAGGTTGGGACGTCCGTTCCCGGACTCGAAACACAGATCTATTGATCCTTTGTTTCATAATGCTCATCATGTAAATCATTTGAACCTCCCAGTTCCCACTAGGAACCTGTTTAAAGCAGCAGGTCCTAGTTTTTGAATCTCTGAAGGTGAAACCACACGAGCACCCAGTATTCTGCTTCTTAGAGTATAGTACTTCGGACATTCACTGATTAGGTGTACGCGCGTTTCCTCCTCTAAGCCACAACTGCAATTTGGATCGTTTCCGATCTTCATCCTCGCCAAGTGCTTGTTCAAGCCACAGTGCCCCGTAATAGCTCCTACTATCCTCCTTATGCTATTACGGTCCATGGCAACCAGCTCCTTGGCCCACCTTTCGTCAGGCACCGGAAAGAAGAGCTTCGTATGTGCTCCTCCTTCGTAAGCGATCCAACGTTTTGTGGATTTGTTCGTACTCAGTCTCTTATCTCTCTAACATACAGGAAGTGTGGTATTGGGATGAAGGGCTCTGGGCCGACGGTAAGTTTTAATACCCATAGCTATTCTTAACAACATCTAAGTTGTGTCGATATCAGCTTCTAGGTTTGGATATAAAGTTTATTGATTTGGACGAATTTGTGAGTTCTAGAAACAAATTTAAAGAGAATTGGATGCTTTCGTTTTGGGATTTGTGGACTCAGCACACGTTTATACAGGTTAGGTTAGTTTGTAAGGGGTGCGCAATATATGCGCAATATATTTTTAAGTGATAAAGTTGTGATTTTGAATAAAATATATTCAGCGAATTTGCTAGTTATTTATATTTGGAGCTTTAATTTGACTGACTATAGTTACTGAGCCTAAGCGCGGCAAAGAGTCTAGTGTAACTAAAGAGTAAGTCCTTGGCTTGAGTAGGAACATGTTCCAAAAGTCTTTCACTATGAAATTTATTGATGGATCAACTGGCACTAAGCAAAGTGAACGGTGTCAATGAATTGTTGATGCACTGAGAAGCCATCAACTAGTTCATTTGATGGAGTAACACCCGAATAGCAGTTTTTTTTCGATTTTCTAGTTTTATAACAAAAGAAATGTATTAAATTGTTAAATTTGCATCTAACTTCACGTTGAATAGCATGCCATTCGCTTAGAAATTAGCTGCAGTTTTGACATTTCTATTATCTCTAAGAAGAAAAGCCGCAAAAACCACAAACGTTTTTGTATAGTCTAGTTGTCATGTCAAGTTTTTTTTCCAGAGAATTTTTTGTTCTTTTCGGAGGTTTTCGAAGCGCCAAATTTTAAATTCTATGGTTTACACAACGTCGAATTTTAAGTTCTAGAATTTTCAAAACGAAGAATTTCTCCCACTTTGACGGGGACGCCGCCAATATCCACAACTTTTTCATTGGCACATAAATTTCATGGCCAGTGGCGCTGATTATTCGCCGTATATTAAGAAGCGATAGCTACTTTATGTTTTCTGTACGTCAGTATACTACAGTTCAACACAGTACGCTACAGTTTGCTACACTTCATTACAGTTTGCTACACTTCGCTACAATTCACTACAGTTTGCTATATTTCGCTACAGTTTGCTACACTTCACTAGAGCTTGCCACACTTCGCTACAGTTTGCTACACTTCACTACAGTTTGCTTCACTTCACTCCAGTTCACTACACAGCGATAGCTACTTTATGTTTTCACCCTGACTATCACCGTGGACTCATTGATGATTCACCGGGGAATCACAGACGATTCACCAATAAACCACAGATGATGCACCAATAAATCACCAATGAGTCAGCGATGATTCACAAAGGAATCATTTACCGGTCATAGGTGATTTTTCATTGTTGATTGGAATTTGAGTACACTCTATCGCTACTTTCCTATACCGATTTCGATGGTTTATTTTGAATTTATTTTACGCCCTACGTACATGGGGCTCTGTCCCAAAAGCCGCTATCGGCTTTGTCCTTTAGACCCCGCAAGGGTAATGCACCTTCCTTGACCCCGCATTTTTATTGGCACATTAATTTCGGCGATTCTTCTAGTAGATACAGGAGAAGAATCGTAGGATTGTGCACGCAACGTTTCGTTTTAACTCGTTTCACCGAAAAACCGAGTTTTACATGCACAAAATGCAAGCGAATACGAGAAAAAGGAGATAAAAGAGAAATAAGAAAGATGCACAAGCTTGTGATTCTCTTCCTGTATTTGTTTTTTTCTCAGCCCTTTGCTCAGTAGATAATTGTACAGCGATGCACAATAAAAATGACCCACTGATATTTACAGCAATTGTTTTTCTATTCTATTCTATTCTATTCAGCGGGTAAGTTTTATTGTGCATGGCTTTTGTTTTAATTTTGTTTCGACAATTAAGAAAAACAAAATGGTGGACACTTTTACGCAGATAAGATTGCAGGCCACTAAATTTGCTGTCACTTCTTTTCGCACAACTGAGAAATTTAAAACTGAGACAGCAAATGTATGTTGTTTATAACCTTATAAAAAATAGATGGCAGCACATTCTATACATTTGACATTTGAAACAGACTAACTTGACTAAATTTGAGAATTTTGACCATTGTAGCAGATTAGTTTTAGTTCATGATATCGACGTTACGAGTATAATAGATGTCCCAATTTTCGTTGAGAATGGCCCATAGCGTAAAAGTCTCCGTTTGTTTGTTTTGCATGAAGTTGGCTTCGATTCGGAAATCGATGTTGACAGTTAAATAGTGAACTCGCACCCGGGTGTGGAGTGATCAACGACGCGAGAGTCTTGTGTTTTGATCTTTGCAAGTAACATCCATCGTGAAGTTAGCTGCAGTTGCGACCGATACTAACTTCATTGCTAGAAAATCAGCTGATTTTTGAACTTTTCAATGAATTGCAGTAAATTTATGAATAAAATCAGCTGATTTTGTTTGCAATGAAGTTAGCATCAGTCGCAACTGCAGCTAACTTCACGTAGAGTATTTTTTGAAAGATCAAAACAAAAGACTGTCACTACCTTCTGGGAGTGATCGAAAAAAATCGGAGTGCGTTATTCGTTCCCACCTACCCCGCTCCGTACAAAAGACTAAATACATAAGTCCCGTAATTTCGTATGGGTCTAAAAAGCGAAATAACAACAGGACTGAATTGCACCACAATTATAAGTATAACACAAGAGTGCGTCGAGTGTTTTCCTTGCAATTTATATTTATTAAAATAATAATTTACGTACATCATTCACTTTCACAATCAAGATCAACGTCTACCTTTGGTGTGCATTTTACATATTACGATAAATAATTGTTCGGGGGTGTTTTTTGTTGTTGCATGTACACTTTATAATGGTAAATTGTGAACATTTATCATTTTTCCACACTTTTGGCAATATTTTTGCACTGCAGTACACAATTAAAATAATTTCAGTTAGCCCGACAAATGGACTTCCTGTGTGAATAAAAAAGAAATTGAAAAATGCACCAAGTATGTGAAGAAAAGTCTTTACATTTTAAAAAGAAAAGTATCCTCGTTATATGTTATTGCTCATATCCGGTACCCACCAATAACGTATTTTTTTCTTAAATTTTCATCGACCTATTTTTTTTTGAAAGAATTTGTTTGGAAGAAATTAAAATTATTGAACAAACAGTCCAATAAAAGATAAATGTCGGAAATACGACATATGTTGCGTCGATAATCATTTTTTTCCTTTGTTTCGTATTTTTACGAGTAGAGAAATGGGACATTTGTAAAGGGAGTTGGTTTTTCTCGAAATTAGTAAGAAGCGTGTAAAGTGCAAATCATCCCTTCTGTTGATTCATTTTTTTGAAGTTTGTTTATTTTTGGATTAGATGTTATTCTTTGTCAATTCGACATGATCGATAAAAAGGTTTTTTTACAGTAAATTGGAGTGCATCGAATACAGAGCTGATGACTGTACGAAGCCAGGACGACGTGACCGGTTCGAATCAATTGCAACTTGATTCTTTGACTCACATTTCTTAATTTAGATGAAACTTGCGAGAAAGATACAGTGTTTTAGGTAGAGTGCGATGGAGGACGCACTTTAGAATTTAATGCATTAGAGGAAATTTATCTTTTAGAACTATACCAAACTAGATCCCTGTGCGGCAATTCTCATGCACATACGAATTCGTAAACAAACGAAAACCATATACCACCATAGCAAGCTACGAGCAGCATAATTTTTATTTACGTCATGGCGCACTACAAGGAAAAAATTCTTCGCTCGAGAGCGCTGATAGCAAGAAAAATATTTTGAGGTGGGCGAAAAACTATTTTTCCATTTTTTCTTCTCACGTAACAGCTAGAGGAACATTAGTGTTACTGTTAGGTTGATTCAAGTGGATGTCATACGAAAAGGTTGATTTAGCAGTATAGCTCACACATATACATAACAGAGCCGTGTAAATCGAAAGCAACCAGTCGCGTTCATCGCAGTGGAAAAATATACTAAAACTTTACCGCCGCTCCGCCGAATTGGACGTGCGAATTCATTACATAAAATGAGTCTGTTGGAAACAATAGTCGGTCTATTCCAACTGTCAAAATGACATTTTAAACGTCAAAATTAGAGGTAAGCAAGCAGTTTTGAAAGAAGAGACGAGGAAGAAAGAGACTTCATTTCGACAGTTGAAATAGACCGACTTTTGATACTAACAGACTCACATATATGTGGGATCGGTGTAATAGGCAGAGTGAAGAATATACATCGAACGATGTAATCGATTGTGTTGAGAGAGAATCAAATTGGTTGTTACAATTATTCGTACGTGAACCGTTGGTGAATCAAGTTTACTAATAAAAGTTGTTCATTAGCGAGAAAAGGTCGGATGTTTTATTCTTTTGAAGGCGTAATGGTTCTTCTACGTTCCTATATGGGGGCTCAACCGTTTTTGGACCTTTAGGGGGGGATTTAAAGTGATAATAAGCGAAAGAAGAAGCAATTATAGAAAACTATTGATGAGACAATTTGTTCGGGAAGTGCAGTGAAAGTGAAAAAAAGAGACAAAATAAAAATTTGGCTCATGACGAAGGAATAAATTTTGTGAAATACGAAAAGTGTTCAGGTGAAAAGTGTTATGCTGAATAGAAAAGTGTTAAGGGAAGAGATCGAAAAGAAAAGTTAAGATTTGAAAACCTATAAGCTTGAGAAACGGAAAGATTGAAAAGCTGAAAATTGATAAGTGAAAAGCGTTAAGATTGAGAAGCGGAAAGATTGAAAAGCTGAAAATTGATAAGTGAGCCAAAAGCGTAAAGGTCAAGCCAACAAATGGAAAGACAATAAAACAAGACGAAACTAAAATTAAGAATTTAAATTGGGACAATAAAATAGCTGAAAAATAAAACGTTCGAGAAGAATTTGTATTTGAAGAGCACGCGTTTGCAAGTTAAGCAGAGAACAATAGAAGCAGAACACACAGCGAAACATACGTAGATCATTCGAGAATTGGTACGTTACACGTTCGTCACATACGATACGTAAACAATAAGCAGATCGACTGGTGTAATTCAACCGTTGATATTTCTTGGCTTGATGATCGAATGACTGAGTGAATTTGGTTAGGCACGAAACGAACAATGGAATGTGGCACGATTCAAAATATTTTCGCCAGGATGTATTGTGTGAGGTCAAACAATGTTGCAGGATTGATGTAATAGGCAGAGTGCAGAATATACATCGAGCGATGTCATCGATTGTGTTGAGAGAGAATCAATTCGGTTGTTACAATTATTCGTAGGTGAACCGTTGGTGAATCAAGTTTACTAACTTATTCTTTTTAAGGCGTATTGGTTCTTCTACGATCCTATATGTAAACAGTCTCCCCAGAGCGAGTCGCCCAAAATGAGCGAGTAGGTTTGCGAGTTCACAGAATTGTTTCCGGAGTAATGAGTTATGTAGTATGTTTTATTGGCTTGCCATGCCAAAGTTGAATTTTACATAAAAATGTTCGAAAAATGTACCGAGAATGCTCCACCATGCAATGGATTATTTTCGCAGTTGGTATATTGGTGTGTAATGACCAAATTTTGCATGGGGTAGGTAATACCTCGAAGGATGAAAATTATTTTTCTCCATCGAAAATAAAAAAAAATTCTGCCGTCATTAGGAAAAAGAACTTAGAGAAAACGGGTGAAAAATTTCAATGAATTTCAGCAAATAAATTTTGTTTTAAGAAAAATGGAGTGAGGGTCAAAATTAAAGAATTATTGGCGATTTCTCTCGTTGAAATTAGGTACAATTTTTCGCTAAATTTCTCTCGGCACTAACATGCCGCCATAAGAAAAAAAAAAACCTAGAGAAAATTAGCGAAGATTTTCAACGAATTTCGCTGAAAAAAATTAAATTAGCAACAAAATTAAACAAAAAAATCGCTGAGAATCTTTTGTTAAATTTTGTCATTAATTTGCTTTTTTTTTCGGCGAAATTCGTTGAAAATCTTCGCTGATTTTCTCTAAGTTTTATTTCTTATGACGTCAGGGGAGTTTTGACTTCTGACGAAGCGAGCTGCCGGTAGACTTCCTTAGCCGCTGCTTTTTGAAATAGCTGTTCGCGATAATTATCCACATTTCAAACCAATACGGTACTAGGGTCTAAAAACATCTATGACAGTTTTTCTTTGAAAACTCCTGCTAAGAATTTCTGAAAAATAAGTTGCAATGAAGGTCGACTAAAAATGCATGTGATTGCATGTTCAATCGCTTCAAATGGCGAAAGGACATTGAAGAGGAAGTTGAACATCAATTAAATGATCGAAGATGAGGAAGGCATTGTCATAAGACTAATCGGACTTGGCAACTGTTTTCCTATAAATAATAATAAAGCAATATTTCAATATTAATGAGACAAGACAAGAAACAAGAAATTGTTCTTTAACGTCACGACCAATTTTAATAGTCCATTAAAATCATACTATAAAATCATAATCGCTGTAATCACAAATTTATTGTTTCAAGGTTACGATAAATATGAAGAATTCACTACAAATTATTTGAAGAAAATTATAAAAAAAAATCATTTCGTTTACGACCACA
Source organism: Pseudolycoriella hygida (assembly GCA_029228625.1). Taxonomy (NCBI): domain Eukaryota; kingdom Metazoa; phylum Arthropoda; class Insecta; order Diptera; family Sciaridae; genus Pseudolycoriella; species Pseudolycoriella hygida. The sequence continues at coordinate 22,025,041 of CM055405.1, read as the reverse complement.
GCTTAAAAGTATAAAACAAAATTCTTCTCATCATGAGCAAATAAAAAACGCCGATCGGATGAAGTAAGAGGAAAAAAAACCGATTAAGGCGACAACACGTCTTAAGTTAATGGTTTTTTAAGAAATAGCTCCAGGCAGCCAAAGCCACATCTAATAAACGATAAAACAAGCAAATAAAAATTTGATTTTTTTTTGTATTATAAAAGTCAAATCTGAACTTAAAAACGAATACAAAAATGTTAAAGAGTTCAGATTGTAAAATTGAAAACTTTAATTTGATTAGTTTTTAGTGACTTTGAAAATGTCCATTTCCATGGCTACACGGCTCGAAAGATCATGCACATTGGAAATGCATAAAAGATTATTATTTTGTTCGATCACTTAGCGAGTTTTCAAATATTAAAATTTGTAATAGCTTAAGGATATAACACGATCGCTGATGACCGTACCATCATTTTGAATGCTAGTGAAGATCTCTACAAGTAGCAATTTAAGTGCAGTGCATTATTGTAAATATTGTACAACAAGCGAACAAAACAAGATGCTTTGGTTACAACTGAAATCAATATTTGCTGTGATGATTGTTTTACATACAGAAACGATTGTTTGCGTAGGTGAATTTACGAAACAACGAAATATACGAAATAAAAAAAAACTGTTAAAGAATGAATTGATACACGAAGATGACTTGGACTTTTCATGTCTCTTTTTATGACGATGAAGTACAGTGTTAAATCTTTTCGTTAAAGCACAAAAAGATCTTCTGTAACGAATTGAAATTTATTTAACATTTGAATGGGTAAAAAGTGTCAGGTAAATCGGTTAAAGATGTTATTATACTAGGAATTAACACTAATGACGCCACTTGATCTTACTGGAGTATGAAGGTGTGGTGGGCACTTGAGGAATAAAAAAAAGTTAATGTCAACATAATCTATTGTAACGAATCAGTTGAGAAAATAAGTTTTTGTCAACAATTTTCTCATAATGTTCAATTTTGTGAGACGAGTGTTGTCTTTGATTAAGTTAACTTTTTGGATTTAAATTGAACAAAAGTGGAGAATTTTTACCTTTAACTCGAAAAGTGTTGTTTCAAGAATTTTAAATTAAATCAATGCTAAGTTGATGTCTCTGATGATTGATTGTCATTGTCTTTTGTTTATTCAAAGTTGAGTAGTGTTTACTGCTGCAAAGCAAGAGTAACGAATTGGTAAAAAGATTCATAAAAAAATGTATTTGTATAAAACATAAGAACGGATACTGTTTGCTGCCCGCCTATTAAGAACGAAAACAAAAGCTCATTTCGGACTTAAATTGAAAATAAGAGTAAGAAGCTTCGTCGTTACTAAACAAATACGCCGTACGAAAACATAAAAAAACAACATGTAAGCATATTATACAACTTATAGGAATATTATGCAGCATCGAGACATTTTAAGCTGTAAGGCTTTATCATTTGCAGGAGATATGATGTCTGAAACACTCCTTTTACATAAAATGTTTCGGTGCTGTATAATGAGCTTATTGGCTGTATAACATACTGACACTCTACATTATCAAACTTATGTGCTATTCAAGCACATTAAATTCAACATACCAGAGGCACCGACTTTCATTGATTTTACTGGGTGCTGCTCTAATAGAATTTTATAGCGTACCGTAAAGTCGGCTAACTTCGTCCGGTTTTCGCTGTTTTTAGTGTATTTTTGCATTTTAAGGACTGCTAAAAAATGAAATCGTAACGAAATGACGATAACAGATCCTATTCTGAAAGCATGAACCTTTCAACTAAACTTTAAATGTGACATTTTGTATGGAACTTTTTAAAACCTATGAACACACGTGGCCACTCATTTTTAGCAAGTGACTCTAACCTGTCGCACCTTTTTTATAAATGAATGTAAAGTTTCAAGCTTTCATAATCGAAACTGCTAATTTTCATTTCGTTTCGATTTCAATTTTTCATAGCAGCCTTGAAAATGCAAAAATACACCAAAAACAGCGAAAAAACGGTCAAAGTAAAGTGGGTAACACTTATATGCTCGTATTTCCATTTGTCAGTCTTTTGTCTCTAGATTTGCAAAAACTAGAGGGGACAGGGAGGAGGTATTACGCATATATCGACTCCTAAAACATCTAGAATGCTCAACCTTATGACATTCGATAACTCTCTGACTTTAGATCTGCTAAAGTGTCGGAAAGGGGAGCAGACCTACGCAGTTCAATAGTTCTTTATCATGAAATTTGTCGAAATATTTTCGTTGCGATTAGAATGTGTACTCTGTTCCCTATAACGCTCCACCTCTCGGCATTCCCCGATGGCGCCAGCGTCGGCACCCATTTTCGGAACCCCTTGTTGGCACCATTTTCGGAAGCTTTTATTATATTTTACTTGGGAAGTTACTTTCTCGTACGGGATATGCTAAGACGACTAGGTCTAATTGGGACTGCCTCGATTCGTTTTTTAGGTAATTCGAAGATTTTGCAAAATTACCATAGGCGAAATTTTCTGATTTTAGGGTTCGTTGTAAGTAAGAAGTTTAGTAATGAACTAAGCGAGTATAGCTCCGCAGGCGAAAATTGTTAAGATCTTTGCTAGTTACTTAATTAAATCGTGATATTCACTTGAGCGCTGCAGGTCAAGATGTAAATATGTATCCTAATTCTCATCCGGTTTCCGAAAAAATTGAAAATCTGCTGGGGGCTAAGCCCCCTTAAATATTTTTACTGGGAGCCACAGCCCCGCGGCCCCCGTTAAGTCGGCGCCTTTGCAACATACTCCAATACACACAAGATGTGTATACGTATTCCGAGTTCGTAGCAATACGAAAGTACATATCGATATTTTGCTGTATATGCGAGAGTGTGTTGGTGCATCTAATAATGGGAATGCACACACCAATACACTCTCGCTTATACAGAAAACACTATTTTTTACTATAAAAATTCAATTTCGAAAATTTCCTGTTCTTTTCATTTTCCCGAGTGAAACATTTTTCGAACATTTAATAGAACAAATCAGAAAAGTGAAGAAGCACTTAAAGAGATGCTAGCAATTGAATCCCTTAATTCTAAGAGAATTGCTCTTTTGGTCCCATTTCAATCACTCAGTTTGACAGTTTATTTAAAGTTTGCAAGTTGCTAATTGGCTACGATGACTTCTCATACCAACGTTACAGTCAATATACTTAAAAGAAAATTTGAGAAAATAATGATCTGAGATCGCGCATCAGAATTTCCTGTTTCATATAATTCAATAAATATTGACACCTGATTGACGTTAAGTAAGTGAGTTGAGTTTTATTGAATATGAAGAGGAACAATATCTTGAGCGACCTTAAAAGGTTCTACTTATAAAATATTCACTCGACTTTGTGGATGTTCGTTCATCGTTCAGTTAAATTAAAATAATCCACTCCTGCAATTTTCTCATAAAGGTATTATTCGACGGCTGGCTAAAGGAGAAAACAAACGAGCAATTTGAATTGTCGATCTCAGCAATTCTGTGACATAAGAATCATCGAAATACGACGAATTTGCAATTTTGATGAAAATACGTGTGTGCTTTGACAGGAGAATCGCAATTAATTGACGCGAATTAGAAAACTTTCTAATTTTCCGAAGTCGGTGTTGACAGTTGTCGATTCTGAACATTGATAATTCATATTTTATCGTTTGTTTTCTGCAGAGACAGAAGAGATTGTCCAAATTCGAGAAATTTGAGATGTCGTATTACGTATTCGTATTACGGTCAAGAGTAAAAAAAATTCAGCTTGTGTGATTTGAGCTTCACACACAGCTATTGTTACGTTTTGTTGATGTGATGTGATGACGAGCGGGTGGTTCGCAGCCCGAGCCGAATGCAGAAACGTACTATACAGAGACATAAATCTGATGAAACAATGACAATTCAAATTTTTTTATGCATTTTATATGGTGACAAATTGTCAAATGATGATGACATTTGCCCACATTTTTAGTGTATCTGCCGCTTTATCAAGTCTCTGGTAAAAACACGAGAAATCACGGGAAATGATAAGTTGGGAGCAGGGAAATGATAAGTTCGTACGCCTGAGTAGATGTAGAACATACATGTGAATGACAGCTGAATTGTATGGGAAAAAATGGAACCAATTTTGTACGCGGTTCTCTCATATTCTCTGCAACTGTCATTCACATGTTTGTTGTACCTCGGCACAAGTGTACCAACTTATCATTTCTCTGCGTCGAAGGTCAGTAATGACGTGTTTACATTTCACAAATAGGTAAAAAAAAATTATTCGCTGTCCCATATGGAAAGATGTCAAAACATGTATATTTCCCCCCATGTAATGCCGTCTATTGCAAGTAGGGTTCTTTCGATATTTGTGTCCACATGTAATAAGATTGTATCCAATCCGCAAAACTCCTTACATACAACTTATGTCATTATCAACGTTTCAGTACCAACATTATAGTCGAAACGGTTGAAATCGTCGAATGTTCGATTGATGTGAGCAGGTGCTCGAAAATATGACAGTCAACATGTGTGCTTTCGTTTTGATCTATTCTTCAAACAAATTCGAGAAAAATTAAATATCAATTGTGTTGTTGTAGTTTTTTGTTTGATAGTGGTTAAATATTCATGCATTCACAAATTCTTTCCATATGGAACAGCGAATAAAATGCTATGAAAATAATTCATTAATTCGAAATCAATTTTGTTAACTCGGGTACTCACTCGTGAATTTTCGAGCAACAAGCTTTGCAAACTGTTTTTGACAGGGGTAGAGTTTGTATATTCGAGCCGAAGGCGTGAGTTCCGCTCATATGTAATGAATTATTTTCACCTGCTATACTTCCGCTATACTTCATCTGCTATACTTCCGTTCCCTCTGCTTTACGAAATTGAAACATTTCTTTGATGAAAAATGAAAATATTTCAAAAGAATTTTTTGCGTTCCGAAGCTGTAAGCGTCACCCAATTTGATATCAGTTGCTTTGGAAGAAGAGACGAGGACTTGCGTCACGTTTCCCTTTTGAAAAGGGTTTTTGTTGTGATATCAACAGTTTTGGAAGAAAAGAATTTTCAGCGGAAAAAAATTTTCAGCGAAAAAAAATTTCCGACGAAAAAAAATGTCCGTCGAGAAAAAATTTCCGGCGGAAAAATTTTCAGTGAAAAAAA
>CM055405.1:21998058-22019377 GCA_029228625.1 Pseudolycoriella hygida | reverse complement strand
AATTTCGGTGAAAAAAAATTTCCGGCGAAAAAAAATTCCGGCGAAAAAAATTTCCAGCTAAAATAATTTTTCAGCGAAGATAAATGTTCAGCGAAAAATATTTCCGGCGAAAAAAAATGTTCATCTTCAACAAAAAAAAATGTATTTTCCCCCTAATCCGTCGGCCATTTTGATGGTCACCCTGACACACTACACACTCAACCCAATAACTTTTCCTTTGACACCAAACATCTATCTCCAACCAAACTGAGTGACAAGCTCAGCGCCATCTGTGACGCATTCTAGGAGCGAAACTCGTAAGGGTAGAACTACAAATTTTCAGTATCTCAATCGCGTGGATTCATTACTTAAATGCCACAAATAAATAAAATCATAGACTTTGAAGTAGAGCCTTTTTGACAGTGAGTTCGGATACTCTTTATGATTGGTGCTACTGACATTGCATTCGTAAATCTCTTCCTACTACCTACACCATGATATCATGAGTAACCATAGCAATGGTGCAACGTGCGACAACTAAAATATTATGCAAACATGAAATTAGATCGGCATAGTACATTGAAAGAGCCTACCCTCTATCAATAATCTATCCCATAAAGGCATAATAACATCATTTGGTAGAAGGTATTAATGCAACACTTCCTCATGTGATTACATTATAAAAATAAAATAAAATAAAAAAATAAATTATGTTATCAGAAAAGCTATTAAAATGAGGAATTGAATGGAAAGAAGAAAAACGTTGTCTTCGAAATATGTCTTAAGCAAACAAAAATATTGACTCCATTTATACGAAACATATGCGACCATTATCGTTTATATTCTATATTTATGCATTGAAAATATAAAATTTCATGTTTTCCTTTAATAAAATAATTAATAAAATTGTTTAATGTACTTTACATTGTTACTATGAATGTATAAATTAAATGGCCTGGTAGGTAGGTATACGTTCTCAGTACATCATACAAATAAATAATACATTTTCCACTTCAAGACATGTGGCACATTTTGCATGAAATTCTAAATTAAGATATCACTCATTATTATCATTTTATTCGTAATGGAAATTAAGATATTTATGCGGCTCATATACGTAAATATCGTTGTTGGAATTTAATAAAATATTTTAATTGGAAATTGATAGGAAATCGATCGATTCGTGAGTCTGCAAATAGCTGCTTGACTTAAAATGGCTAAATGGTTAATGTAACAGCGAACCGTTATGTTAACACTTTATCAATTCTAAATTGAATGTGCAAAATAAATGGAAATGTCTTTAACCAACATACTTTTTTGGGTATGAGTGTCACTTTTGATTTAAAAAGCATCGGTTGTAACTTCGAATCAAATCTGAGTACAACTCCGAGTGCTCTCTTGCGGTTTACTCGAGTTATCGTGTATGAATTGTAAGATACGTGCAAAGTTAACGGTAAACTTGGTTTACTTTTACATTTGTAACAAAGTGAAAATCGAGGCAGTAGTGCGAAAGGTTTGGAATTTTAGTATATGATATAAATACACCGTTAGAATTTTTCTTCTCATCCTGTCCAGCTGTTTTTTGTGTCAAAACCCTTCCAAATATTCCCGAGATACGACCGAAATAGTCTGAAAGGACCTTTTGATGAAGTTTGAAGAAAAGTTTCGTCTCAAATTGTAGGTTTTGTTGTGTAATATGCAGGAGGGTCTCTCAAAATTTTCGACATTAGAGTTAAAGTGAGAGACAATCCACGCCTTTGGTGCGTCAACGACTTATGTCAAACTATAGTGATTTTTATGACACGATGCTGAAGCTGTCAAGCAATAATTATTTGGATCACAAGGGATAGAAGTATAAAAATTCAACCCTGAGCGAGAGTTGCTGCCCGCGCCGAAGGCAAAGGCTGCAACGCACAGGTTGAATTTTTATACGTCATCGCTTGTGATTCACGTAATTCTTGATCACGAGAACCACGGAAATCGTAATTTTTCACTTCCCAAACTTAAATTTTCAACGCAACAAAATTGCTGATGCAATCATCATATTGTTTACATCAGTTACTTTCGGCTCTCTTTTAAGAACCGGAAATACTTTCGGCCCTCTTTAGAGAACCGAAAATATTTTCGTATCTCTTGGCTTACTGAGGTCTGCGTTTTTTCGTTTTCGGCTCCCATTTGGGCAGTGAAAATTACGATTTTCGTGATTCGAGTGATTTTCGTAATATTCGTTGTGTTGAAAATTTGAGTTTGGGAAGTGAAGAATTACGATTTCCGCGGTTCTCGTGATGAAAAATTATGTAAATCACAAGGGATGACGCATAAAAATTCAACCTGTACAATGGAGTCCTTGCCTTCGGCGCGGGCAGCAACTCTCGCACAGGGTTGAATTTTATACTTTCATCCCTTGTGATTCAAATAACTATATTAGTTTGACAACTTAAGCATCGTGTCATGAAAATCACCATACTTTGACATAAGCCGGTGGCGTACTAAAGGCTCGGATAGCATTTCGTGATTGGTAAGTAACGAAATATGTGTAAAAATTTCTAGACGTGTACTAAAAGTGACAGGCTGTGTTCTATAATTGCGAGAATTCGTAACCGTACCGGAACTATGATGATGTGTACTAAAAGTGTCCGAATATGCATTAAAAGTTTGGAAATAAGACGCTCGTTACTTCGAACTAGAGAGGTGAGCTGACCGCCCGAAATTCGAAAAAAGACAGACCCGAAACCGAATCAACTTGTCGTGTCGTGCCGGTTCGGGTTTTTTGTTTTCGTTATTTTATCGGGTCGGATCGGGGTTTCGTTTTTTTTTCGCGTCGGCTCGGGTTGAATGACTTCAACTAACCAAACCCGACCCGACCCGAATCGAAAAAATTTAGTTCTGTCTCTAACAAACAACTCTCACTCACTGGTAAATTTTTTTAAAATATGAAGCAAATTAAATTCGTTTCTAATCGTCGAATGGGGTATGCTTGCTTAGATAGAAACAGGATTTTTGGACTCGTACAAACTAAAGTGGCAAATGCATCTACGACGACGTTTTAAACCAGTCAAATTGAGAAGTAGTAAATTTTAGAATTTGTTCCACTCGAAGGTAATCAAAAAAGGAAATTTGGGATTGAAAATGGGAAAAATCGGTCAACAACTTCCGAAGGTACGATTGAAAATGTTGTGGGAACGTGGTTTTTTGAAGGCTCAGGCTGTAAGGTCCATAGAGTGGGCCTAGCTCATGCTAGACGCAGAGGGAAAGAGCCCCTTCCATTATTTTCTGTATTCATAATTCGCTGTGTCTACTTTTTTCACTTTCGACAAACACGTTTTCTTTCATGGTACTCCTCAAAAGAGATGTTGCGAGTCGCCAATGCGCCTATGACAATTCCAGAAGTCCTTCTCGAAGCGGTATTACGTTTGTAATTAGTCGAATCACCCTAATGAACAAAAAATCATCTGGAATATGTTTAATGTACAAAAGCCACCTATGGAAGTTGAGAAGTGTTAGAGAAATCATCTCGAATATTTTCGTCTTTTTGGGCTGGGGGCCCAAAGGAGAAACATCGGACGCACACTTCCAGACAAAAGTATTCCCTTCAATTTTCCCTAAATCATAAAAGCCAAACCTGCCAAACCCCATGACAAAATATTCATGAAAAACCACTAACTATCGTGTATGGGTGAGCCCCCATTCTATGAAGCCTACGTGCCCAAACCACTTTCCTAAATTTTTTCGGCTAGTTTCCTGAATTTCCTTTTTCGGTTCGGGTCGGGTATGGTTTTTTATTTTAGATATCGGGATCGGTTCGGTTCAGGTTTGTAAAAAAGGTCGACCCGCACACTTCTACTTCAAACGAAGTTTCCTTTTTTTAAACATGAGATGAATTACATGACTACAACTTGGAGTTTTTAATATTTTGTTTACTCAAATATTCTGAACTCAGACGTTCATTTCCCGGTGTTAGCCACTGCCGATATTACTTCTACACTATCCCTCATTCAGTTTTTTTTTTTAATTTTTAGTTCATTTATTAAAGCGAAAAAAAAAGACTGCTCACATTGGCGCAGCCTGTAAAAAACGATCTTTTCAACAACAAATTACAATAAATAAAATTCATCTACTCTACTATTCCCTAATGTTGCCAGGATGCAGGCCGCATTGCCTCTCTGAATAGCTATTTAAATCTTCTGTAATAAGAAGTCTTTCGAGCGTGATTCCCCTGAAGCTGCTCTCATTAATGACCCTAGTTTGCATATAAATTTCTTCGTTTCTGGACCCATGCAACCTAAAGTTTCAAAAGCAATAGGAGTGAATAAATAATTTTCTTTTAAAGATATATAATGATTATGCTTACGCTTTCCTAGAAGATTCAGTGACGTATGATCGAGCTAAAGTGTCTCGAATAGTCACATCCCAGAGAAGAGACTTTGTAAATTTTAAAGATCAATTAAAAGTTTCCTCGAGTGAATGCGTCAACGTTTTCCAGGAATTAAGTCGTCATTGTATTATCTAACAAAGGCGTTGAAGTGTGTGAGTTTTAACAAGACTCACACCGGCCAATAAATGATTAGCACCACAAAACGATCATGACGCCAATTTGAATCTTCTCAAGATTATGAAAGAAACGACATTCAGTTGAAGCATAATGCAGTAATTGCTATTAATTAAAATCTATAAAAGATGCTAAAAAATTTAAATAAAAAAAACGATTTGCTTGGACAATTTCAGTGTAATTGCTTGTTTGTTTCATTCGTGTTAATAAATTATTGTGATAATTGAATTTTATTAAGCTTACGACAAACTGCGTTTCTATGTGATTGCTAAACAAAGAAATTTGACTTACGAAACGAACGAGGGGTAAGCGACTCCCGAAAATCGTGTGGCAGGATTTTTCAATGTCGAAGATTTTTTGGAGATTTTCTTTAAATTTTATGATAAATTTGGCTTATTCAGCTAGTAATTGTGATTTTCTTTGAGAAAGCAAAATAGGGGCTTCCTAACTTGTTACCAATGACATACTATTACAGACTGGCGTCTTTGACAAAAAATTGAAGCAAAAAGGATTTTTAAGAGTCGTGAACCTCTCGGAAACGAAGTGTTGTTATCGCACGCAACGCCACTCAGCTATGATTTCTCTGATTATGGGCACATCGCAGAAATGTGAGCTGTCAAATTTGCGATGTTTTTTTTTAGAACAGAATTCTGCGTAAATAAGAGATTATTCAAAATTTTAGCTGATGTGATGTGAGAGAATGACTCTTGTGCAAATAATAGATGAATCAGAAGTTTGAAGGTACAAATTTGTTCTGAAATTACATCGCAAATGAACTTGGAATGCGATGATTTTTTTAGAACAACTTTCGACCTTCATACTCAAACTTTTTGAATTCTGATTCGTCTATAATTCGTGTTAGAGTCATCCCCTCACGTTTTGGTTTGGTTTTATTTGGAAGTTAGATCCTTTAGAAAATCAGCTTAAAAACTACGCTAATACTGCTGAGCAAAATTATTGCAGTTCACTTAAAGCTGAGATGCACCAGATCAAAACACTGACGCCAATTCTCGTTGGGCCTATTGTGCTGTATTTCTGTTTTAACATTTCTGTTTCAAATTCTCCTTTCGGACCCGTGTAGCCATTTGCTACCTGTAATGAAGGAAAGCACATCAGCTAAATTTAACTTTAACTGCTCTTCAGGGGTCAAGTAGAAGTAAATCCGCTTTGCTGAGACTCACATCCCGCCAAAAATTCCTTCGATTGTCTGCATGTCTCGAGAGCGTTCCATCTTTCTTGATGGTTCATTTTTGTTCTACTCTACCAAAGAGCTCATCAGCCCTGGGCTATTACCAAAGCCCTGCGCTATTACCAACAGCAGGTTCTGGTCCGATGAATGTCTTCCCCTATCCCCTATCCCCTCACAGTAGATGATCTACAATTTTGAATAATTTGTTATTTACGTAGGATTCTGCTCTAAGAAACATCACAAATTTGACAGCTCACATTTTTGAGACGTGCTCTTATCAAAAATTGGAAAGTAGTTATGGTGGTAAATCATTTCCTGTGAGTTGAAAATGTGATTTTTTTAAACATTCATCATAGTATGAGCTGCCACAACCAAAGAAAACCTTGGAGTTCCCTGCTACATGCATATACATTGAGGCGTTAAGTGCAACATCATCGCCTTATGTCGAAGTGTACGAAATTTCATGGTAAGTGCATAAGTTGACAGCCCCACCAATTTTTGTCATGAAATTTGATTAACCTAAACCGACACCACACTGAAAGCTTGGGTTTTTGTGAGAAAATGTAGAGGTAAGTGGGCATGCCAAATTTAGTGCCCAGCCCACACCGAGTGCCCACTTTTTTTAAAAAAATTCCCAGCCCATGCCCAGTGCCCAAGACCCATACCTATGCCCACGACTTATTGGCTGAGGATGCAGATTTTATTCTGCATCTGCATTTACTTTACTGCTACCGGTGCTACCTATTGAACTATATGCGAACTATAAAATACACATTCACCCTTACTAAAAATTTTAGAATCTGTAAGTGCTTAAGTTGTTTACCGTTTTCATCAGCAGCATAAATAACACAAAAACACAATTCGGCCTTTTTCTTATTTCGGTAATGCAATTGATTCTTCTTAACTGCTTCTTATCATTTCAAAAATTATGAGTTCCATTCTGTTCGATAGGACAAATAAAAGATAGAAACAGAGCGATTATCCTTTTTTGAAGAAAGTTTTTTTTTTGTTACCATTCAAAATACGATCTGTTGCACATTGCAGATACGTATGACAGAGAACTAAAATTACGCATCATCAGATGCAAACACATTATTGATGATATGACCTAACGTCCCGATGAGGAACACCCGGAATATTTTTCACTTAATTGAATCTTTCCGCAATTTTTTTTTTTTTTGCTTCAACTCGGAGTGTTTACAACTCCCCCCATTCGGCGTTATGAAAAGTCCGGGCGATATTAAGCGAGACGTTCCCGTCACTATATTATTTACACGTAATTTTAGAAAAATTATATGGACGCCCATATTCACCGAAAATGCCCATGCCCATAAAATTTCAAATTGTCCATGGGCGCGGGCAGCCCACTTTTTTGGGCAGCTCACTCACCTCTAAGAAAAGGTTCCTGTTGAGTCTGTTGGAATCAAAAGTCGGTCTATTCCAACTGTCATAATGACGTTTTCAACGTCAAAGTTATTAAACAAGCGAACCCCGCAGAAAACCGACGAGGAATCTGTGTTTCGTTATCAAAGAAAAATATGCCGACTTCTCATCTTTATGGACTCATTTGAGAGTGGTATGTGCGTGTTCCGTTACGAAAAAGCCAGTCCTTTCTTCTGTCATATTTTCGTTCTAATTCATAGAGGACTTTAGTTGGCTCGTAAATTTGTATCCAATTATCGAAAATTCTCAATACATTTTATTAATACCTCTTTCAGTGCCCTGAAAAATTTGTTCCCATAAATTATAAAAAATGAGAAAAAGAAGAAACATTTTTGTGCTATGCTTTGAAATGTTTCAGTTCTCTATAATTAATTCATCACATAATAACTCCCAAAAACTGATTGAACTACATATTCATTATTTATGATTTTCTTTTGACAATGTACAGCTATTTAAAGAAATGTTTTACTTATTTGATGGTAGCATAAAAACCAGCCAAAAGGATTTTGAACCATTAGAAAGACAAGTCAATAATAAATGGCTTTGTACATACACCAGTAACTTATTGACTTCAGCTTGTTATCAAAAAAGAAAAAAAACGTTTTTTTTTAAATTGGAAACATTTTTTTCGCTATTATTCTTTGCTTCTTCTATTATTCATTGTCCAATAAGAAATCAAATATTTCTTATTTCTTGTTTTGACCATCTACAGGTATTGGACAGAGAAAAAAATATACAGAGAATCGTATTTGTCTGAATAAATATGAATTATAAGTTTAAAAAAAAATATTTATATAAATGGACGACAGCAGATGTTTCAACAATATAAAATATTTTCCAATTTGAAAATATGGCGCTTTTTTTTAAATAACCAATTACAGAATAAGACACACAGCTTGGCAAAAAAAGGCTATTATACATTTAAATTTAAAATTTATTTTTGCATTCGAAGACAAATAATTCGAAACAAACATCGATATGAATACAAAACGCAACATTGGAACTGTTATCTTCCATTTTCTTTCTTTCGATTTTTAGTATAAATGTCTTCGGCCAGACTAGTGCGGCGAGGCTGAAAAAGTATCTTTAACTGAATAATAAATTTAAATGACAAAAACCATTTTCTACGAGTCAGTAATTTTTGAGTTGATACATTTGCAAATATTTGTAAACGTCAAAAGCCAACAAAGATGGCGGCCATTTTTATTTGCAATCATCAACTCAAAATTTTTTGTATCAATTTATGACTTTTAGAAAATGTTTTCTGTCATTTAAATTGATTATTCAGTTAAAGATTAAGTGAGCAAACACATTGGACGAAAAAACTATGCGTTTGAGTGGAAAAGCTGAAAGACTGACTTTTGCATTGAAATATCGAAATTCACATTTCTAGCAAACATAAATGTTTTCTCCAAAAGTATTCCCGCAATTTTGTTTGGGAATAGGTTAAGTATGTAATGACGACATAAGCATTCGTTTTCATTTAAGGCTTTAAGAGAAAAACGTTACAAATTGCGACTTTTTCCATACAAATTTTCATTAGTTGAAAAGATTCCGACAGATAGCTCTTTTGTAAGCAGTGTGCACTCTTAATTCAGCTGAAGCAAGCCGGTTTCACCTCCTTGCCATCGCTGATTCTTAAAAAAAAAAGTTTTCCCGCCACCGTTCAGCCTTTTTGACCGGCACACAGTTCTACTCTTGGATCATATACATTCTTTCAATTGTTTTGAGAAATGGGTTTTTATTCAAATCTTTGAAATATTATTGCAATATCCTGCGTATCCATATCCCAACATATCAATACCATCGAACGAAAGAGAAACATTCACATAATTACTATGTTATAAGTTCGGAAACCTGACTACATACGATAATTGGACAGTATTTATGTGGTCCCATTATGTGAATATAATTTTTATTATATTAACTGGCATTTCAAATAAAATATGTATCATCTTCATCATGCGTTGCTTTGCGTTATTACACCATGTGAGATAAAACTATACACGGACGTACAAATGAAATAAAAAAATAATAATTTTGATTTGGCGAAATATAAGAACGAACAAAAATGAGGGGAAAAATTTATGAATTTCAAGAAAATTGATATTTATTGCTTAATTTGCTATTGTGTTCGTATACTTTATGCACGCTCGTAAAATTTATACGTTATTTACATAGTTATTTTTAATATTTTACTTCTACATACTTTGTTCAGTCAATGCAACTAACAAAAGGCTCTTCTCATTCAAGTTTCCACCTGACACGAGTTACGAGACCCTGTCTCAGTTATTATTAGTTATTTACGTAACTAGGACAAATATACTGATTTTGACGAGTGTGAGGTTTGCACTCCGCCGCGAAGCCAAGGGCTGCAATCACACTAGTCAAAAACAATAATTTTTCCTAGTTTCGTATAATATTTTTTATTCCGATGGTTCAGAAAACTGCTTTTCTGTTTTAAAATAGTACGGAAAGCAGCAGTTTTCCGTCCTAGGAATGAAAAACTTATTTGTGTGTCAGGGTTTTACACAAAAGTTGACGCTCCCTACATGTGGACTAGTTAAATTAGCTGGATTTGTGTTTGTGTCATCTAAAAGTCTAACGAACCATTTAGTTAGGGAGATGGTGAAAGATTTCATCAAATTGGGAACATCATTTTTGATCGCAGAACTCGGAAAATATCACGCACCCACTGGACACCTTATATGACTCTCTCAATCATTCAATGTTAGCGTGAAAGTGACAAACATAGTAGGTTGTCCATTTTCACATGAATAGGTCCTGTATACCTTCACACAATCATAAGTAGTCCAGATAGTTTCTCGATCACTCGATGCCTGGGAGTGGACTAGCTAAATTCAATTGAATGTGGGCAAAAGAGACTAATTGTAAAAATTATTATTCTGTCTTGGTAGAATTGACGCTTTTAGCCCTCGAAAAATTTGAAACTTTTCATAAAGTTTAACTGTTTTACGTTAGGTGGCAGTATAAAAACCTATTGCTTGTTTGCGTATTTTACGCTCTGATCGCGTACGTAATTTACGCATATATCGCAAGAAAAATTCAAATTCAAACCGCACTAAAAGCGTCAATTGCCTATATGACTTCACCAGTTTACGCACAAAAAACCAGTTAAGTTAACTGGTCCTTTGAAGGTGATTGATTGATTGAGTTATTTTGAAAACCATTTCAGCTCTAATAACAAGTTTTCTAGGACTAAGATAAGCACTTAGGCCATCCTTGTTGGGCCCATTGTACTGCGTCTTCTGTTTTGGCTTACTGCGATGTTGATGTGAATGTTGGTGATAAATAGTGATGGAGTTATCCGATTCTATTGTAGGTTGTGGGTGAGGTGTTGTGACTTTTTAAATAATTTCCCTCTATCACTGACGCTGTTGCTGTATGGATTCGAAAGAGCCTTTGATGTTCAAATACCCAGCAGAAAAGAATGGGCACAAGGTACAGTCATCCGATCAGGAAATTGTCTTACTTTTTTCACCGACGAGTCGAAAAACTGTGATCTAGCAGGTAGGGGGATCTACTGCCCACAGAACGATGAGAAATATATAAGATCTTTGGGCAAATTCGCTACAATCTCCCAGGCAGAAATGATGGGCATTAAACGCAGAATGTAAATCTCTGTGGGATGCACAACAGGCCCTATGGAGGATTAGGTGCAAGGAGTAATTCCCACCCACTAATCTATCTAACTATCTACAATGTTCTATTGTCCAGTAATCGGTCTCATAGCTAATCCAGTTAAAAAGTGTGCTGCCATACATCTCAATGTATGAAAAAATGCTTCCAAGGGGTTGGTCAGAAAACTTTGCGTGCGTGTGAATGGCCTCTTAGTAAAAAATTGTCATTATAGGTGAATACTGCCGGCAACCATTTATTTTAAACTCAAAAAGCATCGAGTGTTGTCACAGAATACATTTTTCATACCAGTTTTCGTACCGCCTTTCATTCTCTCAGTAGAACCAGGTAACTCGCTTTTCTATCGAAAACTTGTATGAAAATTCACACCTTTAGTGCGTCAACAGCTCATGTCAAAGTATAGGCCATTTGTAGCGCTTCAATTTTTATAATTCCATGAATTAGTTTAAAGTAAACATTTGAATTGTATAAAATCAAATTAACTTTGCTTTCTAAAAAATTGGTATAAATGGTGAAGTTTTGTTCAAATAAAATCATTCTATTCTCGACATTCGACTGGAGTGTTTCTAATTGAAGAAATTAGTGATTGAATCAAAGAATCTGTGAGCTGATTGTTGCCCGTTCCGATTTTTATCAGTTGAAGTGAGCTCAATTAACCTCGGAATTCTATACATTCTCAACGAAAAGAGTGACATCTATTATTATCGTAACGTCGATATTCATTTTATTAATTGGAATGCGTGGTTTTTGTGAAAATTTGTTCTATTATTTTCCGAGCTTTCGAAAACAAACAGTTTTCTTCATCAGGGAACTAACAATTGAATGGGTTTGATATGATTGGGCTACTAGGTTTTTTCAAAAATATTTGGAATCATTGGAGCCCAAACTTGACTCAAAATTAGACCTTTGTCTGTATTCATTAATGGGCCATTATATTGTTGGATTGCTAGACCTTCTTTAATATTTCGTAGATGATGATCACTTTCTTTGATTATGATTTTTGAATTATTCCAGTCGATTTTGTGTTCTCTGTTGCGTATTACATGTCTGGCTACCGCAGATTTCTTTGTAACATCGTTAGTTTGACAGGTTATGCATCGTGTCATAAAAATCACTAAACTTTGACACAAGCCGTTGCCGTAACATAAACGAGGAATGTATCTTGTAATGACTATGACTGATCCCATCGGTACGAATTTCATCTCTCTCACTCTTTCAATGTAATTTATATAAATATGAGACAAAACAAATTCTTTCCTCAAATATGGTTACCAATGGAGTTAGCCCTATAGATGGTGATGTGTTTTGACTTTATATTTTTATGGGGCACCATTATAAGTATCAAATTATGTGAGTGATACAACAATCGGATGAACAAAAATTAACTACAATATTTCAATCAATTAATGTGAACAAATATTCGAAATTATTGAAATTACAATTTTGCTTCGATATTCGTTATTAATTAAACGAATTGGTGGAATTCCTGAATCAATAAATGGTTCAAATACTCAATATATAAACTTAAATTCTGTCAACTACAGGAGCTGAAACTTTGTCGAATGTTAAGGATAAAATACCAAACAAAGTTCGACTAGAATTCGCGCAAAACAGTTTCCCAAACTTTTAAGGTAAGTACATACGATGAATACATTGGGTGAATTGCTTTTACATTTTCATAATATTTAAAGTTTCGCATGGTAATATTATTTGCACCTCACGTATGTTATTCATAACTATAGAGTGACATCAGTCAAAGTATAGTGGCTTTCATGACGTGATACATAAGCTGTCAAACAGATCACACACTTGCTTGCTTGTTTGGTGTGGATTAACGTGCACTGTACGACCGACATCGCTTCTGTAAACTACCTATATATTTCATGAAAGTATTGGAATTTCAATTGGAGATTCGATCTCCAAGCGAGATTTTCGTGTTACTTTTATGGTAGGTGCTTAAAAGCAAGCAAGAAGAGTGTCTACAAACGCAATTTTTCAACGAGCGCACTTTTGAATTACGAAATGTCAAAGTATAGCGTATTTCATGACGTGATGCGTACAGTCACCTGGAAGGGGCTATATATAGTAGGAATACCAATTCTTACAACGAAAATTTCGCAAAACTCGAATACAAAGCTATTCTGATGTGACCTATCCTACCAAAATAGGGATAAGAGCATGTCAAAACTACGCTCTGACGCTTGGACACACTGCCGTGTTACACCAAAACAATGTATCGCATTTGTGTCTTTCCTAATGGAAAACTTTCGAGAGCTTTGAGCTTTCTTTGTGTTCCTGCGCAATATTCCACTTTTTCAATGGGATTTAAAAGAAGCTCAAAGCTCTTCAACGAGCTTTAAATCACAGATTTGATGAGATACGTTGTTTTGGCTTAGCAAAGCAGCACAAGCGTTTTGTTATTTTTACGAAATTACTGTTATGGATTGCCCCTAAAATACAAATTCCTTAAGAGCTTACGCATTTCATCATGAAATTCAATCTACTTTGGCAAAAGCCTAAATGCGTGAACAAGCTGTCAAGTACTTAAAGAAACTCAGCGAAGATTTTCAACGAAATTCGCCGAAATATAATGAAATTAGCGACATAATTAAACAGAACAATCGCAGATACTCTTATGTTTAATTTTGTCGCTAAGTTGATTTTTTCAGCGAATTTCGTTGAAAATCTTCGCCGATTTTCTCCAAGTTTTTTCCTTATGACGACAGTAAAGGTTGGATACGAAATTCGATTATAATGAAAAGTAAAGGGAAAGAAAGAGAAGGAGAAACGCTACAACCGTGGCCTACCCACACAAAGTTTTATTATTTAATTTCGATTATGCGAAGATTTTCGATTTGTTCTTTTCAATAGTTGAATTGTCATTAATGGAAATATACAATTAGAATTCATTTGTGTAGACACAGACATCATCAGTCACATCAAAACGTCTATCATGTAGCGCGAAATCAATTCAATGTGACTGACTCGCTTGGTTTGTCAACACATTTACAAAGAATTATTTTTCTTGTTCAAAAAATGATTTCTTTTGTTAAGTTCGAAAATTCGAAATTCAAATAAAGAATTTTTATGAAATTTTTATAGAAACTCAACGACATAAACAAATCAACCAAACGGTAAAGAATTTGATCGGAAAATTAATGTATTTGAATGACTTTTGATTTATTTTTTCTTTCGATTTATTTTAAATTGTGGAAGCATAAAATTTTGAATTAATAAATAATGATTTGCGTAAGCATCCAAATGGTTCGACATAATGTAAAGTTTCTTTTAAAAAATTAAAAATAAATAAAAAAAAAGATCTTACAGAACCAGCATCACATAGCTTTTCGTCAAATTGTCATCCCATGAAGTGTTTCATGCGTTACAAATTACTTATGCATACAAAACCATTCGATCATACGATTTGATGAATAATTTTTTTTTTACTTAATTTTGTCTAAACATTTGTGATCATTGTAATGATTTGTGTTCTTTTTATTTATTATTTGAATGATGTTTTATTGACATTTTCAAAATATTTTCGTTGAGTAAGTTTTAAGATTTGTTTGTACTTTTAATAATCAAGTTATACAAACGATTTGATGAATTGTCCACACAGCGTGACATTAATTTCGAAGGCTATTCTATAATTGAACTTTACCATTGAATTCGGGAACATTTAGCAATTATTTATAAATGTAGCATCTAACGAGCCATTTGATTGAACATTTTGATTTGAAAAACCTAATGACTAAGCGTATCTACTCTTTTGAAGGTCTCAGAAATCGCAATCAGGTAACACTTGAATTGGCGACGCAAGCACCACTGATACGTCCGATGCGACATCGGCTTGTGTCAAAGTAACACAGTATTTCATGATGAATTTTATCATATGTCAAGAAACATAAATTGATGTGCTTGTCAACTTATGCATTTCATCATGAAATTTCATATACTTTGATATAAGCCGACGTTGCACTTAACAGCTCATGCATCGCGTGATGGAACTCACTATAATTTGACATAAGCCGTCGACACACTAAAGGTTTACGTAAAATTTATGTGAATGCCGTATGTTCAGCACAAAAAAATCAGCGTGTATTGTGTGTGTGAGTGTTGAGGCGCGATGTGCACAATACACATAAATTACGTATTTTCATATTTGCTTCATCTGCTGCATATTATTATGCCATCCGAAGTTGCATAGCTACTTCTCAGATTTGTGAAAAATTTTCACAAAATTTCTCACAGCAAAAATAGTGAACGTCCAATTTACATTCATATCACTCCCTCCCAGAGCCTAAAATAACAAATAGTGAAGGAAGAAAATGGCACCGGACGCCCACTGAAGTCCTCCAACGCCCTTCTCGTCCTCCTCAGTCTCTTTTTACAAATTCTATGCAGATATCGATGAAGAATACAAAAAACCTATGAATGTGGAGAATTATCGTGCAATCGAACACTTCTTGGTGCTTCCTTAGTAGCGACGCGACACCACTCTATTGGTTTACTACATCGTAGAACAAGTAACCTGGAAACTGTACAGCGACGATTAGTTATTAGGTAGCGATAGCTACTTCATGTTTCACCCTTCCTATCCGTCCGTCTGTGCACCCTTCTCCAGCAATCACCGATGATTGAGAGTGTAATCACCGATAATTTACTGTGGAATCACCGATAATTCACTGGGTAATCACCGATAATTCACTGTGTAATCACCGATAATTCACTGTGGCATCACCTGTGGCATCCCATGTGAATCATCTGTGATTCCACTGTGAATTATCGCGGATTCCACTGTGAATCATCGGTGACTCCACTGTGAATTATCGGTGAATATACTGTGAATCATCGGTGATTCCACTGTGAATCATAGGTGATTCCACTGTGAATCATAGGTGATTTCACTGTGAATTATAAGTGATTCCTTTGTGAATCATAAGTGATTCCACTGTGAATCATAGGTGATTCCACTGTCAAACGTCTCTGATTCCACAGCGAATCATCGCTGACTCCACGATGAATCATCGATGATTCACTGCGAATCATCGGTGATTCCACGGTGATTCACCTACGAGTTACCGATGATTTAGGTCCAAAATTCACGTCTTTGACTATACTCTACGACTACTTTCGGAACAGCATCTTTTGCCGAGTGTTCAAATAGTGTAATATCTAGGATACCGGAAACGAGAAATGATTCAGAAACAAGAAGTGGGTTCTCCACATAGTGTTTGTTTTTGAGAACTCAAAAAGTTTCGCTTCTCGTGCAATTTCATCAATAATATTCGTGGGTCCTTTTTCGCTCGCTGTTTTACTTCTTCACGCTGTGCTTGAGTTTGAAACCTCAAAAAATTTTGCTCGCTGTTTGTTTCACAATTTTTTCACCCGCGACCATAGCGCGTAGATTTTTTACTTCTCCACACCGGTTTAACTTCAAAATCACATATTCATACACATTTTCCATGAGTAAGGGAAAAAATATCCATACTAGTTGTAATGCATAAAATGAAATCATTCATTTTTTATGCCCATTCCGACATAATAGGGCACTCCCTATATTTGTAAATATTCACTCGGAAATTTCGCTCGATTTTGTCTAACACGAGAAATTTTGGGAAATTGACTCACGGCCAGCTGTTGCTACATTTTATACAAAGAAGGAAAGGCGATTCCGCCCTGCTTGTGTAAAGAATGCGATTTTGTTAAGAAAAATAGAAGCGAAACAAGAGTATAAAGTGAAGAGAGTCCTATGTTTTGATAAATTCGCGCCTTTTGGTTTTGAAAATTGCGCCTTTCTGTGAAAGTACTCCCCAGTGAAATTGCTTGCTTTAGGCTCTACTCCCTCCCATTCTCTTTCGTCCTTTTTCCGAGATAGAAGCATAAATAAAAGCGCTCACAGTTTCTTTTTAGTACGGAACGAAGTTCTTCGAAAAGGGAACTTGTAACCACCTCAATTTCGACCCGGGAGTAGGTGGGGAGCATCGATCATGGTTCTCAAATGACGAATCAACAATACAAGAACTGTCCGACCGTCTGTCAAAACTCAACCGATTTTCAAAAACTTTTTTTCCCTAAAAGTTAATTGAAATTTTTTTTTTGGGATTGAATTTGGGCACTGTCGGCCCAAGGACCAATGTGCCAGGGCCGTCTAAGTGGTTTTTGGTCTTTTGTACATAGCTCGAGTAAATCTTTTCCGATTTTGATAATTTTTTTTTGGAATGGCTGGGCATGCCTGACAATTTATGGAAGGAACTTTTTTTTTAATTTTCAGGTTTTAGACACAGCCAGGGCCCTTAAACTGAATCTCTTTTAGCGCCCAATGTGTTTATTGTACATAAATCTTATCCCATTTTCAAAAAAAAAACAAATTTCTGAGAGATAATGAAAAAAACTGATTACGGAATTGAATTTGGACAAAATCGGTCGAAAACTTTCGAAGTTACGGTCGAAAAAGTGGTCAAAAACGTGGTTTTTTGAAGGTTGGTGGAACTTTTTCACTAATATCTCCGCGAAATTAGAACGGAAATCGCTCTTCAAGGTTTCGAATGTGGACATTAGAAAATCACGAAAATTAAATTAGCGGAAATCTGTTGATTGGCTCGGGCTGTAATGTCCCTATTGTGGGTTAAACTCACGCTACGCGACCGAATACGTCGCGGTGAATATTTCTTTAATGATGAGGTTCTTTGTGCAGTGTAGTAGAGAAAAAAGAGGCGAACTTTTTTGTCCGCGGAAGTATGAGTCGGAGGCCTCTCCTAAGTGCTCTAGGTCTTTTCTAAATTCTAGGCTGGAGAGGTTTTCAGCACCCTTGCTCCGTACGGGCTTTTCGATATTGCCCATTCAGTAATTTCCAGTACAATTTAGTATGGACGTAATTGAACATACTTAAGAGTTAAGGCAATATTTACTTAGACACGTTCGACTCTTTTCGCGACATCTATTCTGTTTGCCACATCTTTTCTGATACGTTCGGGTCCCTTGCATATATTTACGTGAGAAATCTTTCTATGCATTACTATCTACTTATACTTCGCTAAAGACATACATGCAAGAAGTTGATACCTCTGGTCATTCTTTTGGAATTGTCGCCATGGCAGTCAGACAATCAGTGGTAGAATCCTTCTGTTTACTGTATTTGAAATGAGACCATTTTCGACTTAAAAATGTTTTGAAAGGACGGAAACAGTATTTTATGTGAGAATTTAGCGGTGCATGGGAATCAGAGGTACAGTTCTCACCAATCACCAGCTATTGAACTGATGTTTCAGTAATGGAAGTCTGCGTGATGGCCAGTAATGGCGTTTGTTTTTGTTTTCACTAAGCTCATAAGCTTCAAACGAACTAATTTGCATGAAAGTTTCACTTCATTTTCCAATGAACGAGATTAAAGAACAACACCTCGTGTGTATGAAATGAAACTGAATAAAGTTCATAGAACATTAATCAGATTATTATTGTGGAATGCACTCTAGCTCTTGGCAAAATATTATTTTCAGCGATGCAGGAATAGCTACATCAAAATTTCAATAAGCGTTTTTTTTCGTCTATAAATAATCCGAAAAACCGATATAAAATCAACACAATAACTTTATTTATTATTTATATTAAAATGTTGGAATAAATTTTCAATAAAAACGATCAAGCATCAAGCGCCGCATTGTAAATGTGTATCCATGGTCTTCTCCGTCGTCATATAGTGTTTGCGGACGTTTTTGCTGTAGTTCTTATTCAGCGCTTTTGTATGCGAAAATTATGCGTCACATAAATATTAAAATGTTCGTATGCGCTACTATAAAACGATTATTATATTATGTGCGAATAAAATCCAAATTGTGCTATAAAAACACTTGTACGAAATGGATAAATATCGGTAAATGTCTACATTTATTTAATAATATTCATTTGGTTTTATATGGCTGACTTAACATCTTGTTTTATGCGGAAATGACAACATTTCACACAGCCTATGAGAACTTACTATTTTTTCTAATTTGACATTTTCTCATTTAATTTAAGATAAACATTTCATTGCTACTGTTAAATGGAATTTCGAATCGTGTCTTGCTCGAACCTATGTTATTTTTATGGCTGAATTACGCCTCAATATAGTACTAGTCCCTTTTCTCTAGTGGCGTCATCATACCTGAATACGGACTGTCATTAAACTACTTACCTAATCTATTTGTCATTGTGGGAAACACTGTTGTCATACAATAAGCAGTCAATAGTGTTCTGTGTTTATCCGTATTTAGCTATGAAAACTGAATGTGACACAACTGACAGGTTGAGCATTTATAGATGGTGTCACAGCCGGTGGTAGTAGTACAGTAAGTGATGCAAATGCGGAACACTCTTTGGGAGAAACATTCTCCTTAGGGGCCGTTCATAAATTACGTAACGCTAAAATTCGCATTTTTTTGACCCCCCCTCCCCCTGTAACGCTAGCGTAACGCAAGGTGTCCCGACATCCACCCCCCCCCCCAGGTTGTTACATAACGCAACCAATAAGAAAAAAACGTCGAAAATAGTGGTTCCAAATATTTTGAGCAGATTCTAAGAGCAGAACAACAATCTACAAATTTGGTTTGCTGAAACGTGCCGTGTTTAATGCACGAACAATAAACAGAATAATTTTCTAAAAGTATCAAAAACCCCAGATTTTTCTAAATAAGGTGCATTGTGAGGTCTATAGATTCGTACAACTGTCGGAATAACATCGAAACTGTTTTCACATTTTTTTATTACTTCTAAAATTCCAACACGCTTTCTAGAACGGACATAGGATGTGACATGTGACATAAGTCAAATAGAGGACCAAAACTTGACTTTGGTGAACATAGACGTGTGCGCCGCCGACAAAGAAAGACAGAAGTATACTTCACGCCGCCGCCGAATGACCTTCGTCGGCGTGGATTTTTAGTGAAAATGCATTTAACCGTGTACAAAAACGAAAAAAATATCTACATTCTATAGTTTTACTACATTGACCGTTCAATGGCAACCGATATATCGACGATACCAATAAAACGATATTTCAACATGAGACCAACTATACGGTGAAATTCCTTTGCGAATTCCGCATTTCCCGTTTCCCTGGATTAAAAAAAAACGACGCGAATCGTGCTTGTCATCAAGTAATCTTAATCTCACTTTGTTTGTCGCCAAAATTAAAATCTTACTAAGTCAGCAGTATTCAATACTGTCGTGCCCCCCCCCCCCTCCCCCCTGTCACAAACTGTCACGCTAGGCACTGTACTATTCAGAAGAATAGATCGTGGTTTGAATCAGTTTTAATCAGGCAATAGTAGCCGTCTGTCAGTAGCGTCATTCACTTATTTTCATAGCTAAATACGGATCAATAAAGAACTAAAGTAGCCCTGTCGGTGGCGCCATCCATTTTTTTCGTTGCTCAATATAATTCAACACACGACTGAATCCACAACCATAGACCGTGTTTTGTCACCGAACCTCAAGTTGTGACATTGTAACTCGCATCTTTTTGGGAATGAAAATAATTTTGTGATTCATAACATTAGTTTAAGTGAGTTTTTAAATTAACCACGGTGAGAGTTTTTGGAGACATGATGGTGTCGATATTATGCAATAGACGTCGCTTAGATCAGGTCGGTCGATCTTTGACGCAACAGTTTGAACGTTGCTAAAACGTAGACGGTTTAGAACAGTTCATTTTGAGGTGAGACTCCATACAAGTCAGACGTTCGTCAAGTGCGTGAGAAAGTTCCACATTAATTAAGAAAGTTTTTTGAGAATTCGCTGGAGTGTGTACAAGCGAACCTAAGCTCGTGGGTAGCGAGGTAAGGCAAAGAAACTTTACACTCATCGTTAATTAAATTGAGTGGTAAACAGCTTGCAGGTGGAAATTTGATATCACGTTTGGTTCATTTGGAGGTCAAGTGAGTGCAAGTGTACATGGATTAATTTTAATGGAAGAATTTGACAAAGTCCAAGTTTAAAGATTGTAAGGATCGACAACTATTGCATTTATCATTTGAGTCTCTTCACCCAACGTAAAGTCAGGTTAGTTGTAAGGTAGTATTAAGGGGTGCGCATTTATTTTAAGAATTTAAGAGAATCCATATCAAGCCAAACGAAAGTTGTATAATTGTGAAATAAAGGAATTGTGTATTGGATTGTATGAAATTATATAGTGCTGAAATTGGTTTTAAGATAAAAGTTTAATTTAACGTTACAACATCTGTGTTTTTTTCATAGCTGAATTAACGTCTCAGCATAGAACTATTCCCAAGTATTCTCAAGTGGCGTCATCCATGCTTTCATAGCTGAATACGGTCAAACGTAAAACTAACGACACAATCAATTGTATTGACTTTGGAATGCACAGCACAACTTTACGATAGTCACAAACTTCATAAATGTCGATAAGCTGATCATATTTAGCTTGTTAGTTGTCGAATAAAAACATCGCGGCGCCACTGGAAATGCCATTTCCAGCCAGTTAGCTATGACACACAAAC
>CM055405.1:21973104-21997558 GCA_029228625.1 Pseudolycoriella hygida | reverse complement strand
CCCGACCCGGACCGAACCCGATCCGATTAAAATTTTCGAAACCCGAAAGCCATGAACCCGAAAAAAACAATTTGGGTTCGGGTTACGGTCCGGTTTTTCGAAGTTTCGGGCAACCCGCTCATCTCTAGTTGAGGCATAAATTCAGTTAGCGTAGGTGTCACTACTTGAGGTTCGGGGATACGATCAATACTTTCATCACGCACTTCACTACGCCCGACGGCGACCTCTGTTGCTTCAATATTAGACAACTTACACGGTCTAGTCACATAAATACCCGAACAACGCTCAAAGGGTGAAATCATCCTACAACCTTTACCATTGCAAACTTCTAGGCATAATCTTCGTAAAATCTGTTGTGACTTTAGTTCTAAAGAACTAGATCTGTCATAATTCTTGCATGCCGCTGAAATTTTGAAAGAAGTGAATAAAATGTCCTACTTTGCATTTGCCATTTGTTTTTCATGCTTCTAATTATCATTACTTATAATTGAATAATTGTGAATTGACCGACTACCAGGAAGTAATGAAGTATTTTGATCTGTGATGAAAGTGATTGCTAACCATTTATTCAACAATCACACATCACTTCAAACCGTTCGTTGGAACATAATGTTAATTTAAAAAAATATTTAAATTGAAAAAATATGCCCTATAGACACATTAAAATTATACGCTTCATAAAAATCTAAAATTAAAAAAAAAATAATTCATTTATGTAACAACATTCGAAGGTATGTAACGTATTAGAAATGAAGGATATTTTTTTTCTATTAAATAAATTACTGAAATTAGTTATAATTTATATGTGTTCCAATTGACTTTTGATCTGATCATACGAACACAACGTTCCGTACCGGTTTCTGTTCGACATTAAGAGCCAATATTTTTCAAACATCAATTGTCATTCCAAATGAAGATCACGGTAATACGAAAGGTGTAATTAAGCTAAGCAACAATAGCCATATTGTGACTCAAGAGATTTCAGCAGTAGAAAAAAAAAACACACATCGAAGGTCTTAATTAACAAATTAAATTAAAAAATGGTATTGTTCGTACAGCATAAGTAATAAACCAGTTTCCTCGTTTTCTTTTCATCGATAAATTTCTATTCAATTCGTTTTACACACAGAGGCAGATTTACGTTTGAAGGATTCGTACACGGAACAATACTTAATAAAGGTTATGAGTTTCGTATGTACAACGATGTCGAATTTGAGATTGAATAAAGGAATTTTAATTAGAAATTGATACCCTGATTTGCAAATGCCACAAATATAACACATTTGTGTGTATCATCAAACTTTCACGTACTATGGTCTTACAGTACCGTATAATGAAACTCCGGCAATAGTTGAGTCTATAGACCATGTCTTGTCTCCGAACTTCAAGTAGTGACATCTATGTTTTTTTCATAGCTGAATTAACGTCTCAACGTAGAATTTCTACCTTTTCTCAAGTGATGTCATCCATACGTTCACAGCTGAATACGGACAAACATAAAACTAATGACGGGAACGGGCAAAATCGCCCACCGTATTTTCGTACCAAAAACGATAATATCGTGCCAGCGGGCGATATTATCATTTCACAAATGTGGACGATAATATCGTCACAGGAACGACAATATCGTGCCAATGGAGTATAATGTCGTCACAGTAACGATAATATCGTGCCAGCGGACGATAATATCGTTCCAAGAATGATAATATCATGCCAGCGGACGATAATATCGTTTCAAGAATGACAATATTGTGTCAAAGGACGATAATATCGTCACAGGGACGATAATATCGTGCCAGCGGACGATAATATCGTCACAGGAACGATAATATCGTGTCAGCGGAAAATAATATAGTAACAGAAATGATAATATCGTGCCAGCGGAGTATAATATCGTTCCAAGAATGATAACATCGTGCCAGCGTAGAATAATATCGTCATAGGAACGATAATATCGTTTCAGCCGGTGATATCATCGTTTCAAGAATGATAACATCGTGCCACCGGATGATAATATTGTTTCAAGAACGATAATATCGTGTCATCGGAGGATAATATAGTCACAGTAAAAATAATATCGTGCCACCGGAGGATAATATCGTTCCAAGAATGATAATATCGTGCCACTGGAGGATAATATCGCCACAGGAACGATAATATCGTGCCAGCGGATGATAATATCGTCTCGAGAACGATATTACCAATCCATGGGCGATATTATCGTCACGAAAACGATATAATCATCACAGGAACGATATTATCATTCGGGGTGAAAATAGGGTGGGCGACTTTTCCCTGACCCCTAATGACTCAATATTTTAGAATCAAAAGTCGCTATACTCCAGATGTCAAAATGACGTTTTATACGTCAAAATTATGAAATAAACGAGCAGTTGAGCAAAGAGACAAGGAATCTGTGTTCATTTGTTCAAAGAAAAATTGACGAAAAAAGGCAGAAAAATACGGTAACTAAGGACTTTGACGTTTGAAACGTCATTTTGGCAGTTGGAAAAGAGCAAACTTTGATCGCAGTAAACTCGTTTGAGTTGAAATTTCCTATTTTCCTCGAGGTGAAAATGAG
Organism: Pseudolycoriella hygida; assembly: GCA_029228625.1. Classification (NCBI taxonomy): domain Eukaryota; kingdom Metazoa; phylum Arthropoda; class Insecta; order Diptera; family Sciaridae; genus Pseudolycoriella; species Pseudolycoriella hygida. The sequence continues at coordinate 21,994,977 of CM055405.1, read as the reverse complement.
TATTTCACAACATAAATGTTTATTCAATGGTTCACACAGAAAAATCTCACCCAAATTATATCGGTGCCAATTATGGAAAATTTCCCCTTCATAATTGGAGTAAACATAACATGATTGAAGTAATCATGTAACCATTGGAGTAAACATAACATGACTGATTACAGTTATTGCAGACATGTTATTTGATGAGTTTATCAACCAAACAATGACTAAGTCATCACAATACTTAGCCGAATCATCATCACATCAACAACGAACCCGCGCTTATTTAATTTGTATGACTTTCGACAATTGTTAGTATCTGATAGAAGATTAAAGTACGTTTTTGACGCTTCTCATTAATCTGAAATTTAAAAATACCACTTCTCATCAGCCTGTAACTTGCGGTTTGGTTAGGGCTTATGAACCTTGTGAATCCATAACATTAGGTTAAAAAGACTTTTGAATTAACCGCTGAATAAGTTTTTGCAGACACATGGTGAAACCGTTGACAAACAGATGGTGCGCGAAAGACATCGTTGAAGTTGTTAGGTCAATACTTCACAAAAGCAGACAAGACATGGTTTTTTTATTCCCATTTTGGACTTCAAACAGATAAGTTGTTTTGAACCTTTACCATTTCGAAGGTTCGTGTTAAAGTGAAGTACGGTAACGTGAGCCATAATTATTAGTTGTGGTTGTAATTAAGCCCGATGGATCGGGGTAAGATTTCAATGATCAGTTCTGTTCTCTTCATCATTAAAGTGGTCTTTGATCACAGCTTTTAGGTTCATGCATAAAATTGGCTGATGGAAACAAGAAGATTCTATCAAAAGATTCATTCATACAATGAGGAATTTGCGAGAACAATTAGCCACGTTGAATTCTGTGTCTTAAGGATCTGCAGCTTAATTCACCCAACATACAGGTTCGGAAAGATTTAAGGGGATGCGCATTTAGTATTTAAGTAACAGTGATTTTAAATTATATTTGAGTTTTCCGAATTATTTGAGTGTGAAATAAAAAGTGAGGTTATCGAATCGTTACAAGCCATAGCGACAATGGTACATGTGTAATGCTCAAAGAACACCATACCAATTTGCACTCAAACAAATCTAGCGACTCGTAATTGAAATGAAATTTTAATTAATCATAAACTTGCTGCGGTAATCTAAAGGTGAACGACCCTCCTCAACGCGACTCTATCACCCTCCAAAGAGATGGTTTCATCTTCCAATGGGAAACTCCTAGCTTGTAAATCCGATTTAATAGAATCAGTTATTCGCCTACCTCTACATAGAACACCCAGAACTTTATCAGACAAAATACTCTTTGTAATCTTCTTATCCCTTAAAGTGTCACAACCAGCGCAGCGCAGCAATACGACACGAAAATTGAACCATTTTAATGAGAACATTCGTTGCATTGCTCAGCGAAAACATGTTCGCGATACGATTGGTCAGTAAGAAAAAGAATAGGTTACGCCATAGGCTGCTTTTCGTAAAAGAAAAAAGAACGCAAAATTATGCAGCGTGTATAGCTTAAGACATATGAGTAGATTCTGAAACATTATTTATGCGACACTAATACGCCGTAGTCCGCTGAACTGTATACATTTTCTAGAAAAATTACATGGACAATATTGCACATACCAACGAAACGGGTGGTTCTTACTATAAACATTTTTACTATCTACGTCGATTCCACGACTAATTTGTGTTGCATGGCCGAAAAAACTTATTGCTAAATTACTCGGATGTTGGATGAATTTCATCAATGAAGCGACACCCTTTTGCCCAACCATGCTAATTTTCATAGCATATTTCACTTGTATATGATGTCGCTTACCATTTACAGGTATAAAATCATGCAAAATCATAATATTGCCCTAAGTCATATCGATGCAAATCGTATTGTTTAACCGGTTTCAGTTACACTCTCGCAGCATCGATTATAATGTGGAATATGTTTATAATAATTGTAAGAGCTGGTGCAAGAGAAAATTGATAACTGCACATTTTGAGTTTATCTAATAAATGTGTAAATGCAATACAAACGGAAAAAGTTTTCGGTGTTTAGAAAGCCGATGGTATTCACCGATTCGGGTGAAGAATGTAAAATTCTCCTCTGTGCAGCACATCTTGTTCTGTGCAGCAATCGGGTTTCCATTAGTAACATACCTTGGTGTACGAATATTGATAATTATCGACATTTTGTTATTTCGCGGAAAATTTACGATAAGATTTTCTGATAGATGGAATGGATACATCAAATTTTGGAATTTTTTCAAGGCGGTAGGTCCGCATTATCGTAAATATTACGTACTGTCTAAGAAAAGTGAAAACATACATTTAGTAACAATCCAACTCAACCCACATTCCACAACCTTAACGCGTGTGGGATGAATTGGATTGTTACTTAATGTAAATTTTCACTTTTCTTAGACTGTACTTTACAAGCATTTTCGACACCTAAATTCAGGTGGTGCAGCCCTCAACATGAAACAAGTTCCACGATCTACAAAGATGGATTCGTCCGCAAGCAAACCTTACATTTCCGAGGCAACTTTGCTTAAGCACTCGTGTGATAGCATTCTTAGCTCAGGGTACAGATACAGACCTCCCACTCGTTCGTTAGTACGAATGTGGACTTTCCTATTAGACAATTTGCCCACGCTGGCGATTAGATACTTCGTCTTGAAAAAACATTCTCTCTAATGCGAACAACACTAAACAATGATTCGAGAAGGAAAACAGTTAAAATTACGTTCTTCTTGGTAAATTATAAGCATTTTATGAAATTATCTACCGAACAATTGAAAGGTGTAACTCAATATGTGGAGAAATTGCTGCTTTTTAATGTATACCTTATCTGTTAGGAATTACTGCAATTTTTGTTTTACGAACATGTAATTCATAAGAGTATTGTTAACAGATTTAATTTGGCGACTGCTCTATCTCGGAACTGAAATTTCAATGTTTCAAGTGACCCAAATATTATTCGAACAATTCAAAGTGATTTTCTACACACGAAACTAAGTGATATTTTCCAATGTTACATTATATCACCCACCGAAATGAAAATACACATTTATACTTTTAATCCCGGCATTTTATCTGAAAATTGAGGATGTCTGGTTACAATTGAAACTATTTTCGTAAAATCGATTTATATTTGGAATAACAGAAGAGTATCATCATCATCGTCATGTTATGAGTAACAGAGCATTTATTTTGATGAATTTTGTTATTCATTTTATTCAGTAATTGGTTATTTTTTCGAAACACGTTCATGTTTATAGAGTGTGTACTGTAAACATACCGAAAGTACATTGGATTTGGAATTTCAGTTGTAATAATTTTCATTTAAAAACGGTAATGTGGTCCCATTGGGGAAGAGATATTCAAACATAGGAATCTTCCTCGTTGAATTACATTTTGAAAAACCCTTCTCTAAGGATTAAATTAATGTAAATGAAGTATAAAAAAAATAATGCGGAAGTTAAATGACAGAAAAATTTTACTAAAAGTCAGAAATTGATACAAAAAATTTGGAGTTGATGATTGCAAATAAGAATGGCCGCCATCTTTGTTGGCTTTTGACGTTCATATTTGCAAATGTATCAACTCAAAAAGTTTTTGTCCATTTCTGACTCGTAGAAAATGTTTTATGTCATTTAAATTTATTATTTAGTTAAAGGCTAAGTGAGCAAACACATTGATCTAAAAAACGATGCGTTTTCAAGTGTTTATTAAGTGAAAAACCTGAAAGACTGACTTTTGCAGTGAAATATTGGAATTCACATTTCTAGCAAATGTAAATCTTTTCTCCGAAAGTGTTTCCGCAATTTTGTTTGGGAATAGGTATGTAATGACAACATAACCATTCGTTTTCATTCAAGACTTTAAGAGAAGAACGTTACAGAAAATTGCGACTTTTTCTATACAAATTTTCATTAGTTGAAAAGATTCCGACAGATGGCTCTTTAGTAAGCAATGTGTACTCTTAATGTATTCGGCGAAAACCGAATTTCTTCTTGTTTAAAAGTTTGAAATATAAGCGAATGAGGGAAAAAATGATTTTCTTCCTGTAAATCAATTAAAGGAAATGAATAATAATTTACTCGAGTTACGGTAGTGTATGACCATTTTCCATTGATTGTTTAACCTGACTAGTAAACAGGCAAAAAATCAGTTAAAATCATTGGTCAAAATTTCCGTACAAAAGTCCGACAAACTCACTTTTATTGGCTGAGAATCGCACACTTAGATTCGATTTGTTACATTTTGAGTCTCTCTGCATTTCTGTTAAAATGAAAGTCTTTCACGGCGCGTTGCTTAGCAAATTAAAAGAGTTGTGGATCCACTCATCTTCGCTATATTGGATCCAATCGCACCTGGCCGTTGGTCGCTAGCAATATATGAAGATGATGGATTGGAGGTGACGTTCTTTGATGTTTGTTCTGGTGTCCCTCAGGGTAGCCATCTTGGGCCCCTTTTTTGCTGATTTATTCTAAGAGCACATTACAAACATATGAACTGTCAAAATTTGCGATGTTTTTTATGTGAGAGGATGAGAGAAATTACAGATGAACCAGAATTCAAAAAGTCTGAGTATGAAGATCTAAAGTTGCGTTGAAAAATCATCGCATTCCAATTCCGTTTGCGATGTTATTTTAGAGCAAATTTGTACCTTCAGACTTAAACTTTTTGAATTCGTATTTATCTATTATTTGGGTGAGGGTCATCCATTCGCAGTACATGAGCTATAATTTTGAATTTATTTTTGAGAATCCTGCTTCTAAAAAACATCGCAAATTTGGGAGTTCACATTTTTGCGACTTGCTCTTAATGACGTTTTGAAGGTGATAAAGAAATGTTATTGTTCATCATTCGCAGATGACTTAAAGTTACACTGCAAAGTGACGTCAATAAGTCATTCCATCGCTTTGCATCGAGATCTGGACTCACTTAATGACTTGTATTTAGGAAATTCTCTTGAAATTAGTGTCACGGAGTGCAATCTCATTTCGTTTCATCGCAAGCGTGACTCAGTGTTATTTGTATCGTCCTAAGTAGGATATCGGGGAAGAAAGATTTAGGGGCTTACGCAAGATCTGAGCCGAGCGCATTTTTGTGAAATCGTAATTTATGCTCGGCTAGGGTTTGTAGAGAGTTTCGTGTCGTCTCCGCCCTATGTAGGCCGCTGCAAGTGAATAAAAATAGAGACTCTGTCCCGTAGGAGTCTGAATCAATACAATACTCGTATTCGATATTTTGAGGGGTCGCATTGACTGACCGAAATTGAGAATTAATATGCCGACTAAGCGATTGCGTGAGGTGCCATTATTATTTGATCAGTTGTGATTTTCAGCGTACTTTCACCCATTTTGGAAGGTTGCCAAAAAACGAAATCTTATCGGATCATTAAAAGCCTTCCGGATTTTGAAAATTTGAAGCTTCTTCTTTAAACAAAAAATATAAAAAGCTTTTGCGACTTATGTGAAAATTCAGAGATTTACATGTTTCGAGAGTAACGCTGTTGTCTCAGAATTTTCACATAAGTCGCAAAAGCTTTTGATATTTTTTCTTTAAAGCAGAAGCTTTAATCTTCCTAAATCCGCTAGATAAGATTTCGATTTTTGGCGATCTTCCACAAGAAAACCACAAGTGATCGAACAATAATGCACACGCACAGTATAACTAGAACGTTCACACTGTTTTGTTGACACTGTGACACGCCACCGATTCTGCTAGAAAATTCGTTCACAGGTTGCGTCTGCCTCGACACATAGGAGCTATGTTTTTGTTTTGTACTCTTTAATTATCCTCATTATGTCTGACACTAACATTTCATGATCTAATAAGTTTTCTTTTTCCTTTTTTATTTCTTTTTCGTGACTTTAAGTTGGTGTCTCATAAATTGACGGCGTACTTTGTTACAGTTTTTCTGAAAATCTACTAAACATCCAGCAATTATAGTTCTTTCATGCACTAGATTGATCCTTCCTCTAGTGCATGAAACTACTGGATCTTAAATCTGAAGTACGCAGCCTTTAGAAAGTTTTAACAAGTTGAAGAGTGTTACTTCGGCCAAGAAACCGGATGTCAAAAAGTGATGTTAGGAAATGTTGTAGCTAATAGCGAGTGCTTCATGGTACAGGAACGGAAAAGTGAAAAACGACAAGTCTCTCATTTATCATACGAATTTACCATACAAATAAGAAACTTGTCGGTTTTCTCTTTTTCGTTCCTGTAAAATAATTATTGTAAACTTTACACTAGGCTGCGTACTTAGTCATGATTTAAGGTCAATAAGAAGGCAGCAGAACTACAAAAAGTAGCGAAACTAGTAAATAATGATCTAGCCCCTAACCCTTCATGGGTTGTTAAGGCCGATTATTATTATTATTATATAAGAAGGCAGCCTAGTGTTAAAAATTGAAGCGTATCACTATGATGACATTAACGAACGCTTTACAGAGCACCAATTTTCATCTTGACACCAGGCTGCGTTCTTGTGCTAAAGTTGTATAAATGTAGATGGCAGCGGCAGCCTGGTGTTAAATTGAAAAGTATTGCGCTGTAAAGTACCGGATACTATATTCAAATTGCCTATACATCATTTTTTGACACCAGCCTGATTTCCCGAACTTGGTTACTGCAGTATGACCAGGACATAAACGATGGACACATTTCAAAGATTCTTTACCAACAAGATATGCTGATACTGACAGAGGAAATTTGCACTTGCTATGTAAATAAGCAGTGAAAATTAGCTTCGAAGGGTCGTCTGAGCAAACTTCCACTTTCGTACGTGTTTTTTATAAAAATGTATTATTATTATGACCAATTGTAAATCGTGGCCAGTTTAGTATAAGCTGTTGGCTTGAATAAATAAATAAATAAAAATTTAAAAGTTCACAGTCTTGAGTTGACGTTGACTTGTCTTCACATTTTAGTCTTTCTCATAAGACAAAATTGCTAATAGCTGCAGTGGTAATTCTTTATTGGATAGTGCAGATAAATGATCATGCTAGAAACTCGAAACGCTTTTCTTCTCCAAGCACAGCTGTAATAAGACATTTTGTCATAGAGGCGATGAAACGTTTCTATGTCAAATGATCAAATGTTCATGTCTAATGAAGTGTGCCTGCGCTTGTTAATAACTAAAAGAATTATAAATTTAATTTGAGAGCTTATGAGCCCTGCGAGCTTATAAGAATTAGAGTTTGTAGCTATCCTACATAAGTAATAGTCAACAAGCGACCACACCTACAAAAAAATCCCATCAATTGAGTGTTTTCTTATTAAACTTTATTGATCTTGTTGTGAGTTTGTCTGACGGTAATAATGTTCATAGATTGAATGCCCGAAATTGCTTCAAGCATACAATAAAATTCTTTGATAAAAAAAAAACTTAAATAGGCAAAGTTGTCTGTGTATCATAAACTGTCTTTCATGTATCAGTTTAAAAATGATTCCGAAGGGCAGTTTGAATGGAATATTTAACTGTTACAACTAGCAAATACCCACACAAAATTTTGTGAAAACAAATTAGAGGCCCTCGAACCAACATATTCCATAAACAAAAGGTGGAATCAGCATTTTCAATTTGTAATTTGCAATTAACTTCCCATGAAATTGGATAAAAACAAAAACAAATTTTGCTGAAAGTCAGTTGGAGATGTCTGGTAGACGTTTCTATAAATGTAACATATCAACGAAATCTATAATTATTTCATGATTTCTTTTTTTTCAAATATGCCGCCAGCGAAGGCTGTCAAACAATGTTTTAAAACATTGCACTAACAGTTTGGTATGGTTCAACATTAGTGTATCGCCGTGTACAGTGTATACAATCGTACAAGCTTGATGTGGGTGTTTTGACATATTAAATTCACATAAATTTAATATGAAGCGAATTAAATACCGAGCGATATGCTTTTCAGTCTGCAAAGAGAAGCCAGAAAATTTATTGACTTGTTTCGAATATATTCATAATTTCATACCAATTCGCTAAACGGTTAATGGGCTCGTTTTTGCTGGATTTTATGAATATTGCAAACATATTGAAAGATTATGATGGATTTGTACAGAAATATTGCTGGATTTTTCGTGTACAACATCGTGTTTATTGATGGTACATTGAACGCATACGCCGATGAACAACCTCCAAAGTGACACATTATGAAAAATGTTTTATATGACACTAAATATTTAGGAATAAAAATTTTTTTGAGAAGAAAAAAAGTTATAATAAATAAATATCCCTCATGTCATCTATTCAGTCATTAAAAATGCTTTTAAGTGAAGAAAAAAAAACCGTCATCAAAGCCATCAATATAATAACATGTTATTGCTGGTTGAGCATAAAAACTCACATTTAAATGATTTTAGTCGGAATTTCAATAAATTTTGTATTGTCATTCACTGTCATGCCAGTTTTTTTTTATTATTTCTTATTTAGCTTGGCCGTGTGACATTCTTCAACAATTTTTATAATAACACCGGAGATCTGGAGTGTAATTCTTGATAATAAAAGTTGTATTCTATTGACACACCAAATTTTCATCAGGCAACACAATCTCTCAATCAACCATTGCCATCATCGTATCAGTTTTATTTGATTCCACAAAAAATTTACGAGATGGCTTTGTTTGCCACAATCATCTGCATTCGTCCATACCAATGATCATACAGCGACAATGGTAGGTTTGGAGAAATCATCTCATTTCTCGTAGTGTTGTCTGATTAAAATGAACTTTGTGTGGATGGTGACATATGATCCATAAATGTGTTCACTATGTGAGGGCATAATATTCTTGCAGTATTACGACTACGGTCACGTCTCACGAAAATGTTGAAAGAAATAATTTTTGGTGTGGACAATAATGTGGATTGTGGATCAAAAATTTGAGAATTTCTTAACAACTAAATAAAATCTCTTCTTTTGAGCTTCTATCATTACTTCTTTGTGGAAAACATAATACGGTACTAAGAAACATAACAATTTTTACAAGCATAATATGTTTGACGCAATAATATCGGGTTGAAACAACATTGTCTATTTGGCCAAATGTAACATCGTTTCGACAAATAAACTATGTTTATCGCAAACTTATTATGTTTGTAATTACGATGCTATGTTTTTTACATATAGACCGTGTCTTGTCCCCGAACATCAAGTGGTGACATCTACGTTTTTTCATAGAACTACCACCTTTTTTCAAGTGGTGTCGTCCATTAATACGGACAAAAAAAACAAGGTGCCTAATCCATACGGTTTCATGATCCTTCCAAAAATGTGTATGGTAGCTGAAATCATACCCCAGATATGTTGAAGAAGAAACATTTTTCTGAATTTATCTGCTATCAATTTAGGTTCGAATAAAAAAAAACGATTGAAATTCAGATTCAGATCAATAGGTTTCCAGGTTTTACTAACATTTCGGTTTGTCGGGGCATGAAAATATCTTTAATCGATGTCGCACCGAAAACGTGTCATTACATGGATATGTGCACCCCAAGGAATTTATTCATTACATGTATGTTAGGGCCCCCACCGGAAACTTCTCATTACATGCATATCTGCATGTAATGACGCGTTTTCGGATGGAACACCGATTAAAACAGCATACAGTGGGGGGTGCTTAGTAAGTTAAATGACTGGATCATTTCGTGACACTCGCAAACTCATTCGTGTATTTTTAAGCAACTCGCGTTAAAAACTGTTTTTTTTTATTCGTGCAATTGTATACCTCGCCTTCGGCTCGGGATACAAAATCTACACTCGTCAGAAAGCAGTTTTCAAAGCTTTTTGCTTAAAAATACCCTCTTGAGTTTGGCTCATTTCACAAAATTGATCCCTCATGTAATGACCTACTTCCGCACCCTCTATTGTAATCTACTATTCTTTACGTGACAAAGGCGCCCTGTGGTGTGATAGACAAAATACAGTGACGTCACATCAAAACGAAGACGATAACCAAATGTAATGTGAGAAGAATTTCACCACTTTGTGTGCTTTTTTATAGCAACTCTTTTATAGCTGCCTCGCCATGTTATAATACTTCGTCATTATTATTATTAATAAATAAAAAAATTCTTCATTTTTACAATGACGAAGGTCAAATGAATGCACGATTATGTGGAGCTCTATACAGGTAAATAACTCGCCGCTTATTGAAGTAATTGCGTTGTTTAATGGAGGTGACATTATTGTATTGGAAAAATCAATCAAAAATGGAGGATTTTTTCTTTCTTATATTTTTATGTTTCATGAATTTATGATGTGTCTTGTGAGTTTTTTAAATGGAATTTTTTAATTAACAAGTAATGGTTTTTTGAATTATGGTTTCTTCATCTTCGTCGCTGTGGTCATCAAATGTAAAGCCTTTTTTTTTATTACACGATGTGTCTACTGCTGTCTACTGTAAATTCAATATAATGAACACAAGTAAAGCGGTTAATTTAGTTAATTTTAGAGTTGGTAAGACTTATTGTGTTAAGTGGCAAACTAATGGGAAAAAAGTCGAAACTCTAGAAGAACGCTGTCTGTAAAATACACACTAGGCGAGTCCTCAATCCCATGAAAGTCCCTTCCAGTGTTAACATTGACTTAAGGTCCTTATCTCAAACGAACGTTTTGTTAAATGAATTTTAAGAAGATTAATAAGACCCCTAGATAACTTGCAATGAAAAAAAGAACTAAAGGTTGAGCGAGTACAAGAACCTTTGCTTATCTGAATATCGATTCCATTTCAAAAGCCATTTCTAAGACAAAACTTTCATTTTTTCTTCAGAAATAAATATTGTCACCAAGGAAGCAGATAACATTTTTCCTATAAATTTCTTTGTTTACATTAAGGTTTTTATTTTGCAAAACATTTGTTCTGCTCGGGTGACAACATACACTTAAAGAGTCGTTTTATTTATGTAAACATTATTTTGACTGTACATTCCTTCAATGAAATTTGATATTCTCATTTGTTTTTTGATAAATTAATACAGTGGATGAGTGAAACTCTCAATAGTGTGCTGCCTGAATTGTACAAATTTGAAACATTGCTGACAAAATTAAGGAATACGAGGTCGTTGAAGTTAATTTTAAATAAATTCTTAAAACCAAAATTTTAAAAAATTCTTAAAACTTCATTCGTATCTCTGAATGGATAAATAAGTGGTGTCCTCTCCTGAATAAACACTGTTCCATAGAAAAGTAATATCAAACCTTGGTTTAGACAACGATGTGTTTTCCCAGTCGTCAAGTGCATGAGAACGAACTCATTATTTACCCTACAGTACATTTGTACATTATCTGGGAGAATATTTTACATAAGAAAATTGAAAATGCTAAATTTATGTCACTGATTTATGTCACTGATTTAATGTCAGGGAAAGAGGGATTGAAAGAAATCCTTGTTCTTTGTTTTATATCCATCAAATGCTGTGCCTCGGTCATTTCTCTGATATTTGCTGATATCTATAATCAGTGTTTGTCGACTGGAAAATACCCCGACTCCTTGAAAAAGGCCATTGTTACGCCAGTTTTTAAATCAGGATCTCAATCAAATATCTCTAATTATAGACCAATATCGGTTCTACCGGTAGTTAATAAAATCTTCGAAAGGTTGATTTTTTCAAATATTGTGAATTTCCTTAATTCTAAGGACTTTTTCTATTGTAAGCAATATGGATTTAGATCTTCGAGTGGAACGCATATTGCTCTGTACGAATTGATTGAATACATTTCGTTTCACATGGACAAAGGGAAGCCTGTGACTGGTCTTTTTTTGGACTTGTCTAAGGCCTTAGACACGGTCAATCATGGGCTGTTGCTAGATAAACTGTTAGTTGCTGATATAAGGGGTCTGGCGTTTGATCTTCTTACCAGTTACTTGCAAAATAGACGTCAACGAGTTGTAGTCAATACATGAAAGTCCTTGGGTGGGTATTTCCCTGGGAGTGCCTCAAGGAAGTGTCTTAAGACCTTTTCTATTTTTGATTTTTATCAACGACTTCCACCTTCTGCCATTGAAATCACAACCATATCTCTTTGCTGATGATTCCAGTCTCTTCTCTTCGTCAATCTCTTTTGTGAATAACATTATGGCGATTAATGAAGACTTGAAGTTATTGTTGACATTTTTCAATGCCAATAGATTAACGCTGAGTTTGAATAAAAGTAATGTTGTTTATTTTAGATCCCCTCGAACTACGATTGACAGCTCTTTGAAAATCGAAGCTGATGGTATTGAAATGAAATTTGTTGATTCAGTAAAATATCTAGGTGTAGTGCTAGATAAACGCCTTAGTTGGAACTTTCACATTACTGAGATTACTGGAAAGATTGGGATTCTGAGGAAACTGCGTGAAAAATGACTGTAAAAGTCTTGGAGTCCTTGTTCTACGCGTTGATTCATTCGCGTTTGTCTTATTGTATCGGTGGGGATGTCGCTCTGAAGGTCGTTCATAGATTACCTCGCAGGTACCCTACCAATGCGCTTTTCTCGACTCATCTTCCGAATCTGTTGAATGTCAGAGGAATGTTTGAGAGTGCGGTATGTAAATTCGTATCTGCATCACCATACCGTTAGTTTCCGAAGAACGACTCACCGATATCCCACAAATAGTTCTGGATTATTGTTTGTTCCATACTCTAGAACATGTGTTAGAGCGCGAAGAGTCAGTGTCGCAGGAGTAAAATTATTTAACTCACTGCCTTTAAACATACGGGTATCTCATCAAAAATGAAATAATACTCTCCGAATCAGCTAGGAGTATCAGAAAATCATGTATGATTGAAAGAACAAAAAGTACTCATTTGCCCGTTCTTGGAAAGATGGCTCTCACATCTCACAGACCTTTGATCATAATAGGGGAAAGAGAATCCTTCCTTCATCAGGAGTCATTGTCATCGCTAATGACTTGAAGCAGACATGACAGGCGATCCATTTTTTTAAGTCGGCTGAAGCCTCGATTTGGGGTGAAGATGACGTTGTGGATCTTTAGTGTCTTCAGCAAACCATTAGATATTGATTAGATGAATCATCTTTTGTAGGTGTTAGTGATCGGCTGCATTACAAAATAAAAATGTATAGACCGGCAAAGCCATATTTTAATAAAAATGCGAAAAAACGGCCTTAGCCGAGCTACAACTTTTTATTTTGTATGCAGCCGATCGAGGTCATAACTCATGCAGGACAGCAAATTATGTATATAGGACTCTGCCCCCCCCAAACAGGGGGTGTGTTTTGGGGGGGGGGGGGTAGACTGAGTACTATAAACAAAATGTCTCACCAGTTTGGAGTTATGAACTTTGTGGATATTATAGCAAGCGTGACGTCATTTATGAACAGCCCATAATAGCACTAACATTTCAAGAGAGATCCGAGCAAGCCGAACCAACGGTCGTTTCAACTCCTAACAATTGCAGGTTACGACATTCACTGCCGCAGCAAATGCAAAAATATGTGCCATCGCCAATCGCCACCCATTTATCCAAATTTTTATCCCTGGACTACCAGAATATGTCACTTACTGAACAAAATAAATTGTTTTCTGGGTAAAAATAACATGCTTTGGTTGTGTTTGTAAACGATTGCGATTGCAGCGATTCAAAACCTAATGTCTCCAGTTCATCTTCTAATTTTTTCTTAAACAGACGTCTGTTTCCTCGGACACCCCTCCCCCCTCTCCCCCCTGTCATATTCTGTCTGTTTTCTCTGAAACCCCCTAAATGATATTGATAATTCTGATATGTGGAGATTATCTTTAGTTCATTATATCGACGTTACGAGAATAACAGATTTACGTTTTTTAATTTTTGTTGCAGCTGATGGTTACGTAAGCTCAGTCTATATGCCATTGACATTCAGATTTATACTGGCAGACAGTATCATATTCTTACAAAAAGTATAATATCCTCAGTTGAGTTTATGATGTGTAACACTCTCTGAATATAGAGAAGTGCACAACACATGGGTCGATGTTTTTGCAAGCTTTCTATTGTCTTTTCATTCATACATTGGAAAAATGAATGAATGACTTGTAACGTAGTGGGTGCTCGTAACCGGGCTTCTCACTCTATTTCGTGATAAAGAGGCTCATAAAAAAGTTTCCTTCGCAACAACAAATATTTACGTGAAATCATTCCAAACTAACCACATACCTCGTACTTAACATATTTTTGATCTTTCGTATCAACAAATCAAACGAATTCTCGGTGTATGACTCAAAAATATCGATTTCAAATTGAATAATAAATTTTGTATGCTGTATACTCCAACGATTATGAGAGTTCTATTCGTATTCGTGTTACAATCAAATTCTTGTGAAAACAACAAGGATTTAAAGCTTTTCGCCAAATTTTTTTTTCGAGAATTAGAACACATCGCATTTGAAACATCTGTCTCTTGTAAAAAAAATCACAAAATTTAGTTCAACATTGTTTACAGACGTTCAACATTTAACGACATTATTCAAGAAAACAAAATATTTTTTTTTTTCAAAAAAATGTCTATTTTAAATCGCAATTTTCAAAGTTAATAAACTTCTTGGAAAATCAGTGCTAAAAACGCGATGTATAATTTGTTTTACGATTTTGTTTAAGTTTTATTAATTTCGCTATAATATTCAAAAATATCGATCGTCGTCGCGGGATTATTTAATTTATTTATGCATATTTAGTGGAATATGACAATAAATCAATATATTTCTTTTTGCGAAAAAAAATCTGAATAATTAATTTATGGCCCTAGCAACTTATAAGTTTTCGATAATAAATCGAATTTTTTTTTCGAATGCTGTTGAGACACTGCTGTTTGAATTATACAAAAGTATTGCGTTCTGTGACGGAAATCATATCTACTTATCTTTAGTAGAGACATAATTGGTATTTTAAGTTATTTCGAAAAACCGTTCATTGTTATAGTTGTATCCTTACATTGAATTATCAACATTTTTTCGACCAATGTGTTTGCTCACTTAATCTTTAACTGAATAATAAATCTAAATTGCAGAAAACATTTTCTACGAGTCAGAAATGGATAAAAACTTTTTGAATTGATACATTTGCAAATATTTGTAAACTTCAAAAGCCAACAAACATGGCGGTCATTTTTATTTGCAATCATCAACTCAAAACTTTTTGTATCAATTTCTGACTTTTAGAAAATGTTTTCTGTCATTTAAATTGATTATTCAGTTAAAGACTAAGTGAGCAAACACATTGGTCGAAAAATTATGCGTTTTGAAGTGTTTATTAAGTGGGAAAGCTGAAAGACTGACTTTTGCAGTGAAATATTGGAATTCACATTTCTAGCAAATATAAATGTTTTCTCCAAAAGTGTTTCCGCAATTTTGTTTGGGAATAGGTCAGGTATGTAATGACGACATAAGTATTCGTTTTCATTTAAGGCTTTAAGAGAAAAACGTTACAGAAAATTGCGACTTTTTCCATACAATTGTTCATTAGTTGAAAAGATTCCGATAGATGGCTCTTTCGTAACCAGAGTGCACCCTTAAAATGGTTTTCTATTTCGAGTGATAAAAAATATATTCACTTGGAATGAATTAACGAAATAGAAGAGTAAGATGTATGACATGCAGAGCTTAAAGTCTGAAATTATTCTGAAACGTGACGTTCTGATTATTTTTCTCAAATATTTTCTACTCCCTTGCTACTTCAAGTCATGTAATAGAAACACAGAGTTAGTGGCGAATTAATCATCAACATCACAATTTATAGACCATGAAGGATCTTGCGGAATGGGTTAGCTCAGTGGTAACGTACTGGCTTTCCACCAAAAACATCAGGGTTCAATCATGTGGGAACAAATTCTGTATGGGATTTTTGTTCAATGTATAGGATGAAAGTAACGTTCTTAGACACACCCAGGCTTCATAATTTGGGTAGTTGTGGATTTGGTGCCGCAACGAATCGTACATAGAAGAATGACAAATATGACGTCACCCATATTTCGATCAATTCTGTGTACAAATATCTGAGTCTAACTTTAGGCGGAGATATAATTAGCACCAGAAGAAATCCTAATGGTAAAATGCAGGCTACCGTTAGGCGTGGTTCGGAATTCACGTCAAGCATGTAGTCCAAAAAAAAAAATGATCTAGCCTCTGACCTGGACGGGATGTAAAAGCGAATTATTATTATTATGAAGGATCTTGCGGAGTAAGGTGATGAGCCTTGCACTTCAATGTGGTTTTATCATGTTAGGCCATGCCAAAGAGGTTGTTTGACTGTCTAATGGAAGCCCTCTAACTTCAAAATCCGAACTAATAGATATGTGCAGCTCTTACTTAGTCTAACATCAAGTACCAGAAACGTTTAAATTTAATATCCTCTTTGTCAGCCTATTTTCACCTACACTTTGAACATGTCAAAATCAGCCCTTGACAAATCTCCTAAATTTTCTTTAATTAAAATTTAAAGAATCAAAATATATTTTACAATTTTTACAATGGGGAAACTCACGATAACGAAATTAAAAGTTAATCAGCGCTTAAAAGTTAATTTCCTAACTTTTTGACATTCCAAACAGCTCTGTCAAAACCAGAGCCTATTAATTGGGATTTTTTTTATAATTTTTTGGGAAATTTTTGGGTAATTTTCATTTTGATCCCTCACAACGCTCATAACCGGTTGAAAACAATGCCATTGTGTTACATTATCCGATGCGAAAAACATTTTTTCTACCCCTTTCTTGTTGAGCGATAGGAGGGCCTTAACGAGGGTAGCCCTAGTGCATATCTCAGCCATCATACTTCGCAGAAAATACAAATTATTGCCAAAATGAAGGTATTGGAGCCTAATAAAGAGTGAAATTTAAAAGTAAACATTTTGCTGAGCAGACAATTCAAAATTTCGAATTTTCTACTTGTCTGGAAAGAGATGCCCTTCATTACAAAGTTTGCTATTAATTATGATTTGGAAATTTTTTATATTTTTGTTGGGAATTTTGGGGAAATTTTAGGATTTTTTGGGAAATTTTGGGAAATTATTGGGAAAATTTAGTGAATTTTGGGAATTTGTTCCCAAATAATAGGCTCTGGTCAAAACCATTGAAAAACCTATTTTTTTGATAATTATTAGCTGAAAATTTGCTTTGGACCCAAATATTATCAATGAAATCCGTAGATCGGATGTTTGCCAAGCGATTGGCAGATAGTTGGAAAAAATTTTTTATGATTCTGAACCTGATTTGATCAAAAAACACGTGCTTCGATGGATTTAACCTAAAAGTCTATGAGTTCATGTCTTTAAGTTGTGCCTAAGAAACACATACAATTTTTTCCAGCTATCTGTCAATCGCTTCGCAAGCATCAGATCTATGTATTTCATTAATAATATTTCGGTTCAATGCTAATTTTCATCTAATAATTATCAAGAAAATAGGGTTTTCAATGTTTTGACAGAGCTGCTTGGAATGTCAAAAAGATAAGAAATTAACTTTTAATTACGTTGTCGTGAGTTTCCTCAATATTTACTTTACTTTTCCGTTTTAATTTTCAATTTTTACCATATTTTTTTTCTTCTCCTTTTTTCGTACAACGGACTATGTAGAATGAATTGTAACAATAAATTTCACGGTTTTACAATTTTCTTTTTGTTAACAAAATTGTGGAAACTCTTGATGATGTTAAGTTGCAACATTTTCCAACATATACATGAGGTGGGAATTATCACTTCTGATTTCGATTTAGAATACTTCTCTAATGGAGAAAAAAATTCTGAAAAATGGTCTTGTAAGCGAAATTGAAGTATTCTGGATATTGAACTAATTCGACTGGAAGAAAGCTTTACAAATATTACCTGTGGCTGGTAATTTTGTCTTTAGGTAATCTGATTCACTTCAATGTACTTCATGTAGAGCTACACTGTACATTTTCATCAAAATTTCATTAGTTTTTCGATTTTGTGTGTGAATTTTCATCTTTTTTGTTGCTCTACACAAGAGTTGACAAAATTTTTATTTTTGTCGTAAAACACTGAGCTTGGTTTCATTTGAAAGCTTATGAATTGAGCTTCGGAGATCTAGAGGAAGCTGGGTGTCTGATGGATGGAGAAAAATCCTCCCAGATTGGCAGAAAATTGACTTTCTAGATTTTTCCCTCAGGGAAGCTTTTATCAGAAAATTTACAAAGAAATGTCTTCGATGTTTTTGTTTTATAGGAATTTTTATGTGCATGGAAAAACGATTTCATTAGGTTTTTTTTTGGAAAAGAACTACCTCCACAGCTCTGTAGTTCTTCATTACGCTGGCAAGAGAAAAGTTACCTGTCACAGGTAATGTTTTTGAAAATTAAGCTCAGAAAAAGCTTTTTTACAATTTTAGAGCAAAGCTTTATGGTTTGAGCTTTCAATTTTCCCTTCATTGTTTATTTATTTCGACTAATTACACCTGACGATTTGGCGCCAAATTTGAAATTTTTTTCTGAACGAATTAAAATTTTTCTTTAGATTAGGAGATAAGGGCTTCGTGGAGCGCCTCTTTTTATACTCAACCAATCTACCATGGTTCTGCCTTTGGTTTTTCAGGGCTGTAATCTTTCCCAAAAACAATTACTTCCCATAAATGGGAACGGTAATTGATTTGTATTTGTTGCGATCCGATCGTCTGGTGAGTAAAAAGTTTACTTGACACCTTTCGCACAGATAGAGGAAATTTTGACAAAAGCGCATTTCTTGGTCACAGAATTCGTATCACAAATCATTTTCTGTAGTAAAATTCATATGAATTTAAATGTTACAACAAAAAAGTGTCAATTTTGATGCGGCTATTGAGATAAACAGATTTAGATAAAGAAAGGTAAAGACAGGTAGACGATTAACACATTGGGAGAATGAATGATTGTAGTGAGGATGAGAGGTCAATGTTTAAATGTCTATTCAAATGTGAGAAAAAAAGCTATGTAAAATATTCGATTTGACAAAAGATTGCAATGTTTGTTCGTCAAAATTTTCAACAACAAAGAAAAGTACAAATGGCATGCGTTCGACTGTTAATTACATCAATTTCGTTAGAATTTATGGTAAATTTTACACAAACACAGGCAAGGTGTTAAGTAATGAATTGTTACCTCGATTGTCGCAGTTCGTGTAGGTACTTCACAAATAATTTACATAAATTTTCAATCAATCATGAAACTCTTTAAGTCGTCGTGAACTTTATAATTATTTTCAGTAACAAATTTGTATTTTTTTCTACAAACCTACATCCAACTGCAACATTTTTGTATGCAATAAACGAATTGTTATTATACTACCAAACGTTCTACATTTTAACGAATAATAAAATAATTTGGAATTTTACCTTTAAGATTAAAATCCCATGATGAAGAAAATCGGCATTTACATAGCATAATCCATGCGTGTATTTCTGTTCTCAGTTCTCTCGCCTCAAAACACTTTTTTTCGTATTTTCTTATTTAATTAATTCTCAATCAATGTGATCCACAAATTGAAAGAAAAGCAAGAAAAAAAAATCGAAGAAAAAAAAAAAACAAAAAAAAATTTATCTTCAATTCGAACACACGAAAGTTTTCATTAAAAAAATATTTTCTTCAAAATTCCACTTGTGCAACTCTTTCACCACACTAAATCTAAATAAACAGTCCGAAAATAGGTATAGTTCATATAAACACACAATCATACAATTCTAGTCTAAATCTAATCCGCATCAGACGGGCGACACTAAAACGCGGTCTCCTCACGAACGGATTCATCAATACTGCTAACGTTGAACGCAAAACGACCAAGCGACCAAACGTGACGAAGAGAGTATCCAAAGTCAGGTGTCGTCCAGAAGTGTGTCTGTGATATTAGGAGAGGGTGACGGGTGTTGGGAGTGTTGCATCAGCAAAACGAAAATTATATGAACGAAACGTCGTCGTCGTCTATACTTGTTGTATAGCCGATTTTGACTCAATTCGCTTGTGTTACGTTGTATTCATGTTGTATGTTACAATGCGTGCTTGTTTCAACTGAGAAGATGACAATCGTGTATATTGGACAATCAACTTCTATCTGCTGTGTATGATATTGTGCAGAGTTGAGCTTTATTCATTATACACAAGGCATACACGAAAAAAAAAGCACCGAACCAATTGGTGGGGCGTTATGTTTGTGTTATACTCACTGGGTACTCGATGTCATTTGTGTTGCAGAGAGAAATCACTTGCTACATTCATATGACATAAAATAAATTCTCTCCGAATAAAGAATGTATTTTGTGATTTTTGTATGTTTTCATTTTTTCGTTCATGGCACTTTTGTATTCGGTTTGGTATAATGGTTTTTGGTGTGTAAAGGTATGGTATGGGATTATTGAGCGGCTTTCAATGTATATAGAATTTGTATTAAACAGAAGGAGAGAATGAGAAAATTGGTTGTGGGACGTCCGCGTCGACAATTTTTGGAGACATGCGACCTGTGACTCCTCTCATACGAATGTATGCGATGCATGGATGGCAAATGTGGTGCAAGTGAATGAGATAGCCGTACATCAAATGTCCCCACTATTTTGCGTAAGAGTGAGACCGAGCGTGACATGCGACAAATCAAATGTCAGCTATTTATAGTTTTATGCGGTAAAGAATATAGTTTCATATACAAACATATACTTTGGGGTATATAATAAAAAAAATATAAAATTATTGTTTTCTCGAATACATTGCACGTGAAGGTGTATATTATATGTTATCATTCAGTATATGGTCGAGTATTCTTATAGGTACATTAATAGTGTTATTATAATGTCACTTTGCTGCATAATTAATGATTCTGTGTGGGAATTATTTCATGAAATCACTTTATGTATTGTCTATAGTGGAAGAACTGCTTGTCGTACTATAATTGACCAACTATAATAGATATTTATTACGTGAATAATGTTTATAGTTGATGTCCTTAAATGTCATCGATTTTTGTTTTATACCAATTCTTTGTAGTTAGTTCCACTCGACGTAATTAAGTCTCCTTGATTAAAAATTCATGAAACAAAAATTGTCGGCTACAAAGGCGATGATGTTAGATTTTGAATTATAAACATTTTATTTATTGGTCTCCATGTCCCCTGTGTTACTCAAAGGTATTCCCGATATTATTTATTATTAATATCGAATTTCGACCCGGGAGTTGGTTAGATTTTCATTTTTAGGTCTAAATAATAAAAATCTGCAGAAAAATTACGTTCGTTTGTCTGTCTCGCCGTTGGACACTGTAACTCGAGTAAAACTTAATCGATTTCCGTATCGACAATCGACAAAAAAAAATTTGGTTCTGTCAAGTTGAGCTTTCACACAAACCTTACGCGATGCAATTCTCATCGTGCTCAATAAAGGGATCATTATATTGAGCGCAATGTGAATCGCATCACGTAAGGTTTCTTTGAAAACTCAATTTGACAAAAAAAAAATTTTGTTCTGTCAAGTTGAGCTTTCACACAAACTTTCCGCGATGCGATTCGCATCGCGCTCAATAAAGGGAACAACCCGATAGCGTAGTGGTTAACACGTCTGCTTGCTACTATGAGATCGAGTTGGTTCGAAACTCAGCCGCAGACAGATTTGTTCCGATTGTTAGATTTGTAAACAAAACAAAGCTAATTGAATCGGTTCAAGTCATGTGAAGTTGAGTGTAGCGCCATCGTACGGCTTACCGGTGAAAGGCATTGTTGGGAGGTGCCGGTATTCTACTCCTACTAGTTTCGTTCCTAGTACATCTCATGGACGGCACTGGGTATGTCGCACAGCTTACCACTGGCACAGTAAAAACTTTCCGGTAATGAAAGGATCTCAAAATAGTAGAACCACAAAAAGTAGCGAAACTAGTAAATAATGATCTAGCCCCTAACCCTTCATGGGTTGTTAAGGC
>CM055405.1:21942414-21972604 GCA_029228625.1 Pseudolycoriella hygida | reverse complement strand
ATATGACCACTTCCATAATTAGGCAGGATGACCCAAATCTCTAGAACTATGAGAGTTAGAAAGTTGGTACCAAAGGCGAAGTTATAGAGAATTGAATTTAAGCGAACACGTGTTTCAGGGGTTTGGGGAAATATGGCCCAATCCTGGTATATGACCACTTCCATAATTAGGCAGGATGACCCAAATCTCTAGAACTATGAGAGTTAGAAAGTTGGTACCAAAGGCGAAGTTATAGAGAATTGAATTTAAGCGAACACGTGTTTCAGGGGTTTGGGGAAATATGGCCCAATCCTGGTATATGGTCACTCTCATAATTAGGCAGTATGAACCAAATCTCTAGAACTATGAGAGTTAGAAAAGTGGTTCCAAAGGCGAAGTTGTAGAGAATTAAATTTAAGCGAACACGTGTTTCATGGTTTTGGGGAAATATGGCCCAATCCTGGTATATGGTCACTTCCATAATTAGGCAGGATGACCCAAATCTCTAGAACTATGAGAGTTAGAAAGTTGGTTCCAAAGGCGAAGTTGTAGAGATTTAAATTTAAGCGAACACGTGTTTTATGGTTTTGGGAAAATATGGCCTAATCCCGGGATAGCGTCACTTCCAGATTCCAGAGGGATGATTCATACCTCCAGAACTATGACATCTAAAAAGTTGCTTACAAACTTACAAAAGTACTGATATCCGCAAAAAAAAAACCTCTTACAGAGGAGGTGTGACGCAAGTCTTTATGTCTGCTTACAAAAGCTGTGAAATCAGAAAAGTGTGACGCATTAATCATTTAAGGTAAAACTTTTTTCTTCCAGTTACAAAAGTTCTGAAATCAGAGGGGGGTGACGCATTAAGCTTCGATTCGCAACAAATATTTTTAAACAAAATTATGTTGAGTTCAAAAAATTGCGTCACAAATGCCAGACCCACCAGCGGAATAATTTTTCAACACCAAGTTTTTAGACGCAAAAATTTTAATTTACCCTAAACGATGTGATAAGAAATAAAAGTCAAATTTTCGCGTAAAAACTGAAAGTACAGAAAAATTGTCTGGCATTTGTGACGCAATTTTTTGAACTCAACATAATTTTGTTTAAAAATGTTTGTTGCGAATCGAAGTTTAATGCGTCACCCCCTCTGATTTCAGAACTTTTGTAACTGGAAGAAAAAAGTTTTACCTTAAATGATTAATGCGTCACACTTTTCTGATTTCACAGCTTTTGAAAGCAGACATAAAGACTTGCGTCACACCTCCTCTGTAAGAGGTTTTTTTTGCTATGGTCCAATCCTGGTACATGGTCACTTCCATAATTATTATTATTATTATTATTATTATTTATTTCAAAATCGTTATAATATTTTTACAGGTAACAGCTTGTATTTAAAGAAAAAAAATATTATAATTAAAATTATAAGTCAATTCCAGCGAATTAATATTCATTTAAGGAATTGACTTTAAAAGTATATTAAAATTTAAAATAATTGTGTTTTAATAATGTTTTGTTTAGTTTTTTTTTTTTTTTAAAGACGATCTATTTAATTAGTTAATAATTTTGATTTTGATAATTTTGTGATTTGGTCCTCTTCTAGCAGCCAAGATTTCAATTTATTTTTGAAAGATTTGATATTTTTATTATTGTTTTTTAAGTCGTTTGGAATTTGGTTATATAAAAATGGTCCTGAAAAAGTTATCTTTGTTTTTCCGATATTTGTTTTTGTGGTGTTAATATATATTGAATTTTCTGATCTTGTATTATATGTATGTTTAGTTTTTTCAAATTTAATTGTGTTATGTTTTTCATTACTTAAGTTCTGTTTTACGTAGTCGCATGTTTGTAGGAAATATAATCCTTTAATTGGTAAAATATTAGTGTCTTTGTATAGTAAGTATGTTGGATGTTGCAATGGTAGGTGTAGAATCGCTTTAATAGCTCTGTTTTGAAGAGTTTGTAGGGGTTTTAAATGTGTTAATGCTGCTGATCCCCATATATTGCATAGATATTCGATATTACAATGTATCATCGAGTAATATAATAAAAACAATATTTTCCTTGGAAGGAAATAAGATAATTTTTTTAAGACACCTACTCTACATAAAAGTTTCGTACATAAGTTTTTTATATGGGTTTTCCATGTTAAAAATTTGTCTATAATAATTCCTAAATATTTAAATTCATTAACTTCTTCAAGAAAGACTCCTTTGTATGTTAGGTAAAATGTTGGTTTAATTTTGTTTCTTGTGTGGATGTTAATGAATTTAGTTTTTTCTATGTTTAAAGTTAATTTATTGAGTCTGAAATATTCTTTTAATAAATTTAAATCGTTTTGAGCGTTATTTTTATTTACATTGGGATTTTTGTTAAAATAATAAAGAAAAGTGTCGTCAGCAAAAATAATTGGTGTACAATTTAGAGGTAGGGTTCCTAAATCATTAATATAAATAAGGAATAATAAGGATGACAGTACACTACCTTGTGGACAGCCACAGACAATATCAGTCATTGAAGTATAGAGACGTATTGTTTTCTATTAGTTAAAAATGATTTAAGTAAATTTAGTGCTATTCCTCTTATTCCTGATTTTTCTAATTTATACAGTAAAATTTGGTGATCTATTGTATCGAATGCTTTTGCTAAATCTAAAAATATGCCTAGAGTATATTCTCCGTTATCTACTGAGTTTATAATTTTTTCGATTAATTCTGTGACTGCTATTTTTGTACTAGAATTTAGGCGAAAACCGTATTGAAATTTATAAAAGAATTTATTGGAATTTAGAAACGAGTATAGTCGAGTATATATTATTTTTTCTATAATTTTGTTGATTATGCTTAAAACTGATATTGGTCTGTAGTTGCATACTAGTTTTTCATTCCCATTTTTGAAAATAGCAGATATAACTGCAATTTTCAATATGTCTGGATAAATTGCATTAGTAAATATTAGGTTTATCATTTCACTTAGAAAAGGACAAATTTCATTTAAACTCGATTTTAGTATTGTCACACTTATGTTACCTATGCCTGTGGATTTTTTGTCATCTAATTTGAGAATTGTAGCTTTAATTTCTTCTTCAGTTGTTGGATCGAGGAATATACTTTTTGGCTCATGTTTTATTGAATTAAAAAAAATTATATTATCATTTTTGTAGTTTATTAATTTTTTTGATAAATTCATTGCGTTCGATGCATAAAAACAATTAAATTTTTCTGAAATAAGTTTTGTGTCGAAAATTTCTATGTCGTTGTCCAAAATACTTGTAATTTCTTTTTTATTTTTGTTATTTCCTAAAATTTTATTAATTTGTTTCCAAGTTTTTTGAGAATCTGATTTTCAATTTTCGAATAAATTTTGATAATAATTTGTTTTCAAATTTCTATTTTTAGATTTCAAAATTTTACTAGTGATTTTTAATTTATATTTTAGATTATCGCAATTTATATTATTAGTTTCATTTGTTTTTATTTTTTTTTTAATAAATTTGTTTTTTGATTATATAATTTTTTTAATTCATCATTAAACCATGGGCATAGTGTGTCTTTGACTCTTTTCTCTTGTTCTATTAGCTTTGTTGATTCTATTTCTGCAGTGTTAATGGCTTTTAATAAAAAGTTACAACTTTCATTGACATTATTTTTATCATAATAATCTTCTGATAATATTTGATTTAATTTTGTTCTAAATTTATCATAATCAATCATTTTTTTAATCGTTTTTATTTTTTTATTTATTTTATTTGGTGTTATGTTAATATTTAAAATTATTATACTGTGATCACTAAAGTCATTGTATATAGTATGATTTATGATTTTATATGTATTTGAGAAATTTGTTATTAAATGATCCAATAATGTCATTGAAGAAGGTCTGGTTCTTATGTTATTTGATATGTTAAAACCATAATAATTTAAAAGATTTGCGTATGTTCTGTTTTTGTTATCATTTGTGTCAATATTCATGTCTCCACAAATTACGCAATTTTTTGAATTGAATCTAGACAAAAATGATTCTAGATGATCAAAGTAGGAGTCTAAATTTGTCCATTCTGGTCGATAATAACCAGCAATGAAGATTGGATTAATTTTATCGTTCACTTTTATCCAAATTGAATTAAAAGATTTATCAAATGTTGAAATTAATTCGACTTTAACATTGTTTTTCACATATATATTGACACCACCTCCTCTATCACCTATATTACGACCACTACGGCCACAAGAGAATCTTGTGAATCCTATTATGTTGTAAAATTCGAATAAATCTTTATTCAGCCATGTTTCTGATATGACGATTATATCTAGATTATCTATATTATCTATTATTCTTTTTATAATATCAAATCTTTCAAAGTTCCTGATACTTCTCATATTTATTTGTAATAATTTTAAATTGTTTAAATTTTGAATGTTTAATGTTGTTTTTAGGTAATTTATTTATTCCAATGACTTAAGAAATTTTCTACAATATCCACAATCTACAATACATCGCAATATAACCACGGTCTACAATAATTTGCTTTGATTTCGATACACGCTAATCCTTGAACTATTTATACCTCCACTTTCAATTCTTCCAACCATTTAATTGCCTCGGTTGTTGTCTCGTTTAATACAATTATGCCTCCTGTGAAACGATTAATACAGCACTGACTTATTATGTGATCCATGGTTTGGGGTTGACCACACTGACATAATGGTGAGTCAGCAAACCCCCATCTATGCATCAGAAATGCGCAACACCCTTGTCCTGTTCTGAAGCGATTTAACCTCACCCACAGCTTTCTCGGTAAATCGTAGCCCTTCACCTCCTCCGTTGGATCACCTATCAGTTGTTTGTTTGTGACAGATGCTTCCAGCCACCATTCCCTCCATCTAGTTTTTAAGTCAGGCAGATCATTTCTTTCGCGATAAAAGAGCCAAAAAGGGTGCCTAGACGGTAACCTGATCGTGGTGGGAGCAGACTCTATGTCTTTAGAGATCGGCAGTTCCATGTCTAATTCTATTTTAATGCACTCTTTGAGGGCTGATTCCTGTCTTTGGATGTGGGGAGGTGCGATGTTACTCAGCACGTAGAGCCACTCCACTTCTGTTGGGTCGACCGCACCACAGACGGTTCGAAGTGCATTGTTTATCTGAGTGTCCACTTTCTTTACATGCGCGCTGTTCATCCAGACTGGGGAACAGTAGTTGGCCGCTGACATCACCATAGCCTGAGTTGTGATTCTCAGAGTTTTAGCTGAACATCCCCAAGTTGACCCTGCTAATTTTTGTATGATGTTGACACGTGTTTTTAATTTAGTCTTGAGACGCTCGCAGTTTGCCCGATAAGTAAGACTGCGATCTAAGGGGATGCCCAGGTACACAGGATTTGCTTTATATTCTACCGTTTCTCCATTTAATTTCAACTTGAGCTTTCGGTTTGCCTGTTGATTGTTCAGGTGAAAGAGACAGTGTACTGTTTTCCCGACATTCGGCTTCAGTCTCCAATCTTTGTAGTATTCAGACAACAATTCCAAGTCTTCTGTTAACAAGGACTGCAGATCCTGGAAGAATTTCGATTGACAGGCCATTGCGTTATCATCCGCGTATACGAATTTTCTTGACTTCGTTGCTGGCAAGTCCATAGTGTAGACGCAATACAAAAAACCCGCCAGGACTGACCCTTGAGGGAGCCCATTATTAAGCACCCGCTTACGACTTGTCTTTCCATTCAATTCGACTTGAAAGCTGCGATCGCTTAGCATGTTCATTACCACCGTTAGCGTTTTTCGGCACGGAACGATTTTGCTAAGTTTGAATAATAAGCCCCGTTTCCATACGGTATCATATGCTGTAGATAAGTCCAAGAACACCGCTGCAGTTTTCAACCCCCTTTGAAAGCCTAGTTCAATGTAGTAATCATTAATTGACATATGAAAATGGTTAGATGATAAGTCAATAATTTCATTATTTAAATTATTCATTTTTGTTTATTTTTTTATTTAAGAAAGAGACATATTTAGGTAGATCTAATGTGCAGTCATTGCTATACTCGCATAAATGGCGATGGAAGCCATGATGAGTGTCGATCTGAAGGTGTTCTACGAAATGTGAAATCCATAATAGATTCGATTCCGCCGAAGCAGAAAGAACAATTGTTGTCTCTCCTACTGAAAGAAAAGGCTAACGAAGCAGTTGGAGCAAAGAAAAACGTAACAGTGAGTTTATCTCAACGTTACGGTAAACCGCTACAGGTGCATGTCGGACCAAAGAAATGTGAGGTTCAGAAGCCCCTACTAACGTTGGATGATATGGCAAAAATTCATACCAGCTTCAACTTTTCCCAACAAACCACACTTGGAATGGCTTCAATCATTCGAACCGCTGCAAAAAAACGAAAAATCATTGAGCCACATTTAAGGGATCATCTTTCGAAAAAATTACATTCTGTCGACCAGTTTTTCGCGGTCAAAAATTTTGATTTCAATGATGAAAAAAAGAACGAAACAATTACACTCAAACGCGAAGCAGTTTGTTGCACAAACGTTAAAGGTTTCATTGAATATGTGAAAAATGATCGTCAGGTACATGTTTACTCCACATACCTTCATCAACATTAACTAACCGATTCTCATTTTCCTTGTTACATTATCCTTTTGCTCCAGGTATCGTTCGCTCACCTAAAATTTGGAAAAGATTGTGGCGGTGGCTTTTTGAAAGTGTGCCTCACCGTACAAACAGTTCCAAATACACCAGCGGCTCCAGCAGACAGCCACACGAATCCGGAGTAAAGAAACTATTAATTCTTGCACTGGTTCCATCGACTCCAGAGAATTATCAAAATGTAGCACAACTTTGGTATGCGCTTGATTTGAACGAAATCGAAAAGACAGTGGTTGTTATTTAAAATTGGCCAATATATTGAGTGGCATCATGTCGCACAGCTCTATGCATCCCTGCACCTGGTGCTTTGCCAGTAAGTACGAGCTGATTTTTGAACTTTTCAATGAAGAATCGGCTCATTTTGTTTGCACTGAAGTTTGCTTCGGTCGCAACTGCAGCTAACTTCACGTTGAGTATTACTTGTAAACAGGGGGATAACAGCCCTTTGTTCTTAAACGTACAAAGTTAGCTGCAGTTGCGATTGTAGCTAACTTCATAGTAGCTAACTGAATAGTATTTGCACGGTTCAGAGCAAAGGACTGTCACCCCCAGCTTGTAAAGATCAAGACAAAAGGATGTCATGCCCCTGTACGGAGCAGTCGACTATATTTTGTGAGATATGAGTCCAGTGCAATGAAAAGTTATTCAAATTTATTTGAAAACTTATTCTTATAAAACTTGTTTCTTTTTTTGGAATAAATTGCGGCTCATATCTCATCAACAAATTTTTTGAAAGTGTAAACTTCGCAGGCCCATGGATAGGGGGGGGAGTGGGTGTCGCCCAGGGGGGTGGCAGTCTTTTGTTTTAATTTGTACAAGTAACACTCAACGTGAAGTTAGCTGCAGTTGCGACCGAAGCTAACTTCATTGCAAACAAAATCAGCTGAGTTCATTCATAAATTTACCAAAATCAGCTGACTTCATTGAAAGTTTTAATAATCAGCTGATTTTGTTTGCAATGAAGTTAGCTTCGGTCGCAACTGCAGCTAACTTCACGTTGAGTGTTACTTGTACAAATTAAAACAAAAGACTGCCACCCCCCTGGTGTCGCCCCCCTTGGGATTTCGAAATAAACAAAAATTTAACACTAAACAAGCAAAAGAACAACTTCTTCTTCTTCTTTATAAGCCTTTTTTTATTTTACCCACTGCTGGATATAGGCCTCCCCATAGGGGGTATTTAGCCATTGAAACACCACGCTGGCCAGTGCGGCTTGGTGAGTGGACCACATGTTTAACGTGAATTCCGAACCACGCCTATATGTTGTAACTACATATAGGATTTTTTTTCTGGTGTTAATTATATCTACGCCTTAAGATAGGCTCAGATATGTGGACACAGAATTCATCGTACATGGGTGATGTCATGTATGTCATTCTTCTAAATACGGTTCGTTATGGACGACAAACACCACAACTACCCACATTTGGAAGCTTGGGTATGCTAAGGAACGATACTATCATGCTACAAGTTGAAGAAAAATGCTATACAGAATTTCGTCCTCGCAGGGATTGAATCCGGATATTCGTGGTGGAAAGACAGTACGTTACCACTGAGCTAACTCGTTCCATCAAAAATGGATGGAATGAGCATGGTGACGGGAATTAACGCCCGAAGAGGAATTATCGCCCGAAAAAATCTAAATTATCACCGGGTGATAATTGCAATTTTTTCGGGCGTTATTTCCCGGGCGATAATTCTCCGGTCGTTAATTCCTCTCCGGTCGTTAATTCCTCTCCGGGCGTTAATTCCTCTCCGGGCGTTAATCCCTTTCCGGACGTTAATTCCTCTCCGGGCGTTAATTCACGTCGCCAATGCGCATGTCGACGGACATGATTTTCAAGGGAGAGAATTCTCTCAATAATACAAGTAATTCCATACAAACCAAAATGTCATTCAACATGCTCCATGCTCATTTTAGCATTTCTCTACCGTATAGACTATACATCTGATGAAACTGATGTAATCCATGGACTTACGGACGATTAGTATAGATGAAATAAAACCACGACCATAGATTGACAATGGCGGAAGTATCAAGTAATTGATTTGATCGTTACATTTGTCTAAAGTACGTTCGTCGAGTGATAGCGCTTTATGCAATGAGATTTAGCATGCCAACAGAAACTAACCCAGCTGCCAGTTAAATGCAGAAAGGGGTCATCTCCATTAAGAAAATGATGGAGATGTGCCCTTTCTGCATATAAAGTCTCTGGATAAAAAAATTATTTCTCTAGAGTCTCGATGGTCTCGGTACATATAAATAGAAATCGTGGAAATTTTTTTGGTATTGACATTAAAATTAGTGCTTCGTAATGCTCACCATGGGTCAGTTTGACCTGTGACCCCAATTGCTTTTCATTCGGAATGTTATCAATTCAAATCGTTTGAAAATCATAGTAGACAATTCATTAATTGCAAATGCTATCGTGACCGAACTGAAACCCAAACAGTGAACGCAAAAACGCAGTAGACTAAATTTAATTTAAACAATATTAAAAATTAAAACTTTTCCAATGGCAGAGAAACAAGTTGAGGAATCCATCAATGAATTGATGGATTCAAATGAAAATATTTAAAACATCGCAACAAAAACAACTACACGATATAATTCTAAAAGGAAAAGAAGAAGGGACGTCTGGCACCATTATTCAACTCTGTCAGTTCTTGAAAAAGGTGTGCAAACGGAATATGCTCAATGTAATTATTGCTCAGCGTAAGTTTACTTAAATCCATTAATGCGTCCCTTCTCGCTAACGATGCTTAATTAAAGAAAATACAAAGTCGCTGGAAAGTCGAATGCTGGCACAGGTAACTTAAGGACACATTTACAAAAACATCCAGACAAATATGCCGTCAATGTAGAAACGAAGGCTGAAGAAGGCTTTTTATGTCACAAAATGAATAAAAAACGTTCTGAATGTTAAAGTTGTATCATGAAATAGGTTTTTTCTCAAGAAGTGTTTCGACAAGCATTGCTGAAGTGGGTAGTGCTAGACGATCAACCGTTTACGACCGTCCAGCACAAAGCTTTTTTAAATTTACTGGGTACATTA
Source organism: Pseudolycoriella hygida (assembly GCA_029228625.1). Taxonomy (NCBI): domain Eukaryota; kingdom Metazoa; phylum Arthropoda; class Insecta; order Diptera; family Sciaridae; genus Pseudolycoriella; species Pseudolycoriella hygida. The sequence goes on along the minus strand of CM055405.1, from coordinate 21,962,916 downwards.
AATCCTGAAGCTTTATCTGTCTCTGACAAAACTATCAAAAGAGATATGATGAAGGCTTTTTTGGATGAATTAGAAAAAAACAAATCGCGTATAAATGACACTCCCGGAAGAATTTCGTTTACAATTGATGGTTGGTCATCGAAGAACGTCTTGTCATTTCTCGCTATCCGAGCGCACTTTATAAACATTGAATAGGCATACGAATCCTTACTGTTGGATTTTATTGAAGTCGATAGTCACAAGGGCATTGATTTAAAGGAAAGTTTTCTTGGCTGCTTGAAGCGCTATGACATTCATCTATCGAAAGTTATGGCAATCACAATGGATAATGTTGAATCGAACAGTACTTTCATGGACCATATGCAAACTTACGGAAATAAAATTCAGACGAATTTTTCATCACATGGTAATCGAGTAAGGTGCTTAGCTCATGTGCTCAATTTAGGAGTTCAAGATATCATGGCGTCTTTGTCAATAAGGAAAGAAACTGATACACCCGAGGATGAGGAAGATTTGCCTGATGAGGTTAGTGTAGCTCAAAATTCTATCAACTAATTAGCTTGATCATATGTACAGGAACACGTTGACGAGGATGTCGATTTAACAGCTGAAGATGAATTCAATGATAGTGACACAGTTCACGTAGACCAAGATGAAGAAAACAGTCGGTTTACAATTTCTCAGCTTCGGGAGCTTGTCAGGAAAATACGAAAGTCTAGTTTGAAAAGGAATCAGTTACGAAAGATGTGTAAACTTTGTGGTGTGGATTATTTGACACCGATAATTGATGTATCCACACGTTGGAACTCGACTTACGAAATGATTGAGCGGACATCCAAATTGAAAAAACCTTTACTAGCTCTATGCTCTAGTGTGAAATCTCTTCGTTCATACATAATAACCGAAGGTCAATGGTCCAAATTGAACAAATTGTGCATTCTACTCAAGAAATTTGACAGGTCGACAAATCTTGTCAGTATGGAACGCCATCCTACAATTTGTTCATACTTACCAACTCTCAAATGGCTGTCTGATTCCCTAAAAAAATTCATTCGAGATAATCCAGGACAGCTAGCAGATGCTGCAGCAAAAGGGTTAGAAAAAATCGAAAAATACGAAGACAAATTAGATATCAACAACTCGTTACTTCCCTACGCAGCCGTGTTCATTAACCCAGCCTTGAAATTAAATTATTTCAGAGAGCATAATTACCGAAATATTAAAGAAATTCAACGGGAAATTACTGAATTTTTTGAACGGAACTATTCTACTACACGTGAAAATTGTGATCCGAAAGAAGACCTCGAATCGGATGATGAATTTTATTCTCACATGTATAAGCGCGCCAAAACCAGTAAAGCCACAAAAGAAGTTCAAAGATACATTCAATTCCCATTACGAATACGTGTGCCATAAAAGCTGAAACAATACAAGCCCGAATGTGCCTTAAATCATGGTACAAATATCAATTCAATAAAACCGGTAAGATGAACTGATCTTAAACAATTGGGCAATACAAATTCTAATGCTGTTATGTCAGTTTCTCAGAATTGAAAACAATAAGTCAATCGCACGTTGTCCATACTCTTTTACACTTTTGTTTTATAACTTTTTTGTTTTGCTGGTGCGTACTTCGGAGGTAATAATTTCCACTCAGTAAAATTCACTGTTCATCAAAATATTTAAAACAGAAGTTTATTACATTCCGTTACAGATACTCATCAATTGTGTTGTTAACTTATTAGTTTTTGGGCAATCACCCTCCTAGGAACTTCAAACTATGAGCATCTAAGTTGTTCGAGGAACCGACCTCAGATATCGGTTTTGTAGAATCATAATTTTGTTTACGAGTGCAAATAAACCATGTGTTAGAATATGTACCGCCATCCTTTGTTTTGAGTTGCAATCTCTCACTAAACTTTTTGTTAATCAAAACTTAATGGATTGTAAATAAATTTTATAAAAAGAACTTACACATGTTTTCGTTACATCGAGTGTTCGCAACTAACTTCAAAAAAGTTGAACAAAACAACGTGTAATATTGCTTAAACTGCTTTGTTGTCAAACGGTTGTCAGTAACAAATTGTTTTTGAGTGTGACACAAAGATGGCAGCAGGGAAGAAAATTATTTCATGTCCAGTTTCATATCAGGTTTTAGTTTGAAAAAACGAATACGAAATGAATATAAGAGTCAGACGAATTACAAACTGAAGAAGTAGGTCAGTTTTCAGGTTGTTGCGAGTTCGGTTCAGTTTCATCCAAATTCGACCCATGGTGAACACTAGTGCTTCGTATGGTTTGACCAATGTATGAAAAATGCAGAGACATAGACCATAAATCTGATGAATCAAAATTGTCATATGAAGTTTTTCCTTATGGTGACGAAATATCAAAAATGATGACATTTGACATTTGTTCACAATGGTCCATGACTATTTTGACAAGTTAATTTTAACAGACGTAAAACGTAATTGTAAGCAATAACTTATTCTACGGCATACCTTCAAAACGTACCGTTTTTTTATTTTGTTGTTTTTCTTGAAAAAAATTACAAAATTTTAGCCCCATTTGACAACTGCAAACGAACTGACGGAGGCCGAATGTACTACCGAATAGTATTTACTATATTATGAGCGGTCTTTACGCTGGAAATCAAAAACTATAAAATTTTTAGGATTACGTCACTGTTATCGAAATAGCCATGGTCCATTTAGTCTGTGTCGCGTGCGTCTGTGCAACAGCGGTTGTGTGTACATACCTGTACGTTCGTTTGCTCTAACTTAATTCATTCAAGTTAACATCCTCTTTGTTAAACTATAACCCGCTTTACAACCAGATAATAAGACGGAACTATTAAAATTGTTCGCTCATAGAGTAAATAGAAAAGAAGCTTTCTGCTCCAACTGGAAACTAATAATGCATTTCATTTTAAGTAGTTTATGTTACCACGTCGTATGTATACACCAATGAATTACCATGGTATTAACCCTTGTTCAGTGCTCTCAAAGACGACTACTTCGTATATGCATGACCAAAATTTCAGAAATTGTTTCAAGCTTCAGACACAAGCAATAATTAATTAAATATTTTAGTAGACAAAAGCTGACCTAAGAAATTCTATGATAAGATGTTGGAGAATTTCTGTGGTTTAATATGGTCTGCATTGGTTGGTAATTGAATAATAAACTAAATTCGTTCAGCATGGAAACAGACGATTAAAGTGTTGCATGTTTAACAGGCTAAACAGTTTATGGTTTCATAGTCACATGCATTATACAGTGAGAGACAATTGGTCTGCATAGTCTTCGAAATGACTTTGGATTGATCTCATTGCCTGTGAAATAATGCATAAATAATAAGAAATAAATAGACAAAAGCAACTGACACCTTGCTTGCAAAAAAGTACCAATTTTGTAAACTGTAAGCAGCGAACCCAGAGGTAAAAATATACATCTGGTTCAATTTAATGGTCCTATGCATCGTTTATTCATACGAACGAAAGACTTCAAAGGAGATGTGTGCAACCGGTACAACCCAAGCATACCAAATAAACAACGTACCACATTCTCTTCAACATAATCGCACTTTAAAGTCCATGTCTTTTAATTAAGTAGATTAGAATATGATAAGCATAATCACAAGATTTAATGTTCAAACGATGTAAAAAGTAAATTCTGTTTACGTCGACTGTCGCAATGAAATGGAAAGAAGGTTCCGATGGTCAAATGGAATTTGAGAGACGCGAATGTAGTCCAGTAGCATTCGCAAGAGTTAGTAAATTATCTTGAAATTTATACTTTCGTTGGATTTTTGTGTAAGACTTTTAAAGTGAAAACATAATTTCAAATCAATTTATGAACGAAGAATAGAAGATTGTTCGTTGATTGTGAGGCGAATGTAACGAGGTGTTAAAGACATGACTATTTGGTGTCTTTTTTCTCTTCCACTATTTGAAGGTAAAAGCATACCATCTTTTCCTCTACTTAACCAGTCGAATTATCTTGTAAGTGCATCACAATCTACATCTATACTGCCATACAACGCATAAAAAACCTAGCGACGTTATCAGATGAGAGATTTTCGTATATTTTCTCCCACAAAATCTCGTCGCTATGTTTTTTATGCGTTGTAGGGCCGTATAGACGTCTTTTTAGGGAATCAAAAAACACTTTAGGGGCCGCTGCCTTTCATAAATTACGCAAGACCAGAAATGGATTTTCTGGACACCCCTGTCACGCAAGCTCGTTACCCATATCCTCATACCCCTTCCAAAACTCAACGAAAAACTTGACCCGAAACAATTTTTTTTGAATTTATTTTTTTATCGGGTTAGGTCGGGTCGGGTTTACATTTTTCTTTTTTCAAGCTCAATTTTGAGAAAATGATTAAGTTTAAAAAATATTTCAAATGAAATCTTTTTAAAAAAAAGTTTGGGTTCGGGTCAGGGTTTGATTTTTTATTTTGATTCGGGCCCGGTTTGGGTCGAGTTGTTTTCATTTTAGACCGGTTTCGGTTGGGGTCGTGTGTGAATTTTTATTTTGGTTCGTAATCCACATGCTTATTTGCACGTATTTTAATCAGAGACTACCTAGATATCTCAAACTTGCACGATTCAGTAGCTCCTTGGCAAAAGAGGGGCGGGTCTGAGAGAGAGGCAAGCTGCCATAATTTTGGCTCTAGGACCGATTATCCCCAGTCAAAATATCCCCTACGAAATATCCCCGGACAAAATGTCCCTAGATAAAATATCCCACAATAAATGGACAAAATATCCCCAGCTGTAATGTCTACTTAGAAATGGTGAATATAGGTAGGTATTATTAATTAGATAATATATTGTGTGTAGGAAGCTTTTGTAAGGCTTGCAGGCGCTTTTACGTAAATGGGGCGCTGCCCCAAACCCCGCTGGGGACTCCGCCCCTTAGATACCGCATCCTCCGCATCACCCCCTTTTCGGGGGCTGCCGCCCCTCGACCCCCTTTTTTGTTTTTGGTTGATTATTTCAGGCCTGCTAAGTACACTTCACATTGAATATTCTTAATTTTTGAATGTGAACATTTTGTCTAAGGGGATATTTTTTCCTTTTTTTTAATGGAAAAATTGTGGTTGTTATGTGCGGAAGCTTTCGGTACTTTCAATTTCAATCGTGTCGAATTCATGCTTTTAGTGCAGCGATGGCTTGTGTCAAAGTATGCAAAATTTCATGATGAATGTCATCATATGCCAAGCGACAGAAATTGATGTGCTTGTCGATGTCGATTTATGTACTTCATCATGAAATGTATACTATGACATAAGCCGACGTCGCACTAAACACATTAAAAAAGAAAACAAAGTCTTGAATGTGACGGATTCCCCAGTCAAATCTTCAAAAATTCCATTAGGGCTTCCCTAAAGCCATGTTCCAAAGCCAAAGAACGTTCTTATCAAGCGCAATTTTCGTCTAATATTTGATTTTCGTTTCATATTTGATTTTCGTCTAATATTGGATTTTCGTCTAATATTTGATTTTCGTCATGAAATGTTGTATACTTTGACATAAGCCTACGCCGCACTCAGTGGCGTGGATATTTAGGCATTTAGTGTGTCGGCGGCTTACGTCAAATTATAGTGTTTCATGATCGTTTTGATGATCGTGTCATGAAAATCGCTTTACTTTGGTATAAACCATTGCCACGCTAAAGACGTGGATGGCTGAAAATCTTTACATAAGGAAAATTTGAAAAAGGAAATCAAAAGAACTGTCGGCATTTAACGGCTTATTTTCGTACAAAGTTTGACAAATACGTCACTTATAGTCAAACGAGGACTACTTTTGTCACTGGTTCCGAAGGCGGTACTGTAGTAGCCAAGTGCAAAGAAGGCAGGCTGGTGTCAAAAAATGATGTATGGGAAATTTTAATCTAGTAGCTAGTAATTAATGGCGTACACTTTTCCATTTGGCACCAGGCTGCCCTCTTGAACCTTGTACCAAGAAAAAGAAGGTAGCTTGGTGTCAAAAATTGGCGTATATCATTTTTAAAAGAGTAACGAATGCTTTACAACACACTAAATTTTAACTTGACACTAGACTGCCGCCGCTATCTACATTTAAACGAACATAGTTAAAGAACGCAGCGTGGTGTCAAGCTGAAAATTGGTGCGCTTTAAAGCAGTCTTTAACGCCTTGGCGTCAAAGTTATGTCGAGTGGCGTGACAGTCTTTTGATCTTTGCAAGTAATACTCAACGTGAAGTTAGCTGCAGTTGCGACCAAAGCTAAATTCATTGCCAAAAAATCGGCTGAATTTTGAGTTTTTCAATGAAGTCAGCTGATTTTGGTAAATTTATGAATGAAATCGGCTGATTTTATTTGCAATGAAGTTAGCTTCGGTCGCAGCTGCTGCTAACTTCCCGTTGAGTATTACTTGTAAAGAACCAAACAAAAGACTGTCACGCTCTTGGTTATATGCTTAAATTTTTGACACCAGCCTGCCAACTTTATACCGTGGAACCATGACAAAGTACGTAGTCTGGTGTCAAATTGACCTATATTTTCCCATAAGTACTCGCCATCGGCTCTAACATTTTCTAACATCACTTTTTGACAAATTGTTGCTCCTTTCTGAAGGCTGCGTACTTCATATTCTAGATGCAGTAGTTTCATGCACTAGATGAAGGATCAATCTTTTCCAGATTTTCAGAAAAATATCTCCTTTAAGATTTTTCTGTATTTATTTCGTTAAGTGAGCAGCGCTTTATATCGAAATCAAATCAATTGTCGAAAGTTGCCTGTAAAAACACAACAAGTAAGTCTTTTAATTTCCTGTGTGTGAGTTCGTTCATGACAAAAACCTTAACAACCAACAAAACTATAAAACTTTTATCATTTCAACGAACTCTGCTGATCAAAAATCAATCGACCGGTCTTTTTACACGCAAAACATCGAGTCAACTAAGCAAGATTTCATTCCATACAATTCTATTCCATTCATGACACAAAAGAGGGAAATGGAAAAACAAAAAGTTTTCGTTTACTTCTATTGAAATCATATATAGTCCATTTGAATACTAATATTGCCAATAAGTGTGGATTGTATACGAGTTTGACCAAATCTTACCTTCAGATACGTGAGAAGCTTACATTATACACATTTATCGTTTACTTGAATATATGAACGCATACTTATCACTTTACTGTTTTTCTATACTTTTCCTATGGGACTCGTACATCTTAGAACGGTCGCGTTAAGGGACATGATATAATGTGGCTTTTGACATAAAAACATATTTTTATGTTGCGAGAACGATTGCGAAAATACTTTGCTTTTCTTTTGAGTTGTTTAAAGGCACATTCGCTGGCAGCGCCATCATTTAGTGCTGTGCAGGGGTCAGGTTTTTCAGTGCTAGATGATCGTTGTGGAACGGTACCCCTCGCGGGTTTAGTGCTGCTTTCTGTGAGAAAATATAGATAATACAAAATTTTTTGTGCAATGGAATTTCCCGCTATTGAATATTTATTGACGCCGCCTCTTGTTCCACACATGAGAGCCAAAGCGTCGGTGGCTGCAAAAACTTCGGTTCAAGCCGGCTTAAAACCGCGGCTACAAAACCGTAATTGTGAGTTGAGTTTCGAAAAAAAAGTTACATTTTTTGTGTCGAAAACATAAAAATTGCCAGTCGATTTTTAGCAGGCTTAAGCCAACTTCTGAGAGACCTTAAAGCGGGCGACTTGGCGGAATCCACGCCTTTAGTGCGCCAACGGCTTATGTCAAAGTATGGTGATTTTTATGACACGATACATAAGCCGTCACACTAATGATATTATTTGCTTGACAGCTTGACATAAGCCGTTAACGCTCTAAAGGCGTTGATTGGATGTGTCGACGGCAGCTTGAAGGGCGACTGGAAATCGGCGGCGGTCATGTCTGCTCTTGTTCAGCAGCTGCATCAACTGCATAACACCGGTCAGAGATTTTCTGCTCGTTTTAGTGTTTTTAAGAACTGTGCGCCTCTGAACTCTAAGTTTTTATTATTTCATGTTCATTTCATAATTTACTGCTAAATTAGGGACTGTTCGTAAATGACGCCATGCTCTGCGAGGAATATGAGTAGAGTAAAATGTGATTATTGGTAGTTCTTAAAAATATGGGTAAAATTCGGTCTATTTTGCTTGTCAAGTGAGGGTTGGGTCAAAAATTCTAAAAAATAGCGTCACGTCATTTCAGAACACTTTCTTAAGTACTATCGGTGTTATCCAAACACCTCAGCTTCGAATTTGGTGCTGCCATCCAACAAGCCGCGAGCTAGGTCAGCGCTCGTGTGAGTCGTTGAACGATTTTCTCACTACATCACTGACGGCGACCTGAATTATCGCCCGGGAAATTATCGCCCAGACCAAAATAAGTTGGCATTTTCACCCGGGGAATTATCACCCAGGAATTGTCGCCAGGGCGGATGGGACATATCACCCAGGGAATTATCGCCCAGACAAATGGGAATTATCATCCAGGAATTATGACTCAGTTATTTTTTTATACCGGGCGGCTGCCGTCCCCTGGAATTAATAGCCTCCGGCGCTTTCACTGATTGCGTTACTTCCGTTCGAGACCACCGTCAAAATCTGTCCAAATCTCCATCAATCTAAGGTTTTTTGACCTTTCGTAAAAGGTAAAAGTTTCGTTATACATCGAGGTGTTAATGACATTCTGTAGAAGGAAAAAGCTCCCTAGTTTTATTAGCTACCCGGTTTTTGTGGCATTTCATTAAAGCGCAAAATCCTGGCTTTGTTAGCCACCGGGTCTTCGTGACGTTTCGTTCGCACGATTGTTCTTGCGCTACAAATAGCTATGTTATATTCTCAGAAAGCTGGGCGGTAATTCCTGGGCAATAATTCCTTGGGTGAAACTTCCGATTCCTCTGGGCTATAGTTCCTGCGAGACAGTCCACTGGGTGATAAGTCTCGAATAGCTCTGTGTTAGTTGTCTCATAGCTGGGTAATAATTTCTGGGTGATAATTCCCTGGGTGAGAATTCCCATTTGTCTGGGCGATAATTTCTGGGTGATAATTCCCTGGGTGAGAATTCCCATTTGTCTGGGCGATAATTCCCTGGGTGATAATTCCCATTTGTATGGGCGATAATTCCCGTCACATAGAATGTCTAACTATTCTGCATGCATAACCTTGACCCCAGCACAGAACTAAATGGTGGGGTTGCCAGGGTCATGTACCTGTTTGGTCTGTTAAAGCGAGAGTGACTTGACTAATGACCGGCTTTCGTATAACAAACGTACGAAAGAAAAGATTTAAAGAATGTGACTAGATCCTATGAGTGAAAATATCTCGTCATCACCGCATAACTCTGAAATATATTTTCATTTCACGCAAAAAAAATGTGTCCCGAGAAACGTTTACCTTTTGGTTTTTGTTTTTGTGCTACGAAATAAATTTTCTCTGTGAAAAACAAAAACCATTCCCATACTCAAACTCATAGACGAGATCTAAAAAAAACTTTCAAGTATTTCAAGTCAAAGGTACATAGGTAGATTGGTACATTATTTAATTAATTTTATTAAAATTGTTTAAGGGCAATTTGTCTCGAATAAAAAGGAGAGGTAATTACATTTGAAAAGATAAATAGCAATTTTAATGGGGGTAGTTATACGCACCACAACCCTACATTTTATAATTTTATCTTGTTTGGGTGACTTATCCAGAAAGGAAAAATTCTCTTGTTTTTTTTTTTTTCATTTCGTCGTTGTTAGAAGGTAAGAGGAAAAGATTGGGATGTTAACCGCATAACATGAATTTTTAATTTTTCTCCTAGAAATTAAAATTGTTTTAGCGTTTGAATGTATCCGACATCGAACAAAGTTTTATTTTCCTGCTCATTTTTCCAGAGAAATTGTTTGACTTTGATTTTATATTAAAACTATGTCGGAATGTTGGGTTTCCATTGATGTCCATAGTTTTGCATAAATAAATACGTTTTTTGAAGTAGTTACAGTTGGGGTGAAATATTGTCAAGGTTAAGTCAACAGAAAAATTTTTTGTCCATAACTATTTTACTTTTTTTCGATTCTTCTTGTGTCGACTGTTGTACCAAGCACGCATTTAGTGAAAAATCGGCTAGTAAAATTATGGCGAATTTGATGATGAAATTAATGCGTGAACTCTTAAGAAATTCTAATCTCATCATGAAATACGATATACTTTGACAGGAGTCGATATCGCACTAAACGGCTGCGGCTCTTGCATTATAGTAAAGTTCCATACCACCGTCCTGAATAGTTTTAATATAAAGCATATGCAGGGGACCCGTACACATAAGAATAGAAGTGACAAAGAGAACAGATGTTGTAAAGAGACTCGAAAAAAATCTGAATAAATATTGCATTATGAAATTACGTTACGTCGAAATTAATTTGTATTGGAAATTGCCAAAAGGGCAATATTGAAAAACCCGTTTAAAGCAACTGAGAAAAAAAATAAAAATAAAAAAAACAAAAACAAAATTTCTTGGCTAGCGCCAACCTTAGAGCCTACTCAGAACCCCAAAGAGAGAAATCGGAAAAATACTTCAAAAATGTTCCATTCAATTTACTCCACAGCATAGCAAAAGAATTTTTTTTGGGCTGGGGCCGACCTTAGGAGCAACTAATGCCCTAGTTAGAGGCCTCTGACCCATACTTTTATGGACAAAAAAGTTTGGCTACTCGTCTTGAAATTTATGATCTTTAAACGCACTCATATGCCATTAAAAACTTTAATAATAAAACATAACCAAAGACCCGTAGATGTGACAAACAGAATAGATGTGGCAAAGAGACTCTAACGTACCTAAATATACAAATAAGCAAACAATCCAACGTTTTCTGTTCTCTTATAACTGTATGAATTTCAAAGATCCATAGAAATTACCCAAGGTAATGTCAAAGGCCCTACCGAAGTACGTCTCAGACCATTCAAATCTAGGAAAGCTTATATCCAAGGACTAAGTCATTTTCCCCTAAAACCCTGAAACACGTTTTCTCTAAAAATTTATTGTCTGTAACTTTGTACTTGGAAGCAACTTTCTACCTCTCATAGTTCTGGAGATCTGGGTCATCCTGCCCAATTATTGAAGTGGCCACATACCAGGATTGGGCCATATTTCCCCAAAACCCGGAAACACCTATTGGCTTAAATTTAATTCTCTATAAGTTCGCCTTTGGAACCAACTTTCTAACTCTCATAGTTCTGGAAATCTGGGTCATCCTGCCCAATTAACGTAAATCTCTGTATTGCGTATTTAAGCAAATACTGAAAAAAACTATCTCTTATCATTTTGGGCAGAGAAATTTATTTTCGCCCATTCCATGGCTCCCAGTGCCCAGACCCCTGGCCTGATTCCAACAAAAAAAATTCCTTAGTTTTTTGGCATCAAACGCTTTCATTTGACACCAAATTGAACAATTTCCGTGCTTTACTTGCTGAGATATTTGCAAAAAAGCTTCACCGACCTTCGAAAAACCATGTTTTTGGTCACTTCCTCGACCATATCTCCGGAACCACTTCATCGATTTTGCTCATCTTCGAACTTGAATCATGGGAGGCATGTTCCTTTCAGGGAAAAAAAAGTTTAGGCTGATCGGTTGAGCCGTTTGGAAAAAAAAGTGGAGACGGACGGACAGACGGAGAGGCGGACATTTTTTTTATTGCTGATTCGTCATCTCTAGACGATAATAGATGCATCCCCCCCCACTCGCACCTCGATCTACCCCATGTTACAATAAAATTGTTTGTAGTAAACGTATAGGACTTTTGTACTTCGTACGGGTCCAATAACGTAAAATTGAGAAGCATTTAAAGCTTCTGAAAGTCATATGAGTGCGTTTAGAGAACATAATTTTCAAGGAAGCTGAAGAGAAGCTTCGAAAGCGTTAAAAGCTTCTGCATTTTACGCTATTTATCCTTACGAATATTTTTTGACGATACGTTGTTTAGGCTTAACACGGCACTTCGTACGGGTCTAAAAATCTTTGCAATCGCCATCTTACGAAAAGTTGATATTTTTACCCAGCAAGTCCGATTTGTGATTTAGTAGTTATGCTGCGTAAAATTGCTAACTTTTGTTTTTTCAGAAATTAGCGATTGCATATAGATTTGCGCTTGCCATCATAGTGATCTGCGCAATCTGGTATGTACGGAGGCTTTATAAGCGGGCTACGCTCATCACTGTGGCGGTAAACGCAAAAATCTATGCAATCGCCATCTTCTGAATAAAACTAAATGTTAGCAATTTTACCCAGCAAGTATGGTTTGGTTTGGTTTTATTGGGGAGTTTGAAAGAACTCCAGATAGCATAATTACATTCCAAATACTTAAGAGCTAAATTGGTTGCAAACTTGGGCTATGCGGCTTCTTCCAAAAACACCTAGGCCAATCTTTGTTGGGCCCATTTTTGGGCTATTTTCTTCTTATAATAAAACACAACAAATTAACTAAATTAAGTTTAAATTGCTCTTCGGGAGTTATATAAAAATCTCCTAAGTGCTTTGTTCTAATATTCATCATCGCTGGACATGCACACGCAAGCTGTCTCGTTGTCTCTGGCTCTAAGCCACAGCCTCTACAAACTGGATCATTTACGATCCCTATCTTATTAATGTGATAGTTCAGGCACGTGTGCCCTGTCAGAATGGTCAGAATTGATCGCGAAGCTTAACTAGGCCCAGACCAGCAAGTATGACTTTTGAGAACTTTTGAGTATTAAATAATGATTTCGTACTAAAAAATAGCGCTTGCTGGGTAAAAATGTACAAAGCCTTGGTATATGGCAGCGATTTAGTACACACTTTCATGTATTATGTACTAAATTCCGCCAAGGCACCGTTTTTTGATCATTTCATAAAATAAAAGCAACTCGATCTTCAGTTGTTATAAATATTGATATTCTAGCTACTGCACGCGACGTTTATAGTTGTTTTTGCAAGGTTTGTGTAGACGAAACAAAAAATAGACTAACTTTGAGTACGTCCTATTACAATTTGACGACATTAAATGTCTATATTAATTGAAATGAATAAATTGTTTAATAAAACGGAGGTTTTTGCGGCTAATAATATACGTTTTGGGGCAGACCTTTATTCAAATAACCATAATTAGCATATTATAATGGCAGTTAGTTGCAAACCATATAATAATGAACAAGATAATAACCGAGGAAAACATACATAAATTACTCCGTTAAATATTTGCAAAAGACAAACACCACATTTTATGAGTAATATAACATCGTCAAAAAAAGAACTTTTTTGTTTCTTTTCGTTAATAATAGCCTATTTGCATTTATACCCAAACATACATTTGCCGCATATGTAAAATTATTATTTAAGATAAAGTGGCATATACCCTGAGGGAAGTATATCAAAATCATAAATTTCCAACTTGTTCTATGGAACACATCCAAAGAACGTAGTATAGCATCTTCGTTTCAGCCACATCACATGTACATATAGCGCAAAAGGAGTGCCATCATTCCTCCACACACTCTTGCATGACAACATAGCACGTGTCAGAATTTGAATGTGACGTTGTTGCGGTTGTCTTTTGTGGTGCAAATTTTGATATGAAACCGTAACTGAACAGCAAATGGGTAAAAAAGAGTTTTTATTCTTCGTTTAAATCGTATACGTATGCGAGATATGCTAGCGAATCCACACAAGCATTGGAATACAAAGGAACGTTTTATTCCTGTCAAAAGTGATGGAAAAATATAGCATCGCGTATGCAAATTTAATCAAAAAATGAAGAGATGTTTTATGAAGAACATAAGAATTATGTTTCAGACAAAATGGCATTTCATATGCCTGCGACATGTCAAAGCGACGGTTCTTACATTTATGCCGTCAATTTCATTTTGTAATGCGATCTAATTCGGACATGTCTTTGGGGTGTTCACTGTAGACAGTATCTACATTTTACTTTCACATCAATCGATGGATATCAGCTATTCAAACTAACAGTTCCAGCAAATTCTAGTACATCTCATAGATGGCACTGGGTTCGTCGCACAGCTTACCTTTGACTGGCAAGTACAAACTTTCCGGTAATGAACAGGGCTGGCATGAGCGCCGCTCATTTTTAAAATTTGCGAGCGGAAGTATGAGCGCTGCTCATTTTTAGCGCTCGCGCTCGCGCTCATTCAACTCATTTTCAGATTGATACTAAACTTGTACTCGATTGTTTGGAAAGAATGTTCAAAACTCGCTTATTTATGAACTGATAAACGCATATCTATGGCAACCCATCTTACAAAAGTTCAATATGAGGACGAGGAGGCAATGAGGGCCTGAACGAAAAGTTGACGTAAACTTAATTTGTGGACTTAGTTTACACAAACTTTTGAACGAAGTAACTCAAGTTATCAACAAGAACGTTGATTTTTCTGATATATTTCAAGGTTTTATATCTAATTTGATCTCAGAGGCAAGGTCGTGATGAAAACCTTCTCATTCGCGAAAAAAGATCGAAAGAATGAAATGATTTCTTATCATTTCTCTGCTTGTGAAAAAAGGTTATGGATAGGACAATATACTTATTACTTCTCTTTCATGTGACTTTCTTTAGGCGACATAATACCAGAAGATTTGAAAATTATTGTCCCACAGTAGCGAAAGTTATCGAATCTAAAACTTGTTCGAGTTGTAAAAAATACTTTGCGAGCATAGTCATGCTCAAAGAGCATCTGTGGAAAAATCACATCGCTTCCGAAAATACGCCCGAAGCACATCGCCGCTAGCGGAGCAAACGAATTGTTGGCGATTATTGCTCGAGATGAGGTAGAGAAAGAGATACAGACGAGTGGATGATTCTACGGAGTCAATTTGAGCTATATGTTTTTGCATTTAAATTCTTTATTCAAAAATGCATTACGTTACAAGGTGGAGTTGAATAAACAAGTTAAATGTTAACAAAATGTTAAACAACCTAAATTTTACAAACTAGCCTCACGGCCGGTTACTAATATCGGACCATGATATCGTGATAGCTTCATGCCATTCAGTGCAGAACATGTCTGATATGTGGATTTGTACTATTTCTACCATATTGTGTGAACTGAATCCTTAAAACATTCTTTAGATTCCGAAAAATTTGACATTGCTTTAGTAAATTGAGTAGTGAGCGTAAATTTTGAGCGCTAAGAGCGCCGCTCATGAACGGCGCTCCGAGCGCGAGCGCAAGCGCCGCTCGTTTTTTGAAGTTTGAGTTCAAATTTTTCACGAGTGCTGCCAGCCTTGGTAATGAAACGCGAAACTAGTAAATAATCATCTAGCCTTTACCCTTCATGGGTTGTTAAGACAAAATTGTTATTATATAATAGTGATTGTTACTCATTCTCGCACTCAATTTGTGCTTCAGTGTTCGAACAATATTTTTGCATGTAGAGTGCTGATGTGTTCCTGATGCACTGGTGATGTATTGGTAATTTACTGCTTTGTTATTAGTACTGTTGTGCTTTCAGCACGACTGGAGTGCGACCTGTAGGACAATAGCAGACGTAATATCACCGTGTATGTAAATCAGTCAAGGCAATTATGCATCGGTGTACGATTTCGACCTATCCAGCAATGTCACCTGTTACAACTAATCAACACAAGATGGCGCCCACAATCAACGAATGTGATTGGCAAGAATGAATGTGAATGGAATGACAGCCCAGTGTGAATTTACAATAGGTCTTCACGATGTCTCCCCCACTGGACGAAAATATAGACATAATAATGATATGTCATAAGAATTATTGAAATGCAGCGTAGAGTTTTACAACAATTTAAAAAAAATCAAAAAGAATGGAAATAACCATGAAAATCCACAAAGTATCATGTACGGTCGAGTAGACCGAGTTTGGTCCACTCTATTTACCCTACAGCTAAAACCACTCAAACTATTTTCACTAAATTTATTTGGTTGCTTTCCTTAGGTACGTTACTTTCATTTAAAACCATGAAAACCAATTACAATGCTTGTTTCGCAGAGATATATGCGAAAAAGTTCCAGATACTCTCAAAAAACACCGATTTTGACCACTTTTTTGGTCATAACTCCGGTTTCCGTAGACCGAATTTGCTCATCTTCGAACTTGACCTTCCATTTTCGATTATCTTTTAGGGAATAAAAAGATTCGGAGTCGAAAAATTTCAAACGTAGGAACAAATGACTTCTTGCGGTTCTAACATTATCGTGAAATATGGGTCAACTTTTAAGACACAGGAAACTTCAAGTTTGTGAATTGAACCCAAGTGTTATTTTTTATATTAAAAGTACTATTCATTCCTAACATTTCCCTTAAATTAGTTTGCCACTACCTGATGTCGTCGTCGCGGTCTGGCGCTAGGAAAAGTTGGGTACACTTTGTCCTTCAATGGGCTCCCATGATTCCGACAGCGTGCGGAAACTCGAAGTAAGTCAAAAAACGTTCTCTGCGGACTATTCTGAACGGATTTCATTAAACTTGCCTGAACATGACTCCGACTACTAGTTTCATGCAATTTCGCAAAAGTCTATGTTTTTCACTGTTTTTTAGATTTTTTGACTATTTTGATTTTGCGGAACCCCTAGATCACTCCGCATTGAGTTGCGTCAATAGAAACTTTTTATCAGGGACCCATTTAAATTCGTTTTAACGCTGGTGCCCCAAACTTTTCGACACTTTACTTTTTTGGACCACCCTAACCTACAGCCTTTCGAACCACTGCTTTTTTACCTGTATTATCTTTCTTTTCCATTTCTCCAAGCTAGTAGACATTAGACAAGGCACTTCCGGAAAATTAAATCAAATTTTGGGGTTCGACATACAGGACAAATTAACCTCGCGCTTATATTTTTTTTATGAATCTGTATGCCATATGTACTGATAATATGAACTAGGAAAAAATATTCGCGGTTTAATTTTTTTTATTTAATTAAAATTCAAATTTTTTCCCGCTCATATGTTTAGAATGTTGTCTGGTATGCTGTCAGCTTACCTCTATATGAACAGACTATAAGGTTGCTATAAGGTTGTAGGCCACACAATTTGCTGTCACGTTTTTTCGCACAAATGTGAAATTTAAAACTGACCCGTCTTTAAAGCCATCATTGAGGGATCTTATTTGACACAGGGGATATAGCAAACGTATGTGGCTTAGAACCTTTTTGCAACGTAAGAGCCGTAAGAGTCTCAGAAATGTTTGGAATTTATCTTATTACGTTGGTACCAATGATACTGTTGCAACTGAATATTCGCGCGAATTGTTTGAATGTATAAAACTGAAAAACAAGATATGTCGCAGAACAATGTCTATCTTAAAATCAATTATTTTATCGAAATAAAATGTAAATCACCGAAAGCGCGATGTTAATCAAGGAAAATGGATTTAATCCCAAAAAATTCGTTGAGTCCTCGAATGCACATTTGTCAAATAACAACTCGAAGCAATTTTATCGAATTCCAATCCTGCTAAGTATTAAAAAATTATTTGTTCCATAAACCAGCAAACTATCCCATGAGAACGCTGTGATAAACGACATTATGTTGCCAAATTGCAATTTGATTCGCCAAATTCTCTTATGAATCGTCAATATTACACAAAAATGTATAAATATCCAACCCCAACCAGTCGAAACATTTTTCCAACCCATCGCCCAGGTATATATCGTACATTATTTTTTATGGCAACATATTGAACGACTATGCAGGTGGAAATAAAAGTTTAGATGGCAGAAAAATAACATCCAACAGCATATCATTCGGTATTACATCTAGTAGACTAGGGATATGAGATGTGTATTTGCTTTTAGTACATTCATTCGATATGATTAGGTTTATTGGTATGAAATTGATTTTTACGACCAATCATAGGAATATATGAAAAGAATGAAAAAAAATGTGGAAAGGAAACCAGTTTGTTTGATTTTATTAAAGTGGTTTCTGGTACTTTTTGCGATTTTCTTTTATTTGTTGCGCAATGATTTACATTGTAACGTGTAACAACTCCTTTGAGAGATACTTTTTATGGCAATTTGATTTGGTTCCGAAGAAAAGGCACTTCTTCTCGCACTTCTCGTACTATAAATCGTGCTTGCTTGAGACTGTCACAATTAGCTGACATTTTTTGACTTAACACTGCGATAAACCGTCATCGTCATGTTTAAGTTTACTCCACACTAAGCACAGAATATCAGAACGAAAAAACATCAGTTGGATCTTACTCATTTGCTCAACAAGTTCGAGAACATCACAATGCAACCAAGCTCTCAAAAGTTGTTGAACGTGATAATACACCGCATGTCTAAGACGAAACAGCTGATGTCAATGTGATGCACACATTCGAAAATCTCTATGTTTAATAAAACCGCGAAAGAAAGCGAAAATTCTTAACCAGAGCACTAATGAAATCTAACACTCAATGCATACACATTTTTTTGACGTACTACATGACTTTCTGTCAAAATAAGACGAATTTCATGATGAAATACGTAAGAAATTTATATTTGCTGGTATGGACTGTATGCCTCTTATCATGAAATACGATATACTTTGACAGTAGCCAATGACGCACTAAACGCATGGATTAAGAAAAAAAAAGTTTGAGAAAACTGCAACACGGCACTCAACCTACAAACTTCACTCTTTACCCACAATCACAGTTTGAATTTCGTGCTTCTCTCTCTCAGTTATCGACAGTTGATTTGGAAGTTGACAGCGCACCTCATCTCCATAATTCCTGTTTTTTCGAACATAGTTTTGAGACAAATGCAACTCGTACTACGTGTGCAATATTGCAGATTCCGAACAAAGCATGTACGAAATAATTGACAGTCGGAAAATAAAGTAGGGAAATATTTGACAGGTAGGAAATAAAGCAGGGAAATAATTGACAAGTGGGAAATAAAGCAGAGGAATGATTAACTGGTTGGAAAAAAAGAAGGGAAATAATAACTGTCAAAAGTAAGCCTAAATGAGTTATTTCTGAGCCTAAATTATGTGAGGAGATTTGAAGTTTTCTGTCCGTCTGCACATAAGCATATTTCAAGGTAATATTTCTTTCCCGGCCAACTTGTTCTCCAATGCTTAAATTTGTGCCGTTAAAGGCGGTTTCACATACTTATAACAACACAGAATACATAATCACAACAAAAACCTTTTTAAAGAGTGTGACGCAGTCCGTAAGTCCGATTCCAAAATTAATGATATCGCTTGAGGTGACGCTATCGCAGATAATACGCAGAAGTTTGTTTGAATGGAATCTTGTGTTCAAAGTTTTAACTTCCTGAAAAAATTGCAGCGCTTTTTTTAAAACAAAATTACGTTTTGTTAAAAAAATTGCGTCACAAATGCCGGACCCACCAGCGGAATAATTTTTCAATACTTTCAGTTTTTAGACGCAAAAATTTAAATTTATCTTAAACTGTCTACGCAATAACAAGCAAAAGTCAAATTTTTGCACCGCAAAAACTGAAAGTACAGAAAAATTATTTCGTCGTTGGGTCCGGCATTTGTGACGCAATTTTTTTTAACAAAACGTAATTTTGTTTTAAAAAAAGCGCTGTATTTTGTTCAGGAAATTTAAACTTTGAACACAAGATTCCATTCAAACAAACTTCTGCTTATCTGCGATAGCGTCACCTCAAGCGATATCATTAATTTTGGAAGCGGACTTACGGACTGCGTCACACTCTACCTTTAAAAAGGTTTTTGTTGTGATATCAGTCGTTTTGGAAGTAGTGTCATTCCGGAGCTAAAATTCGAAAACCGTAGAAGAAATTCGAAAATCCAAGATGGCGCCGCTATGACAACTGGCAGCCATTTTCTAATGATACTAAAAAATTCTCCTGATGAAACTCTATAACTTTGTAGAATAACCCGTCTCTCTAAGTAGCGTTATTCCGGAGCTAAAATTCGAAAACCGAAAAAGCATAAACGAAAATCCAAGATGGCGCCGCTATGACAGACGGCAGCCATTTTCTTATGATCCCAAAAAATTCTCCTGATGAAACTCTATAACTTTCTAGAAGAAACCATCTCTCTAAGTAGTGTCATTCCGGAGCTAAAATTCGAAAACCGAAAAAGCATAAACAAAAATCCAAGATGGCGCCGCTATGACAGCTGGCAGCCATTTTCTTATGATCCCAAAAAAATTTCCTGACCAAACTCTATAACTTTCTAGAAGAAACCGTCTCTCTAAGTAGCATCCTTCCGGAGCTAAAATTCGAAAACCGTAGAAGCATAAGCGAAAATCCAGATGGCGCCGCTATGACAGCTGGCAGCGATTTTCTAATGATACCAAAAAATTCTCCTGATGAGACTCTATAACTTTACCGAAGAAACCTACTCTCTAGCTATCGTCACTTCGGAGCTAAAATTCGAAAACTCCGAGCATTACCTAAATTGACCACTTTTCCACATGCCACGGCTTTTCCAGAATTTTCCCGGAAAAGCGGACTGACGTTCCCTGAAAATTTTAAGGAAATCGCTCGAGCGGTTCTCGAGAAAAAAAAA
>CM055405.1:21833673-21941914 GCA_029228625.1 Pseudolycoriella hygida | reverse complement strand
GTAATTTTGTTTTAAAGAAAGCGCTGTAATTTTTTCAGGAAATCAAAACTTTGAACACAAGGTTCCATTCAAACAAACTTCTGCGTATTATCAGCGATAGCGTCGCCTCAAGCGATATCATTGATTTTGGAAGCAGACTTACGGACTGCGTCACACTCTATCTTTGAAGAGGTTTTTGTTGTGGTTAGAATTTTTTCTACTTTTGTATTTCATCTGTCTTTTCAAATTTTTTTGGGCTAAAATTTTAGTGAAAATCGGTTCAGGGGTTCGGGCTGCAAGGTCACGCAACGCGACATTACACGATAATGATGATAATAATAATGAGGTCCTAACTAATAATGAGGCTAACTTTATAGAGTTGTAGTTAACTTTGGAGACAATTCTCTCAGGGATAGAGTAAGAAATGTTTAGAGTACGGATAGTACAGTGTTTGTTAAACAATTGGGGCGTAAACTGCATTACCAGACCGTTTACATCACTAGTTTACAGCATAATGCCATAGAAAGAGCTTTCGGAGCTTTCAATTTCAATGGCGGATGTCAGATTCTTTCATTTTCTGGAAAAAATAGGTTCATAATTTTTGTCTTAAACATATGGATGCGGTGATGGCCAATTTCCCAAATTGAGATGAAGTGAAGTTTTGCTTGTGACGGATACATATGCTAAACCTTGAAAATTGGCCATCATTGCTTGCCATTAAAAACTTAGAAAGAAAGCCCGGAACAATGACCTTGGAATGTACAAATCTTTCAACAGATGGCAGCAGTAGTCATTTCCGTTACGATTCTCTACGCCCACACCCCTTACCGAGACAAATAGATACGTCAGCAATTTGTCCATCACGTCCATCAAGTTGCAGGACTGGACTGACGATTGATACTGGTTGCCGAAATGTTGATCTCTTCTTATTATCGCCATAATCCAACTGTTCTAGATGTGTTAATGTCTGAGCGTTATGTCAATGACAAAATAATTCAAAGAACTTATCTGCAAAACGCTCATATAAACAATAATATGTAATGAGTTCTGACTTAGAACTGTCTCCAAGTTTGCGGGTTTCAATTCGTTTCGAAGAGTAACGAATGACTAGTTGCTTCATTCAACAACATCTCTGAGTTAGAATCTAAAAAGAATGGAACTTTTTTAAAAGTTCCAGTCAAGAATGACGTTCACTCATTTTTTGTTTTTGATTTTTGTTACCCCAAATTTCTTGGAATTCGCTTTAGCTTTGCTACTTTTCCTGATGTGGACGTATTTTTCCAAATATTTGGTCACCATTCATTCACAGTAAAATTGCATATTTTCAGCTGTTTGAGGGTTCGCCCCTCCGGGGCTCGTTACCGTAAACATCGCACACCTGTAATATTACTCATAACAGTGTTCCTCTGTAATATACTA
This sequence comes from Pseudolycoriella hygida, assembly GCA_029228625.1. Taxonomy (NCBI): domain Eukaryota; kingdom Metazoa; phylum Arthropoda; class Insecta; order Diptera; family Sciaridae; genus Pseudolycoriella; species Pseudolycoriella hygida. The sequence continues at coordinate 21,940,516 of CM055405.1, read as the reverse complement.
TAATTATACGTTTTTGTATGGCAAAAGTTTTCACGAATGTCCATTTCTATGACTTTTTTTGGTCGTTTGAGGTTGTTTCGGGCACAAATAAATATCCAAATTTTACTGGTGACGTGTCATTTGAAAGATATTTTGTCTAAGAATCAGAGGAATTTTTTTTTTTAAATCGACCTAAGTTTGTTGGAGATATTGATTTTCAAGTGTTCGAAAACATGGAACAATTCTCAGTGTTCCAAATTTTGTCTTCTTCTAGTAGCTCCCAATTTAATTTATCGAAAATGCTTTTGGCACCGGCTGCCAATAGTCTCTATACTGCGGCTAATGGCACCAGGTGGCTAACAAAGCTAGGAAGATTTTCCTTTTACAAAATGTCACAAAAAACTTGGTGGCTAACAAAATTAAGAAGATTTCCTTTTACGAAATGTCGCAAAAAGCTAGGTGGCTAAGAAAACTAGGGAGCTTTTCCTTTTACCAAATGTCACAAAAGTCTAGGTGGCTAACAAAACTAGGTAGATTTTCCTTTTACAAAATTTCACAAAAAACTTTGTGGCTAACAAAATTAAGAAGATTTTCGTTTCACGAAATGTCACAAAAATGGCACTGGGTGCCAATAGTCACTTTTTTATATTAAAGCCATTGGCCACAGTATAGTAAGGAGACTATTGACACCCGGTGCCTTTAGTAACTGTATGTGGAAAACACTATCGGCACTCAATATAAAAAAGTAGCAATTATAGCAAAAATGAAAATTTATTTCACATAATTCTTTTTGTTTTCAATAAGATTTTTCTGGAAATTTACTCTACTTCTACTAGACATGGATTTATAAAAAAAATCAGCATTCAATTTACAGGTTTGGAATAATACAATATCTGCAACACTAATAAGTTCAAACTGATCAAATTAGTATGAGAGTAACGCCGTGAGTAACGAAAAAAATTACAGATCTACAGATCTACAGATCGACAGATCTATTTTAAGTGTTTCTTCCTCATTCTGGTGCGAGTCTCACAGTTTCTACATTTCTCGCGGTAACAATAGTCTCTTTATTATACTGTGGCTAATGGCACCCCGGAAATTTAGGAAATTTGCTAAGAGGCTACCAAACCTAGGAAATTTGCGCTTTAACGAAATGCCACAGACTAGATGACTAACAGACCTAGGAAGTTCGTCCTTTTACAAAATGTCACTAGACTAGACCTAGGTGGCTAACAAACTTTGGAAATTTGCGCTTTAACGAAATGCCACACACTAGGTGGCTAACAAGCCTAGGAAGTTCGTTCTTTTACAAAATGTCACAAGACCTAGGTGGCTAACAAAGCTAGCAAATTTTCGCTTTAACGAAATGCCACACACTATAGGTGGCTAACAAGCCTAAGAAGTTCGTTCTTTTACAAAATGTAACAAAACCTGGGTGGCTAACAGACCTAGCAAATTTGCGCTTTAACGAAATGCCACACACTAGGTGGCTAACAAGCCTGGGAAGTTCGTCCTTTTCTAAAATGTAGAGCTGTTTCATCTTTTCCTTTTCGATATTCTTGATGTCATTCAAGGCTGCCGCGCTATAGCGAAATAGCGCAAAATTTCGCTATCGCTGTCGCTATTCGCTATAGCGATAGCGATAGCGTTTCCATTTGTCGAATAGCGACAGCGATAGCGACTTTTTCGTTAGTTTCACGCTATCGCTATCGCTATCGCTATTTTTCATATATTTGAATATTACAAATTTCTTCGTTCTGCTATGGAAAAATCATTAGGAAACATTCCCGGAAGACACTACCTGCGTGTTTATAAGCAAAGGTATATTGCTTATATCGAAATGAGACCTTTCGAAGGTCCTCATCTGTCTCATTAATTGATTTCCACAGTGAGCATTCTCTATTTTAAGTGAACACTTAATCACCAAAGAACTTGAAATGAGACTATTCAACAGTCCTCATCGGTCTCAGTAATAGTTTTTTAAATTAAAATCTAAAAATATGAGAAGAAAAGAGGTGACCTCAAAAGTCTCAACACTTTCAATGCATCGAAATTATCTAAAATGAGAAGTCCTCACCGTGTACTTTAACTGAACTTAATTTTTGATGGATCAAAATAAGGATTTTTTTAGACCAAGAAATACTTAAACTTGAGACCAATGCGAGGTCTTTTTTTAGTTTCATTTGATACTTTTTTTTACTTGGGTGGTAATAAGCTTAATTATTCTAAAATATGTAGTTGGTTTATACGAACCTCGACACGTTTTTTTTATTTCTATATTTCAACTTATTATATTATTTAAACCAAACATCCATCTTAACAAAGTGTAACATCAAGTCCTAAGTCAATAAAATGAAGTATTTTTATTCAGATACCTTGGCTCAACATACAATAGCGAAATAGCGCGAATTTCGCTATCGCTATCGCTATTTCGCTATAGCAATAGCGACGCTATCGCTATTGAATTTTGAATAGCGATAGCGATAGCGACGCTATTTTTTTTCAATAGCGCGGCAGCCTTGATGTCATTCCACTTGCATAGTTGCATTAGCTGATCCATACTGATCACATTGAGGTAACGAAAAGTTGTTGCTGTCAATCTATTTTTGTACGTGCAAGACCCAAAGAAAGCATCAACGTCTCAAAACGTTTAACATCGTCGCGATTTAATAATATTTTGCTAGCGGCGACGCGTTGCTTTTGAAATCGGAACATCGCTTTGATACAGCGCAGAAACTTGATTAATACGTAGAAAACTTTCTGTAACACTGATGGCTTCGCATGAGAGTGATTGATACAGTGTTGCAGTGAGTAAAAAGAAATTAGTGTATCTATGATGAACAACAATTGTTGTTAGCATATTTATCATAATATTAATTAATTATTTTTCCCTTATTTTACGTACTTACGATTCCTTTATTTCACGCGGTGCCAATAGTCTCTACATATATACTGCGGCTAATATCACCGGGTGCCAATAGTCTCTTTCTTAATTTATTGTCGCTGAAAGTGACCAATTAGCCAACAAAAATACAAACCAAGGTAAAATACCTCGTTTATTCGCTGTATTTTGTAAGAAAATTTTGGGAAAACTGAGAATTTTTCCATGTTTTCGAACACTTGATAATCAATATCTCCAACAAACTTAGGTCGATTTTCAAAAAAAAAATTCCTCCGATTCTTAGACAAAATATCTTTCAAATGACACGTCACCAGTAAAATTTGGATATTTATTTGTGCCAGAAACGACCTCAAACGACCAAAAAAAGTCATAGAAATGGACATTTGTGAAAATTTTTGCCCTACAAAAACGTATAATTACGTACTCTTTTGTATTTTTTACATCTAAATTAGACTTAGCAGAGTGCTTTAAAAAGAAACCCCACTACAAAACATTATTAATATCATTTTGGTGGCACTAAATATGCAGACATATTCGAAAACTCGTCATTTCGCATAAAATGTCAGGGCGCAAGCTTATTTCACTATAAAAAAACATTTTCATTTATAAATAATTTATCGTTACCGAGCCCTGCATCGAATCAGGGGGTTCTAATTCTGGCAAAAATTTTTTTTTTAAATCGACGCACCCTAATGGCTAGAAAGGCAATTTGTGATTGCTTAGTTAAGAGAAATTCTCTCATTTTCTTGGTGTTACCAGATTAAAACTAACTTACTAAGGCAAAGGGAATGTTACATATCAGCAAAGAGAGAGAGAGAGATGGAGGAGTGTCACCTTAATTACGCTTCATACCAGTCGCACCCAACAAAGCTATTCTCATTAAAACGCAAAAATACGTAGAGAAATTCTAAATCAAGAGCTCGAGTAAAACAACTTGTTTTCATCTAATGTTTAAATTTAAGTTTATTTTAAAAAAGAAAATTAATGTTACAATCTAATAACGAAAATATTTACAAATTAATAATTGCACTAATTAAAGCATTACACATTTTGATTAATTCAATAGTTTAGAGTAAACAATTAACGTAGCCAGTCTGAGACGATTTTCACACCCCAGAAAAAGGTCGATTTGATATTCCATTTAATACAATTGGTACAGAAGATTACACAGTTACTTTGTATGTCTAACTTAAGTTACAATTTCCATTTTTCTTGTCGTTAATTTTTACAATTAAATTAATTCATCCACTGATCATCTGGCAGCTATAGACTGAGGTAATTTCAATTGATTACAGATGAACGAATTGATTTGCGTTTGGCGAACAGCGTTCATTAACCAATTTGATAATTCAGCGTATTGCATGCCCTGGTGCTCTTGTTGCTTGTGAGGAACGGAAATGTTATCGTTCTCTTCCACTTCTTTCTTTACTGATTTGTCTTTGTTTTTAATCGACAAATCGAGGACAACGTCTTCATGTGTTGACGTTGTGTCCATGTGTTCATCGTCTTCATGGGATCTTGAAAACCGTTCTGACAATTCTGGATACACGGGCAAATTGTTCGTCATCCTTCTAATGTTCTCTTCAAATTCTCGCATTTTCCTTGTAATCATTTCCAATGGCTCATTCTGCTCTTGGATGGGACTATGAGCTTCATATCGGATTGGATTTTCACTCTTTCGTTTCCGTTTCATGCCCAAACATTTGGAGTAACTCATTTGATTGTTTATGCTCTGTTCGTCGCATGTTTCACTGGTCGCACTTCTTTGTGGAGATGCTGGTGGGCTGGACATGACTGACAGTGTAGGACTCATCGACTTACTGTCGAATGACTTTCGGTCAAATTCAATTTGGTCTCGAACCGGTGATTGCATCGCTTCATGGTGGTTTTGAGAGTTGAAAAATTGTTTTGACCTTTCCAGGTGTTGAAAGTAAGCCTCACGTGAAGAAATGTTATCTCGTGGTGTCATTAGCGCAGGATTGAAACTGTTGAATTTACCATTTGGAAAATGATTGCCAGGAACTATGGGTCCATTAAACGTCGGATATCTTAAGCTTCGTCCATCGTATGTGGAAATCTTTCGACGCAGGTACGGTGAATGTAGTTTGGGATTCGGATTAGCGCTATGACGGTTTCGCGATCGTCTTGAGCTAAACATCATGATGCATCCATCGACCGTACATTTATGCATTTCCTTCAAATGTACCGCAGAGAAATGGATTTTCAATGCGCCCTTGTCACAAAATGTCTTGAAACAGACGTTGCATTGAACTCTCTTCTTACCGGACGCTGGGTCAATGTAAACAATACCAAAATCGGATGGAATAAAGCCGCGGAACTTCTTCAATTGTGGCTGTGCTGATCGTTTTTCAGGTGGTGGAGTGAGTCGTTCACGTGGTGGAGGCTGGCTTGAAGCTAAGAAATCGGTAATGTGTTGGTAGTTTTGTTGTAGATTTTCCAGACTTTTTGAGTTCGATTCCATCGACGCACCGAGCTTACGAAAATCGAAAAGTTGCATTTTGACGAGGTGTGATAGACAAACGGGTTTGAAGATTTTTTGTATTCTTGTTTAATTGTTGACCTGAAAATAATAAAAAAAATTGCCGTTAAAAATCGGGTGCCGATGGAAAAATTTAAAACGTGTGTCTGGATCAACTATTTGCGTCAAGATCAGTTCTGCCGTGTTAAGCGTAAATGCCGTATCGCAAACCTGAGCTTTGCGAGCTTCTTTTGTTTATGCATACAAATTGAGAGCTACTCGATTGTGCGATACGGCATTTATCCTTAACACGGCAGAGTTAGAGTTGGTCGAAGTAGTTTTTCATTCTTTATGTTATGTTGCCTGCACTGCCTATCTTTCAGAAAATTTTCGGAGATTTTCTTGAATTTTTCGCGCTTTTTTTTTCAAAAAGTTTTTTACAAAGTGTTCATGACTTTATCGAAATTAATGGAATTTCATCCAATTTTCAACTAAAAATTGTTTTCACGAAGCTTCGAGAAAAATCACGAAAATTTTCTAAAAGATAGGCAGTGGTTGCCTGAGTCACGTTCATTTTGATAAAAAAATCTTTCTTCCCTAAAGGTGGAAAGTTGCAAAATTAAGTTTTTGTATGAAATGATCTGAGAAGACGTCGAAGCGTATATCAAACGAAAATAAAATTATAAAACTTGAAAACTGTCCACTCAATTCTAAACCATGTTATCACCAGCTGATACACTCAGTTACACTAGTTCCAGAAGAAAAGACAGGTGACAGAGCGACCATCTGCTCAGACAGTGAGTCGATGATAAAGGCGCTCGCGTCGCCTGTGTCAACGTCAAAACTGGTTAAAGAGCTGAAAGGGACCCTAAACCGATTGGGACTGAGAAATCAGATCACGATCGCCTAAGTCCCTGGGCTACACCAGTGTAGCTACACGACGGTAATAAGAGAGCAGACGAGCTAGCCAGACAGGGTTCAGCATCTTCGATCGAGGGCCCAGAGCATCACATCCCGATCCCACACTCTCTGTGTGAATGGGCGATGGAACACAGGGCGCGGGCTGAGCCCGCAAAGAGTTGGTGCGCGTACGGCGGAGAAAAGCTTACAAAGCTCTTCTTCCCGACGCCTGGAATGGACCGTGGTGACATTAGGAGAATAGGGGGAGTCATTACAAGTCACTGTGGGTTGAACAAGCACTTGGCCAAAATGACCATTTTGGCTAATCCAAGATGTGACTGCGGCTTGGAGGAGGAAACGGACGTCCACGTAATATGCGAATGCCCGAAGTTCCACCTGCTAAGGATCATGACATTAGGTGGTTATGTGATTCGACCCTCCGATATCTTAGACCTAGGACCTATCGCCCTAGATAGGTTCTTGGTGAGAACTGGAAGGTTTTAAATGATTTACATGATGAACGGGAAGAAATGGCCCATCCCACCCTGATAAATCTAAAAAAATGGCAACAATAAAGAGTTTGGGCAAAGCGACTTATCGCTATATTTGTAACATATACATATAACTATATGTTATGAGTTATATGTTTACGTTATAAGTCATAAGTTTACGTTTTAAGTTATAAATTTTTATAAGTTATAAGCTACAAGTTGTAAGTTTTGAAACTGATCAGTACTGGTTCGTATCAGTTTTTAAACTGATCATTACCGATTCGTATCAGTTTTTAAACTGATCAGTACTGATTCGTATCAGTTTTGAAACTGATCAGTACTGAAGCGTATCAGTTTAAAACTGATGAGTACTGATCCATATCAGTTTTAAAACGGCTCAGTTTTAAAACTGATACGCGTCAATATTTATCAGTTTCAAAACGTAGCTCTTATAACTCATAAAAATTTATAACTTAAAACGTAAACATATAACTTATAGCTATATGTATATGTTATAAATTTAGCGATAAGTCGCACTGCCCAAACTCTCTAATGAGCCTCTGAGTATGCACACTATTACTGTGCCTACACATAGCAATGCGGAAGTCACGGATGAGAAATTTTTCTAATACGGCAACATTAAATTTCATTCATAAGTTTCAATTTATGAATGAAATTCGGGGTTGGCTAATTCAGAAAATTTCTAATCTGTCACTCTGGCATTTCTACGTAAATCTATAGTTAGACTTTGTGCGTGTCTTCCCCGTTGCCAAATTTGTTGAATTAAAACTGAAATTTTTCTATATTCCTGTGTATGGGTCAGGGCCTTTTTTCGGGAATTTAATTCCCGAAATTTCCCGAAATTAATTTTTTGGAATTTCCGGTAATTTTAATTTCCAAAAATTCCTTAAAACACTAGAAAATTAAATAAAAATTATTTGTAGCTTACAGTAGACAGCAATTATGACAGGGTATAAACAAATTATAGATTTGGCAATTGTACGATTTTTCAATCTTTCAAAAGCTCATGAACATCATTCAAATTAACTATTCTTATGAGAATATCACTTGGAGCTTGGACAGAAACAGAGAATATAAACTCACGTGAAATTGGTTACACTCAAGTAGAACCGTGCGACGGAGTTTGGTCGGCTGGGTCTTCAAGACAGTTTCTACCCTTTGGACTACACCCTAGACATGTCCAATGTTCAACAAAAATGTAGAGGAGAGTTGTACCTAATCGACTTTTAAAGATAATTTTTCTCGTAGATGTCACTGGAACAAATTATTTGAGCAGCGCCGACTTAAAATTGATTGTCAGCTGAATGCGACCGAATGTTCGATTTTAAGTCGGCGCAACACAAATTATTTGTTCCTGACATTTACGAGCAAAATTGTCTCTTAGAACCGATTAGATACAACTCTCCTCTACATTTTTGCTGAACATTGGACAAGTGTAGGATGTAGTCCTAAGGCTAGAGACTGTGTTGAAGACCCCGGCGCACGGCTCTACACTCAAGGTAAAAAGTGGTAGCCAGTAAAAGTATGTGTCTGCAAAATTCATTCGTTGCAGTTTTCTTTACTCTGACCACAAACATGACTCTCGTTGCAATTATTTCAACTCTAGCCGTTAACTTCAAATTCAGGTTTTTAGTGCGGCGTCGGCTTATGTCATACTAAATTCCATGACGAAATGCATAATGCGTTAAGTAACGAAAAACTTTGTGCTTGTTAGCACTCCATCATGAAATTTCGTATACTTTAACTTAAGTCGACGTCGCATTAAACTTATAGATTTATTATTGAGAAATTTTTTACTTTCTCCCCTAGCTGTGAAAATAACTGTTCTCCGATTTGAATTGGATGTTATATTTCGATCTACGAGTGTAATCGGTGAGTAAACTTAAAGCTTTGAAACATTCTGGCGATAATTGATTCCACATTATTTTCACGATAAATGGAAGAGGAGTCACAAATCCTATCGAGCAAAATTAATCAAAAGTTTTGTTTTTTTGCGCTCATGATTTTTTTGTTATTTAAAATGGTTTTTGTATTAATAGCCCGGCATCCCTGTTGAGAGGAAAATTGTAAACCATATGCGATCAAGAAAAGGAAAAAAAAAGATCTTTTGATTAATGATCGTTGTGGAAAAATGATCAAAAATGTTAAGACACATTATCAAATCTATTATTTAATGTTGAGAATGAAGTTATACCAGCCAGAGCTATGTAATTACGAGACTTGGTTTTTTTCGTTCTATTTCTTGATATTTATTTTTTATTTCGTCGATCATAATACATCACTTGTCTATTCAAATTTCTATAATGCATCATATTTATGATGATAAGCAGCTTTCAACCGCGCATTTCAGTACAAATACACAAAGTCTATTACAGCAACAACAACAATAAAAAAAGAGCTAAGAAACAACTTTTATTTTATTTTATCTAAAACCGGTTCCTTTAGCGCCTCCAAAGATTTTTAGGTTTGTCTTTCTCGACTACACACATTGTATTTAATTTATTTAATTTTGTTTTACGATATACTTAATCGTATTACGTGGTACAACATTGTCACGCTTTGGCTTGCGGCGTTGTCTGATACTGTTTTTTTTTATCGACATCATTACGAATCGGTTATTGCGACGAATAAAGTCAATTTGTAATGATTTAGAATATGATGTCATTGTCACAGCATCTAAAGATGAGTCTTGACGACAGGGGTTGATGCTTTTGCGGTGTATTGCAATGCGAAATGTTCTGGGTTTAGGTATTTCGTTTTGCATGTCGTCTGTGATGAAGGTTTCCTGAACTTACAGGAAGAGGGTGAAGAGACCTCGAAGCTTTTATCACTACTTCTTGGCGAGTCAAGTCATTTTATTCACCAGGAAAATGATAACCAAGTGTCTCTGTGACACAACAGTAGCTGTATGTCACTGAACCGCGCAAATTTGAAAGTCATAATAAAGCATAAGACAGTAGCGCCATGCTGTGCTGCTTCGTTCATCACTACTTACGGATAGCGTTCCATAGAAAAGGAACATAAAAAAGTTGATTTCGATATTTCGAATCACATGGTGTACTAGGCAAGGTGTACTGATGAGTCGCAAACAACGAAATCAGCACTTTAGTTTGTTAAATCTTATGAAGACGCTTCGTTTGTCATAAAGGAATTATGAAGGGTACTGTAATGTTGATACAAGGGTGGACTTTTAACCACAGTAAGTACCGCAGTTGTTGAAGACAAATTTCCTTCAAGTGCAATAGTACTAGAAATCCTTTCGACCTTTATATTTCGAATATTTGGCGGTAATTTGACATTCGTTTATAAGGTTTCGGCTTGCTTCAATTTGGGGTTGTGACATTGTAGCAGGTGCGTGACAGTCTTTTGTTTTAATCTTTGCAACTAATATTAAACGTGAAGTTAGCTGCAGTTGCAAAAGAATCAGCTGATTTTTTAACTCTTCAATGAAGTCAACTGATTTTATGAATGAAATCAGCTGATTTTGTTGCAATGAAGCTAGTTTCGGTTGCAACTGCAGCTAAGTTCACGTTGAATATTAGTTGTAAAGATTAAAACAAAAACTATCACGCACCTGCATTGTAGTGTTCATTTCAGTGAGGTTCACACTGTCATTGTATACAACAGCGCCACCTGGTTGTCATTTCTCTTTATTCAGAATAATCATATGCGCTACGAGTGTCGAAATTCGAATAACGTCATCTTGCGCATGCATACTCATTACTAACAAACGCATGTGAATCCTTACCAAAGGTTGTTTAGTTGAAGAAAACTATGCCACAGAATAGACCGTGTCTTATCACGGAACCTCAAGTGGTGACATCTAAGTTTTTTTCATTGCTGAATTAACGTCTCAACATAAAACTAGCCCCTTTTCTCTAATGGCGCCATCCAAGCTTTCATAGCTGAATAGAGACAAACATAAAACTAGTAACATAATCTGTAGATATCGCTAAACGTGTCAAAAAATTCTAATTCACGTGCAAATTTGAACGGCGTTCTGCACCATCTTTGTCATTCTATTGTTACCACAATGAAAACACTCAGTTACTGCAGAACACCGTTCATTTGGAAGTAGGAATCACTGTTTCTTAGAGAAAATGTTGTAGCTTTATTGTGATAATTGATAACTTAAATGGCGGGCAATCTGGTTGCAATGTCTTACATTATAAAGGTGCAGTTGTTCTTAAAGTAAACAGTAGGTGCGTCGAGATAACTAACTTGCTGCAGGTAAAGTGTTTTCATCTTTTATTTTGAGGGTTGAGTTTCAGAGTAGAATTCAATTAAATTAGATTTATAATAAAGGACTTTCCTCGCGTGCGACATCGGCTTCTGTCAAAGTATAGCGTATTTCATGATAAGATGCGTACACTCCACACAAACAAAATATTGTCATGAAACTCGCTATAGTTTGACATAAACCGACGTGGCATTAAACGCATGAACTGTTGTTGCAGCGTTAAGTCTACCTGCAACGGCCCCTTGTGGCGGTTTCTAACTTAACAGCCTCACAATTTTGAATTAGGCGATAGCTTAGAGAATACTCCTCTGTGATAACAAGAACAACAAAATATCTCCGCAGAACTTATTTTAAAAGCGAATAAAAATTCTTAGACTGTTGACGGTTACATTCGTATGTAAATTGCTGTCAATTTCATCATATTGAAACCAAAATGTGCTTTTCATTACACGACTCCCATTATTTTACCCTCAATCCAATTGCATCCATTAACTGTCGCATCAAATATTCATTAGAGCTATTTTGTGAGAGTGAGAAAATGTTCACGCGAATCCACGTACTGCCAATGAATATTTATTAGAATTGAAATCCATGGAATTAAATACAGGAACGTCAGGTTATTATAACGCAAATGGTTACAGGTAATCAAAAAATCGTAATGGAACGGAATAAAAAATTATAAATTGGAATTGCATTTAATAATGACCCTTCCGTAAGTTCCGATTCCATTTATATTAGCAGGTTTTAGAAAAGGAGACAGAAATTTACGCCACAAGGAAATTTTTTTTTGTGAGAGTGACAATACGGGAAGGAGAGTGTCTTCATTTTCCCTTTGTATAAATTATCAATCACAAACATATATCCTTATCCCATGACCCTACCACTAATTACATAAAATTATGGGTAATTCCACGCTGTAGTCGGAACAAATGTAACGTTGGGAACGCACTTTTCAATGAGCAAGATATAGAATTAAAATGTTCTACAAAGTTGTCGGCGATATAATGAGTTAGTGGAAAAAATCACTTAGTTCCTACCCGTCTTCTATACTTCATACTTCCAGAGATAATTCGTTCCCAGCGTTACATTTAGGGAATGGAATTATAAATCATAAATTCAAGTATCAGCTAAATGAAATCTGATCGATCAAATTAAGACACTTTTCATCGCGTAGCAGTCAATTACAATTACAATCTTACAATTTTGAGCAGCCGTTAGGGTAGACGATTTGCTCCAATGAAAGAAATACTCAACATCTTCTAAACTATGAGTTAGTTCTGCATACTTATTCCGGATTTTTAAAAAATTCATTTCCCTTGGTAGGTAAGGTCAAGAGGTCATCCTCATAAAAATTAATTTCTTACCGAAAATATATTTCGATTTGCAGACACTGTCCTCTGTCTCATTTTAATTACATTTCGTGTACACCTCTTTATTATCTGGACAGCCCCTAACACCACCTCCGTACTGGAAATCGGATGAACTTACAAACCAAGGCGATTTACCCCCGAACTATACTCTTCCTAACAAAGTTCAATAAAAGAGAAAAAAATCTTACAAAATTTATTCTCGAAGTCATAAACGATTTTAATTAAAAAAAACTCGAAATAGAAAAACGACTGAGCTTGTTAAATTCATTCAATCCGCTTCATGTAATCGAATTAAAGTTTTTTTTTTGAACATTTTGTGTCAATTTTTTTCTCAAAAATACAAAAACAGACGATAAGAAAAATTGTACGAGCACTTAACTTCAATCGGCATGAAATTGTGATAGGTTCATGGCAACGGAAAACATCAAAAGATTCAATGAAAATGCTAATTTACGAGACATGGGTCATCAGTCAGATTTTGATAGAAAAAAAATGAACAAAAAAAATTCTAATGTGACAATTGTAACCCAAATAAAATAATTGAAGTGAAACAGACACCAAGGATAACAATAATTATTTTCATTCATAATTCACAAAACTTCCTCATTCGACGAGGTTATTAATTTAACATAAACGAAACATTAAACTTTACTTACATTCACTTCTTTTAAAAACAAAGTTCCATCTTCATTCACAAGAGTTCAAATGGCATAATAAATTGAAGGTAATTCAAAGATTCCATTCACTTCACTGAAATCTAACATTCAATGTCTTTTACAAAAATTGTGTCCCAAATCAATATTTAATATCGCGAAAATGAAATGTTCAACTTGTTCACTTCGTAGAACCTTTTATGTCTTCCAATTACAATTCAGTAAAGTGTTTATTCTTTCCACTTTGTTTCTAATTTATTGAGAACAACGACCAAAAAAGTGACACAATTTAATACAACGTAGCTGTCCAAACAGTCTTATACAACTAAATGCATGAATCGCTCCACTGACTAGAACAAGTGCGCACTCAGCAATCAGAAATGTATAAAAAAATACCATCTACACGACACTGAAAAGAGAGCCAAAGAAAACAACATCCAACAAGCAAGAGTATAAATTTGTCTGAAAAGTCAGCAACATTCACCATCCAACATGACAAAAGTCATGCAACATTTTCAATAAAACGTAAATTCTCTCCATGTTTGGAGGCCCCGAAGTAAATTCGTTATGAAAGAGAATCAACACACAGACGCACACATAATCACGGATTAGTTCCATCGTCATGTATTATAGAAGTGTGTAAATATAGTAGAACAACGTAATATCACAAAATATCGTCCACTGATTCTATAAAAACGACACTCTCTCGTAGCATTTAAAATAAAAGCGACGAAGAGAAGGGAGGGACCAAAATGACACCTTTTTCACGACAAACGACTTCTATGAAGTGTATATAACATACAGCGACGTTCGCATATAGTTTTGAATGTGACTCCTCCTTTTATAAAATGCAACAAACCGATGACAAATAGCGAATGCAAAAATGAGATGGCCAGAAAAAGAATCCGATACAAAACGACAAAAGCGACAAATTGTGTATATTTTATGTGAGACTTTATATATCGTATACAAAAATGATGTGTGCTGTTGTGAGATGATATTTTATTACATATATACGTTCCATTGTGGCACGATAAAATGATTACATTATGTAAAAAAATATCCGTAATACTTTTCAGAAAATAAATTCTTTTTATCCTTGGGCTCATCCCAAGCAGATGTGAGGTATCAGGTAAAAATGTAAATTATTTTGTGGAAAGGAAACACCAATTTCTGATACCTTACGTCCACAAGAAAAAAAAAATGGTAAAAATTAAGAAATTGACACAACATGCGAAAAATACATAAGTTTTCCTTTCTTTCATAACATTTTTAATAAGCTGATGTTGGAAATGTGTCTAAAAAACGCTTTTCGAATAAGCTGAATGCACCAAACATCTGTTCTAGAAATGGTCTGGTTTTTATATATTTCCATATTTTCGATTTAAATATTCAATTGGATAAAAATGTAAAAAAAAAAATTTGAATGATGAAAGTTTTCTTCAACGAGGAAGGTTTTATGAAAGTTGATCAAATCTTCATATTGAATCAGATGTAATATATAAGGAAATGCACGAAATAAATTTGAACAATAAAAGGCAGGTCAATTCTGTCTTTTTTTTGCGGAAAAAGTCAGCTGCAATGTCTGACTTTTTGAGGTGTCTGAATAATTTACATAAACCATCGAAAAGGTTTCTTGCAAAAGAATCTATTCACCACGTGATGGGAAAATTGGCGCTAATGAATAAGTCTTAGTTAAAGTTGGAAGCCATTTTTCCCTTTCGTCTCATCCCACATACAGCAACGACGTTGCTAGAGGATGTAAAGCTGACATTTACTCGAAAGTAAGCGATTGCTAAGGATAAGTGGTTGGGGTAACAATGTTACCACAGAACCTAGGCCTCCTACGGTCTTTTAGTACCTTCCCGTACCATTAAGTAACTTCAGAATATTTAGATTAGATTAGATTGAAGGTGTGAGGGGGGTCAAAGTAAATTTGACGGGAACCTAGACAATTTGTCCTTTTTTTCCTTGTCCCCTCCTTTCTTCGTTTATTGTTATATTAAATAAATACATTAATTCAACTATACAATTTCATAAAGAAAGTTATGTTTGGAGAAGTAAAACAAATAAAAATAGAAATATGTGAGCGTCATAACCATGTGATTATGTGTCTTGTCAGGGTTTAATGTCGATGTGTCTTTATCCGTGATTGAACCATATCCGTTTGATGTCTTTTTGCCAATTCACTGCCAGTCAAGCCTTTTTGTCCTTTTAAGGAAAAGGGCTAGGTCCTGAACCTTCATTTTATCTGTTGTAAGGTCAGGTAGGCTTAGTTCTGGTTTGCCCAAGATCCGTTGTCTATTACTCTTATATCTTGGGCAGTCACTGATGACGTGGACTCCAGTTTCTTCACCATAGCCGCAGGCACATTTGGGGTTATCTACACATCCTATAACATTGAGATATTTGTTGAGTCCGCAGTGTCCTGTCAGAATTTCAACTACTCTTTTAATGTTAGGTCTGTCAAGGTCCAGTAAACATTCACTGAAATTCTTCAGAGGAACCTTACAGAAGATTTTTGTGTGCTTACCCCCTTCGTACCTATTCCAGTCTTTCCCATGCTGCACTTCGAGCCATTTTTTGATAATGCGTTTTCTTTCGTTCTTCGTTATACCACAGAAGGGTTCTGGCCCAATCGGGCACTGGTTTGCTCCCTTGTCTGCTAATTCGTCAGCTCTCTCATTACCTTGGATACCGGAATGACCCGGCACCCATAGAATTGTAACCTCATTGTTCTGTTTACCCAGCTCGTTGAGATTTTCCTTACATTGAAGCACCGTGGCCGAACTGACCATGGGAGATTCTAGAGCTTCAATTGAGGAGCAGATGTAGAGTCTTCTATGTCGAAGATTCTTGAAAGTCTCGGTACTAACTAGTTCAGATATTGCTAGGGGCTCTGCTTGCATTACAGTGGTGAAGTATCCCAGCGATATGGAACCTTCAATTCCGGCTTCATCGCTGATAAAGCCAGCTCCAGACAGCCCTTCTCTCTTGGATCCGTCTGTGTAGCTCACTAGGCCGTCCACTGGGGGATAGATTTTTTCCATGCCTAACCATTCTTCCCTACTCGGTATGACACACCTAAAATTGTCGTCCAGCATCAACGTAGTCGAAATCTGGTCACTCCTCATAAGGAGAGTTTCATCTTTTATTAGGTTTGTAATTGACATATGCCCCTTAGTCGAGCCCGGTGCCCAGAATCCGTTACATTGGATATTGAGAGCTGAGCTGAAAGCTATGGATTTTACATGCAAATCGAGCGGTGGGATGAATAGAAGTGCCTCTAGGGCCTTAGTAGCTATGCTGACTTTCACTCCTGTCATGCACAAACATGCTAACCTCTGGAGTTTGTCTAGCCTTTTTTTAGTTGTCCCTATCTCTACTCTGGGCCACCAGACAATGCACCCATGGCAGAACATTGGTCTAACTACTGCTGTGTATATCCACCAGATTGCTCTTGGGGATAGACCCCAGGTCCTTCCGAAAGCATTTCTGCACATCCAGAAAGTTCCAATTGCCTTATCTAGCTTGTCTATTAAGTGCATTATCCAGGTCATTCTATGGACGAAGGTGACCCCTAGGTATTTTACCATCGCCCTTGGGATAATTATTTCCCCAAAGAGTCTCAAACTACCAAGCTCCAGTTCATTTACATTGTTCTTTCCTTTAAAAAGAATCAATTTCGTTTTTCCCGGATTTACTCGGAGTTTTTTCCCTTTACACCATTCTTCTACTATTTTTAGCCCTTCTCTCATCAGATCCCCCAAAGTCGTCGGACAGATTCCTCCGATAATGACAGAGACATCGTCTGAATAACCCTGGGTAAAGAACCCAGATTGATTGAGTTTGACTAGAAGAGAATCTATTATCATACACCAAAAAGTCAGCTGCAATGTCTGACTTTTTGAGGTGTCTGAATAATTTACATAAACCATCGAAAAGGTTTCTTGCAAAAGAATCTATTCACCACGTGATGGGAAAATTGGCGCTAATGAATAAGTCTTAGTTAAAGTTGGAAGCCATTTTTCCCTTTCATCTCATCCCACATACAGCAACGACGTTGCTAGAGGATGTAAAGCTGACATTTACTCGAAAGTAAGCGATTGCTAAGGATAAGTGGTTGGGGTAACAATGTTACCACAGCACCTAGGCCTCCTACGGTCTTTTAGTACCTTCCCGTACCATTAAGTAACTTCAGAATATACTTGGGATGTATGCTCCAGATAGAGCTATATTTTATAGTGTAGTAGAAATTTTCTTCTGACGTTTATAGGAGTTTTTCATGCAGCATTTTCAATTGTTTCGCTCACGTTCGCTAACGTATGACAAATACTATTATCTGATTGGCTTAGAGCAATTTTTACCGCTCACGTATGACATTGTTCAGTCAGCTGTTATGCTGTTTTGGCTCTCTGAAAAGTTCGGAACTGGCTGCGTCAAAAAAAGTTGTGCAAAACTTTGACCCGAATGTCTATTTCGCTTCTTCTTTCATTACTGAATAATTAAGCTACAGCCTGAAAATATTTTTTATTCATTAAATGATGGGAGATGGCTTATTTATCCGTAATTTGAGTTCAAAAAACTATTTTGGCTATTTGATTTAATTTTATAAAAGAAAAATTGTGGTTTAAGGATTTGCTGTAACAGTGTAGTCGCACATGATCGCACCTTGTCAGTCTATTGTCTGAAGAAATGTATGGAATTTATCGAATTTGGTTGGTACCAATGGTCATGCTGTAAGTGAATATTCGCGCGAATTATTTGAATGCATAAAGCCGAAATTGAATTTAGAAACATTTTGAAGATGTGTCGTATAATCTTAAATCACTGATTTTATCGAAATAAAATGAAAACTACCGAAATATTTTCATACTCTAGGTTAATTCTCTAGAACATCAAAATTCTCTGAAAATGAGTTTGGGGGTTCCGCAAAGCTTGTGAATATTGTATGAAATGCATGGTGACGCATTGAAACGCGTACATATTGCTACGGTTTGTGGAACACCTAAACTAATTTTCAGAGCATTTTCATGTTCTAGAGAATTATTCAGTAATGAAAGAAGAAGCGAAGTAGACATTCGGGTCAAAGTTTTGTAAAACTTTTTTTTTTGGCGTGAAAATGGCTACGGCTACTGGGCATGTACATAGAAAATTCTCAGTGGTTTCAGGGTCTACACATTTTTCGCAATTTAGGGTATTGCAATTGCTGATACCCATAATGTGCAGATGGTTGTTGAGAGTGTTGTGGCCCGTCAGTATGTCAGTGAGCCTCTTCAGTTGTTTCCTGTTTAGAGAGAGGAAATATTTGGAGTTCGAGGGGTAGAAACTATAAGATCAATTAAAGACACGAATTGTCGGTAAAAATAAAATAATTTATTAGATTGCAAAAACGTGTGACTTTGACAACCGACCAAATCAGAATGATTTGTAAAATCCTTTCCTCCATACAATGCAATTGTCATTTCAATTGACATAAAAATTAGATTCACTTTACCGACTACGCCTATTCCTACACTCCCCCCTTTAATAAAACATTTGTCCTCAAATGTTCACTCTTACACTGCCCTAAAACTTCCCAATCCCACCGGTCTTAGCTTCAAAAGAGGTGGATTCATACCTTCATTTGCTTTCTTGATGCAGTTGATCGATTTCGCTTTAGCACCCATCGTCTTGTTTGGTTCGATTTCTGTACAATCCCGAGCCATGTGACCAAAGCTGTTACATTTAAAACATCGTGTTCCCTTTTCTTGATCCGGACACGCATCTTGATGGTGACTTTTCGATCCACAGTTGTTACAACGTACAGTTGCTGATGCTGATTTGACCTTATGCATTGTATCGTACACTTTGAGCTTGACTCTCAATTCATCTATACTTTCCGCATCGTACAAAATTTCCTTTTCATTGCTTCTTTCTGATAACCCATCAACAATGTATCGCACCATGGATGGTTCATCCACTCTCGGACCAATTATTTAGCGTATGGTGTTTTTACATCTATTACAATTTTTATATTACGTATATATACATAGGACTTATATCTAATACTGGCTGAGTTAATCTTTTCCACAGTTTACACTAGTCTACAGAGGTTTTGTATCTTTCCTGTCTGTCATTGCCCAATGTTAGGCTTAGTGTGCTGTTGCAGAATATGGCCTAGTTGAGTGTCCATCACCCCTCAAAGTAGAATAATTGGGGTCCAAAGAAAAATGTAAGGACATTTTCATTTAGTCATTATTATATGTTACTCAAGTTATATGTAACGTTAGTATGTACGGATTACTAGTGGATGGTCGGGCCTACAAACCTATACTAATATTGAGATAAATCTTACATGTTATGATGGATTCTGTATGGATCAGAAAAGTGAACTTTTTCTGACGTTTTGGCCATGGTTGGAAAAGGGCGTAATTTCTAACTATGGTAATCGAAGTTTCCATTTCAAATATTTTTCGAAAGAGAGAGTCCAAATCTTGTCAGAATTAGTAAATTTTTGATGAGGTGTTTGTTTTGTCGAAAGACGGTGCATGAAAACATTATAGCAAAAACTATATAATTTTCGACTTTTTTCATACACTCGTCTTCTGACAAAACAAGCACCTCATCAAAAATTTTCTAATTCTGACGAGATTTGGTCTCTCTCTTTCGAAAAATATTTGAAATGGAAACTTCGATTACCATAGTTAGAAATTACGCCCTTTTCCAACCATGGCCAAAACGTCAGAAAAAGTTCACTTTTCTGATCCATACAGAATCCATCATAATATGTAAGATTTATCTCAATGTTAGTATAGGTTTGTAGGCCCGACTATGGACTAGTAATCCGTACATACTAACGTTACATATAACTTGTGTAACATATAATAATGACTAAATGAAAATGTCCTTACATTTTTCTTTGGACCCCAATTACTCTACTTTCAGGGGTGATGGACACTCAACTAGGCCATATTCTGTAACAGCACATTAAGCCTAACATTGGGCAATGACAGACAGGAAAGATACAAAACCTCTGTAGACTAGTGTTATTGTTGTGTTGATGTCTGCCGGGAGGATGGCCTAGCCAACTGGTTCGGCAACCGAAGGTAGATGACATTTCGTGTTTCGACATCGTGAAGACCCATTTTGTAAATGTATACTGGGTTGTTTTTAACATCACGCTCGCAGGTTGTAGGCGCCATCTTATGTGCTGATTTGTAATGACAGGTTCCATTGCTGGGGAGGTCGAATCAAACACACCGATGCACAATTTCTTGTTGAATCGTTCTGGTCCTCTCTGTTGGTTCTCCTATTGTGCAATAGGTGACGCTCCAATGGACCTTGCTCTCCATATGCGAGTGACGTCACATATTTTGTGTACCTTATTTTACGTCCCGGGCATCGAATACCGAGACTACCCAATTTATAAAGCTTGGGTGAACTTAGGGACGTTGTACAATCTATAATTTCTTAGGGAAAAATTTCCCGTTCCGGGGATCGAACCCGGGCCTTCTCGGTGGAAGTCAAGTGCGTTCACCACTAGACCACCCGTCCCAACAAAAATTCCAAGAGCGTCTCTGATGCTAATTTTCTCCTTAGCCTCAAATCTTTATGGATCTCGTAAATTGTCCTTCTCTTGTCGAACTCTTTCTTCAGCGTTTCTACTGATAATTTATAATCGATAACCGTCTTATCCGCTTCAACTGCACCTCGTAACAACTTGCGAGCGTACAAATACATTGTAGCCCTGAAGAGCGTATGCTTTGCGCACGTCCGTTCGCATTTGGAATATGCGCCTCTTGTGTGGTCACCATACTACCAGAAACATAGCGATGCGATAGAGTCGATTCAAAGAAAGTTTCTGTTGTATGCACTGAGAAGGAGTGTAAAGCGTGATGAAAATTATCGACTTCCATCGTATGACAGTAGATGTCGGTCTATCGGAATTGAAAGCTTGTCGCAAAGACGGCTCAATTTGGCGACGATGTTCGCATTCGACGTGTTAAGGGGTCGGATTGATTCTCCGACCTTGTTGTCAAAGTTCACGGTTAATGGAGTGGTCAGATAATTGAGGTGTGTGAGGTATTTGGTCTTGGACGCCCATCGCTCGAGCTATGGATTGTTCGAACCTGTTAACCAGTTTCTAGGGCGTTCAACGTTTTCACACATCTTTATGACGGAACAATCAGCTGTTATTCCTTCCGTGCGGCTGTGAAATCGGTCGCCCTGACCGAATCACTTTTGGAAAGGCACGGGTTCTTGATCTCGGTGCATTGATCTGAGAGAGTGTTTTGCAGTCTTTTTCTGTTTTAAATGTTTTCAATTTTCGAACATTGCCTGTCGTGTAAGTAAAATAGATAATTTATGTTCTCTCTCGTTTTATGTTTCATGTCATATCTCTGTTATACACTTATATCGCTGGTCCGACATAATGTAATGCCTGGAACAACCAAATTGTGCGTAAAATAAACAACTGACGAAGCAAAAGGTGTTTGAAGCTCCGACGGGTCAACTGGGCTGGTTTTGCTTAAGAATCATGAGGAAATTTTATGGATGAATTTATAATGAAATAATGTAACTATCAGCCAGTAAGCTTCGGCCGTTGGCTTGGAAATAAAATAAAATAAAAAAGTATTTCGTTCCATCCGCAGGTTTTCGCTACATCTTCATAATTCTTGAGCCATTCATTTACCGACTTCGTGGTTTCACCAGTAAACTTTTCCAACTTTGCTTCAGCATTATATGGATTATATGCCAAATCTTTGAGTGTCCGTATTTGTTTTCGGTGAACATCGATGTTTTTTTTTTCATTTTTAGGGCTGCTGACTTTGCCTTGGCTTCTGTGTGTACATGAAGCGGTTCCAAGTTTGTCATGACTTCTAGAGCCGCTGTCGGTGCGGTTTTCATAGCGTCTGTTATGCCCACAAGGGCTAGCCGTTATATCTTACTCAACTGTTTCTGTACGGCGGTTAGCCTGCATCTCGGCCACCATAGCTAAGTCTGGGACTCACAATTGCTGTGTAGATCCAGTGTAGTATCTTTGGACTTAATCCCCAAGATATTCCGCAGGTTCTACGACATTGCCATAAGGTAGAAATAGCTTTGTTCACTTTCATGTGCATGTTGAAATACACCTTACGTTGTAGAGCGGACTGCATTAAGCCACTCAGGGTGGATATGCATATACCAGTTAGTGGGATTGACAAGTCATCTAAAAAGTCTGCAGAGTAATAGTGATTGCTAAAGTAATTACTTACCCATCGGCTGTTGTAATACAATATTTGTGTGATTCCTGGGCTAAGGGTCTCCATTTTGGCAACCAAATTCGAGCGTGAATAGCAGTAACTTATTAAATCGAGCAGGCTATCTGCTTATGTATTACTGAGAGGTGGTTCACTTTCAATTCTTATATCTTCCTCTCTTTTTATTAATTTCTTTATGCCTGTAGCATGTAACATAAACAAACAGAGTGAGAGACCACTTATCTAAAGCGGCTATCGTTAAATAGAGCGGAAATGATCCCGAATTAACTGGAATTAAATACACAGTATGAATTAGCTGCTTTATTAAGTCTAAAATGGAGCGATCATCGTTTTTACTCACAATCAGTAGCGGTTCGGAAAATCTTGTTATTAATTTGGACGGTGCCGGAACGCTTCCAATAGATGAGCAGCAGACTCAAGATCACAAAGTCTTACAACCACCTTTAGAATCTCTCCTTAATTTACACTTTTTATAGGGTGTCGGCTTATGTCAAAGTATAAAAAATTTCATAACTAAAGTCACAATATGTGAAGAGACGAAAATGGTGCGCATGTCAGCTGATTCACTTAAACATGAAATTTCGTATACTTTGACGTAAGTCGAAGTGGCGTGAAAAAACGCTATACATGCGGCGTCGGCTTATGTCAAAGCATATCAAATTTCATGTCGAAATTCATGTTCATACGAAAAATTATGAGTTTGTCAGATTACATATTTCATCATGAAATTTCAAATACTTTGACGTGACGCCGCGTCACACTAAATTCGTGGATAAAAAAATACGGCGGACTTGTAACCCACGCGTTTATTACGATGTCGGCTTATGTCAAAGTATACGAAATTTCAATATGAAGTGCACAAGTCGACAATCACATCAATTTTTGTCCCTTGACATATGATGAAATTCATTATGAAATATTGTATACTTTGACATAAGCCGTCGCCGCACTAAAAGCCTGTATACAGTAAGGTGTATCCACATATTTATCTTTGAGTGTCTGACAAGATAATAAGGAGTTTCAAAAAACGTCGATTTTTGCGTGACATCCTGAGGTTGACTTTGAATACTTGAAAAAGAATTTACGATGCGTGAGGAAGAATAAAGTGGAATTTATGTTAATTTAAAGTTCGCTTTGTGAAAATTATTTGAAGACCTTCTCTACATTTAGTACCCAATAATAGTATATTGCATTGGACCCTGCAAAAGTATTTCATTACATGAAAACACAATTTTGTGATAGGATAAGAACGATAAAAATGTTCCATCATGGAAGGGATACTTTTCGCAGGGGACATATTGGTATGTAATGCTCAATTTTGGCATGGGGTAGGTAGTAAAGAACTTTGCACCAAGCCGTAACAACATTTCATGCA
Organism: Pseudolycoriella hygida; assembly: GCA_029228625.1. NCBI lineage: Eukaryota > Metazoa > Arthropoda > Insecta > Diptera > Sciaridae > Pseudolycoriella > Pseudolycoriella hygida. The sequence goes on along the minus strand of CM055405.1, from coordinate 21,916,861 downwards.
ACAGTGTGACGTCTGAAATTCTATTTTATCAAGTTACATAAAGAATATTTTGATACACAGAACAACACTCTCGGAATATCTTGAAAAGAGACTGCTGGTCTAGAATAAGCGATCGATGTAAGGAAATCTGTTCAAAGTCAAACACAAAGCATGTAAAAAAATATGTGAAGAGCGCTACTTGCATCAACATTTATAGACACACGTCAATCACATGCACCTCAATTATTTTATATCCAATTTGTGTGCCTTTACATGAGTCCATTTATCAAATGAATAATTTAGAAAATTAAACCGAGTTTATAGCTGGCGCCAACCAGATTCGATCCACATTCACCAAAATGTACTGTGAGAATAGGTCGCAGAGCATAATTTTCTTCGAAGATAATGGAACACATTGATAAAAATGACATCGTATAATTTTGTTGAACAATGTGTCAATTCCTTTCTTCCCATAAAAAAAGTCCGAAATTGTGAAAGACATAAAAATCACGAAAAAAAAATTTAGAATAGAAAAGTAGGTAGATGTTGGAATCGAGAGATGGAGAAATATCATTAATTTACTTTGCGATCTTTTCTATTCGATAATGCCATTTGGAACATCAATATAAACGTAATCTAAATTTGTTCCGCAGGGTTATTTATCATATAAATATCTTGGGTCGTAAAATACTGACCATCATCATTAGTTTTCGTGTCAACTCTTTGGCGGCACCAAATAACAAATTTTTTTTCCCTTCATTTTTTTTTCATCAAATAATGTTCTGTCTTGTTGTTGTTTCGGTTTATCAAAAAAAAAATGAAATAAAATAAAAATAAAAGAGACAAAGAAGATGAACGAAAACACCTAAAGACAATATGTTTTATATCTGATGTTCTCGATGACGGTTTTTTTCCCTGTAATACCTGATGGGCACAGGTCAAAAAAATCGATCATAAAAATGGAAACATACTGAGATAATGGCTTTTGATATTTTTCATTTTAAAGAAGTTTTATTTGTCTCATCGAAATTGTTCAATTGATAAATTATTGTAGTCGCAGATGATTGAGGGTTTTTCGGAAAACGAAGCATCAATTAGTTATGTAAATTCATTTCATCTTTACATTGGACAATTAATTGCTGCCGCACAAAGCTGAAAAACCACAAGAAATTTTTTTAGATCTTTGAAGAACTATAAGTTTCTTCTTATTTCCAATCAATTTTCAGGTAATTTTGATATTTTTATCTTTTCAATTGATTCAAAATTCATTCATTCTATACACGTCGAACTGGACAATGGACCCACACATCCGTTGAGTCCGAATTTTTGAGAACAATTTACGAAATGTTTAAGAAATATTAAAAAACTACGTTCACTTTCACGCACTTAATGCTCACTCTACAGTTAGAGTAATGTAAAATTGTGCAAAAATTCAATCAGCTGGTTTTATTCACTTGTCCTGCGTTTCAATACATGCATTGAGACTGTACTACACCAAGTGTGAGCAGAATCACATCTTGATGTATGTATTTCTGGTTATCCTAATTCATTCGAACATCAAAAAATGTGTCTTTTTGGTCAAATTCCGGTGAGATATCATGTCGTACCCTTGATTTTAGGGGCCGTTCACAAATGACGTACGGATTTTTTAGCGATTTTTAACCCTAACCACCGCACTGGCTGTAAGAAAACGTTCAAATCCAAAGACTCCTTCCAAAGTAAGTGCAAATATGAGGACCCCCGAATTGAGGACGATAGCTCTACGCACCCTAGATTTTTTTAGATTTTATCAGTTTGGGACGATCGATTTCTCGATCTGGAACACAGATCTCTTGACCCTTTTTTCCCCCCTACGTTCATCACGTAAAAATCAAGAGAATCTTCGCGTGCCGACAAGGAACTTGTCTAATGTGATAGGTCCGCTCTCGAAGGGTGGACGACATAGTCGCCGAGTGTCCTGTGCCTCAGCTGAAGGAACCCTTGGGTCATTCGCATATAAGGTGAAAACCCGTTTCCTCTTGCAAGCCACAGGAGCACTCCGGGTCACCTAGAATCTTCATTTTCGTTAGGTACTTGTTGAGTCCGCAATGACCGGTCACCGCTCCCACGATCCTCCTCACTCGGTCCCGGCTCATCGTCAGAAGCTCTTTTGTCCATCTCTCGTTCGGAGTGGGGAGGAAGCACTTGGTGTGCACTCTTCCTTCATACGCTGTCCAGCTCTTATCGTGTTCCGCCTTGACCCAATCCTTTTTCAATTTCGCATAAAGTGAGTTCGGGACAGGGATGTGTGGTTCCGGTCCGAATGTGATAGCCGTCGAGCTGGTTCTAGCTTTCTTATTGCCATCCACTCCCGAATATCCGGGCACCCAAACCAGTTTGACCCGATTCCTCAGCCCTATCTGATTTAGGTGTTCCTTGCATTCTATCACCAACTTGGAAGTCACAACGGGTGATATCAACGCCTTTATCACTACCTCACTATCCGTGCATATTACTATATCTTTGTCTCCCAGTCCTTCTGGCAGAAGTTTACGAGCACTTAGGAGTGCCGCTGAAGCTTCCGCCTGGAAGATACTAGAGAGCTTCCCTAGATGAATCCAAGTGCCGGTATCCGTTCCTGGGTGGTATATACCAGCTCCAGTCCCTTCATTCATCTTCGATCCATCCGTAAAACCAACCCATTCGCTTCTAGGTAACGTAGTTGGCCACCCATTTACCCATTCATTCCTATCTGGGAAGATCGCTTCAAAGTTCCTTTCGAAACTTAATTCTCGCTTCATGTAATCTCGTGGCATGGCGAAAATGCGATCAGAAATCATACTTCTGGTGTAGAAACCTGAAGTCCACAATCCGTTTTGCGTCAACCTGTCCGCTATAGCGAAGGCTTTCGCCTTCATTACTATATTTGCAGGTGACACCGCTGGTAGAGCTTCCAGGGCCACTGTTGCCGTCGTCTTCATGGCAACAGTGGCACACACACATACCAGCCGCTGAACTTCTTTCAGCCTCTACGTTTAGACTTGGCCACCAGAGTACGCAGCCATGGCTCATTGCGGGCCTCACTACCGCTCTACGCATCCTAAGAATTCTAGTGATTTTTTTTTCGATAAATCTCGTTTTTCTGGTACGGAAATTGTTCTATGACAAATGGATATAATGCGTTAGTGTTTATATATTTTGATTTCAAATAGACCGAGAGCCCAAGAAGATTTAAGTCCCTCATCCCGCCACGCGAATCAACGCCATTTTGCCACATTACCCGATACGAAAAACATTTGTTATACGACTTATTTTTCGAGCGCTAGGTGGTCCGTAGCATGGGTAGCTCTAGTGTATATCTCTGCTGTCAAACATTGTAGAAAATATAAATTTCCGGCACGAGAGCCCTTTAAACAATAATGTTTTCTTTAAATTGCAATCTTTATTACGCTACAATACCTTCATTTTGGCATAAATTTGGATTTTCGATAATGTTTGACAGTTGAGATAAACATTAGGGCTACACACGCTAAAAAGTAAGAAAACATGTTTTTCTGTATACGTGAGAGTGTATTGGTTGTGAAGGAAAATATTTTCCCATTACTTGGGACAAAATTGCTTTTCGCGGTATGTGCGCCAACACACTCTCACTATTACAGAAATAGTATATTTCAACATACCTCAATATACACGCGCGGGCGAAGCCCAAGCGAAAAGTACACATCGAGTGTGTATTGTGGCATTTTGAAAGAAATTTTTCTGTAATAGTGAGAGTGTGTTGGCGCACATACCGCGAAAAGCAATTTTGTCCCAAGTAATGGAAAAATATTTTCCGTCACAACCAAACACTCTTACGTATACAGAAAAATTTCTTTCAAAATACCCCAATGCACACTCGATGTGTACTTTTCGCTTGGGCTTCGCCCGCGCGTACGTACACATCTCGTGTGTATTGGGGTATGTTGAAATATACTATTATCATACAAGATAAATGACAAATAGATACAGAAAACTTTGACGGAGCAATATAAGTGAAAAAATTTTTTGTACGTACGACTTGACTTTGACTTTTGTACGTTACTGTACGAATTCTGAGACCCACAATCCCCCTAAAGTACCTCCGTCATTTGTGAACAGTCCCTTAGATATCCTCACATACGAAACGTGTGGATGTCCCTTAATAAAAATGTATGTAATTTTTGATGATCCCAATCTCTCTCTAACCGGAATATTTTACGTAGAATTTTAGATTAATTTAATTAAAATGCTGACGACAGCATCTCAAATCCAAAATAATGCCCAAAGGCATAGATACATGACACTATCGCAACGACAAATACCAATTTGTCCACAAATTCCGATATAAAACGACCATGAAATGACTGTCAGATTTTCTCACCGACGTCTTTAAGTGGATTATAAAATAAACATTTCAGTTGACATTCTGTAATCCCATATTTCTTTTGACCGCAAAAAAAGCGTTTTTATTTACTCTTTTGTCAGTAGCACGAACAAGTTATACCACAGAAAAAAAATGCGCTCAGCAAAATAAAATCAGCGGCAATTTCTTGATGTTAATATGTTAATGTGTCATTTAAATATCTATCGATTTCAATCACAACGAATTTCGGTCGCTTGCGGTTGAAATGCAAGGAATGCATACAAGAATCGACGGTTTTCGTTGAGTAATTTATTGAGGCGATCAAAAAGAATGCAAATATTTTGCTCAAAATTCATGTTAGTGTCACTGAATAAATTTTGTGAACCAATGAAAAAAATGATTTAACTTCTGAATTTGACATAATTTTGATTGAAACATTGGTCTCGCGCCGGCTGGCAAATTGTTTGCGCCGTTTTAAGTGATTTTAGACCTCCTCTCGCCCGCGTACAACTTAGTCCAAACAAACCCAAAAAATTTGAGTTCCTTTTCCTTTCTTCCCCAAGTGCCACAAGTAATTTATATGCAGGCGTTACCCTTAAGATCTTGAGTAGATTACAATTTCTACAATTAATTCCTCACACGTAACAAACTGCCTGTAAGTCAATTTCTTATGTCCTTACGAAGTCGCAGGTTTCTGCAAGTGTTTGTTGGAGCGACTAGTTAACAATTCGCATTTAAATTTAGTGTTTCTTTATAGACCGAAAAAGTGGACAAGAATGTAGTTTCTCCGCATGAGTGCAACTTTTCTACATTTTCTCCCCAAGTGAAAACGACTCGTTGCGGATGTCAGAAAAAATACGCTTGTACTGTTCAGTTCGCTTCGAACCGATTTAGCAATAGACAATGCCTTCTTCTTCATTTTTCTTCATTCACCATTCATCAACAAGACCTCACTATCATCGTCGGAGTGGGTATCGGCAATAAAGCTGAATATCAACTTTGTAACCTCAATGCAGTACCAGGCGTCTCAAACGCTTGCAGCTTCTGCCGCAAATGCGAAAGAGAGAATGAAACCATAGCTCACGTAATTGGAAGTTGTCCGTCGAGTAACCTGTTAGTCACATCGAGGCATCATAGCGTGAAACATACAATTGCTGAGTTGCTACTACTTTTCATCTTCCCCGTCTCTTCTTCTTCATCACTAAGCAAAGCAAAGGATACAAATGTTTTGACGAAGTATTTGCTATTGATACTGAAGGGAAATCTCGCTTTAGTGACATCGTTGCCTTTGATCCGAAAACGAAAAACGCATTCATCATCGATCCCACCATAAGGTATGAGAGGAATGATCCAGATCAAGACAAAAAATACGCGGGAAATCTACGAAAAGTGTATTCCTTTCTACTCGGAAAGATATAGAGAAGAGTTTGGTGAGAGAAGCTGGTCAGTTCGCGGATTGTGGTTTGGCGGTAGAGGCTGTTTCGGTAAAAGTGTTGTAGAATTTTTTAAAGAATTTAAACTGAACTGTGATAAGCTGGAGGACATTTCCGAAATGATTCTAATCAAGACGATAGCAATAATAAATAATCATGTGTATAGATGACGTAAATGTAGAATTTTAGTTTGAGTTATATCTAATTGTAAAAGCGACCTAACGTTAGATATTAAGATTGTCAAATTGTGATAGATCGGTACGCTGTGTAACAAAGCAACCTTCGACACGAGGGTAGCAGCTTTATTTAATTTTAATAAATGAATTCTTCTTCTAACTCGTTAACTGTCGAAAATAAAGGCAGTTGGAAAAGTGGTCAATTTTTGGAACCGTACGAAGTACAAACGTCCTATACGTTTACTACAAACAATTTTATTGTAACAGGATGGGAAATGGGGTTCCTCATTTAGGTGTCAAATAAAAGCATTTGATGTCACAAAACGGGGATAAAAGTTTTGTAGGAGTCGGGTCAGGAGTCTGGGCACTGGGATCAATGGAATGGACGAAATTGAGTTTCTTGGCCATATACGAAAATAGTTTTTCGTCTATATTTCCTTAACTGGGCAATTCCACGGTACGCCTCGTTTCCACGCGTGAAATTCTCAGTAGTTAGAAAATGATAGTCATAGAAAAATTACTAACATCTAGTTGAAGGATCAATCCTTCTGATACACAATTTTCTATGAATACCTCTTCGTAACTACTGATTTCAAGCGTGGAAACGGAGTTTTCTTGGAATGGCCCAACTATGCAATATGGAGATTTACTGTTTACTGTCAAAGGCAGGGTCTGAGACGTACTTCGGTAGGGCCTTTGACATGGATCTTTAAAATTCTTACAGTTATAAAAGAACAGAAAACGTTGGATTGTTTGCTTAGGGGTCGTCACGCTTGCTATAAAATCCACAAAGTCTATAACTCCAAACTGGTAAGAGATTTTGCTTATAGTACTCCGGCTGCCCCCCCCCAAATACACCCCCTATTTGGGGGGGTAGCCAGAGTCCTATAAACAGAATTTGCTGTCTTGACTTTATGGATACTCATTTTTTATAGCAAACGTGACGTCATATGTGCACGACCCCTTATTTGTATATTTAGATAAGTTAGAGTCTCTTTGCCACATCTATTCTGATACGTACGGGTATTTGGTTATGTTTAGAGTTTTACGGTTAAAATGTTATGGTACAGATTGAGGTAGGAGCAGGAGAGGAGTACGGGGAAAGTGGAAAACGTGGAAAGTGGAAAACGGGGAAAGTGGAAAACGGGGGAAGAGGAATAAGGGAGAAGTGGAGTATGGGGGAAGTGGAGTATGGGGGAAGTGGAGTATGGGGGAAGTGGAGTATGGGGGAAGTGGAGTATGGGGGAAGTGGAGTATGGGGGAAGTGGAGTATGGGGGAAGTGGAGTATGGGGGAAGTGGAGTATGGGGGAAGTGGAGTATGGGTGAAGTGGAGTATAGGGGAAGTGGAGTATAGGGGAAGTGGAGTATGGGGGAAGTGGAGTATGGGGGAAGTGGAGTATGGGGGAAGTGGAGTATGGGGGAAGTGGAGTATGAGGGAAGTGAAGTATGGGGGAAGTGGAGTATGGGTGAAGTGGAGTATGGGTGAAGTGGAGTATGGGGGAAGTGGAGTATGGGGGATGTGGAGTACGAGGGATGAGGAGTACGGAAGAAGTGGAGGTCAGTGGATGTAGAGTACGGGAGAAGTGGAGTAGAAGGGATGTGGAGTACGAATTTGATATATTATGTGCAACCATTCATCAATTCATTTACGATAATATCAACGAAGTGATATAAAGGCAATAAAATCAAATGTCATGCAAGCAACTTTCGATTTAAAAGTGTATTTGTTAAAAATGGGAGTCTTCGACGTCATAAAAAATTCGAGAGGGGGAGGTGGTGATTTAGTTGATAGAATGGAATATGTGAAAACTGTAAAGGAATTGAAAAGAACGAAGTTGAAAATGAACTGCTTAATTCACCGCTCACCACAAACTGTACAAAGGTATACAAAAATTTCCACTTGAAGTAGTATACAATTAAGTACTTTCATTCCAAGTAGCACAAATAATATCTATGTTAAAGTTTTCGAACAATTTAGAAGACATACTTTAAGGACTCTGTATAAACTTTGAATTATTGTAAAAGGCTTCTTCATAATAAAACTCTTCATTTACCTTATCACGGCATACTTTGTAAATTACAGATTAAATGAAGGACTTTTGCAATTACTTTAACCGGTCGATAAAATATTTCACATTTTCATTCTTTATTCAAGAAAAAACTTGAAAGTAATGTTTCATCAATACAAACTAGACTATTTGAAGAACGTAGTGAGTTTATGTCACGTTATTGGCATGTCTAATTGCAACAGGAAGAAAATAAACACCTGGTTCATATAACCATGGTTTAAGCAGTCGATTTGATATTGTTGAATGAAAATATACGCTAAATCGCGATACTTTGCGATATTAGTTTTATTTTAACATTTTCGTTTGTCACACTATGACATCGCAGGGGTGCATCTTAACAGTTTGTAATTTTTTTTTCGAATTCTAGAATTATTGCGAAAGATGTTGTGGCTGCACTACGTCGCATTTATGGGACAGACACGCATGGCAAACACAAATTTATTCCGACTCAGCAACATAATATCCTCAAGTAAGTAACTTCTAAAACTCAAAAGATCGTAAAAAGAAGATGGTGCGTTGCTATTCCATCGCTTCGACATGGTCTAATAATCGGAACTTTTTTTACGGTTTTTCTCTTGAGACTGGTGCTCACATCTTTAAGGACTGCACAAATTATACCAGTCTCAGGACTCGCAAATTCCTTACAACTTCTTGATGAAAAGTGTACTGAAAATAAGTATAAAAACCTTTGTCAGGTAACTTTTTTACTCAATGAAATCTTACACAAAGTATCGGTGTATCCGGTAGAGAAAATTACCTGCCACAGGTAAACTTTTTGTCAGTGTATGAGTTCTTAGAGGACACCTACATTCTCAATTTAAACGTAAAACGTTTCGACATTTGTATAAAAAGAAGCCTTCAAAACACATACGAGGGTTGCACTCTAAGTAATGAGCCTCGGGCAATACCAATTCGAATGTCGAAAAAATGGCATACCCACTTTAAAGTTTGACATTTTTGATGGTAAGTGTCACTGAAACGTTTTGATATCGCGCCCTTTCTTATACTGTTTACAGTAATCAGAAAACTACTACAGTGAAGAAATGGAATTAACTCGTGAAAATGTTCGTGTCATAATTTTTCATAATTTTCGTCGAGAATTATCTCGTCAGGAGTGTTTAGATGAGTTCAACTCACTATATGGCGAGGAAGCACCATCCTTTGCCACAATAAAGCACTGGTACAATCGGGGCCGTTAGTCGTGAAGGTCGTCCAAAATCGGTCGTTGTACCTGAAACCACCGATGCTGTGCGTGAAATGATATTGGCTGATCGTCATACAACCTACCGTGAGATTCACGCAACCTTGGGAATTGGCATAAAAAGCATACAAGCAATCTTGCACGAACACTTGGCCGTAAAAAAATTTGTTCTCGCTGGATTCCACATAATTTGATTATCGCTCAAAAGAAGACCCGTGTCGATTGGTGCAAAGAAACATTGAAACAATACAACAAAGGTGCTTCAAATTTGGTGTACGACATGTATACAAGTGACGAATCGTGGATCTACGCATATGAACCAGAAATGAAACAACAATCTACTGTTTGGGTGTTCCAAGACGAGCCGAATTCAACGAAAGTTATTCGTTCTCGTCGCACTTCGAAGAAAATGGTCGCCTGCTTCTTCGGTATTCGTGGTCATGTGGCAACTGTGATCGTAGGACCGTCAATTCTGATTGGTACACTACGATTTGTTTGCCTGAAGTGTTCGACGAAATAAGGAGAAAGAACTCAAAACGGTCGATTATCCTGCACCACGACAATGCGAGCTCTCATACGTCGGCCGAAACTACGGCATTTTTAGCCACTCAAAACGTTCGATTGATGAGTCATTCGCCGTATAGTCCCGATTTGGCACCTAATGATTTCTTTTTGTTACCGTTCGTGAAGAAAAAACTCCGTGGAATGTGATTTACAACGCCTGAGGAGGCAGTTGAGACTTTCAAAAGCACTTTTTTTTGAGGTGTCCGAAATTCAGTGGAAAAAATGCTACGACGACTGGTTCAAACGAATGAAAAAGTGTATTGATCTTCATGGCGAATATTTTGAAAAACAATAAAGTCGACTTCAAAATTGAAATGTTTTGTTTTCTTACTTAGGCTCATTACTTAGGGTGCAACCCTCGTATTAGGGAACGCAAATTGGACCATGGGTAATTTCAAAGGCGTCCAAAATATTTTCTCTCAAACACACACAATCGTTTTTTGCCCTTCACTGATGAGTAAAATACTTATAAAAATATATGACATTTTCATGTTGCCCTTCATCTTTAAGTATACGCACTTACCTCTCTGAAACCTCTGAAACAACCTTTTACATGTCGTCATTATTTGAATGATTTAAACGAACATTAAAGCTCTTTTTACGACGTGTCGACGATGAACATGTCACAAATGCACGTTCCATTCAGCTGATGTGTGCTACACCCCATGACATGCATCAAAGTTTCATATTTTGTGAAGCCAAAAAGGTCTCACAACATAGACAATGTCGCTGAATTTCTTGATTGGTACGATGCGGCACCAAGCACAATTTAATTTATTTGTCACCGCCACATGTGAGAAAATTCACACCATAAATTCGAAGTTGTGTGTTTTTTTTTTTGCCTTTTATTATTCAGTTTTCCAATAAATTTCATTATTATATTGGTGGAATTCTTTTTAAGTATTTTATGAACGAAATTGAATACCATTATGGATTGGATAGAGAGGTGATTGCTATGTTTGTTCGTTCACTTGTTGTACACGCGTTTTTGAGCGCGCGTATAATTATTTTATAGGATTGCAATGCGAGTGTTATTTATAAAACATGTACGTGGTACCTCATACGATTGGAATAAAAACTTTTTTTTTAATAGACCAATTGTGAAAAATGTTTCACTAAACAGCTACGAGTATATAAATGTCCGTCGAGCAAATGAAATACACGAAATCCAATGATAGAGAAAATGGAAAAAGTGTGTTTTTTTGTACGTCATCTTCACTTAAAAATTAATTCTGGGATGTTTATAACACGCTAATTAATGCTCTGCACCGTAAAACCAAAGCGATCTCTTTTTTCAGTAGTGTAAATAAATAGGCTTTCAACACCATTTCGGTTGGATAAACAATATCGGGTGGAATAGTCGAACATTCAAATCAGCCTTTTTTTGTATATTTAATTATTTGTTAAGCGGCAAGATTCGCTCGTATATGTCACATATCAAACGCTTATTGGTACAGTTAAAAATTTCTGTTTATATTTTGCAAGAGACAACCTGCTGTTACAGAACAACATCTGGTCATCGTCAAAGGTGAGTCTTTTTAACATCATTAAATTAGATGTATTTTTTTACGCATTTAAGAAATAAAATGTGATAGAATAATTAAATTTGGCCATTGTGCTGAGTGTTTGTACATTCCATTAAAATAAAAACATCCAAAGGAATGTAGAGGAAAATGGGAAATTGAGCAAAAACAATGTCTTGCACATAGCGCCAATAATTTTCAATTTTATTTAGCTTTTGTTCTCTCTTGTAAATGAACAGCGCTACGGTTAGATTCTGAGCCTGCCATCGTCCGTTGTGGTTCTGCATTATAAACAAAATGTTTTATGTTAAGTACAGGCTGAGTATGAATTCAATTTGAGTAACTAAAACATTTTCTCTAGGAAGCTTTACTTGATCATAAAATACTTCACCAAGTCTCGTTAATCTCGTCACTGAAATATATTCTCATTCATTTCTCCGAGAAAGCTGAAAAGTTTGGCAGACACATTTTCTGTAAAAATATCTTCCACTTTCAATGGGAGAAAGACGAGATTTCTAATTTGATTTTTTTAAATGTTCTGTTTGACGTCTTTCTTTCGCTGATGTATTTTCAAAATGTTTTAAAGAAATTCATATGCCCTCGCAGCCCCCTCAACACCCGTGCGTGAGGCGGGGTCGATTGCGTTCTGCAGGCGACCTTGGCGTAAATAACGGGGCATATTCAGGTGGCACCACCATCATTTTGTGCTACTCTTTTAAGGGGCGTATTTTATGCGCTATGTTTTGTGCTATTAAATGCTGCCTAGCAAAAGTTTTGTGCTGCCACCTGTTCGTAGCACAAAAAGTGTTTCTGTCGAAAACATGTCGTTTTATATGGCAGCCCCATATTCCTGCAACTTTTTCCAAATTTTATCTTTTATACAGTAATCTACACATTTTGTGCTGACGATATCACCGGCTTGTTTTTTCTGTACTTAGAATTTTCATTCCATCTCTCTCTCTCTCTCGTCGGTTCGGTACCGATTGTGTTCGATCGATGTGTTGTTGGTCTCGATTTTTATTCTGAATCGATTTGGGCTTCATAATTGTTGGCCATTAAATGAAATAATCTCATGACCCGTACGTGAGTGCGAGTCCATTAGCGAGTACATTAACTGAAATGGATTTTGCATTCGAAATAATTACGAAACACAAAAAGTGAATCGAACAAACAACTCTTTATTTATTTTAAATTATGCCTTTTAATTTTTCAAGTTCCAACTTAGTTTCGAATGCTACGCATTCATCATCAGGGACTTTATTCGACTAAAGAACATTTTCAAGAGCTTTACATGAGAAGGTTACTAAAACGGCAAAGCTACATACAAACCTACAGATTTACATGTACAAGTAACTACTACATTTTAAGTAACACAAAACTGAAGAACAACATAAATAGAAAATTCAACTTGTATCGGTTTACTTATTGTCAGATGAAACTTGCACTAGTTCTGAAACAAAATAATACATGCATCTGCGATGAGACCAAGCATAAAATTCCATACGATACGTTTCGACTCTATCATATGTTCGTCGTCCACCGTCCATCAGGCGAATGATTCTAGGCTCTTCTTCTCCTTGCGTTTAATTACTCACAATCGTAAAAAGTTTCATCCCCACTTTCACTGGGTGTGTCTTCATTGAGAACAATCACTCTCTCATCACATTTACGTTCAACTAGAAACAGTCGTAGTAGAGGTGATTTTATATTACCATCATCTACGTTTAGCAAATTCTCATGTTTGTGACGGTGGATTTCTATTGCTTCAAAGTATTCAATTTTCCAAAACTGACGAACGGGTCTTATAAGTTTGAGAACGCTAATGTTAATTTCGTGGTTGGTACTAAAAATGTGTTTCCCCACTGCTGTCTTTCGTTGCCATTTTGCTGACTTTATGTGTTCATTAAATCTGATGAACAATTTGCGAATCAACATACCAAAATAGCCCCTACCGCAGTGGGCGCATTGTATTCGGTAGATACCGGACTTATGCAACGGAAGGATTTCGTCTTTTGTCGACCCCAGCAAATTTCTTATAGATCCTTCATTCCGATACACTAATTCCATGTTCAAACGTCTAAAGATCGGTTTCAACCGTCTCGTGATCTCTGGATAATATCGTATTCCAATTCTTTTCGGTTCTACCTCTGGTGGTTCGTTGTAGAAGGTTGAGATCTCGGCTAAGCTTCTTTTCGTTCGATGTTTATTGACGATATTCATGATTGCTTGGTTCGTGAACCCGTTGACTTCACCAATCTCAAGGATTTTGGCTGTTTCTTTAGCGATCTTATCGTCTGTCAGCGGCAAGCTAAGCATAAAATGAGCCATCGAGTGGTACGCCGCCATCTTATGTTTCATGTCGTGATATGAATCGCTGGTGATCAAACGCATCGTGTGTGTCGGTTTCCGGTATACATCGACTTCTATTCGACCATCGACAATCTCGCACATGGCGTTGAGGAAGGAGAGGCTGACATAGAAAGAAGGGGGCAAACAGACACACATTTTTTACCGGATTTCTCTTCTTAAGAACGCAAAATGGAAAACTTATTATCAATTGGAATTATCAATTTTACACACTCAGTACAGGCATGGCAAAATAAATTTGAGTTTTGAACTTTTGCGCAGGTTTTTAACACCGCATAAACCTGCGCAGAAGTACGAAGCTCATATTTATTTTACCATGACCGTAAGATCAGTTTGTATTTCGAAAGAGAGTAAACAAAAATTTTTTTAATGATCCGAGATAGTCAGGAACGGTCTTCCGCGCTGACTTAGCTTGTAAAGGCACATCCAAAAAAGGGAAAATTGACATTTTACGAGCGTTTTACGTCTAAGGCGTATTTCTTGTTCATCTGTATTGCATCATGTACACACAGCATGTCAAATGTACATTGTACTAGTTTTATGATATGATCACTTTTTTCGTAGAAAACATTAAATACATTGCTGCACAAAATGTGTTATAGTATATAATACACCGTGTCTAATTCCTCTTCACTGTTGGGAATTGTTTCGAGGATAGACGCTGCGTTTCCTCGCTGTATCGCAAGACTTATCCTCTGTATCAAGTATGATTTGGATCGAGACTCTTCGGTTTTTTCCGAAAGCTTCTTTCCAATTTCGTTAATTAATTTTTTCGCTTCCTCTCCCCAAGTGCCAAACGTCTCGATAGCAACCGGTACAAAGCAAAAACGATCCTCCAAACATGCATATTTTGTCGTTTTGATGCATTCTCTACATTTCGCAGCACCACCAGCACGCTTGCGTGTAGAGTTTGTCGTAAATGCGAGCAATTTTCGACGTCAATCTTCGTAAAGTACCATCAATTACAAGCGGTCTGACTGTCACGTCCTTACTAAATGCGCACAACGATGCCCCGTAGAAAATATGCGTCACAATTGATGGTGCTTTTCCGTGGAGCAGCTCCTGACAAAAAGTGCTCAGTGCTGTGGTCAGAGTCCATGCATTCCTCCACCACTTCCGATCTTGAATCTTGGAATTGCTATTGTTACTTCTTTTTCTAATACCGGAGCAATTGTCGATTGTGGATTTTCCTCTAAAACTAGCGGAATTTGCGGCTCCGGGTGTTTTTCTAGCAGTTTTATATATGTTTCCAATTTGAAAGGAGCAATCGGATCATCAGAAGAAAGAATTCGGATAGCGCCTTTGAAATCTCCTTCGTTGAGCTTTGATTGAGTCTTCTTGATTCTGATTGCGTCCGGAGTATCATTCTTATTCGGAATTTTATAATTTATCGATGTCGGCAAAATCTTAGACAAATAATCCTTGATGGACAATTCCTTAATGTCGTTCCAAACTTTGAGGTTGCGCTTAATCACTGTGGCCAGAGAGAGTTTCGATGTTGATTTGTCTTTCTTATCCGGTGCTCTGAACGCCACATATGGAAATGTCAGTAGGTGGATCCAGCACCATTGGTCGTTAAAATTGTGGTTACATGCTGCAATTACTTTTGACCAATCCTGCGATGAACCTAACCGGGCAGCCTTAGGAATCCTCTTTATGATTCGAATGTTCGATTTCAAAGCTCTCAAATGTTGGGGTCATAGTTCCAATTCGGGAGTCCGGCACTCAGTCGTATTGCTGCTTGTATGAGTATATCATTCTCCGGTGCCGTAAATGTTTAGTTGACGAAGTAGACGGTATCAGTCGTCGGATTATTGCATTATCGGAAGCTTCCTCTACTTCTGCAACTGTATGGCTTTTCGTCATATGAACTCAAAGACCCACTGACTATGCTCAGATGTAAATAAAAATTAATTTTTATCCCCACAAGGGTTGAACCTGTGGAGATATCCGGTGAACAAAGCCTTAAAAATTTATTCAATTGATGAGCGATTCTGCTGATACGACAAAATTTGAAAAAGATGCGCCAGTTCTAGTACTGCCTTACACATTGATAACAGCCCTGGAACTCACCGCGGAACTTGACCAATTGAAAACAACGACGATTCGATCGATATTTTATAAAACTTCACCAAATCCTTGCGCTTCAGACACTCACAAGGCACTTAGTTGAAAACCAATGGAATTTTGTGTGACTTTTGATGCTATAAAACTTATTTGAAACTTGACTCAGACAATCCGTGCCAATTTGTTGATAAATTTGACTAGATCATCACTTGTACAATGTACACAAATGTAAACAAATGGTTTAAGCGACACTGCTCCTTGTACAGCATATATTTTCGTTCTGAACAAGTGTGCACAACGTCCAATGGAATATTTTTACAAATGGATTGTACAATGTACACATTGTATGTAAACACGCGATATGCAACGATAAACAAGGGACATGTACGATGTGCACTCTACAAGTGATAGCGTTCACCATGAGTTCACCAAATTAAGCGATTTCCTGCAACAACTGATCAAATCCGTTTTTTTTAAATAGTAGTCTAAGCGATCACTGCGTTTGATGTTTTATCACGTGAGTTACAAGTGCTTCAGTAATGTACATACTCTATAAATTTGATTGATTTATTTGAAATAGTACATTACATCACAAGGAGCTAAAATGGTGCATTTAGACCCAGGTGGTGAAAAGGTCGAATCCAAGGGCGGAGCGCAGGGGAGCCCGAGGAAAGACCTTTTTAACACCGTGGTCTAAATCAGCACCGTCTTAGCTCCGAGTGATGTATACTATTTTTCGCGCAGACGAACAAAACGCCAGATTCCGAACAAAAAAACTCGATAAATTTTGCATGAAATTTCATATAATGATCATAGCAAGTGTACAATTAAATTTTTCTCGTTAATCATTTGATTTTTTGTTCACATAAATGTAAACAAAAATGGATAGTAAATAGAGTGGTCAGCAGTGAGAAGTGGGACGAGAAGTATTTTCATTCCCAGCTCCTAGGACATAAAATACTTTTTGTCCCACGTCAGCAGTGAGAAGTGGGACGAAAAGTATTTTCATTCCCAGCTCCTAGGATATAAAATACTTTTCGTCCCACCTAAAATGTTTCTTCAAATGTAAGTCTAAATAGCTCCTTTTCGTTTAGAAAATCGGTGAGAAAATGTGGCGTTTTTTGTCCGTCTGCGCGAAAAGTATTTTTCACAACATACTCTATAAAACTAGGGTTCAAGCGAAACATTCGCTCAAGAGAGTGTTTTTATATGGAGAATAGCAGTTATAACACTTTAAATTATAACAGCAACACTTAATAGAACAGTTTGAATGAACCATTGTCACGGGTATAGGAAAGTAGCGATAGAGTGCAGTCAAAGAAGTTAATTTTGGACATAAATCATCGGTGATTCTACTGATGGGGAACTACCTGAGAATCACCGGTGATTCATCGAGGAATCACAAATGATTCACAGTGTAATCATCGGAGAATCATCGCGGAATCATCGGTGATTCCACGGTGGAGGATGCACAGACGGACGGACGGACACAAAGAGTTAAATTATAAAGTTGCTATCGCTACTTAATAAACGCATTGTCATATGACTCCCTTTACATTATTTATTTCACTTCTTCGCTGTCTGTTTAAAAGTTGATGTGTTACGTAAAGCAACGTTTATAAGAACAATATGCTCCACAGTCTTTGAACGTCTTTTCAGGAACGCAGATGAGAGCGACTTACTTTTATGAGAAAAAAATGGTTTTTCATTCCTAGGGCGGAAAACTGCGGTTTTCCGACCTATTTTAAACAGAAATGTAGTTTTCTGAACCCTCGTAATGAAAAATATTGTACGAAACTCGGAAAAATATATGTTTTTGACTAGTGTGATTGCAGTCCTTGACTTCGCCGCTTACATAACATCAAACAATCACATGAAACTATGCCAAACTCATTCACTTCGATTGTCCTGCACAACAAAGAAATGAAGACTTTAATCGCTATTCGTGACTTACTAGACGAATTGGATTTTCTTTCAGTCAAAGCATATCGAATCTAAAATATTTATTTTCTTACACAAAAATAAAATATTTTTACAGCTCATCTAACTATCAAACCGTTTAATTTTATTGATGTTTTTAAGATACAAACATGTCAAACAGCAAAGTGTTCGATAACACTTCTATAAAAAGGTCAATTCGATTTTAAAAATAATTTTTTTTTCTACAACCATTTTTTTGTAGTAAAAATCAAGTCAACATATTTATCAAAAATAACATTATGGAAAATCATTATTTAATTAAATGTCATTTTGTGTTCCATGACAATATTACAGTAATGTCCGTTTAAAAGTTATCGTTCGTCATATCTCTTAGTTTCATTTAATATGACTAACCTTTGTTGAACTTGTCAAAGTGAAGTGGAAAAATGTTTGTTTTGAATTTATGGTTATTGAGAATTTATATTTTGAAATATTTTTGTTAAAAATGTTATCTCAGTTTTGTGCACTCGGTTATTTTCCTTCATAATTTTTCTCGTGAATGAACTGACAATATTTGACATTTTATTTATGATGTAGATGTGCCAGTGACACATCACGGTAACAGTATTTTTTTGTTCATTTATTTTATATGCGTTGTATTTGTTTGGAAGGAGTAATTTACTCTACTAATTTGTATGAGACCGATATTTCGTATAACTAAAGTCCCCCGCTGCTGATATTTTGGTCCAGCCGAGCCAATTTTCCAATAATTAACAAAATTGAGTAAAGCAAAGAGAAGTTTTATTTGTGTTTCGACCCTCTTTGTCGTGCAACGCATAAAAACCTTGCAACGAGCGAGAAAAAAATTTTGTGTGGATTTTTTCATACGAAACATTTTCTCTCTTTCATCGCAATGCACGGCAGACACGTAAAGTCACTTAGTGCGTGAAAGTATACGATATTTAATAGGCTGACGAGAACACAATTTATCGTCGCTTCACATAATTGAATTTCGTCATGAAAATTAGTATACTTTGACATAAGCCGACGCCGCGGTAAAATCTTGGATTCACATTGTTTTAAACATCGACACCGGCTCGGAACAACAAATTTCACTCAAACACTTTACTTTTCAAATTTATCTGCCTGTTGCGTTGTGTCGTATAAATAACTTCGAATGACTTCTGCACAGCTGTGCATATAAATCGTATTGAAGCAAACGTTTTAAACCTTGACTGTCAATAATATTTCATCAATTGATTTTTCCAAATCTAAAATCGCATTTTTCGACCACGGGAGAATGATTTCATGAAACAATAACAGAAATTAATTAAAACCAGCGTGTTAATTAATCACATTATTAATTGCTTTGCAGCAAACATGCGCTTGCAATTCATTCCAACACCCAGCGAATCAATAGCTTAATTTATGATCATGATGCAAACATTTATATTTCAGATTGCTATCCTTCAATTATAGGTACATCAATAAAGATTTGTTTTTGGATCCAAAAGTCGTCGTTTTCTAGAGTATGTAAGTGAAATTAATTTTGTATCATGAAGTCATTTACGGAAAGAGAAATCAAGAAAATTCGTCTGGAGGAGGTGTGTGACATGATTGTGGAGAATTATGAACTCTGCTAACACTTTATTACTGTAGCAGAATTCATAAGCTTACTCCGGAATCTCTTTCAGTCTGCTTTAACGTCCCTTTGTTTATAGACCCGTAAGAAATACATATCCGTTGGTTTCGTGTAGTTTCGGATAGGTAACACTTTCAGATGTAGTTTCATTTCTAAAAAGAAGACTCTAATTTCGAACACGTTGAGACTGTTTTGCGACGAGTCAATAGCCATTTTTCCAACTCGGGAAACGGTAATTTCATCCGATGAGTAAAAAACGTACTTTAGGCATGTACTTAAGCAAGTCGAGGCATGAGTAATGAAGTAAGAACAGTAAATCGTTGGCATCCTTTTGCATCTGGCATAGGGCCTAGTCCCAGCGTTTTCTGTCGAGAGCCTTCAGGACCGTCCACGAGCTATGCTTAACATTCTACTCTACGATGTTCTCATCTGAATTTTGAAAGCCGACCTTATCCATGCAGTAGTCAGCTGAAAATTCTATTCCAACTACGCAGTAACCTTGCGCCTTGGGCCGATTTGCTTTAAAAGATCAGTGCAACGATTATTGCGTAACTGTCTCATGTTTGTAGAAAATGTGGGTAGTAGAGTGAGTAGAAGATCAGCTGAAGCTTGTGGACCAAGTTCCAAGGTTCTCAGCCCAAAATACCAAAGCACGGCTCTTATCTGACATCAAATTAAAAAAAATTAAGGAGAACTCCAGACATTTTAGCATAAATAATTTTAAGATTTACTGTGATTTACAAGTGATTTACGAGTGATTTACAAGTGATTTACGAGTGATTTAAAAGTGATTTTCAGAAATAATTCCCACTCGAACATAGGGCACTTCCATAAGTAAAATTGTAAAAATTGCGTACGTTGAGTTGGACTTAGTAAGCAGATTCCTGACTTACGGTATCCAAAAAGTAGCAGGCAAAATGTGTATCTAGCCTTCCTTCCTATCTCGGAAGTCTGAAGTCTGCTTAGTTGGAACTACTGATCGCGTTCCAACTTTGTGTACAAAATAGTTACAATATTACGTTCAGAATATGTAGCCCTTTTCCAGCTAGAAGACTTATTTGCAAGCTTTTTCCGGGCTTCAGCTTCTGAATTCGTGGTAAATTGATATTATTACTAACATATTTAATTTGAAAAGTACATTCGTTGGCTAAATAACTTTCCAAATTCAAATTTGCTCATAACATCACAAGCTGGAGCTATAGCAATTTAAAAATCTCATTGTTCTGTACGGTATTGAATACAAAATAATCGAAATCCCGCATGATCATTCTACCTAAATTTTCTGGCCTTAATAGAACCGAGTCAAAGTCATAATAAATAATGTCTTTCCCATCAGTAGCCAAGTTTCACATCTGTACGCTTTGTGTATCTTAAAATTCTTAATCATAACTAATGTTTAATTAATTGAGACGCGTTATCTTATTAATTATAATTTTATTGAATAAAATGGAAACCGCATCATTATAGACACTCTTTGTGGCTTTTTTTTATTACACAGATATTTCCATTTTGCTATCGAAAACGTCAATTAAGATGTGATTATCTTTCTTTTTATTTGAATTTATTTACAAAAACCTATGGTGTGTGGCTGGTAATTATCGTTATTTATAAAGTTTAATGTTTTTTATTCATTCTGTTGGAGGTTTCTAGTTTTCTGTTTATTGTTTTGCATTTTGGAGAATTCAATGCATGTGAATGGAACGAAAATGCTTTAGTTATATCTGAAAGTAACTATAAGACGAAGTAGAGACACAATTCAACACTCTCAATTTATGACCAAAAACTTACACTAAAGGCTAGTGGTCTCTACTCTATAACATGATAGCAAGTGAGGGAGATATGTAGCACAAAAACATAAGCTGAGACTCCTTCAATCGCGCAAAAAGCTTCGGACTTTCAAACTCTTCATGTTTGATGATTCGATTAAAAAAGCCGGAAGAAAATAGCTTCTCTTTGATTATTCCATCATTAGCGATCTAATCCCAAGCCCAATCACCCATCTAATTCCACTCCCAACCACCCATATAATCCTACACCCAACCAGCCACCTAATAGCACATACAACCAACTAATCCCACTCAGAACCACACACCTAATCGCACTACCAACCATCCACCTAATTCCACTCCCAACCACCCACCTAGTCCCAGTCAGAACCACCCACATAATGCCACTCCCAATAATCTACCTAATGCCACTTCCGAACACACACAGATCTCACACCCAACCAACCACCTACTTCCAAAAACAAACCACCAACTAATCCCACTCACAACCACTTATCTAATCCCACTAACAACAACTGAACTATTCCCACTCACAACCCTCCACACAATCCCACTCACAACCATACACATAATCGCACTTCCAACCACATAATTTCACTTCCCACCAACCACCTAATCCAACACCCATCACCCACTTAATCCCACACACAACCACCCTACTAATTCCACACCTACTTATCATTCCCCTTATCCATCTCACAACATCCAATTTAATCCCCTCCTAATATATCTCACGAATCACTCTCTCAACCCATACCTAATCTTCAACCTAATTCTTCTTTCAAACCCCCAACCCCACCTCCCACATCCCAACCCGAATTTAAACTGTTTACCAACCCCCCTCATAATCCTCTACAGTATCTACTTCTCAAAGCTACATTCAGAGCTAATTAACGAAATATTCATGGAATACCATGCCAAAAAATGACATATAGTTGAACAGTGCGTAGGAGGGGCCAAGGAGCGATGCTCATATTTATCTACTTTATTAGTTTGTATGTGTGTTGTTGGTTAATGTGTATTAGTAGGCCATTCCAATATTAAGGATCGGAGTGGGTCGACCCACACCTGACTCACAATTTCAGCGGGTCGACCCATGCCTAACCCACATTTGCAGAAGTCATAGAAATCGTTTTTCTGTGAGTTCTAAATTTGTGGGTGAGGTGTGGGTCGACCCGCCAAAATTGTGGGTCAGATGTGAATCGACGCACTCCGATCCTTATCAAATAGTGAGTACGCTAAAAAAGACGGATTTTAGCCCCCCTCCCCCTTGCACGCAAAAATACAAGGAAAAAAATTTAGAATGGATGGAGTGCACGCTTTTCTCAATCTTCCCTCCCACCAAAACAGCGTGCGTACTATTTGAATGGCCCCTTATAGGTTCATTTTCACAACAGCAGCGTCACAGGGTAAATTCTAATATTATCGTGTGTCATCAACTAACACCATACAAACGCGACCAACGTGCATAATGCGGCATAATGTCGATAATTGATTAGTAAAAAAACTATCATTAATTCTATTAAAATTGAAACCGCATTTATAGGCACGTATTTTGAAACAACTACAACCATTAGAACGAACAAAACCTACACTCGCAATTAGTTGAGGCGCAAAAACCACACAACCAACATCCTTATAACTCTCACTCTATATGGGTTGCACAACAGATGGCATTCAAATGGTATACGAAAAAACACTTAGAAACCGCAAAACAGAAGGTTTTTGTTGTTATAACATACCCATCGCTTGACCATAGCTTTATGTTATATTTATTTTTGTGTAATTGCTGCATACCAAATTGAATTGTAAGGCTAAAGAAATGGTTTCGTTACACAATCCAGAAGATAAAGACAGTATGTGGATATGAGTGAACTTAAATAAAAAACCCATTTTTTTGCGTTAGATATGAAAGGTGTATACGAAAGTAATGTTGAATCAATTTGAGTTTTTTCATTGCTGTACCTGGCTGTAACGTGATGACAGAGAATTACTGCAGACATACCACAGGTTGAAAAATATTTTCTTCACATTGAGGGGGTCGTCTGCGGTGCAAATTGTCTGTTGCATCCTCTTTGAATTCACAAATTTTCATTGTCAGATTATACAAAGGAAATCCATCAATTTAAAATTATTTACCAAACAAACAAATCGAAGAATAAAAGCTTTGAGTAGAAACTATTTTGAGAACCTGTAGCTGGTTTGATTTCCGGTTAATTTTTTAATTTCTAATTTGAAAAGGTCGAACATTTAGCGGAAGCTTTTGGCGACATTTTCTCATCTTTCGTCTTATAATCCACTTTTTGATCGAACAGCTGAACCATTGACTGATATAGTAAAGTAGCGATAGAGTGAAGTCAAAGAAGTTGACTATTACAAATAGCTGGTCATTTCTTATTGTATATATCTGTAACCGATAGGAGTGAGAACGCTGCCTGTAAAGAATTGTACTGTCACGCAAGTATCAGTATACAGCAATGCGTTAATAACTTGCCGCATTTTGTGATATACAAATTCAACTTATCCCACAAAATTCACACATTCACATAAATGATGCGTGCAAAACAAAGGTTAACATATACGCATGCGCTGAATGCGATAACTTGGGTATCGCTATACATGTTTCTCAGGTTTGTATTTATTAATCTAAATTTTGCAGGAGAAAACGGATAAGTATCTCCTGAAATGCGGGAAGTTATAAATGCATGGCTGTAAGTGAAACTTCGATACGACGAAACTCTTTTTTAGTTCTTTCAGATTTCGTTATTTCAAAATTATAGTGCAAACATTACCAAAGACCCGTAGGTATCAGAATAGATGTGGCAAACAGAATAAATGTTGCAAAAAGACTCGAACGTATCTTAATCTAGTAATAAGCAAACAATCCAACGTTTTATGTTCTTTTACAATTATAAGAATTTCAAAGATCCATAGAAATTACAAAGGCTCTATCGAAGTACGTCTCAGACCATTCAAATCTAGAAATGGTTATATCCAAGGATTTGGCCATTTTCCCCTAAAACCCTGAGACACGTGTTCTCTAAAATTTTGTCCTATACAACTTTGCCTTTGGAAGCAACCTTCTACTACTTACAGTTCTAGAGATATGGGTCATCCCCCCTGAGATACATGTTCTCTAAAATTTTATTCTCTACAACTTTGCTTTTGGAAGTAACTTTCTACCTCTTATGGTTCTAGAGATATGGATCATCCCTCCCAATTCTAGAAATGGTCATATCCCAGGATTGAGACATTTTTACCCAAAACTCTGAAACACATGTACCCTACAATTTCATTCTCTACAACTTTGCCTTTGACAGTAAATCTCCGTATTCCATAGTTAAGGAAATAAACACGAAAAACTGTTTTCGTATAATATGGCCAAGAAACTCAATTTCGTCGATTCCATTGGTCCTTGTGCCCCAACTCCTGATCCGATTTTCACAAAAATTATTTCCCAGTTCTGTGAGATCAAATGTTTTCATTTCATTCATTTCATGGTTTTTCATTTCAAATTAGCAATTTCCGTACTATACTTGCTGAGATATTTGCGAAAAAGCTTCACCGACCCTCGAAAAACCATGTTTTTGGTCAACATTTAAAAGCCACTCACAATTCTTTATCCTACTTCCAATTGTTTAAGAAAAGTGGCTTTTAAATGTTGATTCAAGCGGGTGGACTTTAATCTACCGAAGGTACAGCAGCCATAGTAAAATATTACTTCTACGGGTGCAATTGTACCAAAACGAGAATTTTCTCAATTTTTACTTTGATTGCAAGTTTGTGTACTTCTTTGCATAGAGGGTATGGTTAGCTCCTTGGAGCCGAAATATTCAACGTAAATAGTATCTTCGATAGTCGTTGAATTGTGGTAATCTGCTTAGCAGAATAATCCAAATTAAAAAATAACTGAAACAAACTCACAATTCTTTTACTTCCAAATTGTTCAAACGAAATGGCATGCAGGGGCGCCGCTTTATATTTTTTCGTAGTGTTGCCCGAATATATCTCGGGACGAGTAAATTTTAGGTCATACGAAACTAAAGCTTACTATACAGGTACAATGATTTTTAGTATCAGCATCATCATGTCTAACGGGCAATAGGTAAAAGGATTCTACAAAAAGATTATGTCTACTTTAGTATAACCTGAAATTGGAACCATGCGGGCTGTGTACCCGCGAATTGGAATTTTGTTAATGGAAAATTTGAAAGATTTATGCGGACACGAAATTGCATGATTTATTTCAAAATAGTGATATGCGTACAGGGCACTATGTCAAAAAAAGCCGTCTCGCTCGCTAGAGAGTTTAGATGAATTTCGACTTGTGGAGACGAAGCTTCCTAACTAATTTTTTTTTTCTTGGACCTCATCGACGGTCGAGATCATCAAAAGATATTCAGATTTGACGGAGATATTTGAATTTGAAGTTTTACATATGGACCATTCCACGAAAACTCCGTTCCCACGCTCGAAATGCTCAGTTGTTACAAAATAATATTCGAAGTAGAAGGTGCATCGGAAAGGTTGATCCTTCAACTAGAGGTTAGTTACTTTACTATTGATATCATTTTGTAACTACTGAGAATTTCATGCGTGGGAACAATGATGACCGTGGAATTGCCCATATGATCTCGACGGTTTCGGAAACTTTGATTCAATACCTATAATCCATGGAACAACTTTTTTGCAAAGGGTCCAGGATATCCTGGAGACGTTTTGGGAAGGTATTCGTATACGATATCAAAGATAGCTGGCCGAGCTCTGATATATCAAAGGGTCAGGAGCCACAGCCCTGTGATTAGTAATTTCCTATTCAATTTTTTCTTTCAAAAATGTGAGAATGTGCGTTTCAAACGATTTCCCCCATTTTCACCAGAGGAAAGGTGAAAGGTCCGTAGAGGTCAGTTTCTAGAATTCCATATCTCCACAAGGTCCCAGTGCTAGAACTCTGGGAAGAGAAGTACTTCCTTCTGTTTTTTGATCTCTCTTTGAGACTTAGATAGAGATTGCTGTCTCTAAAGGTTAATTCCTAGAATTTAATCGCCCCTTAAGGCACATTTTATTCCGATTGTTAGAAGTTAAGGATGAGAAGTACTTCGCTCAGTATTTTCTGAGGTATGAGGTCCACGAAAGAAATTTAGTACGGAAACTTCGACCCCTTTAATGATATCTTTTAAACTCCTTAGGAGAGATGACGTTATTTCCCGGACTGTATACCAAAACACAATATTCCAATCAGACAAAAAAAGATTTTCAACATTTTTCATTGCATCAGAACTTCTGATTCAGAAGGGGCAATAGTGTGTATTTTACATAGACATGTTAAATATTGAGAAAAAAATGTTTGTCGTTGCACTGACGAGTCGTAGTGTTGCTCAGCCTCGACAAATTTAATCGTAGTGTTGCCGAGCCTCGAGGCAAGACCGTTTCCGGCGCCCCTGATGGCATGCATCCAATCGTAGGATTTGGATTGTATAAAAGGCGAGTTGACATAGTCTGAGTATCATTCTATGGCCATCGTTGCTGATATACACATGGTCTTAAGACAAGGTGTACTGATGAGTCGTAAACGACGAAATCAGCACTTTTAGTTTTTCGATTTTTGTTAAACAATTGGAAGTAGGATGACGAATTGTGAGTGGCTTTTAAATGTTGATTCAAGCGGGTGGTCTTTAATCTGCCGAAGGTACAGCAGCCATAGTAAAATATTACTTCTATGGGTGCCAAAACGAGAATTTTCTCAATTTTTACTATGTTTTTGGTCACTTCCTCGACCATATCTCCGGAACCACTTGATCGATTTTGCTCATCTTCGAACTTGAATCATGGAAGGCATGTATCTTTCAGGGAAAAAAAGTTTAAGCTGATCGGTTGAGCCGTTTGGAAAAAAGGTGGAGACGGACGGACGGACGGACGTTTTTTTTATTGTTAATTCGTCGTATTTAGACGATATAACTGCATCCCCCCAACTGCCACCTCGATCTACCCCATGTTACAATAAAATTGTTTGTAGTAAACGCATAGGACCTTTGTACTTCGTACGGGTCCAAAAATTAACTAAATTAACGGCTCACTATTTCAGTTTCGCTATAAGCGAAGCATTTAAAAAAATCGCCGATAGCATGCGTGAAGGCTGTAAAAAAATTCCAGATTTGTGAAATAGAGTGCAAAGAAGGTCCTTTCTTTATTTTTTGTGCTCACAGACCAAGGAGGTACACAATTATAGCGTTAGGGACATTGAGCGCAACAATGTTATGCAATAAGCTCAATAAAATTCTCTATACAGAAGATCAAAGGTTGCAATGTTCGTTCGTTCAATACATTATACGGCAGGCATTTGGACAGTAAAATTGGAGAGTAGTTTTGTGTACTAAAAATAAAATTTCCTTTTTCAAACTATACGTAAATAATTTACTGCTCTATTGGGAGTTGAATAAATTGTTATGCATATCTCCATAAATTTATAAAGGGTTTTCCGTTCGTAGCACACCGAAAGTGTTCACTTATATGCCGTGGAAAACCTTTTGTGCAATGATATCGGTTCATTGGTATAAATGGTTATAAATATTCGAATAATGGTCAAATGGTTTCTCTCTACGAACAATGGATGCATGAATTGGCATCCCCTAGGAAACATAAAACTTGTTTCAAGAAATCGAAAATATTATAATTGGTCAATTCATTTGAAACACTCTCGTCGACTTTACAGCGATTTTCATTTTCTCTTCCCCACATCTTTTATCAATTTTAAAAACGTAATTGGGTCAAAGTACTCCATTCGAGCAAAAAAAAAAACTTATTAGCGATTTCATTTCATTCATAAATTTCAGTCACACAATAAATAACCACACAAGCGTCTTGTGTGTTTTGCATATTAACAAAAAACGAAACAAAATAAAATTTATGAAAAATCACATAAAATGAAACTTATGAAGAGATAATGGAAGCATGTAGTATTGTGACAGCCTCTTAATCATTCCATGTGTAACAATATTGAATGGATCGAGCGTGTTTTATTTGAAATGCCCAGTAGCTTTTTGAATTAGTAGGCACAATCTTATCGGTTCGGCTCTTTTGTTGTAGATATTGTGACTTTGTTTGGTTGTTGTTATAATGCTTTGTTATTGTTCCTTCTTTTACTATTTTTTTTTGTCTTTAAAAATATTTAAATTGTTGTGTTGTGACAATTTTTTATTGTATGTACCATAATAAAATGTCGTCCCACGTCTTTTGAATTTATTATACCGTCAATGGCATAATGTGTTTGGTGCAGAAACTTGGCCTGTACTTTTGTTTAGATATGTGACACGATCATCGAATTTCGGTTGATGTTGACTGTTAAACCGGATCAGTTTTAGGAACGATTTTTAAACAAGAAAATTGAGTTTGTTGCAGGCACTGTCAAACTTTTGCTTGGAAATTTTGACATTACCTTCAAATGACCAGTTAATTTAACTGTTTTTTTACATAAACTGGTCAGCTTAAACAATCAAAGTGAAGAATGTTTAATTAGACCATAGACCAGTCTCTTGTAGGCCATGTCATTGCGAGCAGTATGGGATCATTCACAAAGTACGCACGCCACTAAGGGGGAGAGGGTAAAAAAACTGCTTTTTTAGCGTACGTACTATGTCAAATCGTATTTCGTCATATCGTCAAATAATGAAAGCTTTTCGTTTAGGTCTCTCTTGTTATTTTTTGTAGTTTCGTCACATCTTATCGATTTTTTCTTACGTTTTTTCTCATTTTCATTAAAAGAGAAGCAAGTGTTCCATTTCGAATGTGTACTGCCGTCGGTCGTCATCATAATCCAAAAATTGTATTTATTTAGCGTATGTGTTGGCGAGTACATGACAAACATTATTCAAATTAAAATTATCACAGATTTAAGCACAGTGAAACTACACTGATATGTCAAGTGAGTTTAGCCATTGTATTACTTC
This sequence comes from Pseudolycoriella hygida, assembly GCA_029228625.1. Classification (NCBI taxonomy): domain Eukaryota; kingdom Metazoa; phylum Arthropoda; class Insecta; order Diptera; family Sciaridae; genus Pseudolycoriella; species Pseudolycoriella hygida. Next base: position 21,887,826 of record CM055405.1, on the reverse strand, counting down.
CAGTCTCGCTGCGTGCATATCTTGAAAGGAGCCTGGAAATGCTCTATTGGGACAATCAGAAGCAATATGCTTCATCGTTTGGTAGGAAGCAACACAGTTACAATTCGGATGGTTAACCAGCACCCCATTTGTACACTAGATTTCCACTTCTACCATGTTCAGTGCGGAACCGATTTAGCATGGACCATTGTCTTCTTGTTAGGTCGAAACCAGGCACTTTGCTGGATGAATCGTCAATGATGTTGTGAGCGTCTGGATTTTCTTCAATCCATTCCTTTTGCCAGCTCTCTGTCCCATTAAAACCGTCCTTGAGTAGTTTCGCTGCTGGTTTCCGAGATTTCAGGCGCTGTGCTCCGTTCTGTACCATATCTTGGTGGATCGGTAGTTGGTCGTTTGAGAGAATTTTATAATATTCTCTGATCAATGCGCTTTGGCGACGGATGTGAGGTGGAGCGATGTGAGCAAGCACTGGTAACCAGACAGTTGGTGTGGACTTGATTGTTCCAGTGATGGTGGCACATTCAGTTGTGCGTCGATCAGGTGAGTATATGCACTATTGATCCAGACGGGTGCACAGAATTCAGCAACTGAGAAAACTAGAGCAAGAGCAGATGTTCTCAGAGTATCCGCGCTTGCTCCTCACGAAATTCCACATAGCTTGTGTAAGATATTATTTCTGGTTTTTATTTTTGCTGCTATGTTTTCCATGCGTTTCCGAAACGTTAGCGACCGATCGAGCGTTACCCTTAAGTACCTTGGATTTTTGTTGTGTTTGACTCGTTGACGGCAAAACTGAACTTTGAGTTCGTAGTTGGCTTGCTGATTCGTTAGGTGGAAGCTGATTGATTCCGTCTTTGAAGGATTAGGCTTAAGGCCCCATACCATGAAGTATTTGGCTAGAGCATTGTCGTCGGCGTAGCCAAATTTTCTACAGGTTGTGACTCTTAAAATCGTTTATGTACACGGTGAACGATCTTTCTCTGAGCATGTCGTTTATGAGGTCTATAAACGAGGCGCATGGGATGATCTTGATAAGCTTGTAGAGTAAACCTCTTCTTCAAACGGTGTCGTAGGCAGATTTCAGATCGATTAGCACATTTGCTGTTTTCATCTTTGCCTCATAGCCGTTTTCGATGTATGTCGTTAAAGCCATCACTTGGTCAGTGCAGCTGCGATTGGGACGGAAACCTGCTTGTTTGATTGAGATCTTTTTATCGATGTGTGGCATAACGCGGTTGTATAAAATCCTTTCGATCAGTTTGTAGCAGGTGCTGAGCATGGCGACTGGTCTGAAATTTAATCCGAAAACAAACTTGGAGAATATCAGCGAATAATTTCGACGAGTTTCAACAAGAAACGACAAAATTCATCCTAATATTCTTGGATTTCTTTTGTTTAATATTATCGCTTGTTGGAACTCTTTGAAATTATTTGTCAACATGACGGCGATATTAAATGCCTTTCATATGCAAAATTTATTTTTTCAAAATTTTCGTGTCACGTGACCATAATTTGTGCACGCCATTGGTGGTTTCAGAGTGACTCTCTCATGTGTTTTAGTTGTACCACCAGATGAAGACTAACTAACTGTGACAAACAAAGAGGCGTCGGCTTATGTCAAAGTATACAAAATTTCGTAACGAAATTCATAAAATGTGAAGCAACGAAAAATTGTGTGCTTGTCAATTTATGCGCTTCATCATAAAATTTTCATACTTTGACGCACGCCGACGTCACAATAAACGCGTCGATAGACCGACAATCATCCTTGGTAATATCTTGCTTTTAGCTGTAGACAATTTCACTTGAGAGAGAATTCGGTGAAGTGAGATTAGATTTTTGTATGAATTCGACAATATTTCGACACGTTACCTCACTTTACCACCATCGACGAATTTTCTCTGGAATGAAATGGTCTATTGTTATATGTGATACAAGAGCCGCAAAGAGTCCTTGTAAGTGGAAATAGTGTAAAAGAGACTGACTTTAAAAATGCTGTTTTTTTCATAACTTTAGTTGGTACGATCAACAATGCCATCCAACGTACCATGTTCACATATTCTGATTTCATGTAATTCGAAAAAAATATCACAGATTAATAAACCCAAATGAAATTGACATTATTGTGCATAAAAGACGTAATTTAAAACCTAACCGACTATACGAAAGATAACTTTTTTGGTTTGTTTGAACAAAACCGTTTCCACGTTAAAAAAAAAAAATTACTTTTGTTACTCTCGGTGTGTGTCATATCAGATAAAAACTGTTTTTTGTAAAAAATTGTTTTCGTTGCGATGTGAATAATAAACAACATGAGGAAATGTGTCCGATTGTACGTCAGAAAGACTTATTTTTTCGGTAGCTTATTTTACTTGAAAGTGGAATTTGATTAATTGGTTAAGACTTTGAACTTGGTATACGTAATCGGAATTGGTTTGCTCGAGTACGTAATTCTTTTTCATTAGAAAAATAAATATCAATTCTTTAAGATAATTTGAAAGGTTCCATACCTTCGAACAATAGTTTTTGAGCTCTAACCTACGTGACACTAGGCTGTTGTAATCTCTCTCACTTTGTAAACATAAAAGAGGTTCTAGTTGCGCCAAAATTTAAGTTCTGTAAATCCTCCGAGGAATTTTTTGTATTGACAGAAAAGCTATAGTGAAGTTGATGTTCTGAACGAGATTGACAGAAGTTTCAGAGGATGTAAAGATCGGGAAGTTGTATAACAGGACTAGAACATAAATGCGATGTCGTTTATGTCAAAAGAACCACAATTTCATGATATTTCATAAGGGGCTGTTCATGAATAACGTCCATTAAAAGGGGTGAGGGGGCTCGGTCAAGTTGGACGAAAAGCGATGGGCGGGAGGGGTCTATCTAGAAGAAAAAAAACTGGACGACGTCGAAAATTTCAAAAATTGGGACAGAGCAAACACGCAAAAAAATATAGATTTGGTGGATGGTCGTCCTAAAAGCATGATCGAACGACTGAGAGAAAATGCTTTCTATCCATTCATTTCAATGCAGGACCACTTATTGCTCTAAAGCATCAACGGTATTTCAGAAATGTTCACGGGATCAATGAGGAAGAACTGTTGAGGGATGCGGAAACCTTACACAACAAAAACCCTTTTAAAAGGGAAATGTGACGCAAGTCCTTCTTTCTCCTTCCAAAACAACTGATATCAATTTGGGGTGACGCTTAAAGCTTTGAAACGCAAAAATTCTTTTGGAATGTTTTCATTTTTGATTAAAAAAATGCGTCACAAATGCCGGACCCCCCAATGTTATAGTTTTTCTGTTCTTTCAGCTTTCACAACGCAAAAATTTGTCATTATGTATGGCGTATTTTTGAACAGGAAATCAAATTTTTGCGTATGACAGCTGAAAGCGTAGAAACATTATTACATTGGTGGGTCCGGCATGTGTGACGCATTTTTTTAATCAAAAATGAAAACATTCCAAAAGAATTTTTGCGTTTCAAAGCTTTAAGCGTCACCCCAAATTGATATCAGTTGTTTTGGAAGGAGGAAGAAGGACTTGCGTCACATTTCCCTTTTAAAAGGGTTTTTGTTGTGATATCAGTACTTTTGGAAGTTTCGGCTACTACTTTCATGGGCAAAAATGATCCCCTCAACTTCCTCTACAACATATCAAAAGTTTTTTTTGAGCCGCCGCCGCCGCCAAACCGAGCCGCGGCGGCTACTACTTCCATGGGCGAAAATGATCACCTCAACTTCCTCTACAACATATCAAAAGTTTTTTTTTTGAGCCGACGCCGCCGCCAAACCGCGCCGCGGCGGCTACTACTTTCATGGGCGAAAATGATCACCTCAACTTCCTCTACAACATATCAAAAGTTTTTTTTTTGAGCCCCCTGGTCCATTTTCCGCCATTTTGACGGTCACCCCTATACACTACACACCCAACCCAACATCTTTCCCTTTGACACCAAACCTGTATCTCGAACACCCAACCATGTCTTATACAAAATATGCTTCCGTACACACACACACAAACACATACATATTGGCTTTATATGGCGCCTTCTAAGAGCCCTGGCGCCCAAACGAGGCCGGTACCCCCCTCCCCCTTTTTTAAATCTCATATGGCGTAGAATGCCCAGCCGAAAGTCCCTGCAAAATTTCAAGAAAAGATATCGAGCCGTTTTCGAGAAAACTCCAAAAAAGTGGGTTTTCATACAAATGGCTCTGGAACTAAGTAACTAACTAGGTGACTAACTAAGTAACTAACTAAGTAACTAACTAACTAACTAACGTAGGATTATTCCATTAACTTTAGTTTCTATGAAAGTGCACATTTTGTATGGAAAATGACGATTTTCTAAAGGTCATATCTCCGGAAGCTCTGGACCGATTTTGATGATCAAAAAGTCGATTTCAATCAGAATTTTACGTAGAATCCGAAGAACTGGGCCTCAAGGGGGTACGACGCAAGGCAAAAAAGTCAAAATCTAGCTGTATATGGGCAATTCCACGGACCATTTCGTTCCAACGCATGAAATTCTCAGTAGTTACAAAATGATAGTCATAGGAAAATAACTAACCTCTAGTTGAAGGATCAATCCTTCTGATGCACCATTTTCTATGGATATCTTTTCGTAACTACTGAGCATTTCGAGCGTTGGAACGGAGTTTTCGTGGAATGGCCCATATATGGTTCCGAAGTCTACGAAAAAAAATTTTCTGAATTTTTTGGTCGTATGGGGACTTGCGTCACGGGCGCATTGCTACCGCGCGCCCATGATCGTGGGATGGGGTTTTCAATATGGCGAATGTTAATGATATTGGCTCTTATCTTGAAGGGAATTTGAAAGAGTTATTAAACAGACATGCTCCTCTGAAACCATTTCGTGATCGTCATAATGCCACAACTCCATGGTTTACGCGGGAGATTGATCTCTCATTAATGCAAAGGGATAATGCCAGCAGGTACTGGAGATTAGTTCGCACAGACGAAGCACATAGCGAGTATCGTAGGTTAAGTAATATGGCCAATTCCCTGATCGAAAAGGCGAAAAAGGATGACTTTATGACTTTTAGTTTCGGAACTGCAACGGTTCTAAATCGACATGGATTAAATTGAAAAGTATGGGTAGGAATAAATCTGTCATTAGTCCGCCGTTTACGTCCGATGATTTTAATAGTCATTTGTGTGGGAGAACTGTTGGTGTTTCTTCTTCTACTTTGAATGCTTCGTCATTAGATAATCGGTTTCCAAACTTGTCTACACCCGCAATTTCCTTTTCGTTTCACAATGTTAATTACGAAGAAACTTAAAAGTCGATCTTGCAAGTGACTTCCAGAGCCACCGGATTTGATGATTTACCGATTGCTTTTATCAAAAAAAACCGTGACTCTGCCTTATATTTGTCACTTTTTCAATTATGTTTTGATGTCATCTGTTTATCCTATTCAAGAAGTCAAAAATGTTTCCCGTACACAAGAAGTCTTCTAAGTATGAGTTAAAAGATTTCAGGGGTGTCCATGTATTTCCAGCTCTGTCTAAGGCTTTGGAGAAACTTATGAAGTGGCAAATAGCGGATTTTCTCGATGAAGTCGGGGTATAGGAAGAACTATAGTACTACTACGGCGTTGTTGAAGGTTACCCACGATATTGGGGAAAATTTACACTCAAGAGTGGTGGGTAAAAATATGGTTTCCCTTCTGCTTCTATCAGACTTTTCTAACGCCTTCGATCTGGTTGTTCATAAGTTGCTTCTGTCGAAACTGAAGTTTAATTTTAATTTTGGAGAGTATGCAATTCAGCTAATAGAACCGTATTTTTCTGGTCGAAGTTCTTATTTCGGACAACTGTATCAGGTGCTCCTCAAGGTTCAGTCCTGGGTCCGCTTTTGTTTTCGTTATTTGTGAACGATCTACCTGCAGTCCTATAACATTGTGAATGCCATCTCTTCGCAGACGATGTCAAATTGTATTTGCATCATGATTAAACCAATTTGGAAGTGGTGTTGCTCTTATGAATTCTGACTTGAAGCGGGTCATGCATTGGGTCGATAAACACAAGTTATTGATTAACACTGAGAAATCGAAAGTCATTGTAGTGTCCAACTATGGGATCAGTGTTAATGATCCTGATTTGTTGGATAATCCCGTTCTTGTTGACGATGAGGTAGTGGAGTACGTGTCTAAGGAAAGATTCTTGGGGTGTGGATAAACAACTTGATGACATGATCACGTTACTCAACTGAAACGGGTTGTATATGGTTGTTTACGGAGCCTTTGGAGCTGTGATGTTACATTTGCGTATAAAGTAAAGAGGAGGGAAAATGTTGCGACACAGGAAAAGTCTATTCTGGGTTGTACGTTTCGAAATTTTAGGTAATTTAGGTGTTGCGTGTTTATGAAGAGCATTCTTGTCGAGAAAAGGCCGGCTTACCTGTTTGATTTATTACGATTTTCTCGATCAAGTCGAAATCCATCTTTAATTCCTCCTCGTTCTGTGAATAATATTTTAGCAAATTCATTTTTCGTTAATGCCACCACGGTGTGGAATTCCCTACTAATGGATGTTAGAAGAAATATGTCATCCCCTTTATTCTCTAAGAGCTGTTTGATTCATTTTTCAGGGTTGTAAAGAGTTAGTGAGTTTAATTTTGGTTAATTTTCTTATATCTTTCTTTCTCTCTCTCTTTTCAATTTGTTAGTTTTTAGACCCGTACGAAGTACGTAGGTCTGATACGTTTACTACCACGTTTGTTACATTGCGAATTCGAACCCGGGAGTAAGGGGGAAAGTTTTTTTGTTGCCTCCAGATGACAAATCAGCGAAAAAAACAATGTCCGTCTGTCGGTCTGTCTGTCTGTCGCGTCTGTCGGTCTGTCTGTCTGTCGGTCTGTCGGTCCGTCAACACGATAACTTGAGTTAATCTTGACCGATTTTCAAATTTTTTTTTTTCCTGAAACGTAGTCGAAAAATATTTTATGGGATTGAATCTGGACACTGTCGCCCCAAGGGCCGCCGAGCTAGGGCCGTTTAAGTGGTTTTTGTCTTTTGCACATAACTCGAGTAAATCTTTTCTTATTTTCATAAATTTCTTTCTGTTTGAAACGTCTGCGCATGGCCGACAATTTATGGAAGAAACTTTTTTTAATTTGAGTCCTTGGACTTAGCTAGGGCACTAAAAACGAGTCTCTGCTAGGGTTCTATGTGTTTTTGTACATAACTCGAGTAAATCTTTACCGATTTTCAAATTTTTTTTATTGTTTTAAAGATCTGGGCATGACCGACAATTTGTGGAAGAAACATTTATCGATTTGAGTCTTTGGCCTTAGCTAGGGCACTAAAAAAGAGTCTTTGTTAGGGCCCTACGTGTTTTTTGTACATAACTCGAGTAAATCTCTTCCGATTTTCAAAAACTTTTTTTTTGTTTGAAAGATCTCGGCACGGCCGACAGTTTATAGAAGAATTTTTGCCTGTGCTTAGGGCTCAAGTGGGCCTCATGTCGGTCCTAAGGTCGGCCCTAACATAAAAAAATGTTTTTTGCTATGTTGCAGAGCAAATTGAGGGAAACATTTTTGTCTATGGAAGTATGTATCCGTGGCCTCTATTTAAGGCCCTAGGTCAGTACTAAGGTCGGCCCTAGCCCAAAAAATAGTTCTTTTTTGCTATGTTGTAGACAAAATTGAGGAGAACATTTTTCTCTATTTGGAGGTCAATTTTGTGCGTTCGGAGAATTTTTTTACACCGTTACTTCGGACGGGTTTTTCAAAATTGCCCTACGGGCAATTTCCAATACAGTCTAATGTGAACGCAACATTTACATAAATACGTTCCAGTCTTTTCGTAACATCAACTCTGTTTGCCGCATCTATTCTGATACGTACGGGTCCCTTCTATGTTTTAGTTTAGTTTTAGTCTTAGCTTAGCTTAGTCTTAAGTCATCTTTTTGTTGCTATGATTCGAAATTGTTATCGTTCAACACAGGTTGTGATAAGGTGTTGAACCTTCTGTGACTATTATAATAAGGCTAATTCCATCGGTACCGTCATCTGGTTAACGAATTTCATCTCTTTCATTCTTTCAATGTGATTTATATTAACAAAAGACAAAACACATTCGTTCCCCAGGTGACATGGTAGCGACAATGTATGGGTTACCGATGGAATCAGCCATAAATACATACATACATAAAAACCCTTGGACTTAAATAAAATTAAATTTTTTTTTTCCTTTTTCTCATTGGTAAATGGGGGATAAACAGACTTGGACGTAATTAAAAATATGAAAATCGACGGAGGGGTGGGGGAGGGGCTAAAAATTTCAGAAAAACGTTTACGTTATTTATGAACAGCCGTTTGAGGAACGGTGTGCCTGTCAGCTCATGCACTTCATCATGAAATTTCGAATGCCGAAGTCGAACTAGACACGTGAACGCAGACGTATTTTTGGTTTTAGTCTCTATTTCAGTGTTGAGGAGTCATATAAAAATGTATTTGACTCGCACGATTTTTTGAGCTACAATGTCAAATGTTCTATGAAAAATCGTACATTTGTAGCCCCTGAAATGTTAGCGAATATTCGTAATCGCAGAATGTGTAACGACATCTTCAGTGCAACGTCGAACTACATCAAAGTATATGAAATTTCATGATGAAGTGTTTGACAGACACATCATTTTCCGTCGCTTATGAATTTCGTCATAAAAATTGTATACTTTGACATAAGCCGATGCCGCCGCACCAAAAGCGTAAATGCTAATTGTTTTGTAGACACATCAACTTATTAACGATATCATAAAATCATCTACCACCATAAGAAATATTAATTCGTTTAAAATTTGGTACAGATACGGTTTTTCCATAGATTCATAAATAATTAATGAACTAATGTATAATTGAGCGAAATATCTACTTTTTAGTTGAGTAAACCATTTTCTCCTAGTTCAATAAACGTAAATCTCTCAACGCTATACGTGAAAATTATCCTTCCGCATGTAATGATTATATGCATCAATAAAACTTAATTGATTTTTTAACGGATTACAAATCATCAATAAAAATATTATTTTTCAATAAAAATATGGAAAAAAAAGCTAAATCTTGCAGTACAGGCTTATTAGCCGAGCATAGACAGAACTCGATTGATCATTCATTATACAACGATATTAATATCGAAGCAAATTGGGCAATTTTAAATTATTTTTTTTTCTGGGGATAACAAATTGATAGACCATCATATTGTCCATCATTATGTATCAAAATAATTGAATTTATAACTTTTTTTAAATTATTAAAATAATATGTAAATTGGTGTAGAGAGAGAAATAAAAAAAAAAAAAATTTTTTCTGATGCGTAATTGTGGGAATATCGAAATCGGTAGATTAATGCTCTTTTTTGGTGTGTTGATATTGTTGTGTGAAAAATTAAAAATTCAATTGATAATGAGTGTGATAGACTATTTTTCGGTAGGAACATTCTATTGAGATAGGTTCTTGATCTGGTCGTAATGACTTTAATCGCCTTGATTCGGATTGTAATTTCTTTTGATTAAAACGTAATAAGAATGGTGTTGTACTCTACACAACGATTGAATGTATCGGATTGAATTGATTTCAAATACACAGTTACTCAATTATAGCAGGAAAAATATTACACACATGCAATTAGTCTAAAAGTTCAATCTGATAATTTATGGGTCTATTGAGAAAGTGCCTTACAGAAAATCGCGCATACAAGAGGCTGAATCACGATCAGATAATAATAAATATCACCATAAGGTATAAATATAGACGTTGGTTTTTATAAGCTGTTAGGAAAATATTAAGTGGTACGACCAACTATTTTCAGCTGTTTGAAATAGACGCACTTTATAAATTGTGTGAAGAACACGTAAGGTAATAGTAGATTACGTATGTGCTTCCAAATTATTGTTTTGACTCGTAGGAAGGTTGCTGCATGAGCCGAAGGCGAATGCTGTAATCGTACGAGTCAAAACAACGAGTTGCAAGCACTTACTTACAATATTTTACATGTTGATGCTCGGTAAATGCGTTTTCCGAGTCGCTTGCGACGAGGTAATGACGCATTTACCGAGCAGAAACATGTAATAGTTTATTACATACTTGGTCAAGTAAGTGAGTCATTATAGCACGAGGTTGAATGTGTGCGTGAGTATAATATCAGTTACGAGCGCTCACATTCAAACAAGTGCAGTTGACTCACTTTTTTGGCAAATTATGTAGTAGATTCACATCAGCGTTCGGTTAGTTGAAGACACTAACAATAAATTTTTCATTCAGAAAGCATCAGAATCAAAAATAAAATATTTCATTTGGTGAATATAAAAATAGTTCGTATACATTGGGTTATTATTTACCTTCCAATAAAAAAATGGTAAATGTCCAATAGAAGTAATAAATGCCCAATAAAAAATAATTTTTGTCCAATAAAAATATTAAATGACCAATAAAGAATACATTTTACAAATCCTTTTACAAATTAAATTTTTTTTTATTTGACATTTAATGTTTTTATTGTACAAAAATAACTCTTTTATTGGACAAAATCACTTTTTCTATTGGAAGGTTTATTAGGATCCCAAATAAATCAAAATAAACAATGACAGTACAACAGACATTGGATTTAAAACACACGTGACTGCCAGTTTCATACGATTGATTTTGCATCATTGCATGACAGTCATGTTGATTGTGTTTTGAATCCAATGTCATCCGACTGTTGTGGTGACGCATGGACCTGTAGAAATATTGTTCATTTCTATTTTTGACCCAATGTAATGATTTTCAACATTAGTCAAAGAAAACGTTTTCTTTTCGATTACAAAAATTAAATATAACGGCCATTCTCTTTCATTCAGAATACACATTGAACTCGAACATTCAATTTCTTATTTTTTGATAAGTACTTTGCGGTCACAAGTTGTAGTGATTCTAAAGTACTTTCCAGTACGATTGGGAAGTACTTTACTAAACTGTGACAGTAGAGTACTTTACAGTCACAGGTTGCGTGATTGTAAAGTACTTTACTGCACTGTCACAATAATGTGCTTTACAATTGCAGGTAACCTGTGACTGTGAAGTACTTACGCACTTTGCCTTGGTCACATTTTTCAATATCTATAGTCTCGTACGAACTGCAACATAAAGTGGAGCTTACTAGAGTAGAAAACACAATTCTCCGGGCGCTAATAAAAAGACATCTGCATTTACGAGCACGTCGCAAAAATGAGAACTGTCAAATTTGCGATGTTTTTTTAGAAGAGAATCCTACGTAAACAGTAAATTATTAAACATTATAGCTGATGTACTGTGAGAGGATGACTCTTACAGAAATAATAAATGATTCGGAATTCAAAAAGTTTAAGTACAAATCTGTTCTGAAATAGCATCGCAAACGAACTTGGAATGCGGCGATTTTTCAGAGCAACTTTCGACCTTCACACTCAAACTTTTAGAATTCTGATTCATCTATTATTCGTGTAACAATCATCCCCTCACAGTATATGGCTTTAATTTTGAATAATTTGATATTTACTCACTAATCTCTTATAAAAAAAAACATCGCAAATTTGACAGCTCCTATCCTTGCAATGTGCTCTTAAGTTGTTTACTTTTCCGCTAGACCTGGGAAAGCACGTTAGTATAGGAGTGAATGAAACGATTCCCCAACCATTCCATAACATGCTATAAAAGCACACCAAACAATTGCATATTAACGTGCGTACCTGACCGAAGCCTTAACCGTACGACCCCCATGGGTGCGGAATTGAGGTACGCCCAATTAACGCGAGTCCCCGAAGTGACTCTCCCTATAACGGCAGGCCGGTGCAAACCTCCGCGACCTAGGTAAGGCCCGGAATACTATCATCTTCCTACTGAATTCTCGCCAACCTGGTTGCCCACGAAGGACTAGGGGTTCAGTCACCCATATCAAAGCGCAAGCTGTTCTGACGCAGGTCACTATGTACCACAACCCTCGCGTTGCAGCACCACTAGGCACCTCAACCAAACGCTGGGGCCGGATGCGGCCATCTCGTGTGGCATACTACACCCGGGCGCCCCCAGCCCCGCGGTACCGAACCGCGGTACCGAAACCTCGGTAGGGGCTTTCGCGGTAAGGCTCTTAACCAGACCACTTCGGTAGGGATTTGCACCAACCCCAGGCACCGCTGAGCCAGCTCAGGAAACCATGGGCTATAAAAGCACACTGTGATTTGTTCTTATTTTCTCAGAAAGTGTCGTAAGATGTCATAAAATACACAAGATTTTATAAAATCTCACGACGAAAAACCGCCAACTGCGGTGTGCCGATTAAAAAGAACGACGGCTCAAGCCGATTTTTTCCGACTCACATATGATTTGTGTACACTTTTTCGGGCATCGAATACCGAACACTGCACAAATTTTGAAGTTTGGATGAGCCTAGCAACGTACCTTGTCATTGTCTAATTACAATAAAATCCAAAACATCTCGGGAATCGAACCCGAATTTTCTGCTTGGAAGACGAATCTGTTTACTTGAAGTAATTTTTGAACAGCGGCACAGCTAGCCTTTAATGGCTCTACTGCTGCTGTCATGTCTGTATAAGGTATCATGTAAGAATGTCGTGAAATTTCATATCCTTGACATCAGTCAAAATGTTTTTTGAGGTGCTCAAGATGGCGCAAGGGTTGGAGTTGAAATTCCTGTACCAACGAAGCAACACTCATCCTTACAAGATTGGTCAAATTGTTAAATTCAACAGGTCGAAGATTAGAAAAATGTATCAACGAAATTGTGATAACCACTGAGAATATTATATTCATGGCACGGGTATAAAGAAGACTTCCATGTCTAATATTTATATGAGAATATGATAAAAAGCGTAATTGAGGCTAAACATACATGTAAGCTCTTCTTAGAAATTGTGTATGACAAATTGATAGCTTGTTGGACCCTAAGGGATACAAAAACTTGTCACGACATAATGACAATGCTGTAGTTCTGTGGCACATGTCAGGAAATTTTATTTTACAAGATTTTTTTTTGCGCGAAGACATTCTCAATTTTGTTTTTATTGTGACTTATATGTATTGCTTTTTACTGTATTGCTTTGAGAGTTGAAACAAAAAAAAAAACAATAAAAGCAAAAAGCGTGATCACATAACATGCAAGAAACGATGGTATTTTATAATGATGAGTTGATGAAATTACACAATTCTTAATCGAATTTAAATGAATGTGATTTCACTATTGATTGGTTACGTGTTCAATTTATTGTTGAACACATGGATGTGGATTTTCAATTAGAAATGTTGATAGAAACAAATGCATTGTTCCTTAGAAGCACTAAAGAATTGAGATAGTTATTTCTGAAAATAATGTTTATGTGAATTGATCTGTTTCATTCCGACCTGATTTTCTATTGTTGTTGTGAAATGAGAAGTAAGGGACTGAGCTATAGACCAGTGGCAATATTTATGTTATTATTTCAAGAAAATTATTTTTCTGCGATGTTCTTGTATTCTTGTAAAAGAAGTTCACAAAAGACTGCAAAACATTTGGATACACGGCATTGAAAGTTGCTGCACTTTCATACCCATAAATCCACTACTAATTAGAAGTATCACGACTTTACAGTACAATTCAACAATTCAGAAATTCAAGGAAATCATAACAGGTGAAGCTGTGCTGAAACTGTATTGAGCCTAGTCTACAGTGCCGCCACTAAGTTTCTGGCGCCTATTGATATTATCCGAAGCTAAGAGGGAGTTTTTACTCGACCATCGAATTTGAATTGAGTTACTCAATTTTTCGATCTTCATTGAAAAATTGAATAAAACCAAAAACTCGAAGAGCTTTAAAGGTATACTCAGGGCTTTAGAGACCTGGATTGAACAATCTTTCGTATAAGATCAGTTCTAGCTTATAAATCTGCTTTTGCATCTATTGTTTAAAGAAAGAAATTAACAGACTTGACCGTTTTGTGGTGATTACTTTGGCAGATTGAAAAATTTTATTTCCCTGTTTTTCATGGACAACTAGTAAACTACTTGTTAGGCTTCTTTTATGAATATGTATGGGCGTATGATTCCTACTCGTTAGTTCCATGCCATTTGCTCATGTTTCTTCCCATAGCAAGCGAAGTGAGTGCAATTTTTAGACCCGTACGGAGAACGTAGTGCTTCGAAAAGAGTCTATTGCGTTTACCAAGACTTTCCTATCCAGTTGAATTTCGACCAGGGAGTAGAGGGGGAGCATCGATCATGGTCCTTAGATGACGAGTCAGCAATAAAAACATATGAATGGACCCGTACGTATCAGAATAGAAGTGGCAAACAGAGTTGATGTTATGAAAAGACTCCTTAACTCTTAAGTGTATGAAATTACGTCCACATTAAGTTGTATTGGAAATTGCCGATAGGACAATATTGAAAAACCCGTCCGAAGAAACGGTGTAAAAAAACCCTCCCGAAAGCAAAAAATTGATCTCCAACTAGACAAAAATGTTCGCCTCAATTTTCTCTACAACATAGACAACAATTTTTTTGTTAAGGGCCGACTTTAGGACCGATCTAGGACCATAAGGAAATTCCTCTGACACATACTTCCATAGACAAAAATTTTTCCCTCAATCTGCTCTGCAATATGACAAACAAATGTTTTTTTGGTTAGGGCCGACATTAGGACCGACCAGTGGCCCACTTGAGCCTCAAGCACAGGCACAAATTTGTTTAAAAATATAATTCGGTACACGGTTACCTCTCAAATAGAAAAAGAATCAACAAAATCGGTTGGTATTTGCCCGATTTATGTAAACAAAAACACGTTGGGCCTAGTTTCAGGGTCCTGGCTGAGTCCAAGTAGAGCCGTGCGCCGGTCAAAAAAAATCGGCGGCGGCGAAAGCGATTTTTCACTTTTGTCGGCGGCGGCGAAAATCGGCGCAAGGGGGTCTCGGCGGCGGCGCAAATCGGCGTACGTCAAAAAAAAGTTCGGCGGCGGCGGCGCACTTTTTTAACACTTTTTTCAGTGGCGTTTGCGCCGGCGCAAAAATTTCAACTTCGAAAAATAGTATGGGTGATTTGTCACTTATTTCTGAAGACTAAGAAGCTACTGGATTTATAGCTGTTTTTAATGAAAAAGCTCTTAGAGTTGTCCACAGACTACCCACAAAATATCCTTCTGAATGTCACCACACTGTGGGATCTCGTAGACCTGACCATGCCTATCCTACAAGAGGGTCAAGGGTGTTGCATGTGCCATTCTCACAAACTGCTTCACGTAAGCGTTGCTGGGGCAAACTTATTCAACACGCTTCCTTCGGGTGTGCGTTCATCACTGACACAAGCCCAATTTTTTCGTTCGTTGAGATTGTTCCTGTTGCAAAACTAGTGAAGCGGATGAAGTGGTTGGATGTATCCCGTTTACTGTATGCTTGCATTGTACGTATATGAAGGGTGGACTCCATCTAGTGACCTGATTGAAGGGTGAAGGTCGGCGCGAACGAAGGATATCTCCACAACTGTGTTTGAGTACCTTTTAATATATCAAATTAAACCTCTTTTCCAGCTTCACCCATTGACCGATTTATTGGCTAGTTTGGTTTATTTTTGTTATTGGACCCGTACGAAGTACAAGAGGTCCCTTAAGTTTGCTACAAAACATTTTATTGTAACATGGGGAAAATCGATTCGGGAGTAGGGGGGATGTGTTTAATATCGTCTAGAGATGACGAACCAGCAATAAAAAAAATGTCCGTCCGGTCGTCCGTCCGTCCGTCTCCAAATAAAGGAACACTATACAACTGACTATTTTCGCCCAATATTTATCTTTTACTTCAATATAAACTGTATAATTATCAATTAAACAAATTTGGATAAATTTTTACCGCGCCGGCGGCGGCGGCGGCGCGACAAATTTTTAGCTTTCGGCGGCGGCGCAAATCGGCGCAAGTTTTAAAAATTTTCGGCGGCGGCGGCGGCGGCGCACTTTTTTAACACTTTTTTTAGCGGCGTTTGCGCCGGCGCGCGCCGGCGCACAGGTCTAAGTCCAAGGGCATCTCATCAAAAAACTTTCTTCTATAAAATGTGAGACATTCCTAGACCTTTCGATTATAAATTGTTTGATGAAAATCGGAAGAGATTTATACTCGAGTTATGTACAAAAAAAAATGTAGGGCCCTAGCAGAGACTCATTTTTAGTGCCCTAGCTAAGTCCAAGGGCTCAAAATCAAAAAAGTTTCTTCGAAAAATTGTCGGCCATGCCCAGATCTTTCAAACAAAAAAAAAAAGTTTATGACAATCGGAAAAGTTTTACTCGAGGTATGTACAAAAAACACATATGGCCCTAGCATAGAATCGTTTTTAGTGCCCTAGCTAAGTCCAAGGACTCAAATAAAAAAAGTTTCATCCATAAATTGTCGGCCATGCCTAGGTCTTTCAAACAAAAAAACAAAATTATGAAAATCGGAAAAGATTTACTCGAGTTATGCACAAAAGACCAAAAACCACTTAAACGGCCCTAGCTCGGCGGCCCTTGGGCCGACAGTACCCAGATTCAATCCCATAAAAGATTTTTCGATTACCTTTAGCTGTAAGAAATTTAAAAAGTGTTCATAATAATAAGGAACACCCTAAAATCTAGTCCAATTTTATTCGTTAAGAGTGAATTTGCCAGAACTTCGTACGGTCATGATCCAACATGTCGCGGAATTTCGATCTCTATGGCTTATTCGATTCTTCATTCCAATAGCAGACTTTTGCAGAAGAACAGTTTTTTTTCAAAAAATTATTTTGTAGTTTTGAACTCTCCGAAAAATGGTCTGCACAGAGGTCAAAAAAATAGTTTTTGATGAATATCTTGGACATGAACCAAATCGATTCCAGGCAAATTATGTACGATTAAGTAGTCCAATGATACAAAGCTTTTGGCTGTGGCCACACTCCTGACAAGTGCAAGTAGCTGACTACAGAAGTCAAAAACGTCGAAAAAATGGTCATTTTCAAAGAGTCGTGGAAGGGACGGTATAAAATTTTTTCCCAAACCCAAAGCGGGAGGAGGCTGTAGTCATTGCCCTTAGCTTTCAATTGAATGTCTAAGTAGAACTTTGTGACGCGTAGAAAATCCGTAACTTCTTGTATCTTTAACTTTACGTCCTGGCATGACCATGTGGAGTATGTTTGCCAAAGGGTTTTTGCTGGGCTGAGGAGTCTGTGGCCCTTTGCAAGGTCGACACCACGGAAGACACGACGTCTACTGGCATTGTCGTTGCTTATGCCCTACTTCAATTATTGTTCAGAAGTCTATTCGTACGGCTTGGATGTGGCAGCGATGAAGATGCTTGGCAGGGCTCTTTACTCCATTGTCAGGTATGTTTATGGACTGAGGAAGTTTGACAGAGTTTCGTCTTATGTCACTCGATTTTTGGGTTCAGGGCTGGAAGAACATTTTAGACATAGAGCAATGAGCTTTCTCTACAAGCTTATGGTGACAGGCACGCCCTTTATTGGTGAAAGGGAATTCGGCTAGGACCTGCCATTTGATCGTGCCTAAAGTAAATAACATTAGCAGTAGTCAATCGTTATTTGTTCGCGGGGTCATTGATTGAAACGCTCTGCCGGCTGCGGTGAGAAATTCTGGCTCGTATAATATCTTTCGGCATAGACTTTCGAATTACTGAGCATTGATTTCTAGAACGTGGTTATGGCTGACTTGCATGTCAAAACAGTAGTGAGGAGAAAATGGTATTACGGGAGAAACGGTTGTACGCAAAACAGTAGTACGGTTGAAACGGTTGTACGGGGAAAACAGCAGTGCGGGGGAAACGGTTGTACGCGAAGCATTAGTACGGCGGAAACGGTTGTACGGGGAAAACAGTAGTGCGGGGGAAACGGTTGTGCGGGGGAAATGGTAGAACGGTGAAATGGTAGTACGGGGAAAACAGTAGTGAGGAGGAAATTGTAGGACGAGAGAAACGGTTGTACAGGGAAATAGTAGCACGATGATAACGTTTGTACGGGCAAATGGTAGTACGGGAGAAATGTTAGTACGGGAAAATGGTAGAACGGTGAAATGGTAGTACGGGGACATTGTATGACGGGAGAAACGGTTGTACAAAGAAAAAGTAGCACGGTGGTAACGTTTGTACGGGGAAACGGTAGTACGGAGAAAATTGCACACCCTTGCATACACTTTAGTATTAATGTCGCAAATCTCCGACCTAGAGGACAAGAATGCTTAATGTCCGCGTAGCCCCTAGGGGTGGGGGTATTTACTAGTATGAGAATAAATTGAGAATATTCTAATTTTCTCAAAATCTTAACAATATTCGCTAAAATTCTCTAGCATTCTCACTTGAGAATAATATAATGCGAATAAATAAAATAAATTAGAATATGAGAACAAAACAGAGCCTGGTACTTATTCTTTTGGTCTAGTTCTCCGTCCGCCATTGCACATTTCTTTATGTCATTTACGGACACCCCGTAGTCCGTGGGTTTTATTGGAAAGGCTCCTTATTGTCAGTAGAAAATGTGGAAAGCATTTTACCTCATAGGAATTTTCTCCAAGAGAATGAAATCTTATCGGGATAATTTAGAATTTTAAGTAATTTCCTACCATTCTTAAGTGTCTTATTTTTCGAAGCATCGGCTTGTCCTAACAAAGACTTTCAAAGACTTTGTGACTGAATCCCTGACTCCCTTTCAAAACAGTGTTGCAATGCGAAAATTGTAAATAACAACTGCAGAAATCAATAGAATGTATTTAATTAAATTGTAAAATACTTTATATTTGCCAATGATGTGTTTAATGTTTATGTTTGAAATGAAAAACCATGTTAATTACATTCGAAGTACACAAAACCAAAAAACGTCAGTATCAGGAGAAATTTACTTTTCAGGGATGTGATTAAAAGTGAATTCATTCGTAACAAATGTATTCTTTGATGTTAATCAGATTCACATTGTATATTTACGGCAGCAAATACTGTTTGTTTCCGTGTTGTTTGGCTGTGTGTGTTTGAACAATCAATTTGTGCTATGGGTACGGTACATACATAACATGTACCATTCCATAAATGACGTTACTGAATGAACATTATAATGCTCAAATCCATCCCCATCAAAGCGTTTATTGTTTTTGTTTTTGCCTTTACAGTACACACATTACTCAGCGATTATCATGTTATTGCACAGAAGTATGGGGAACGATTTTTAGATACATCTCTCCGGTAATTAATTTCGAAATTATCGTACAATAATTTTCGATGCACTTAAGGTATTTGGAGTGGAATTTATATGTTTGGTATTTATGACATTGCTCGATAAGATTGAAATCGTAACTTTCTGTTAAGAACAACAAACAGAATTTATGTGCAATTGGATGAATAGTAAATTGAATTTACATTTATTCGAATGTAATCGGTAGCTTTATAGACTTCAATACAAACAATGGTCTGGTTTTCGCAACAGTTACGTACAATGGAAGTGAACACCGCTTACATCAACTTGTTAAAGTGTTTCAATCCATCGAAGTTTCATTGATTCAACTAAAATTTGTTAGTTTCATAAAATCCCGGTGTATACAAAGTCTTTGTCTCCGCAATATAAATACATAACATTCGTTTCTACAAAATTTTAAAATAAAGTTCTTCCACTAAATTAGGCAGAGTTCTGACCAAATTTTTGTTGCTTTTATAATGGTATTCTCACCTTCCTATAGTTTATAGAGAATGGGCCGTGGTCCTTTTTCAATCCGTACGCTTTTATTGCGGCGTTGGCTTATGTCAAAGTATACACAATTTCATGACGAAATTCATGACATATGAAGCAACGAAAATTGGTATCATGAAACTTGGTATACTTTGACGGAAGCCGACGCCGCACTAAATGCGTAGATTATTTTTTTCAACGAATGTTCGCTATGAAAAAAATTAGATTTTCTTAAGAACTTACCGAAAAGTCTTTTTAAATTTATTTATATCGATTATTTAGGAAATTTGTTTTCTAATCCCTAGTCAATCCATTATGACAGTTCATTCTTCGTATTTTTATAAATTTTAATTGGACCCGTACGAAGTACAAAGGTCCTATACGTTTACTACAAACAATTTTATTGTAACATGGGGTAGATCGAGGTGGGAGGGGGGGGATGCATCTATTATCGTCTAGAGATGACGAATCAGCAATAAAAAAAATGTCCGTCTGTCCGTCTCCACTTTTTTTTTCCAAACGGCCGAACCGACCAGCCTAAACTTTTTCAAAGGTACATGTCTCCCATGATTCAAGTTCGAAGATAAGCAAAATCGATCAAGTGGTTCCGGAGATATGGTCGAAGAAGTGACCAAAAACACGGTTTTTCGAGGGTCGGTGAAGCTTTTTCGCAAATATCTCAGCAAGTATAGCACGGAAATTCCTCATTTTGGTGTCAAATGAAAGCATTTGATGTCACAAAACTGGGAATCGGTACAGGGGTCTGGGCAGTGGGACCAATGGAATGGACGAAATTGAGATTCTTGGCCATATACGAAAACAGTTTTTCGTCTATATTTCCTTAACTATGCAATATGGAGATTTACTGTCAAAGGCAAAGTTGTAGAGAATTAAATTTAAGCGAACACGTGTTTCAGGGTTTTGGGGAGAGATATGGTCCAATCCTGGTATATTGATACGTCCATGATTGGGCAGGATGGCCCAGATCTCCAGAACTATGGGAGTTTGAAAGTTGGTTCCAAAGGCGAAGTTGTAGAGAATTAAATTTGAGCGAACACGTGTTTCAGGGTTTTGGGAAAATATGGCTCAATTCTGGCATATGGCCACTTCCATAATCGGGAAGGATGACCCGAATCTCCACAACTATGAGATATAGAAAGTTGCTTCCAAAGACAAAGTTGTAGAGAATAAAATTTTAGAGAACACGTGTTTCAGCGTTTTAGGGGAAAATTACTTAGTCCTTGGATATAAGCTTTTCTAGATTTGAATGGTCTGAGACGTACTTCGGTAGGGCCTTTGACATTACCTTGGGTAATTTCTATTGATCTTTGAAATTCTTACAGTTATAAAAGAACAGAAAACGTTGGATTGTTTGCTTATTTGTATATTTAGATAAGTTCGAGTCTCTTTGCCACATCTATTCTAATACGTACGGGTCTTTGGTTATGTTTTTTGTTAAGTTGGTAGTCCTAGTACATTTTTCAGCGTCGTCTGTCCACCAACAATAAATGAGGTAAAAGACTACGGTCTGAGGAAAACTTTCAATTTTGATTTTGATTCAGGTTTGAATACTTTGAGATCTGGACTGCAAAATACTCCAAACAGTAAGAAGCTCAAATGCTCTTTAGTTTAAAATAAAACTGCACTGGTGCCAAATTGAAAATATTGCTTTGCAAGTCATTATATGATAACGCTTGTTTACAATAGTAGTTTGTTCATCGAGTTATTTAATAGTATGATTTCAGTAGAGATGATGCCCTCTACCGTCAAAAATTCTACTAAAAATATCAGTTTCGGTACGAAACGGATCTTTTTCTTCGACATGGTTACAAAAAGAACCCAGGAGTATTCCGCTGTCATAAGTAAAAAAGCTTAGTGAAAATCAGCAAAGACTTTTTACGAAATTCGCCGAAAAAAATCAAATTAGCGACAAAACGAAACAAAAGATTCCCGGCGCTGTTTTGTCGCTTATTTGATTTGTTATCGGCGAAATTCGTTGAAAATCTTCGCTGATTATCCCTAAGTTTTTCTTCCTTATAACGCCAGCGTTTTATTTTACACTTGAGCCGGCTTTCTGCCGGTATGTTTGAGTTCATAAATCTAGACTTTTTTGACGTAAGTTCTAAAGTTTCCCTCCGTCATATTCTCATTATAAGAACTTGTGATATGATAGTGATAGGAACCATTTTCTTATCCTAGGGATGCGGCATGAAAATGCTACACAGAAAAGTACAATAATAGTCCATAAAGTTTGATGATGATGATGGTGAAAATGGACATAGCATTCCTCAAACCCTTCTCCCTGACTTCATTTATAGACAAACCCCTTTATTAGACGTCAACATGTGAGGACTCAAAAAAGTACTAAATCCCAACCTCAACTTTTTATACCTTCCTACACAGAGTCCAGAGCCGGAAAAAACGGCTGTAGAGTGAAAAATGTTCGTCGGCGGCTGAAGTCGGCTAACCGAAAAAAAAACTTGAGCAGCGGCTCAGCCGCGCCGCCGGTAAAAAAACCGGCTGGCGGCGGCTGAAGGCAATAATTTTAATGTTATCTACGTTCTACTTTCAAAATTTCTTTATTCGAAAGTTATTGAAAATTTTAATTTGAACCAGTACCGTTTTAGTTTTCACATTTATCGCATTCGCATGTCTTGCTACAAATAAATCATAAGTAGAAAACGTTAATAGCACGAAGTTCGATAAATTCACTATAATGTATTTTATTCTGTAAAATGTATTGGATAGGACTAGATCATTGGGGGACAATCCGTGCACTTAGGCCCTTGATTAGGGGATTGAGTAATGGGAAATTTGGAGTTGGACCTAGTGAATCTGAACCACCCTCAATGTAAGTGTTATATAACATTGAATGAGGCATTTCAACTTGAAAGCTAGTATACCTGAATTTGTTATTGTAAGTAGAGATAGATGTAGTTGTTAGACCCGTACGAAGTACGTAGGTCTGATGCGTTTACTACCACGTTTGTTACATTGCGAATTCGAACCCGGGAGTAAGGGGCAAACTTTTTTTGTTGCCTCCAGATGACAGTTTTTGACAGTGGTTTTTAGTCTTTTGCACATAACTCGAGTAAATCTTTTCTGATTTTCATAAATTTTTTTTGTTTGAAAGATCTGGGCATGGCCGACAATTTATGGAAGAAAATTTTTTTAATTTGAGTCCTTGGACTTAGCTAGGGTACTAAAAACGAGTCTCTGCTAGGGCTCTATGTGTTTTTTGTACATAACTCGAGTAAATCTTTACCGATTTTCAAAATTTTTTTTTGTTTAAAGATCTGGGCTTGACCGACAATTTGTGGAAGAAACATTTTTCGGTTTGAGTCTTTGGACTTAGCTAGGGCACTAAAAAAGAGTCTTTCTTAGGGCCCTACGTGTTTTTTGTACATAACTCGAGTAAATCTGCCCTAATTTGCATAAGAAACTTAGTGTGAAAGAGACAAACAATTTCGTATGGACTTTTACATGGATTTTTTTTCTCTCTTTCGCACTAAGCTTCTTATGCAAATTACGGCAGAAATCTCTTCCGATTTTCAAAAACGTTTTTTGTTTGAAAGATCTCGGCACAGCCGAAAACCTATAGAAGAATTTTTGCCTGTGGTTAGGGCTCAAGTGGGCCTAATGTCGGTCCTAAGGTCGGCCCTAACATAAAAAAATGTTTTTTGCTATGTTGCAGAGCAAATTGAGGGAAACATTTTTGTCTATGGAAGTATGTATCCTAGGCCTCTACCTAAGGCCCTAGGCCGGCTCTAGCCCAAAAAATAGTTTTTTGCTATGTTGTAGACAAAATTGAGGAGAACATTTTTCTCTATTTAGAGGTCAATTTTGTCCGTTCGGAGATTTTTTTTTACACCGTTACTTCGGACGGGTTTTTCAAAATTGCCCTACGGGCAATTTCCACTACAGTCTAATGTGAACGCAATATTTACTTAAATGCGTTTCAGTCTTTTCGTAACATCAACTCTGTTTGCCGCATCTATTCTGATACGTACGGGTCCCTTCTATGTTTTTTTACGAAATCGACTGGCTTATCACGTGATGAGAAAATCCATATAAGTACTTTGAACACGCCGGGGTTTGAATCTGGGACATCTGTTGTGTTATTACGACGCTTTACCGACTGAGTTACCTGGACTTGTGAAAGGTAATACCAATGCCAATTATCTCACATTGGAAATTAGACATATGAGACGTGCGTATAATAGTTCAAACAACTCTAACATACGACAATAATAGTTATTTACATAACGAGGGATGAAAAGTGGAAAAGTCAACGATTTGTGTGAATTTTACTGATCCGTGGCGAAGCCGAGGCCAGTAATCACACGAAAACGAGATTTTTCAATTTCATCCCGAGTTATGTAACGTGCTTTACATGCTGAGGCCGTTGAAAGCTTATGAACTTTCATGTAAAAATATTAATCATTCAATAGATGAAACCAAAGAAATTTTTTGTCACTTTCTTAGATTTTCGTATTTAAATGATTTGAATTTAAAAATTTTTGAAGGAAATATTTTTTGGCCTACTATGTTGTAAAACTTGATTTCAAAACTTTGTAGCGAATTAACGAACCACCGTGTGTGCTTTCATATCATTTTATATGGTTGTCCTCCTCGCACGCGTGCGCGTGTCGGACGTACAGCAGTATATAAACGCATGAGAGCACACGCGGTGGTTCATTTATTCGCTTAAAGGTATCGAAAACAAATTTTACAACGCAGTCATCATCATTCATCATCATCATCACACTTTATAGACCGTTTGTACCTTTCGGTGTGAGGTCTTTACTACTGATCATGGACCACCCTTCTCCATACTCCCCTATCCTGTGCCAAGGAGATGGTTTGTTCGCCTAGAGAAAGTCCCCTAACTTCTAATCGGATTTAATTGAGTCTATAAACCTTCTCCTTGGCCTACCCCTGGGACGCACACCCGGGACTTGAGCATCCAATATCCTCTTTGGTAGCCTGCTATTACCCATCCTCTGAACGTGCCCGTACCACCGCAGACGACTAATCCTTGCCGCCTCTTCCACTGATGTAACCCCTAAGTTTTCCCTGATGTCGTCGTTCCTAATATGATTGTCCCACTGTTCCCTCCGATTTACTTTTGCTATGCTCCTAAGAACCCTCATATCAGAAACCTCCAGGTCATGCACAAGGTATCCGCAGTCCACCCAACTTTCACTACCGTATAAAATCGTTGGTCTGAAGATTGACCTGTGAATAGCTAGCTTTGTGCCACTACTTAACTCCTTTTTGTTGAACACATACGACCTCAACTGACTGGCCACTGCATTTCCCATTCTTCTCCTTTCTTCAAATTCCCTAACTAACTTGCCATTCTCCGAAAAAATGGCTCCTAAATATTTAAACTCAGAGACCTGTTCCAACTGCTCCCCATTTAAACTGCAAACTACATCCTTCCGGGATTTGCCAATATGCATAACTTTAGTTTTACTGACACTTATTTTCATGCCGTATTCCTCACATGCAGCATTCAGGCAGTCTAAATTCTCCTGCAAATCCTTGGCATTATCTGCTAATAGAGTTAAGTCATCCGCATAGGCCAGGATTTTCATGATTACTTCCCCCACCGTCACATTCCCTTGCAAATTCGCTTGCCTGATAATCTTGTCCATAAAAATTATGAACAGAAGAGGGGAGAGACAACAACCCTGACGAACTCCCTCATTAACTTCGAAAGCCTCACTAATTTCACCATCTATCCTTACCGCAGCCTTGCTCCCAAAACCGCAGCCTTGCTCCCAGTAGGCCAAAACAACGCAGTAGGCCAAAAAAATATTTCTTCCTTTGTACACATTTTTTTTTTCAATACAAAATTTTACTTTACGAAAATGCATTTCAGCCGCCGACTATTTTCACGGCGGTGGCGTGGCGGCTAGCCGTTTGAAAATCGTTGGCGGCGGCGGCGGCGCTGATTTCGGCCACCAGCCACCGTTTTTGGCGGCTCTGGTCCTACAGATCTCACGTAGTAACATCTTTATCAAGGTGACAATAACTCCAAAAAGATTTAAGAGCAGGCCTGATGAAAATGATGTTTTTCTAGCAAAGCTTTTGTTGAAAAAATTGTTGATTTGGTCTGACAAGTTTTTACATTTCGTCGGTGAAATTCTGACAACGCATATCTTTAAGAATGAGCGATTTTATTAGTTAGTAACACGATCGAAGTCGGCACCGAGCTGCTTACTTGGGAACCTAAAGCTGGGAATAAAGAAGGCAGCCTGGTGCTGAAAATCTGTTTTCGCCAAATTGCAGGCAATAGTGAGTTGTATTCGTCACATAAGTTTCGGCAGCTCTTCAGTCTACAGGCTGCTGGTGTTAATTTTCCCATACATCATTTTTTGACACCAAGCTGCCTTCCCAAGGTGAATCGAGCTTTCAAAAAGCGCATCAAATTCATATCAAAGTTTTTACTCAATTGTAAACCAAACACAGTTATACGATTGACCTGGGGCAATTGATATTGCTCACTTAAGTCATAATTCTTAAGCTTATCTGCTCTTTGAAAAATTCCACTGTGCCTTAGCAATATAACGAAAATTTGAAGTCGTTGGCAATGGTCTTTCTTTCCACACGACGAACACGGAAAGTTCTCAACTCAATGTAGCGTCATTTCAGCACCACATTTCTTTTAATGAAAAAGAGAAAAGTTTAAAAATAAAAAAAAGTCTTTAAAATTTTTCTTTCTCGAGTAATCACTTCTGGTGCTATGATATAGTAATGGGTGCAATAACTTTTATGTCCTCTTTGCTACAGTCCCGCCTTTACGTAATGTACTTTTGTTATTTGGAACGGTATGGATACGGTGCTTGATTCATTTTGTTTTATGTGGCTGAAATAGTACACAAAATATCGTATATATATGAGAGCGTATTGTATACGTAAGTAATTATTACAGCATTCGGTGTACTTTTCTCTTGTTGTCTATGCATTATAAGCAAAATCGTATAAATCTTGGTTAAGAGCTTGCTGGTCGTAGATCACAATGTCCATTAAAACTTTCTTTACCTATTACCATCTAATGGAAAATGAGCGAACTGGGATATTTATCGTAGAATGAAGTCTTTTTTGTCTATGCTTTTCATGGCGGTAATTTTGCTTCACATGAAACTACGATGCACCAATGACAGTAACGGATAAAATTGTCGGAAGCATTACTTTTCACAATTATTACTAATGCGAAAATTAGAACACGTATACAATGCAGAACCAATCAAAATCTATTTTACCGCCTTCATTGCATTGGGCAGTACAAATGATTTCACAATTTTTTTGATTGTAGGCACAAGAAAAGCTGGACGCAAATCTAAATTTCGGCTTGTTATTTTCTCAACTTTCTCAATGAACCAACCGAATTTAATTAACTGCGTGTTATTGAACATAAAATTAAATTTAGTTTTGTTTTACTAATTCAATGATTTGTTCACATATTTAGAACAATCAGGTCATTAACACATGGATTGATAGAAAAACACTCACCCACATTGTGTAGTATTAATAGAGCTACAGACGAAAGATAGAACGAAAATAAAAAGAAGAGTTCAATATCGATTTTTCTTACCCTTAATTTACTTCATCAAAACATTTTTGTTGGGAAACGTTCTAGGCATACACCACACTAAATATATGTGCCATATATCTGTATATGAAAGTTTATTGATTCTGTGTGTTGTAAACTATAAGTTGAAACCATTGGAACTGTTTCGGCATGAAACAATATCTTCAGATATTTTCCCATTTTTACTGCCTGCGATACAATCAATTAATTGGAAAAAGATTAAAAGGAATTTAGTTCGGTCGAAATTTCATTAAATATTTTTAATGGACAGCACGTTGACGTAAATGCCCTAAAGGACTTCATACTTTTGTTAGTGAAAAAAATGGAAAAAAGTAAACAAGAAAAATAAAAAAGTTAAAATGAAGATTTTCCGTTTCATAAGAAATCTTAGATGAAGTTTGGGAACATTCAAATTGCACGCACCAATCTGAAGAAGGAGCACTTGAAAACAGGGCCTATTTTAGGAAAGTCGTGTTTCCAAAAATTCCAAATAATTTCCAAAAATTTTCCAATTTTCTTTTTGGAAATTTTTGGAAATATAATTTTCCAAAAATAGGCCCTACCTTCCTGGCTTTGTAGGATTTTTAATTTAGACATGGAGTCCTCGGTCGTTTTTGAGCGTGGTCGGGAAGGTTTTTGCGAGTGTTCTAGTAGATCGGGTTAGGGTTATAGTGGAAGAGGTTCTGGAGAGGTTCTCTGAGAGGGTGTCAGGATCAGATCTTTTGTCTCAGGCAAGCTCTAGAAAAGCTATTACGGCGTTAATGGGAGTTTATTGGGCGCCATTAAAAGCATTTACTCAGGGAGCAAGGCTGCGGTAAAAATAGATGGTGAGATTAGTGAGTCTTTCGAGGTTAATGAGGGAGTTCGTCAGGATTGTTGTCTGTCCCCTCTTCTGTTCATATTTTTGATGGACAAGATTATCAAGCAGGCCAATTTGCAAGGGAATGTGGAATTAGGTGAAGTAGTTGAAGTAGTCATGAAAATCCTGGCCTATGCGGATGACTCTATTAGCAGATAATACCAGTGATTTGCAGAGGAATATCGGCTGCCCTAATGTCGCATGTGAGGAGTACGGGATGAAAATAAGCGTCAGCAAAACGAAGGATCTGCATATAGGCAAATCCCGAAAAGGCGTAGTTGCAGTTTAAATGGGGAGCAGTTGGAACAGGAGCAGGTTTCGGAGTTTAAGTATGTAGGAGCCATTTTTTTGGAGGTGGCATAAAGTTAGCTATTCACAGGTCAACCTTCAGGCCAACGATTTTATATGGGAGTGAAAGTTGGGTGGACTGCGGATACCTTGTGCATGACCTGGAGGTTTCTGATATGAGGGTTCTTAGGAGCATAACAAAGGGTAATAGAAGGGAGTAGTAGGATAATCATATCAGAAATGACGACATCAGGGAAAATTTAGGGGCTACGTCAGTGGAAGAGGCGGCAAGGGTTAGTCGTCTGCGGTGGTACGGGCACGTTCAGAGGATGGTTAATAGCAGGCTACCAAAGAGGATTTTGAATGAACTGGTCCCGACTGTACGCCCCATGGGTAGGCCAAGGAGAAAGTTTATAGACTCAATTAATTCAGATTTAGGTGTTGGGGGGCTTTCACTGGGCGAACAAACCATCTCCTTGGCACACGATAGGAGGGTATGGAGAAGGGTGGTCCATGATCACTGGGAGTAAAGGCTTCACGCCGAAACGTGTGAATGGTCTATAAAGTTTGATGATGATGATGAAAACTCTGCGAAATCAAAGTTAGTTTTACTTGTAACGATCAAAACAAAATACTATCACTAGACTGGTGCCGCGCCGTTGAACCATGACAAAGAAGTCTGTACAAAAATGGGATCGTTCGTAGACTGCTAACCTGAATATTGTATGAAAGGAAGGAGACAAAACCTTCGTAGTATGGTATAATATCATGGTTACAAGAACATTGCACAAAGGGTTTTGCCATGAGAAATTGTACAGGTGTTAAAAATTAGTGAAAATCGTTTTTATGGCATTGATAAATGCTTCAAAACGCAATAATTTTAAATTTGACCCGGGCTGCCGCACGAAGTTTTCACTTGGTTGTTGGTCAAATTTTGCACTCAGACTCAGAGTGAAGTAGGTTACAAGTTTACTTTTCATTGAATGAATGAAAATTGAACTTGCAACCTACTTCACTCTGAGTGCAAAGTATGACACTTCTCAACAGCTTTCGGTTATAGTACTGTCAGGGGAGGTTTTTACAAATGCTATTCAAAGTGAAGTTAGTTGCAACATTTAAATTTTTCGAACAGTTTAGGGATCGTCCATAAATTATGTAACGCAAAAAATGGCATTTTTCAGACCTACCACTCCATGAACTTCCGTTACGTAACAAAAAAGCAAGAAAATTACATAAATTCCTTTTTATTCTTCCTCCCAAACACTGCTCATCCGTTCGTCGATATAAATTGACTGTCTTGTGGAACAGCGAGGTCGCTTCATTTTCTTGACCATCTCTCAACCAATCTATGTGTTCTGAGTTCAGAATGACTGCCCAAACAACCATTCGTGCAATTGCAGCAATTCATTTCGGTTGGGTTCTTGAGACAAGTGACACGTTTTTCATGTTCGTTTTTAGCGGTTTGCGATGCTAGCACGTTCGCCGGTGACTCGTCATACTCTTGATGGTGCTATGATATATTCCGCACTTGCAAGATCTTCTTTCCTCTTTCCTCTTCATTGACTTTTCCAATTTTAAACTTGTCATCCTTCAGTGCCATTCGAAGAAACAATGAAGCGTGATGATGCTCCCGACCCGAACAGAAAAACAGAACATGCCCGCAGCGGTAGCGGAGGGCGTAACGCAGTCCCCACACCCCAAAAAAGAAGTCCACCAACTCAAAAAACGCCATACAAAAAGCTTTGAGACAAGGCACGATGTATAGAGGGACTTTTGAAATTTTCCTCCTGCCCCCTCCAAAACTGAAAAAAACTACGTCGCACCAGCTTTCCAACGAGCCCAGACTCATCAAAATCGGTTGGAAATTGACTGAGATATCGAGGTTTGAAAACTACATTTTTGTATGAGTAAGGTAAGTGATCGTGAGTTGACCTATTTAGACAAATTGCAACTTTCGAAGCCATTTGTTCCGTTATTTGGGCGCAGATTACATGAATTTTTTTTAACTTTGAAGATTTGTCTTTTCTCTGCTTAACTAATTCGAACTTAATTAATTATTTGTATTTTCATTTGATAAAGTTAATGAATTAATTAAAATCCAGAGTTAACCTAGGGGTACCGTGAGTTGACTCAATCGTACTGGCACGCTTGATCGTGAGTTGACCTATTATACAATTGTCATAGGACAACTCACTGTTTATGTGACTGTCAGTTAACCCATGTTTTTACTTCCATACAAATTTACACGGTCAACTTAACATTCATTTTTGGCTAGGTCAACTCACGATCATTTACCTTAATCGATTTTTCTACTGTTCTCACTATTATGAAAACTTTTTTTCTGATCTGTCGGTTTCTATCTATCTATCGAGAACTAGTCAGCCGATCTCCCTGAAATTTTCAGGGAACGTCAGTCTCGGCCCCAAATGAAAAATGTCATTTGCCGCTTTTCCGAGAAAACTC
This sequence comes from Pseudolycoriella hygida, assembly GCA_029228625.1. Classification (NCBI taxonomy): domain Eukaryota; kingdom Metazoa; phylum Arthropoda; class Insecta; order Diptera; family Sciaridae; genus Pseudolycoriella; species Pseudolycoriella hygida. The sequence continues at coordinate 21,856,920 of CM055405.1, read as the reverse complement.
TGTAAAAGTCGTGGCATCCGGAAAAGTAGTCCATTTTGAGGGTTTTTCACGTAGTGCTCGGAGTTTTCGAATTTTAGCTCCGGAATAACAATACTCAGACAGTTGGTTTTTTCGTAAAAGTTTTAGAGTTTGGTCAGGAGAGTTTTTTGGGATCTTAAGGCTGCTAGTAGTCAAAGTGACGCCATCTTGAATTTTCCTAAGCAATAAATTAGGTTTTTTTGGTTTTCGAATTTTATCTTCGGAATGAAAATACTTAGAGTGTTGGTGTCTTCTATAAAGTTATAGAGTTTGATCAGGAGAATTTTTTGGAGTTTTCAGAATTCTGCCAAAGTGACGCCATCTTGGATTTGCGTTACGAATAAATATGCTTCTTTGGGTTCCCGAATTTTAGCTCCGGAATGAGAATACTTAGAGAGTTGGTATCTTATCGAAAGTTATAGAGATTGGTGAGGAGACTTTTTTGGGATGCCAGCTGTAAAAGTGACGCCATCTTGGATTTTTTGCTATCTTTGGAATTAGAATATTTAGACAGTTGGTTTATTCTGGAAAGTTATGGAGATTCGTGAAAGGAATTTTTAGCCTGAAAACTTTTTTGCTGAAAATTTTTTTTGCTGACATTTTTTTTCGCCCGAAACGTTTTTCGGACGAAAATTTTTTTCGCCTCAAATTTTTTTTCGCCGCAAATTTTTTTTCGCTAGAAATTTTTTTCTCGCCTAGAATTTTTTTCCGCCAATTTTTTCACCGGAAATTTTTTTTCGCTAGAAATTGTTTTTTCACCGGAAATTTTTTTTCGTCAGAAATTTTTTTTCGACGAAAATTTGTTTTGTCGGAAGTGGACATTGGTCACACTTAACTTTTAATAGGTTTTTGTTGTGATTTAAGTTTATGCGAAGAAATAAAGAAAAGATTCGTTACGTAATGTTTTCATCAAACGTACCACTCCACCCGTAACAGTTTGTAACAAAATTGCTGAACCTACCATTGACTCTTTTGCGTTACATAATTTATGGACGATCCCTTATAACAGTTCAAAGAGTGTTTTTGCCTCATAACTTTCTTAACTTTCGAGTGGGGAGATTTTCAAAAATAAAAGGAACAAAATACGCCATCAATTTGTGGAACACCACCTACATGAACTGAGTAAGAGTTCAAAAATTTTACCTGCCAATATCTGTCACATTTCAGATGAACTCACAAATAAATTGCTTTTATGTTTCGCTGCAACTGTAGCAGAAATTGTATTTATTAACGTAAAGTACTTTTAGACAGCATGATATTTACAATTTTGATGTCACATTTTCTTACAACTCTTACATTCCTTCTATAGAAAATGGAAAAACCAAAATCCGCCACTAATTAGGAGGAGTTTATTAGATAGCACTAAATTGCTGATCAAGTCAAATACAAAAGGTTAAGTTCCGAACCATTTATTTTGTACATCAAAATAAAATTCTTTAATGTGATAAATTCATAGGCATGAGATTAACGATCAAACAACCGCAAAAACATCATAAGACCTGAATGCATTAAACTAAAATTTAAAGAAAAAAATGACAAACTCATTGACTGTGAAAAAATATAATTATAAGTGGTCGGACATAAATAAATTTTGTCTCTCTAAAAAAACAGTAAACATAAATTAGATCCAATGAAAAAAGTCTGGTTGACGTTGTCAAACTCAACTACTCGAAATATGATTTACGAAAATGTCCGTTTTTTTCACTTTTCTCCCGGCGAGAATTTTTTTCACTCTTACACTCAAGATACACTCACGGAAATATATTTTTGCATCAAATAGAATTTTGTACTTCTGCGCAGGTTTTTGCGGTGTTAAAAACCTGCGCAGAAGTACAAAATTCTATTTCATGCAAAAATATATTTATATAATATATATATAGTGCATGTCTATACAGTTTTACAAGGAGAAAAACGTCTTACCTCTGATAGTTTTTTCATCAGAAGGGTGAGTTTCTCTCAGCGAACATCTGGAGAGCGCAACAATGTGGCTATCTGCATTTCTCTTGATATCATAACATTTTTTGTCTTTGAGTATCTATAGACAAATGTGGATGAAAATTGATAAAACCTTAGCCCAACTTTGCGGTCTAACCACACACGATATAAAGTTAAGTCACTCAAACACATTTAATGTAATTTACGAAGTGACTCCGTGCACAATGTGGTTAGTCTGTCATTTTAGAATTTTATACTAATCGAAGGTTGACATTAGGTTAAAAGCAAATAATTAGTTGGGTGACAAATTGAATGACAGACTGAGGTAATTTATCTGCTTGTTAAACATCACGATGGAGAACATATAAATTGTGATGGAAAATTGTTTCGACAATTTTTCGGTAAAATATGTTTGATGCAGAAGAGTTATGAGGGCTTTGCTCAAACATAAAAATGCTAAATGGTAAATTTAATGTCTCAATAAAAAATTAAATGTAACGTTTATACGACCGTTTTGTTGTCGTGCATAAGTAAAAGCGTCAAATAAAAAATGGCCATTTTTGAGACCAGATTCTCCATATAAAGCTTGATTTAAATCGTAAAAAAAAAATATAATTGATAAATTATGACATTTATCTTATACACGAATTGTTCACAATTTATATTTACCATCAACTACCAGAGGACACACGTAAACTGCATTATCATGCACCGAATGGTGGTTTTGAAACTGTGACGCATTTCCCAAAAGCTCTCGAAATTAAGTTTAAAAGTCTATAGAAATAAGTGTAGGAGTCACTGTGAACCTCACCCAGCGAATCTACTAGCTTATATGAAGGTGGCGTTTTTATCACCCTTTCTCAAATGTATCACAACTAAATTTCGGGAAAATCGTGTTACGTAATATTCATAAATGTATGCGAATTTTCCAAGAAATGTATAGGCCTCCAACCTCATACGTTAACTTGTGCGTGAACCATATTACTCTAATGGAAGCAGCGCATTAGAGAGACACCTACAATGTAAGTGTTATAACATGTATGCACAACAGAATGTATTTCTTGTGGAACCTAAAGAAAGAGTGCGGAAATTTGATTTCATAATTGTCTCAGAGTGGATTGAGGGAGACTGAAGGCAAAACTTCAGCTTATAACCAAAGACGTCCGAAAGTGCAGGCTATGAAAATAAATCATAGAATTTAAATTGACTCTTTTGGGATCAAAAGTCGGTCTATTCCAGGGGCGTGACAGTCTTTTGTTTTGTTCTTTGCAAGTAATACTCAATGTGAAGTTGGCGGCAGTTGCGATCGAAGCTAACTTCACTGCAAAAAAAGTCAGCTGATTTTTTAACTTTTCAGCGACGTCAGCTGATTTTTTTAAATTTATGAATGAAATCCTGATTTTGTTTGCAATTAAGTTAGCTACGATCGTAACTGCAGCTAACTTCAAGTTGAGTGAGCATTACTTGCAAAGAACATAACAAAAGAGTGTCACGCCCCTTCTATTCCAACTATCGAAGTGACATTTTAAACGTCAAATATTTAGAATTTTTAGATTCTTTTTGGACCCGTACGAAGTACAAAGGTCATATACGTTTACTACAAACAATTTTATTGTAACATGGGGTAGATCGAGGTGGGAGGGGGGATGCATCTATTATCGTCTAGAGATGACGAATCAGCAACAAAAAAAATGTCCGTCTGTCCGTCTGTCTGTCCGTCTCCACTTTTTTCCAAACGGCTCAACCGATCAGCCTAAACTTTTTTTTTCAAGTTCGATGATGAGCAAAATCGGCTAAGTAGTTCCAGAGACATATCTCTCGAAGAAGTGGAGGTCGGACATGAAATTTTCGAGGGTCGATGAAACTTTTTCGCAAATATCTCAGCAAGTATAGCACGGAAATTCCTCATTTTAGTGTCAAATGAAAGCATTTGATGTCACAAAACTGGGAAAAAATTTTGTGGGAATCAGGTCAGGGGTCTGGGCACTGGGACCAATAGAATGGACGAAATTGAGATTCTTGGCCATATACGAAAACAGCTTTTCGTCTATATTTCCTTAACTATGCAATATGGAGATTTACCGTATAAGGCAAAGTTGTAGAGAATGAAATTTAAGCGAAGGGTTTTGGGGAAATATGACCCAATCCTGATATATGGCCACTTCCATAATTGGGCAGGATGACCCGAATCTCCAGAACTATGAGTGGAAGAAAGTTGATTCCAAAGGCGAAGTTGTAAATAATTAAATTTAAGCGAACTCGTGTCTCAGAGTTTTGGCGAAATATGGCCCAATCGTGGCATATGGCCACTTCCATAATTGGGTAGAATGACCCGAATCTCCAGAACTATGAGAGGTAGAAAGTTGCTTCCAAAGGCAAAGTTGTAGAGAATAAAATTTTAGAGAACACATGTTTCAGGGTTTTAGGGGAAATGGCTTAGTCCTTGGATGTAAGCTTTTCTAGATTTGAATGGACGTACTTCGGTAGGGCCTTTGACATTACCTTGAGTAATTTCTATGGATCTTTGAAATTCTTACAGTTATAAAAAAACAGAAAACGTTGGATTGTTTGCTTATTTGTATATTTTGGTACGTTCGAGTCACTTTGCCACATTTATTCTTTTTGCTACACCTATTCTGATACGTACGGCTCTTTGGTTATGTTTTGATATAATATTGCAAAAATGTGAACTGTCAAATTTGCGATGTTTCTTTTTTTAACATAATCCTTTGTAAATAAAAAATTATTCAAAATTTGAGCTCATATACTGTGATAGGATTACTCTTACTGGTATAAAAAGTTGCTCTGAAATGTCATCGCATTCCTGGTTCGTTTGCGATGTTATTTCAGAGTAAATTTGTACCTTCATACTTAATCTTTTTGGCTGCTTCGTCTATAAGAGTCATCCTCTCACAGTGCATGAACTATAATTTTGAATAAATCGATCTTTACGCAGGATTCTGTTATAAACATTTTGGAACTTTTGACTAGCTGTAGTTTGCTTTATAGCTTTGACAATTGGAATAGACATACTTTTTATCCCAGCAAACACAATTTTTCCTAGACCGACGAATTCAGACTCAGAGGGATTTGCGTCACATTCAAATTCTATGTGCTTGCACAAACATAATTATTGTGGGCATGCATTGCACACATTTATTTCTTATCTCTTCATGTTAAAAGTGCATAAATGTCTTTTAATTTACTCGTGCAGAGGCTACACATACGTGAAATTTCATAGTACTATGGCGGTGGGTATTCCTCTTATAGTTTTTGCCATAAAATGTGCATAAAAATTTGCTCGCAATCGACCTAAAGTTAATGTGAAAACGATGTTTTCGATCAAAAAGATAGATTTCATGTGAAAAGATAAAGACTCTTTTTTACCGTAAATACCACGGTGAGAAAACGAATGGAAAAAAATTGAGGTGTCGCATTCAATTCAGGTGCATAAAAAAAGCTTAGTGCTTGAGGTAAATTGAAGCGATGTGGAATTATTACTTTTTTGTATTCATGATGTTAAAGGTATTTATACTTCTGTTATCAGTTGTGGCAACAAATGACATATCTGTATTTTACCGGTGAGTTTTGTTCGCTTGTGTTTTCTTCGTATTCTCTTACACACATTTTCGTTGTAAAAGCTAAGGCCATAGGAGTTAAATGGATGGTTGACTCGCATATATGTGATGTTAATTTGCTCGAGTTTGTCGAGAGAATGTTGAGTTTGCTTGAACTTTTAGCTATTGAATGAGTTGTTGTATTTTGATTCCAAAAAATGGAAGAAACTATCCTGGATCTTACTTGCAACCTGTTTTATTCGGGGTGCGGTAAGGATCTATGGTTCATGGTTTCTTTGCGCAAAAAGAAAACTATAAAAATGAATAATCGCGGAAAAAATTGCGATTTTCTTTTTTACGGCAGAAAACAACTTTATTGTGATATAACGTAGATCGAGGGAGGAGTCGGCAGGATGCAACAAAAAAAAAGTCCGGTCGTCCGTCCTTCTTCCTTTTTTTCCCACGATTTAAGTTCAAAGATGAGCAAAATCGGTGAAGTAGTCCGTAGATGTTGTCGAAGAAGTGTCCAAAAACATGGGTAGGTGAAACTTTTTCGCAAATATCTCAGCAATTATAGTACGGAACGAAGATATCACAGATCACACTTTTTAATGTAGTTGCTCACTGAATGTACATTAAATATGCAAAATCCAATGTTGTTGAGAATATGTACATAAAATGTACAAAGAATGTGCCTGTAAAGTGGTACATATTTTGATATAAATAAAAAGCCCATTTTTTGTGCCATTAAAGCTCGAAATTATTGCACTAGATCACAAGTACATTTTTCGCACATTTTATGTGCTTGATAAGGTGTACACTATTTCTATCACATTTAATGTACTAAAAATGAGCTTGTGTTGTAGTACATTTTTCGATGTAAATAAAAGGCACATTTTTTGTGCTATTAAAACACGAAATGATTGCACTAGATCACAAGTTCATTTTTCTCACATTTTATATGCCTGATAAGGTGTACACTATTCCTATCACATTTAATGTACCAAAAATGTGCTTGTGATGTGGTACATTTTTCGATGCCAATAAAATTATTCCACTAGATCACAAGTACATTTTTCGCACATTTTATGTGCGTGATAAGGTGTACACTATTCCTATCACATTTAATGTACCAAAAATGTGCTTGTGATGTACTTTCTATAATTTAACACTTTATACAAATTTAACACACCAACACATAAGTATCCGGTGGCACAATTGGTAAAGCAGTCCAGTCCAGTGTTAAACTCATAATCCCGAGTGTCTTGGGTTCAAGCCCCGCAAATTAAAGAAATTTTTCTAAAAAAAATGAGAGCTTGGGATAAAAAAATGTAGATGGAGGACGAAGCGATCATCAGAATAAGAAAAACCGAAATGGAAAAACCAAATTAAATTTGCCTTTCTTTTCTTGTATAGCATTAGATGTACATTAAATGTGCTAGTAATTTACACTAAAATGTACATTAAACGTACATTAAATGTGTATTCAAGGTGTTTTAAATGTACATTAGATGCACATACATGTACCACACTTCAGTGTACATTTAATGTACATTAAATGGGTTCACATTTAATGTACATTTGATGTACATTAAATGCACTTCTCGTTCCAAAGAAAGGATGTAACGGTAAGGGCGCTTTTTAATATACATTAAATGTCCTGGAACTGGAGCACATTAAATGATATCAGCACATATTCCGATGGCACTTTATGTACATTTCGTGGGGTCAATTGTTATCTGGGGAAGTTGCTCATTTTCGTGTCAAATGAAAACATTTGATCTCACAGAACTGGGAAAATTTTTTTTGTGGAAATAGAGTCAGTAGTCTGGGCAGAGGGATCAATAGAATAGACGAAATTGATGCTGGTTTTTCGTCTATATTTGCTCAACTATGCAAACTTACTTTTACAAACTTTTGACTTTATGGGATGTATGGCGTATTTTTGTACAGGAAATCAAATTTTTGAGTATGAAAGCTGAAAGTGTAGAAAAACTATAACACTGGGTATTCCGGCATTTGTGACGCGTTTTTTTAATCAAAAATGAAAACATTTCAAAAACATTTTTTGCGTTTCAAAGCTGTAAGCGTCAGCCCAATAGATATCAGTCGTTTTGGAAGAAGAAACAAAGAGACTTGCGTCACGTTTCCTTTTTAAAAAGGGTTTTTGGTGTGATATCAGTAGTTTTGGAAGTAAAGTCACCTCCTCTACAACCCTCATTCATAAAATTTTTTGGCGCCACGGCACCTCGCACGCCTGCCGTAGCTGGCGGTGGCGGCCACCACTTACATCTACGAAAATAGTCACAGACACTTCCTCTACAACCCTCATTCCTAAAAATTTTATGGCGCCACGGCACCTCGCGCGGCTGCCACAGCTGGCGATGGTGGCCACCACTGACCGCCGCTACGATTTTTCCATCACCGCCGCCTCAGGTCACATTCTAAAAATTTTGCTCATGTTTGACCCATACCTTGAATGCACACACAAACACATACAAAATATGGGATTTCTATGGGAGCTTCCATGAGCGCTGGCGCCCAAACGAGGCCGGTACCCCCCCCTTTTTTAAAATCTCATGATGAATGCCCAGCCGACGGTCTCCGCAAATTTTCAAGAAAAGTTATCTGAACGTTTTCGAGCCGCAGCCAAAAAAGTGGCTTTGCATGGTTTTTCATACAAAGGCCCTGGAACTAACTAACTAACTAACGTAGGATATTTTTATTTACTTTGGCTTCTATGGAAGGAACATTTTGTACCGGAAATTGCAATTTCTTCAAAATCTTCGGATCTACTGGACCGATTTTGATGATCAAAAAGTCGATTTCAATCAAAATTTTGCGAGGAATGAACTAGGTCTCAGGAGGGTACGACGCAAGGGAAAAAAGTCAAAACTTAGCTGTATATATGGTTCCGAAGTCTACGAAAAAAATATTTCTGAATATTTTACTCGTGTGGGGACTTGCGTCACGGGCGCATCGCTACTGCGCGCCCATGATAAATCAAATGTTGACGTACAGCAGAATTTCGCTCGCTTCATCAATACATGAGTCATTTTAATGAGAGCACCTCAATGAGATTTATCAGCTACCGTGCTGTAAGTAAAATGTTTTAATGCATAGCGAGCGGTATTGTTGTGTTACATTGACGGCTCATCGCCAATGTATACATAAAATAAATGCCACGAAATTGCATAAAACTGTTGTAAACTGCACGAAACCACTTATAAGCTGCACGAAACCATGTAAATCTAGTTACTGTGTAAGGTATGAAACGCTCTCATCGTACTAAACGAAAAACATGGACGCTTTGTTGTTGTCACAGCGAACGTGTGGAAAATATGTGAAATTTTTTGGTGTGTTTTCAACATACCGCTCGCTTATGCATTAAAATTTTGAACTGAATTGGCTATGATATGCAGTTGTAACACATATGCGATTACGACACCTCGCCTTTGGCTCGGATATCGCAAACTTTCGCAGATGTGTTACAACTGAATTACATAGCCAATGCAGTTAATAACTATGAACGATTGTTACCATGTAGCGTTAAGAACTTTTAGCATAATGGTGTCCAACCTTACGGTAGTATTGTAGGGAGAACCGGTATTCGACCTCTACTAGCTTCACAACTAGCGCATAAATGACACTAGATTTGTCGCACAGCCTACCACTGGCACAGTAAAAACACGTCAGTAGTCAAAGGATCTCCTAAAGCAGAACCATAAAGCAACGAAACCACTTAAAGTAGGATTAGGAGAAGTGGGTGTCCCCGCCCTATCAGCTAGACCTCCACTGAAAGTTTAGGCACTGACTGAAACTGAGCGAAAATGAAAAAAAGTCCTAAATATTGTTTGTGCGCCGCTTAATTCACCGCCGGCAATGTGGTTTCTTTCAATCGAGTCATACAGAGGAGCAAAAATATTACTTTTAAGGGATGTGATGTTTATTATGTGCTACCAATATATTATCTCAAAATGTTTTCTGCACTACCCACAACCCACACCTACAATGAACAGCGCTATTTATACATTTTCACAGAACATTGAGTGAACTTATTTAACATTCAAGATGAATAAAGGGTGTACTGGAGAGTCACTAATACGCTGTGTAGATATTTCTTCTCCAAAAATAGAATTCGAGAACAGCCACTTGAATTTCGATCAACCGAAAAGACATTATTAATGAAATCTTCTTCTGGTCATCGTCAATCCAATAAAGAGTTATTTTTGATATAACGGAATTAAAAGATTTTAGCGTCACACTTGAGGTATTTTTGATGTTTGATTTATAATACTCATGCAGACACGACGGTTTCAGAAAACACACTTTCTATCGCTCGAGTTATATTTGTGAACCAACAAGTAGATTTTGTTTTTGATCCCATCACATGGCATTACACATATATCGCGCTTCAATATTTGAATTGATACAAAAATTTTTAAAGTGCCTTTTAACATATTAAAGAAAAACAGACACACCGAAAAATAATCATAAAACCGAACAGCGAGATTATTCAACCAAAACGATTTGTAGATGATGTTGGAAAATGTGGAGAAAAAGAATACATTTTTTTCGGTTATTGAATTAAAGGTCGCGTGCTGCATAAAAACGTTATAGTTTTTGTAAGTCAATTTGGGATTATCTTATCTCAATGTTTCAAAGCATAAGTTGTCATAGTCATTTTGGGTATAAAAAAGCAAGACACATCTTAAGTTGATGGAAAAGAAAAATTTGACGCATGTTTACAAACACTTGGAGATAAATTTCGCTACCGTGTCTTGAGGTTGTTTTTATAAATAGAATTAATGAACAAATTGACTGATAAGAAATTGGTTTGGATTTCCATATTTCTTTGTTGAATTTCGATTTCGTTATGCTAACGAGAACGATATGACATAAGCGTCCGTTTTGTCACTCATGCCAAGGATACAGTCATCTTACTCAGATATTATTTTCGAATTTTTTAAATTTCTGTGCCACAAGTACCAGAAGTCCAGAAATTTTAAAAATTCTGAAATACCTTCCGATGAGACCATCGCAGCGTCGGCTTACGTCAAAGTATATCAAATTTCATGATGAAGTGCTGACATTACACTATTTTTCGTCGCACAACACAAATAAATTTCGTCATGAAATTTTGTATATTTTGACATAAGCCGACGACGCCACCGCTCTCAAAGCGAGGATACTGATGATAAATAAATTATCTATTAATGAGCGATTCTTTAATGAATGGAATCATAGAGCATTTTCGTAACTGGGATTAAATTCGAATTCGCCATACAAAACAAATGCAAGGAACTCGTACGAATCAAAATAGATGTGGCAAACAGAACTGATCTTGCATCCAAGTAAATATTGCCTTAACTCTTACATCGACATCAAATGAAATTGCTAAAAGGGCAATATTGAAAAGCCTGTCCGAAGCAACGGTGTAGAAATCTCTTCCAAAACCCCCAAATAGACGAAAATGTTCAACTCAATTTTCTATACAACAAAGCAAAAACCATTTTTTATGGTCTAGGACCGACCTAGGGCCCTAAGGAGAGGCCTCGGACACATACTTCTATAAACAAAAATGTCTGCAACACATAGCAAAAAACCATTTTTTTTTTCGTTTGGGGCCGACCTTAGGACCGAACTGAGGTCCTTTTGAGCCCTAAGCAAATTCACCGGGCCCAAATTTGTTTTCGAATATAAATCGGTACTAGGTTACCTCTCAAATAAAAAAGGAATCAACATAATCGGTTAGGATTTACCCGATTTTATGTAAACAAACACGTTAGGCCCTAGTAGAAACTTAGTTTTAGGGTCCTGGCTGAGGGCTTCTGATCAAAAATTTTTCTTCCATGAAATGTGAGACATTCCTAGATCTTTCGATTAAAAAAAGTTTGAATATCGGAAGAGATTTACTCGAGTTATGTACAAGAAGCACGTTCTTAATGACCTAGCTTAGTTCAGGGGCCCAACTCGAAAAGGTTTCTTCCATAAGTTGTTGGACTTTCATAGACCTGTCGATTAAGAAAATAATTATGAAAATCGGAAAAGATTTACTCGAGTTATGTACAAAAAACACATAGGGCCCTAGTGGAGACTCGTTTTTAGTGCCCTAGCTAAGTCCAAGGGCTCAAAATAAAAAAAATTCTTCTATAATTTGTCGGTCATGCCCAGACTTTTCAAAAGAACAACAACCACTTAAACGGCCCTAGCTCTGCGGCCCTTGGGCCGACAGTGCCCAGATTCAATTTCATAAAAGTTTTTTTTCATAGAAAAAAAAAAAACGTTTTTGAAAATCGGTTGAGTTATTATGTTGACCCAATTAACCAAATTCCCAGATAACAATTGACCCCACGAAATGTACATAAAGTGCCATCGGAAAATGTGCTGATCCCATTTAATGTGCTCCAGTTCCAGGACATTTAATGTATATTAAAAAGCGCCCGTACCGTTACATCTTTTCTTTGGAACGTGAAGTGCTTTCAATGTACATTAAATGTGAATTACATGTACATCTAATGTACATTTAAAACACTTTGAATACACAACTAATGTACCTTCAATGTACTTTTTAGTGTGAATTACTAGCACATTTAATGTACATCCAATGCTATACAAGAAAAGAAAGGAAAATTTAATTTGGTTTTTCCATTTCGGTTTTTCTTATTCTGATGATCGCTACGTCCTCCATCTAAAACCCAGAAACACTTGTTATCTCAAATTTTATTGTCTACAACTTTGTCCTTGGAAGCAACTTTCTACCTCTCATAGTTCTGGAGATCTGGGTCATCCTGCCCAATTGTTGAAGTGGCCATATACCAGGATTGGGCCATATTTCCCCAAAACCCTGAAACACGTGTTCGCTTAAATTTAATTCTCTACAACTTTGCCTTTGAAAGTAAATCTCTGTATTGCGTATTTAAGCAAATACTGAAAAAAACTATCTCTTATCATTTTGGGCAGAGAAATTTATTTTCGCCCATTCCATGGCTCCCAGTGCTCAGACCCCTGACCCGATTCCAACAAAAAAAAATCCCCAGTTTTTTGGCATCAAATGTTTTCATTTGACACCAAATTGAGCAATTTCCGTGCTTTACTTGCTGAGATATTTGCGAAAAAGTTTCACCGACCCTTTGGTCACTTCTTCGACCATATCTCCGGAACCACTTCATCGATTTTGCTCATCTTCAAACTTGAATCATGGGAGGCATGTACCTTTCAGGAAAAAAAAAAGGATTAGGCTGATCGGTTGAGCCGTTTGGAAAAAAAGTGGAGACGGACGGACGGACGGACAGACGGACATTTTTTTTATTGGTGATTCGTCATCTCTAGACGATAATAGATGCATCCCCCCACTCCCACCTCGATCTACCCCATGTTACAATAAAATTGTTTGTAGTGAACGTATAGGACCTCTTGTACTTCGTACGGGTCCAACAATAAAAAATCTATTCCCCGTTAGCTTTTTTCTTTGAAGACATTTTTCTTTTAAAATTCGATGCTTTTTTTTAATGTTACCCAACCAAAAGCAGCCGTGATATCCATTCAGGGACTAAAAGTATATATTTTTGAAAAAATAAGATGAGCATTTTTCGAAGCACATGATCTAAAAATGTACTTGTAATCTAGTGCAATAATTTCGAGCTTTAATGGCACAAAAAATGTGCCTTTTATTTACATCGAAAATGTACTATATCACGAGCACATTTTTAGTACATTAAATGTGATAGGAATAGTGTACACCTTATCACGCACATAAAATGTGCGAAAAATGTACTTGGGATCTAGTGCAATAATTTCGAGTTTTAATAGCACAAAAATGTGCCTTTTATTTACATCGAAAAATGTACTACATCACAATCACATTTTTAGTACATTAAATGTGATAGGAATAGTGTACACCTTATTACGCTTTACAGGCACGTTTTTTGTACATTTTATTCTCAACAACATTGAATTTCGCACATTTAATGTACATTCAGTGGGCAACCACATTAAAAGGTGTGATCTGTGTTATCTGAGATTCTTCTGCGGAAAGTCGTTAGGACATTGAACAAAAGAAGCTTTTGAAAGACTTCATTGTTCTTTGTACGAACGAATTTCCGCGGAAGAATTTGGTTGATTGGGTGACGGACAGACGCACGGACGCACAATTCTTTTTTTTGCATATTTGACATTCTCAGGAACGTGATCGGTGCTCCTGCTCCCCTACTCCCTCGCTTCAATCGTCTGGTTACAAACATCGCGGCAAACGCAAGAGACCCATTTTCGAAGAACTTCGTTCTTCGTACGGATCTAAAAAGTGTTGTTCGTGCTCTTCAATTACCATTTTGAACACATGAAAAGTTTAACAACTCGAAAGACACCACTTTTGCATTGAATGACTTCATTAAGACAATTTCTGTTAACTTTATTCCCACTGAACAAAACAAATTCACAAAACATTTAATTTATTTATTCCAATCCGAAAATAGTGGAGAGGAAGTCTCGGAGACAATAAATGACTAAATGACATGTTATAAATGCAAACTAATCCACGATAAAGATCTCAGCTACAGTGTTTTTATGCAAATTTGAATTTTTATTTTTATGTTTTTTTTTTTATTTCTCATTCGAAAAGACAATTTTATTTTTTTTTATAAATTATGTATCGTCCCAACGAAGTCTTCATAGATGTGGAAGATTGAATGAATATTCATGACGTCACAATTCGTCGCACATTTTCTTAAAGAAGTCATTTGTGATGTTTTCGGTGAGTGAATCGGAGGTTATACAAAGTACGTTGAGACATAAATTATGGGACAAATTGAGGTCGGTTTTGAATAATAATCTTGGAAGAGTGACCACAATTTCTATTTCTTTAAAAAAAATATTAATTTGACGATGTACTCGCAATGGGTCTATGAACTTAAACAAGAAATATTTTGTAACAGAGGCGCCCCCTTCCTATGACAACAGACGAGACATACAGTATATTACACTACATTAACTTCTTGAGTTATTTTGACACTTTTTAGTCCGAGACTACAACCGCTACAACCCCACTAATCAACACAATGTGAAAGCGTTTTATTCCACGAAGTAGCCTACGTCACCAAATGTCATAGTGACTGCTTAACCGGATCAGCATGAGAGCGAGTCCGAGCCAATGAGACTAATTTGGTTGTAGGTACTGTCAAATTCACGTATGGAAAATTAGACATTGCCTTCAAATGATCAGTTCTAAGCAAAAAGAACTCTCTGTCTCTATTCCATTTTCTCACCTTATCTCGACGAACGTAAATCGTAAATTCTGGCAAATTTTTAGTGACTGGAAATTGTATTTTACTGTTGGTTTCAACATTACATCAATGTTTGTATAAAAACCATTAAAGTTAGCTGTTTTTTGCTCAGAATAAATGTTCTCCATCGATCAAAAATTAAATTCAACATTTTAAAAACCGTAGATGAAAAACAAATTTTATTTTAAATAAATCGCTAAATTACTTTGCGTTGTTTGATCAAACAAAGGGGTTGAACTTTACGGATGATTGTTACGGTGTCCTTGAAGATTAAGGTAACGTTCACAAATTACATCACACCAGAATCCTATTACCGGGGGGAAAGAAGAAGGGAGGAAGGTGCCTCCATTTATATTGAAAGATCTTCTTAACTTAGAAACCTACTACTTTTCTTGGGGAGAAGGATCGCATATTTTCGAAAAAATACAAAAAGCGTATCGGATTTCGTCTGACATAAGAATAAACGATTTTCGACTGATCTAAGAATAAACGATAAAGCAAAAATGACATGACGTGTTTAGGGTAGTGACACAGCGGAATGTGATGGGAGTGAAGACTCAAAAATGCCAATATTAGCATGCCGCCGATGCCGCCACTTCTGAACGGTCCCTCAATTTACAATCCAAATTATGGCATTATCTCTTCAAATACATTTCGTGATGTCGATGCTGCTTTTGATCTTCACTGAAAAAAAGCTTTATTATCGTTGTAGCACTAACAGTAGCTAAATAATAAGAGAATTCTTCTTTAACGTTCAATGTGAAGGTTTCAATGTTTTTTTTTCTTTCCATTCAATCAATAATTATGTTTAATAACCAATTTGAATTGTCTTTTTCTGTTTCGTGACAAAAAAAATCGACTGGACTGTTATGACCCTAAGTGACCGTGTGAATATTATCTCGAATCTTTTGCTACGGTTTCACGTATGGTTTTTCATTGTATGATGCATCGTATCAATTATTTATAACATGTGGTCTTTAAAACTGGTTATTTATTATAGTTCAGGTGTTTTTACACAGGTAATTTACTATTACACGTTCCGAATGAAAGAAATGCACATATAGGAGACGCTTAAAGCTCTATGCTCACAACGATTATTGCTATGCATAAACAACAAGTGCAGTGTATAAAGAGTCTTGTAAGATTTTTTCAACATCTTTCAATGCACTGTTTGCTCTTATGGAACGTTTTATTTTAGGACGTCATGTCATTCTAAAATTTGTGTTGAAGAATCTTCTCTGACATAATTGCAAACAGCTACATCGGCTACGAATCCAGATTCTAAAGTAAGGCAACTTTGGTTACCATGCATTTATTTCGTGCTGATTGCTCAATGACGACATTGGAGCCAGAGAATTTATAAGTTGGTACGCCACACATTTGAGAGAATCCTCTCTCTCATGAAAGCAACTGTCATTCACATACCTCTAATCTTATCACTTCTCTGTTTGAGGCAAGAAAGCAATTTTTATTTTTTGAAATATTCAAATTACTTTTGAAAAATTCATCATTTTTGGGTGATTCATTTCAAAACAGTTTTTTTTAAATCAAATAAATTCTCAATTTTCGCTAAAGCTAAATCAGCCAGTCATTTTGTAAAATTAAAAAAAAACTCATTAAATTTTTTTGGACTAGTCGCTAATTAGCTGCTATGATGAATTTCGCATTAAAAAACTGATAACAGTCCAAAGTTACAGTTAGCCACTATGATGAATTTTGCATAAAAAACTTTGGACCAGTTCGAAGCTACAGTTGGCCACTATGACGAATTTTGCATAAAAAACTTTGGACCAGTCCAAAGCTACAGCTGGCCACCTGATGAATTTTGCATAAAAAGCTTTGGACCAGTCCAAAGTTACAGTTGCATGCATAAAAAACTTTGGACTAGTCCAAAGCTACAGTTGGCCACTATGATGAATTTTGCATCAAAAATTTGGACCGGTCCAAAGTTACAGTTAGCCGCTATGATGAATTTTGCATAAAAAACTTTGGATCAGTCCAAAGTTACACTTAGCCGCTATGATGAATTTTGCATAAAAAACTTTGGACCAGTCCAAAGCTACAGTTAAGCGCTACGATAAATTTCGTATACAAAAACTTTGGATCAGTCCAAAGTTACAGTTAGCCACTATGACGAATTTTGCATAAAAAACTTTGGATCAGTCCAAAGTTACACTTAGCCGCTATGATGAATTTTGCATACATCTACACGAAATCGGTGTCCTAAGGGTGCTTTGAAAATCCAGAAATCCTTACATTGAACTAATCTTTGCTTAGATAACGCCCTAAAAATGAGTCTCGTCTGCCCCACGCGGTTTTCCCATATAAATCAAGAATAACTTTGGACTAGTCCAAAGCTACAGTTGGGCACAATGATGAATTTTGCACAAAAAACTTTGCACCAGACAAAAGCTACAGTTGGTCACTATGATGGATTTTACATAAAAAACTTTGGACCAGTCCAAAGCTACAGTTGAACGGTGTTCCGCACCATCTTTGTCATTCTATTGTTACCACAATGAAAACACTCAGTTACTGCAGAACACCGTTCAGTTAGCCGCTACGAATTTTGCATAAAAAACTTTGGATCAGTCCAAAGTTACACTTAGCCGCTATGATGAATTTTGCATCAAAAACATTGGAACAATCCAAAGCTACAATTAACCGCTATGACAAATTTCGTATACAAAAACTTTGGAGCAGTCCGAAACTACAGTTGGCCACTTTGATGAAGTTTGCATAAAAAACTTTGGACCAGTCCAAAGGTACAGTTGGCCAATATGATGAATTTTGCATAAAAAACTTTGGACCAGTGCAAAGCTACAGTTGGCCACTATGATGAGTTTCGCATAAAAAACTTTGGACCAGTCCAAAGCTACAGTTAGCCACTATTGCGAATTTCGTATAAAAATCTTTGGATCAGTCCAAAGTTACACTTAGCCGGTATGATGAATTTTGCATAAAAAACTTTGGACCAGTTCGAAGCTACAGTTGGCCACTATGACGAACTTTACATAAAAAACTTTGGACCTGTCCAATGCTACAGTTGGCCACCTGATGAATTTTGCATAAAAAACTTTGTACCAGTCGAAACAACGGCCTCAGGGTAAATCCGGACAAGACTGACATTGTCCTTTTTAGTAGAAGGACGTCTGGTCACGACTGGGTGGGGAAATTGAGGCTGTTCAATAAAGATATCGTTCCTGGAGCGTGGGTGAAATACCTGGGAGTTATTCTCGATCGTAAGTTGAACTGGATCGAGCACGTCAAGGACAAGGCACAGAAGGCTCTAGTAGCCTTCTGGATATGCAGGAACTCATTTAGAAGAAACTGGGGCCTGCCGTCCAAGGCTATACGGTGGATGTATGAAGCTGTCATAAGACCTATGATGAGTCACGGCTGCGTTGTGTGGTGGCCGAGGCTCGACATTAGGAGTGCGAGGAAAGAGATGAACGAGACTCAAAGGCTGGTATGCATTTGTATTACCGGAGCTATGAAATCGACAGCCACGGTGGCTATGGAGACATTAATTAACCTGCAACCGGTCCACGTGGCATTGAAGGCGAAAGCTTTTGCTACGGCGGATAGACAGTCTCAAAACGATCTTTGGACTCCGAATTTCACTTCCGGCCATGGGAGAATCAAGAAGGCTATCACTAACGAGGTCTTTGAGATGCCTAGGGACCGAATGAAACCGGAGACGGACTTCGTAAGGCGTTTTGAGACTGTCATACGCGATAGGTCTGAATGGCTGGAAGGTTGGCCAAGCTGCCTATCAGATGAAGTAATTGTGAGTTTCACTGATGGCTCTAAAACTTCAGAAGGTACGGGAGCCGGAGTATTCTCCTCGGAACCGTTGGCGGAAAGGTGGTACCACCTAGGTGGGTATGCCGACGTCTTTCAGGCTGAGATTTTCGCGGCACTGATGGAAGCGCGGGAAGCCATCTCACCAGAGGCATGTGGGAAGCGCTCATTTCGCCTGTCGTTACATCCAACCTAGTAAAAGAGTTAAAGGAAACCTTGAACCGGATGGGACTGAGAAATCAGGTGACGCTGGTCTGGGTTCCCGGACACTCTGGCGTAGAGGGCAACGAAAAGGCGGATGAGCTGGCGAGGGCAGGCTCGGCTACATTGGGTTGCGGGCCAGAACCTCTCATACCCATCCCACACTCGGCATGCGTAAAAGCAATAAAGGAATTCGGAATATGGACAGGACACGCATCAAGAGGGTGGTGGGTGCGATCACCGGGCACTGCGGATTAAGCAAGCACCTGGCACAAATGGGAATCTCTAATGACCCCAGTTGCACCTGTGGCCTAAGTGAGGAGACGGGCGTTCACGTCATATGCGAATGCCCGAAATTCTCCTCACTAAGGTTCAGGACACTAGGAAGTCATGTAGTCCAACCCGAAAATGTCTCCACAATGGGACCTGCCGCTCTAGACAGGTTCCTGGTAGGGACTGGAAGGTTTTCGAGATTTACATGATGAACGGGTTACGAAACAAAGGATCATCAGATCTGTGTTTCAAGGACCAGTAATGGACCGGCTCAAACTGATAAATCTAGGAAAATGATGAATTTTGCATAAAAAACTTTCCAGTAGTCCGAAGCTACAGTTAGCCCCTATGATGAATTTTGCCATAAAAACTGTGGACCAGTCCGCAGTTATATTTGGCCACTATGATGAATTTTGCATAAAAAACTTTGGACCAGTTCAAAGTTACAGTTAGCAGCTATGACGAATTTCGTATAAAACAATTGTTGGACCAGTCCAAAGTTACAGTTAGTCGCTATGATGGATTTCGCATTAAAAAAAAACTTTGCAATAATTTAATAAGAAAAATAAAAAATTTCAAAAGCTTTTCAAAAACTCTCAAAAGCGTTTGGTTTTCACTTTGTCGCGATTTATGTTTTCCGATTTATGAAATAATGTTATGTTCAACGTTTCCTTATAAAGTCGAGATTTCTGAGTTCTTGTTGGAATTTCCAATTCTAGTTCTCGTTTGGTAATGGGTTCGGTTCGATAGCCCGTATAGTCCCCGTTACTCAATCATATCACGTGAATTCCTTCCTAGTGCAAAATATTACAAACAATATATTTTTCTGATAAAATTATCCCACGAAAAGCTACTATTGCTTTTATTATGAAAACTAAACGCTGATGATGATAAACGACATTTCATATAATGTCGTCGTTAATCTGCTAAGTACTTATATTTGTGAAACGACCAGAGTATATTAAATGGATGTTCGTCGTTGTTATTAAATATTATAATCCAAAATTGATAAAATATTGATGTTATTAAAAAGCAATTTTATATTGAAAATAACTCATTCATGATCGAGTATGTAAATTCAGAATGAGTGTAGTATTATTAGAGCCCAACTACCTACAGCAAATCAAATGATAATTTATTATTAAAATGATAAATTGTGACATTAAACAGATAACTGAAAATGAATAATTAATTTTGTTAATACTTAGCTTAAATGCAAAACATGATGTTTTCAGCGATAACGTTTTTTTTATATTATGCTCTTGTTCGCTTAGATTGTAAATTACACAAGCTGCAAATTTTAAAACACATGTAATAACATTGTCACGGTTCGTTTTAAGTTTTTTTTGGTTATTCTTTCAACACTCAACAAAAACATCAATGGTTCATTGATCAGTCATTTCTTTATTCCACACAACAAAGCAAAGAAATACCTCGGAGTTTTTCCGTTTCGGAAAACCGGGAAAATCCAGACTTCATTTTACTTTTAATTAATATTCTTCTGACGAAAAAAGTCTTGAAATAAATCAGATCAGAATCAGAATCCACGCTTTTATAGTGTGGGGAAATTAACTTTTGACATTGCAAAAATCAGGACAAAAGAAAGCTAAGCGGGGGGATTCGGTAGGCCTTAGGTACCTGAATGACGTCCAAAAAGTCCCCCTGGATATTTTGCGAGTGACTCAAGAAAATCGGAAAAACCCGAAAAAGTGTAACCCGAGGTTAAGTGTAACTTTTTTTCGTTGTTCAACGGAATTTTAATTTTTTCACTTTTTTCACAAAAATGTATTTTTCCCTTGTTCTACACATTCTACCAGTTCGAGCAAGAGCGAGGTGAGCTGATGACGGTGACTAGGTCAAAGGTAAATGTCGAAAACTTAATATCGGAGATGTGCCGCGATGAGTAGGTGTGGAAAGTAGCGGATAATGTAGTTGTAAAAATAATGGGGAAGCTGCAAAGCGCATGGAGAGACGATCAAAGAAGACTGCCAGTTGATCTGAGAGAGTAAGTGCGAAAGCACAGCCCCTCCCGAAGTGATTAGATCAGATTAGATTCGATTTATCGGTTCCTAAGTACATTGCAATTTACAACTATAATCCTTAGACATAACTAGGCCGCATGGGTGGGCCCTTTTTATAACCAAATATAATTTTGTACCAACAGATAATTAATTTAATTCGTTGTTGATTTGTTCGTCATTAATGACTTCAATAAACTTTTTCGAAAACGAGTGTATTTTTTCTATGCTGAGTTCCTGAATTTGCTTCTGACTGGGGAATTCTGTACCAAGGGTACAGATTCGATGCCACTCCAAAGCTGGGCATTTCATGAAGAGGTGTTCGGGGGTTTCCGGGCTTTCTTCACATTTCCTGCAACTATTTCCATTCGTCAGTCCCATATTTTGCATGTGTTTTCGTCGTTTGCAGTGTCCCGAGATAGTACCAATTAATTTCCTTAGGGCTTTTCTTGAACAGTTTAATAGATATTTAGTCCTTTTAGTTGATGGGCCTGATAAGAATATTTTTGATTGCCTGCAGCTATGGAGTTTCCTCCACATGCTTTGATGTTTTGCAGAGTATTTTTCTCTAATTATAGAGCGTTGGACTCTATATGATAGTCCAAAAGCAGGTTCTGGTCCAAGAAACAGTTCTTGGCTCCCCTCTCGGGCGAGTAAGTCTGCTTCTTCATTTCCCCCCACTCCAGAGTGTCCGGGTACCCAAACTAGGTTTAAATTATTTGAGTTCGCAACGCGATTCGCTTTTTGAATGCATTCTACCATGAGCTTAGAAGATGAGCAATAAGAGTTCAGTGCCATCAAACAAGCCTGACTGTCGGTGTAAATATTCACAGTCTTTCCTTCGCAATTCGACTCAATCAGTGTACTTTTTTTTTTTTTTTTTTCTCAAGGGTGAGGAAACCTTCAAAAGGCACCTGGTCCTCCTGGACCCAGGTAGTGTTGGATTTTTACCAACTAAAACCTCCTTCCTTGATCGCCACGCTCTCGTCTCCCCGGAACCGCCTCACAGCATTACTTCGGGGAGGGCTGTGCTTTCGCACCTACTTTCTCAGATCAACTGCCAGTCTTCGTTGATCGTCTCTCCATGCACTTTGTAGCTTCACCATTATCTTCGCAATTGCGTTGTCCGCTACTTTCCACACTTCTTCGTCGCGACACATTTCCGATATTATGTTGTCGGCGTTTACGTCTGGCCTGCTCGCGGCTATCAGCTCACATCGCTCCTGTTCAAAACGGGGACAGACAAACACAACGTGCTCTGCAGTTTCTTCCTCTTCAACGCATGTTACGCAGAAAGGTGATTCCGCGTGTCCAAACCTATGCAGGTACTTCCTGTAGCACCCATGACCCGACAGGAACTGCGTCAGGTGGAAGCTAACCTCTCCGTGTTCCCTATTTACCCATGTGGTTACGTCCGGGATAAGCCTATGAGTCCACCTTCCATTTTCCGTGGAGTCCCACTCTCGCTGCCATTGACTCAGTGATTCGACTCTTACTTGTGCCCTCACTGTTTTGGTGTTTTGGCCCCCCCTATCCTTCAGTCTGTGGCATTCACTGTCTTCCATCAGCATTATGCATATAGGCATCGTTCCGGCTATCACACATACCGCTTCCGAGGAAATCGTTCTGTATGCGCTTGCTACCCTTATGCTTGACAACCTCTGGGTTTTTATCAACCTCCTACGGTTCCTCTTTGTGTCTAACGCCCTTCTCCACGCTGGTGCCCCGTAGCGCAGTATCGATAGGGTAACACTTGCTAGGAGCCTCCTTTTACTGCTGCGCGGTCCAAACCCATTCGGCATTATCATGGCCAGTGCTGCATTGGCTTTCATTGCCTTTTGGCACGTATAATCTACGTGGGCATTAAAGTTTCCACGATCGTCTAACATGACTCCAAGGTGTTTTAGCTGGCGAGTGGATGTGATCTCGTTCCCCTCGATGTTCATTACAATCCGCTCAGTTTTCCGACAATTGCTCACGAGCATGTTCTCGGTTTTCTGATGGGCCAGCTTCAGTTTAGCCATTGTCATCCAACTTTCTACAGTTTCCAACGCCTCTTTCGTGACGACTTCCACCTCCAACTTTGACGTTCCGATAACTATGAAAATTAGGTCGTCGGCAAAAGCAATCGTCGTAACCCCTCTTGGCCGCTGCAGCCGC